>LR990286.1:22409209-23056709 GCA_905147355.2 Apotomis turbidana
GTCTTTGAGTCCGCGATGCACGCGGTGATATTTCCACAGGTGAGCGCGAGATTAAATGAGGCGCAGCACGGCTTTCGACCCGGCCGCAGCACTGAGAGTAATCTATTGTGCTTCATGAATTACGTTGCACCGGAATTGGACCATCTGGGCGGGCAAGTCGATGTTGCCTACTTTGACTTTAGAAAGGCGTTTGATACTGTGGACAACGACGTCCTGTTGATGAAGTTGGCAGCAGCTGGGTTCACACCGCGCCTACTAAATTTTTTTTCCCACTATCTAAGAGGCAGAAAGCAGTATTTGGAGTACAAAGGCTATACCTCAGACTGCTATAACACGCTGTCGGGAGTCAGTCAGGGTAGCAACTTGGGGCCTTTGGAGTTCACTCTGATGATCAATGATCTCCCGGCAGTGGTTCAAAATGCAACCTGTCTTTTGTTTGCAGATGGCTTCAAGCTGCTGTTAAAAATAAGGGACGCAAACAACTGCAACGAATTGCAAAATGACATCGACAGAGTGGTACAGTGGAGTAATGAAAACAAGCTATTCTTCAACTTGTCAAAGTGCAGTGTCATGTCTTGCAGTAGAGCACTTTTCCCGCTGCAGCACGATTACCATGTGGGCGGGCAGCCGGCGCCCCGGGTGACAGACGAGCGGGATCTGGGTCTTAACATCGCATCTGACCTATCGTTCCGAAAGCACATTACAGATACCTGTAAAAAAGCCTTCAGAACCTTAGGTTTCATACTGAGCCAGACTAAGTCATTCTGTAGCACCGCCGCAGTAAGGGCCCTGTATAACGCGCTAGTAAGGAGCAGGCTAGAGAGTGGAATGATCGTTTGGAACCCGCACGAGACAAAATACATCGCAATGATAGAGAAGATCCAAAATAAGTTCTGTAGATACCTATATATGAAAGAATATGGAGTGTATCCGGGGTATCCGCTGATGTATCCAACACTTTTTATTCTCGGAATGGTTGGCTACAACAGGTTGGAAGTCAGGAGGAATTTAGCCCTAGCCACGTACATTTTTAAAGTACTGCGTGGAACAATACATAACCCTGATGTACTGGGTTCGCTGGGACTAGTGGTGCCTCGTAGTCGACTGAGGCGCGGACCGCGCGCGCGACTACTCGCGGTGCCTCTCGCTCGCAAAAACCTTCTCGCTAATGCGCCTCTAGTCAGAGGCATGAAAATACTTAACCAGATATCCGAAGAAATTGATTTGTTCATTTGCAATCTGGCCGAGCTCACAAGGGTTCTCCTAGACCATTTATATTCGTGTTAGTTCCTATTTATTTATTTTTTACGCTGTGTTCATTAATATTGTACTTCTCGCTAATTTTATTTTTATTTTTCTTTGACATGTGGTTTGACTTAATAGTATATATCGCGCATTGGTAGTCCAGTCTGTAAGTGATATGTATCTTTTGTAATAAATAAATAAATAAAACTTCGTCTTAAGAACAACATTTATAATGATGTAATATCGGGGTCGCCTCATTCATTTCCTCGGGAGACGGGAGTTACTTACTAGTACTGAGTATCTACTTAAAAGAAAATGTATGATATGATGATGAATATGTGTATATAATAAAGTGATACAGCTGTATATAATTAGGCTTTGAAACACTCGTGTGATCCTATTATTAAATGAGCCGATGGCGACAAACCACACTAGAGTGTTTTAAGACGTCTCATTATGTAACAGTTGCATAAATATATAAAAAGAATTCGCCAGTGTCACAAAGCACAGTTATCAAAGTATCGTCAACTTGCAGGCAATAACCCGGGCAGTGTGGCGGCGGCGGGCGGCGGCGCGGGCGGCTACGTGCGGGGGGGCGCGCTCCCCCCGCGCCGCGTGTAGGGCGCGCTCGCGGGGCGCGCCCCCCGCCCGCCGCGCACACCCCGCACACCGCGCACACTCCGCACACCGCGCAGCTGACCACCGCCCGATACGAGTGTCCCTGGCTAAGTTTTCTGTGAACGTTTTAGTGAGGTCGCGGCCCGTGAGGAGCGAGAAGGGAAAACTGCAAAGAGAGCGTAGTCGCCGGAGTGGTTAACTTGCGAGTCGGTGACGGGTCGTCTCGTTCGCGCGGTCCGATATCATCTAGGAGCTGTTGAATATTCTACAAACAGCTGTTGTTTACGGCTCCTAGTAGATATTGATCCGTTAGTGTCCGGGGTGTGTGATTCTGGAAATATTTTACTTGATAATCCGAGGATATTGGTGGATGAGAATTGCGCAAAGGACGATGCGCTCCGAGGCCGAGGCTGGCCGATGGTCTTCCCTCCGGCTCGATGTGCAACGTTTACCGTCCACCGATGTACTGTATGTACATCGGTAGACAGTAAATCGTGCACATCGGTACCTATACATATACAAATTTGATCTGAAACACCACAGGTTTAGGCTTAAATCTCACCATTGAAATTTATATATTCGCAAGTACCACGCACGGGGTCGATAATTAGCAAGTTTTAGTGATAATTTAATCTCTCCTTTGGGTGGCACCGGGTGGATTTCGAAACGGTTTGGCTGAGATTTTTCATTGGTTCTCGCGGAAATATTTAATGGGGAATTTCAATGATAATTGACTTGTTTTTTTTTAAACGATAAAACATGCTCGTTTAAATAGTCAAATTACTTAAAATGTTCACCGCTCAATGTTTTATTAGTTATTACAGTATCTCAAACGGTCAACACGTTCTGAAATAAACACGGCTGGTCAAAGGACTTATTTATTCATACTTAGCAAACACGCTTCCAACAGTTCCAACCTAACAGTTAGTTGAAACGACTACTTTCTGTCAGTCAGTGTCAGTTACTCGTATATCGATCCCAAATAACGTCTAGAATTGTTTTATAATTTTGAAATGAATTATGTTTTATGATGCGAGATTTACAAAAAATCTTGTAAATTGTTTTCGTATTTGGGAGGATCAACTTTTGACGTGACCCAGGGGAAAATAGTGATTAAATTTCTAAGAAAAGTGTTGATCATTGATATTACTGGTATTGTCAGGAGATATTCTACATAAGAATGGGCTTATAACTGCTTAAATTACAACGCTTTTGCGAAATATAACCACGGAAAATCGTAGTCTTAAAAAGTGACCCAGGGGCATCACCGTGGCAACGAGTGGCAGAAAATAGTTGACTGACCCCTTTGAACGGGAAAATTTGGAAACATTGTCGGATCGACTTTTATTGAACCTAGATGTACGCATACGCACTGACTAACTAAAGTTAACAAAATGGCTCGTCTAATAATTACTTCGTTTGATTATAATATTACATGGACTTTACGTACTGCATGATTAAGCCCACGAAGGTCACGCACGTGTCAATTAGCCGTGGACTGCGGTCGAAAACTGGATCTGTCTCCGATAACCTCGAGCCGTCATGTACCGACCAATCATTTTGAATCTGATAAAGAGCCAGCACGGTACGCCTTTAAATGACAAGGATAATGGCCTGTTCGACAGTTATGGCAACTGCACTGGGCCCGTACCAAATTGTTAATCTGCTGTGTAATCATCTTTAACCATGTCCAGGTGCGTAATATACATGTCTAGGGCGGTAAATTAGAGAATGTCCCAGATCGCTGGTGTGTGTGGCCCGAACCGTTCATGAGGGCCATATATATGTGATCTGGGGCTTTCATAATTACAGCCCGTCCTTTGTCTAAAGTTTTACGTCTAGTGAGATTTTCTCCCCGCGGACAGTAAATCCCACTTACGGCCTACGGTGACGTAAATGTATCTCAAGACACTGACGCGACGACGCCGCGTCAACCTGTATGTGGGAACGCTGAGACGACGTCTGTAGCGTGGGTCCATCTTATACTTTTGCTGAAATGTTCTTCGTCGCACTGTAGAAGTTTTCCAAGTGAAGTTGTCATTCATGTCATCCATGGTGTCTGGTGGTGTCAACATAGCCAGTTTTGCAGGTGCAATTAACGTTTGTGCAACTGAGCGTCAATCTGACGGTCATCTTAGTGCCGTTGAGCGAACTTCTTTGGGTTCTCTGATTTGGCTGGTACATACTTATATCTCTATTGTTCATGACACATTTTTTTGCTTTCTGTGCAATGTTTAAATGACGGCTGGTCTGCTATATGTGCATGTAGTTCTTACGAACTTAAGTGCTGGCCACAAATTTTAACATATTGTTTGTGAGCACTACTCTATTACGATTTGTGATTTTAGCGAAAATGTAACTCACGCGGTTAGTGAACACCAAGGGTGCATTTACATGTTCTAAGTTCAAGTGATATATCATACTGTTCTCTCGCTTTCAGCGAAGTGATTGCTATATCTGATTTTGCTCCGCATGGCTCTTCGAGGAATTTATTGCAGACTTTTACCTCAGCAAGGCAGAACTGATGTTGTAATCTGGGCGAGGTTGAAGCGCTACTTCTATTAAAGCCTCAGAAATATGAATTGGCCAACTTTTAAACCGCAATAATAAACCGTAGGGCAATTCATATTTCCTAGGTTATACCTTTTTGGATAGGTTATTAATTCTCCTATATAACGGCCTAACATGCCCTACATGTAACCTAGCACAGATCTTGAGTCCAATCCTAACCTAACCTAATCTATATTTAAATCACAGGTTGGAAGGTCCTTTCGAGCGTGCATCGGTGTTCATCACCTATCGATATTCATATTTTACGTTGCTGGTATTAGAGCCAAAACAGCATGACACTCTGACAACGTGTTATGTAATTGTGTTTCGGCTATTGTTATACCGGGTTGGTCAGCGTCTGTTCGCTATCTTTGACAATTGGGCAAGAACGATGCGGCGGCCGCTTGCAACTAGCAGCCATTTTCGGTCCGTTGCACAACTGTTGTCTATTTCCGGTTTCTTCCCATTCGTTCTATGCACTCCGTAGGTACTTTTCGTACGATTTTAACTCTATTTCCTAAGGTTTTCTCAGTTGTAATGGGAAGTAATGGGAAGTATCTTTTGAACCAATAGGAACAAGATTATCTACCCGTTGTACAACTGACCAGTTATTACATTGTGCCTTTGTCATTTTACCTTATCTGAGTGTGTTTGCTCTTTAAGCATGTCATATTGTTACATAACTTACCAAATACCAAGTACAAGTATAATCGTAGGGCATTTGTATCGTGGGTGTTTTTTTGTTCTGTGGTTCAAATAGTTGGAATTGGCAGTTGTGTCACAGATCGATATTTCTTTATTGACAGCGGTTGCTTTCCGTATAACTATACCAGGACTTATGTATATACTATTTTACGCTGAAACGGTATAACAGAGCTAATTTGATGGTAGATAAATTAAGTCAGGGGCACTCATCAGTGAACCTGGACTACGGAACGCGTAGCTCCTATATGAGACCTGGCTGAGCCAGGGTCTCGAATCTGTTAATGTAGGTACTAAACGGCTGCTAATCAGTGTCTCTTCTCTGTACCTATTTTGTTTGCCGTCCACGGAGCGCTCAGCTCGTGGTTCATTCTTGTGCGATTCTCTATGCCTGTGTGCACTTACATTCGAACTAGCACGGTCACTTTTATGCACCTATTGTCACATAAGTGTGTGTTCAGCGTGGATAAGGGTGACTTACGCTTGTAGTGGATAAGCGCATCACGCGCCCTTTTTCGCCGATGTTTGCTTGTGGTTGTGTCCACGATAGAATTATACACGGTGTTTAAACCCCGGAATTGGACACACTGGCAAACTAGAGAACTGCACAATTTGGAAGTCGGCGTTTGTTCGTAGGTTTCCACGATGTCTAGTGTTAACGGGTGTAACTGTCGCGATAATTTATGACCTGTATGTAACCAATCGTAGCACGTAGCTTGTATAAGTGTATTTTGTTGTATTTTAGCGCAAAACATTGTAATATATTAATTATTGCAGTTCTATGTTCGAGATGTTTGAAAAGTGTTTTTATTTACCTTAACCGTGTATACCTTGTGTTTTAAACTCACAGCAATCGTGAATAATGAAGTTTTATTTGCATAATTTTTACATTTACTTAATTTATTTTACACGCGATCCTTGTACACGAGGTACCACACCTCATTATGTAAAGAGCAAACATTAGTCTCATAAAACTGTCTTAATTCGTAATCCAAAGCTCAATTTGTTTCATTTTTTTCCAATAGTTTGTCATCGTTATTGTGAAAGCGTTATGGATACATTTTGTATAGGTAGATACCAATTTTCTGTTAAGGTAACCGTTTATTAACAAAAAGCTATTAAAAGAAAGTGTACTACGCAGTTGTTTTATTACCCTGTGACACCCTTCCGTGTTATCAGTCCACTTCCGGTCCGCGGCGTTATTACCGCTAACATAACTCATTAGTAGGTAGCGGGCGGCGGCCAATTAGGGGACAAAACGTTGCATTATGATTAGACCGCGTAGTTTTCATTTTACTATTTTACATCAAATTAGCAGGGAGAAAAGTTGTCCTTCAAGTACACTATGTTGATTGATAGGTGACTTGGCGGACAGTCAGCTGCAAAAAGGTATGCAAGGTTAAACCATTTAAAAATATCTCCGCTAGACTCTCTTACCTGTTAATAGAATAGTGATAAAAAATAACGTATTAATCTTATATCATTTTGTAGCTGACTGTACCGAAAGATGCCTAACTTTATTAAATTCTGATAGGTACCTAGCGTAAGATATCTAGTATACTACTTAAATGTATAAAATGTAATAATATGCTTATTACATAGGTATGTCAAAACATCTTTATTGGCATTTTGGCAAAGTAGTACATACCTACCTAGTGTCGTTTTACCTTAATTGCTTAAAAAAATGAAATAATCTATGGTTAGGACTTTTGGTAGAATATTGTGGTTCTAAAATCCACGGAGTCGCTAATTGTAAAAAAAATCAAAGTCAATGTCTTAAAATATGACGAAATATTTATTAATCGTGATGTATGATTTCAATAGTCACCCCGATGTTTCGAATTTAGGGTAGATTCCACGGCAGGTGTGCCCGATTGCCCGTGACGTCAGTCATCCTACTCGGCACCATCCCATACCATAATACCTCTCCCTCCCTTATACCAAGCGCCACCGTCCCCTGACCGGGCTTGGTCATAAGATACGTTAGAGTCGTTTTATTTGAATCAGTACATTTACTGACCTACTTAGAGATGTGCTTAGCTTCTGAAAACAACTCAAATTGCATCGCTTGGTGCGCTATTTCATAGCACGTAGATAAAATATTGCTTTTGATACCTACCCTCGTGGGTGTTAATGTCAAGTATAGTACTAGAAAAGTGGCTAATAGATTTAAAACCGGTAGAAAATAACAAAGCGAGTAATCGTGACGCATAATTGAATGCTAAAAACAAGCGCTAAAATCGCACATCGCTTGTTGACCTAGTGTGGACCATCGCGCGGACATGGAATGTCTTCGAAGGTTGTATCAGTTGTATGTCCCTTGGCTTGGCGGGGAGGGGCACGCACTCTACAACAAAACCAGTCGAGTCCCTCCCGCCGTCGACCGCGCACAGACCGCCTCCGTGACAACTCATTGAATGAACTCACAACTTTAACCGTAGTAAATTGCAGTGACGTAAAAAAGTAAGAGTGATGATAAAGTGAAAGGATCTCTTATCAGTGAATAAAGTGTGTTGTTGGATTTCGCGCCAAACACAAAAGACGCCACGACCTAAGGTGAGAAACGAGTTTTTGTTGTTGAGATATCTACTGTTTTACTGTTACATATTTATTCATGTTTATAACGAAGACGCAATATGCGGTTGCCATAGTAACTTGTGCAACTGTATCCAATTAATTCCTCGGTATTTTAACCGTGCCTTATGATTTCGCAGTGTAATCTTTAAAACTTTAAACGTAATCGGTCTTCAATGGCATGTGAACTTTCACTTACTTATTTGTTACGTTATGACCATCATCAGTTAGAGAAGGGACCAGCGATCAGATGGACCTTGTTTTTGCTGAGAGACTACCTTGAGTAACTCGTAACTCATGCATCGGGTGGGTTTATTATGTTAGTCGGTATTGGTAAGGTAACGCGAGGCGGATGTATGCAGCGTGGCGTAGTCGTGATCGTGACACCGATATACACCTTGCACCTGCAGCCGCGTGGACGTGTGAATGACAATCTGTTCATTGGTGAGGCCGTAGTCGGCAGGGTTAGAATAGATTAAAGTAAATAATCGCAGCCTTCGTGTGATATTTTTGCAATTAGACGTTGAAAAATATAACTGAGCTATTTGAAAATCTTAGTAAAGATAACACCGAAAAGGAGTATTTTTATTTTTCATCCATCGCATGATGCATATATAGATGTTACGAGATTGATTTATATAGTCAGTTCGACGGGGTAACTATACCATAGATATGGGTTTAATAAACAATTTTTTTCTGAATGCGGTTCATAATCATCATCCCACCCGCAAAAAAGTCCATTGTTGACCAAAGGCCTCCCCAGAGATCTCTACAATAAACAACTATCGGTTATGCTGTTCTTCGCCCTTAGTCAAAGGTTTTCTGCGATCTTGACCACATTGTCAAACCACCTTGTGGTTACAGTCAGTTACTTACAATACAATACTAATCCACTTTATTGCACACCTCAAATACACACATTAGTTATTATAAAATTATGAAATGGAAATCTCTTGTCGTTGAATGTATAGTTTACCGATCAGTTGATTCGACGGGCTTTTGTTCTTTTTAAAAAAGTTTTAAAGAATCACAATAAGAATCTGGGGGCACGGTAGTGCCCTCGCCAAGACGAACAAAAGTTACTGACATCTTTATCGTGAACTTGAAGGAGATGTAGGTAATTAATTTGAATAGAAATATTTATTCTAGCTATCGAGCCGCGTATCCGTTTCCAGACTAGCCAGTGAATCTAGAACTGATATTATGTCGACGTGTCGTTTTCAAAAGGACTCAAAGTGAATGGACCTTGGGTGGCCCTCCGAGACCATGGATGTAGCATCACGTCTTCCGGCGGTGCAGAGGGCCTTAGTAAGCTCGCAGGGTGTCTTCCTATAATGACTCAGCTACTCTTTTGTCTTCGCTCCAGCTCAGTCCGACGGCTCGCAGCTTGCTCTCGGCGGCGCGGCGCGCAGCTATGCGCTTCTAGCATGACTGTGATACGCGACTCTTTCTTGCGCGAGATATTTTATCTACCTCTTTAATGTAGGTACAGTGAGTGAGTGATAGGTGACGCTATACCGCACGACAAAGAGTCGCGTTACGTTAGACGGCTAATCGTCGAGATAATTAAACAAAATGTTATTGTTCAGCATATACCTAAGTAACTTTGATAAACTTCTTTATAAGTAGATTATATTATTCGAGTATAATATTATCTATTGACCGCCCAATCAGAAAGCGCGCGACTGTTAGTTGTAGAAGAGTTTCTGCTATTGTTTTATGAAGTACAATATTCTAGTTCATGTCGCACCGCCCCGTTACGCACGATACGAAGTTGGGATTTTGAACTTTACAGTAACCCCTCCGGATGTTTACGGGTTGAAATTATGTTGTAAACGTTTAAAGTGTGCAGTATATTATTGTTAAAATCACAGTTTTATTGATTGGGTTGGGCTATATTAAAGTTCTATTTTCTATTTACCTATCATCAGATTCCTACCTATGCTTGGTTTCGCGTTTAATTTTACTTATTGCATTTTTTTATGACATTATCGCTGCAAAGCGGAGCCTTGTAGATTTTGTTGTCAAGCATCCCTGCAAAAATTCCGAGTTCACCACGTCGAAATGGAGTAAGTACCATAGGTAATAGTTTCACTTTACGATAAATCAGCCGTGGAAAACTAAATACCTATTTAGAAAACTGGTATACCTACAGTTTAGATTCAGCGTCGATATATACGAGATTGTTTAGAATAGTGAGAGTGAGTGTTCCATTCAGTAGACTGAAATTTTGTTACTACTTTTTTGTTAAATTATGTGACTTTTCAGGCCCCCGGGTACATCCAGCAACATGGGCATGGGCGGCACCATGGACAGCTGCGGCCGTTGTATGAAGTTCTCCCTGATATGCATCAATGTCGTTACCTTTGTAAGTACGTACAGTTATTAACCGTTAACACCATCTGTTTCCACAGTCACTGAGAATATCATAAGGTGGCATATGCTCGGGGCATATTCTCTTACGACGTGAGCGCAGCGACCACTCGCAATTTTGACCCTTCCTATAAGTATAACTGATGCATAAAATACTAATGTGAGTGCGTGACAATCGCGGAAACCGAAGAAATATTATAAAACACTTGCTATTAGTTGTTAAAAGGAGTGTGAGAACTTTGTTTTAGGAGTTCGGAAGTTATCCATTTTATCGAGTTATTACTTGATCAAATCGTAAAGGTTGATGAAAGTTTTTTGGTCACATTAACGACACCTGAAAAAGAGTTAACAATCAACCCATTTTAATGAGGTCAGCGCGTTAGATCTTATCTTAGCTTCCGCGGTGTTAATGTCGGCGCGCCCGTGGGCGACGCCGGTAAATTATAAATCAACGCCACCTCTGTCGTGACACCATCCAAGGGTGTTTTTGTCGAAATGCGTGGATTTGTTGAAATTCGATTTTAATGACGGACATACTTATTAAATAATAAATATTAAGGGACAATCTTACACAAATCGACTTAGTCCCAAACTAAGCAATGCTTGTACCTAGGTACTATTACTAGACGTCGATATATAAGGTAAACGTCCCTGTGCTCGACACGCTAATGCTTAATAATCGACACCATGCTGTCACTTCTATTGCTAGTGACATAACATTTAAGATGGCAACTATTGGGACAGTGTCGAGCACAGGGACATTTGATTTACCTTACATAATTTATTTATTATATTTAAAATAACATCCATGACCCAGGAACAAATATTCGAGGTATGTCAGTGTGCATGACGGCGCGGTAGGCGCAGTTCACCCAGTCGTCATGCAATGTACCTACTTAGCATGTACTTACGTACTTTGACGTCACTTAACTTTTATGCGAAGTAGTGACGATTTATATTTTGCCTGAGGGGCTATATATACCTACGATGATCGACAGTAGGTACTTACTGGAATAGAGCCGGGTTTTTGCTGATTTTTGTTTTGCTTTCTTATTTGACATATTGGATGACGCAGACATGGTGTAGCCCTAAATTTAAATTCAAATTCAAAATAAGACAAATAACAATTCGCATAAGCTTATGACACGGTTTTATTATGTCGTCGTGTAATAGTAACGTCACTGGTGGTTGTTATAGGTCGGCGGTCTGCTGGCGCTGGCGCTGGGGGTGTGGGTGTGGGTGACACGCTCCTTCTCCAGCACGCTGATGAGCAACAACATGTTCATTGCGTCAGTCGGTGTGGTCGTCGTCACTGGCGCCGCCGTCATGCTGCTGGCGCTGCTGGGCTGCTGCGGCGCCGCCAAGGAAGTCAAGTGCATGCTGCTCACGGTACGACTATGTTCCATCACTGCGAGTGTTCCTGTTCAGCGTCGGTGGACGTGGTACCGGCACCGCCATCAAGCTGGCGCGGCTGGGCTGCTACCTATATGGTCAAGTACCTACATGATGCCTCTGAATAACTCATTGGAAGTCTCCTCATTGGTAATATCTTAGAAGTCTTAAAACTAAAAGAATAATAAAAGAAAGTAATTCAAATAACCTTAGGCGGTAATGTTTGTGGTAAGGTCGATATCGCGTGCCCGATAGCGCTCTCGTGCGCACTAACAATAGGTCACGAGCCCCACTTAGTGGCAGGACTACCCTAGCTCAACTATGGAGGCAAGGTTTCAGTGAAAAAGCGATGAGATGTTTGTTTTCATTTGCTCACTAAACCTGGTTTCCGGACTTCCGGTAGACCTCTTTTAAGGCCATAGTTATTTCTGGTTTTAATTGTGACATATTAACCAGGGGCTTAAGGCGTTAATATTACCTATAAATTATGGATGTTAAATTAAGACAGCTGACTTGTGAAAACGCGTATATGCGTAATGCCGTGATACATTAAAAAGTCGTATCTTACTATGAAATCCATATATAGATACGACCTTTTATCATAGCACGGCAGCGTACATGAGATACGGTACATGACGTCATGTAAGTATTTGTATACGTGACGTACGGAGACTTTACTTAGAGTCTACCAGATTTTACACCTTGGAGTGAATTCGATGACAACGCAATAATAAAGTAGGTAAAAGCAGAAGTTCCTTTTGCGAATACAGAAACATGTTAACATACCTAAGGACGACCTTTAACGTACATAATTGGAGAGGTAAAAATATGTCAAAACTCATATATGATGTAGATATACATATCTACATTTATGAGTTGAATATCTTCTTTTTCCATTTCAGTACTACATCCTGGTATTCATTATCTTCGTGCTGATGCTGGTGGGCGGCATCCTGCAGTTCGTCTTCCGCGAGAAGGTGCTGACGACGCTCGACCGCGAGATGTACGCGGCCATCCCGTACTACGGCGTCAAGCACGAGTACACCAAAGCCTGGGACGATACTCAGACCTACCTGCAGTGCTGCGGGGTCAAGAACTATAAGGACTGGAACGGGAACGTGCCCGAGAGTTGCTGCAAGGAAGTCTACCCGGGAAAGGTAATATAACTTACGCCAACCTAGGCCTAGAATTTTCTAAATATTACTTCCTGGCCAAGGCAAAACACGGGCGGTAATTTGTAGGTATGTAATATGCTATTAGTACACGATACATTCCGCTTTTCTTTATCCGGTTCTATGATAATCATCACACAATTATACTCCTAAGGCCTTTATTTAAAAATCGTATTGAGCTGCTCTTCTTATTCTCCTCATATATATATTTGAGGAAATGAGCAGGGGAAAACGATAAAATGAACTTCAAAGAACTTAGGTGGGGTTTCAACATCCTCAAATTTCTAAATATTGTTTCACTTATTAGTATTCCACGGCATTGAGCATGAAGACTGGCCAGTCGAGGGAAATCCTTCTTTCTATTTGTAACTGTCAATACTCGCTAAGTATTGCAGTAGACCATGTTAGGTAATAACACCTTGATTGTGTGCAGCGCATGGACTGCAAGTACTCCGGCAACCCCGCGACCATGTACATGGACGGCTGCCTGCCGCAGACCGTGGCCTTCCTGCGCGAGAACGCCGTGTACGTCGGCGTCATCGCAATCATAGTCGCCTTCATCATGGTGCGTACTCACTTCCTTATAGCTCGCAGCAATCTTATGTCTACCAAAATGATTATACTGAAAGCAAAGGATGCTACCGATAATTGCCTTCCGGGAAACTCGAAAATACAGTCGTTTTTCTTAGGGTTCCGTAGTGAACTAGGAAATGAAATGAAATGAAATGTATTTATTTGCAATTGATATAGTTTACATATTGGTCTTAAGGTATAAAAATTTCGTAGGTATCATATATCTAGACACCCTACCTAGAACCCTTATACCCTTATAGTTTCGCCATGTCCGTCTGTCTGTCTGTCTGTCCGTCCGCGGTATAGCTCCGTTACCAGTAGTACTAGAAAGCTGAAATTTGGTATGAGTATGTGTATGTATCACGCCGACAAAACGGTAAAAAAAAAACAAAAAAAAAAAAGGTTTTTTTCGGGTACCTCTAAACACACCTAAAGTGGAGGTGATTTTTCGTTCAAACACTATTATTTTTAGATAAAGTCAGCAGATTTGTAAATATTTGCTCCGAAAATGAAAAAAATAGTGTCATAAAATCGGTCGAGCCGTTTTTAAGTTATCGCAAAATTTCATAATTTTCTTTAAAATGACGTAAGTGCCTCGCGGTGTCCTTATACTTCGAACGTTGCACACATTAGTTAAGGCCATACTGCACTAAAATATTCCGCTCAATCTGGCGCGTATAATCCATAACTTCCAGAAGGTAATAAGTAATTACAGTTACTTTGGCGTTTACGACCTTTTTATAGAGCTTAAAATCTTTCTTGTAAAGGACTAAAGGGTATATTGTGAAGGATGGGCAACTACGGAACCCTACACTGAGCGTGGCCCGACATGCTCTTGGCCGGTTTTTTTATTTGTGAGCATATGATACGCCTCTGTTGTTAAGGTCGCAGAGGTGTGTTCGCATATATATTATATTTCCGTTTTCTCGATGGTGTTTCTGTATTCAGTATTATTTTTTTGCAGGTCGTAGGACGTTTAAAAGTAGAGCCTAATATTACTAATTAAAGATGTACGTTATTCTATTTAAAATTTTATAGTAGTAAGTACGTACGATCCAGATTTGTGACGTAGCTATACTTGTCCTGCGCGTAAGTAGTAACCTTTGCCGCGTTTAGAAAACAATAAAGTACAAAATTATAAGTGATTGCAAAATAATTTAAAGCATCAGCGGTGGCGTAGGTAGGCGGCACGAGGACAGTGATTAATCTTACGAGCAATTTGTAATCAATGTCAATGTCACACCGCTTAGTAATTTTTTTACATCGCCTAATCGCTATACTTAAATGACGCTACATCCATCACTTTTACGGTTCCGTACCTCAAAAGAAAAACCGGCCAAGAGCATGTAGGGCCACGCTCAGTGTAGGGTTCCGTAGTTGCCCATCCTTCACAATAGACGAAAATTACGAGAAAGATTTAAATTACGAGAAAGATTTCAAGTTCTTTAAAAAGGCCAAAGTTTTACGAAAACGCCAAAGT
The DNA here is from genome assembly GCA_905147355.2 of Apotomis turbidana. Lineage (NCBI taxonomy): Eukaryota > Metazoa > Arthropoda > Insecta > Lepidoptera > Tortricidae > Apotomis > Apotomis turbidana. Next base: position 22,423,889 of record LR990286.1, read on the forward strand.
AACAGTAATTATTTATCACCTTCTGGAAGTTGTCGATTATACGCGCCAGATTGAGCGAAATGTTTTAATACATAATGGCACTTAACTACTATGTGTAACGTTCGAAGTATAAGGACACCGCGCGGCACTTACCATTTGCTACCCATGGTCCCTCTCGTAGTCCCTTGATGTTAAATAAATGTATTTCTAAATATAACAATTGAAACGGATTATATCGCGTATATTCTCGTCATTCAGCAGCATAATATTGCTGGGAGACGACTTCAAGGGACTACGAGAGGGACCATGGGCAACAAATGGCACTTACGTCATTTTAAAGAAAATTATGATTTTTGCGATATCTCAAAAACGGCTCGACCGATTTTATTCAATATAGTTTTCATTGAAAGTACGTATGAGGCCTCATTTTCGTAAATTTTCCCATAATTTTTTGACCCGTGGTTGAAAAGTTATGGGGGGGGGGGGGGCCGCTATTTTTTTATTTTCGGAGCGAATATTTAAAAACTGCTGACTTTATCAAAAAGTAATGCTGGGAGACCCCTTATTATTTTTAAAAGACCTATTCAACGACGCCCCACACACTAGTGTTGGAAGAAGAAAAAAAAACACCCCCACTTTAGGTGTACGGGAAGGAGGTACCCGCAAAAAGTTTTTATTTTAGTTTTTATTTTACTGTTTTGTCGGGGTGATACGAGTACATACACATACTCATACCAAATTTCAGATTTCTAGTACTAATGATCACGGAGCTAAGCCGCGGACGGCCAGACAGACAGACAGACAGACAGACGGACATGGCGAAACTAAAAGGGTTCCTAGTTGACTACGGAACCCTAAAAAACGAAACCCTTATAGGATCACTTTGTCGTCTGTTTGTCCGTCTGTCTCTCAGGACCTTTTATCTCGGGAACGCGTGGAGTTATCGAATTGAAATGAGTAGGTACAGTCCTTTCAAGCCCTGAATTTGTAATTAAATCATAAGAAATATACCCATTATGTAAAGCACCTACGTAAAACTGTTTTCTAACGGTGAAATTAAGTCTGTCGCTCAGTACAGTTTACCTTTTCGTTAAAGCACAGTTCTTTCATAAATTCATAGTTCGTACGGAACCTTCGGTGTCCGAGTCCAACTCCCACTTGACCGAGTTTTTTTGTAAATATCACAGTGCACGGTTTTAATATACTTACTTATTTTTAGGGTTCCGTAGTCAACTAGGAACCCTTATAGTTTCGCCATGTCCGTCTGTCCGTCCGTCTGTCCGTCCGTCCGTCCGTCCGTCCGTCCTTCCGCGGCTTAGCTCCGTGATCATTAGTACTACTAGAAAGCTGAAATTTGGTATGAGTATGTGTATGTATTACGCCGACAGAACGATAAAATAGAAATTAAAAAAAATAAAAAATCGGGTTCCTCTCGAACACCTAAAGTGGGGGTGATTTTTTTTTTCTTTTCAACACTAGTGTGTGGGGTGTCGTTGAATAGGTCTTTCGCTCCGAAAACAAAAAAAATAGTGTCCCCCCCCCCTCTAACTTTCAACCACGGGTCAAAAAAACGGAAAAATTCATGTAACTGTGGCCTTATAAGTTCTTTCAATGAAAACTATATTGAACAAAATCGGTCAAGCCGTTTTTGAGTTATCGCCAAATTTCATATTTTTTCTTTAAAAAGACGTAAGTTGACTTCCAGAAGGTAATAAGTGATTACAGTTTCTAGGGCGTTTACGACCTTTTTATAGAGCTTAAAATCTTTCTTAACTTAAAACTCGGGCTTAAAACAGCAGTTTATTGTGAAGGATGAGCAACTACGGAACCCTACACTGAGCGTGGCCCGACATGCTCTTGGCCGGTTTTTTCTTACGTATCTGGTCTACGTCTCTAGAGAAGTTAAATTTCCGTGTTTTTTTACATAAGTTTCAGATTTATCTGCACTTAAATAAAAATATATATATATATTTCTAGTAACGCTTTGTTTTGCAGTTGCTGGGTCTCATATTGTCATGCGGGCTCTTCGTGAAGATAGAGTGAAGACGGTGAACGCACGGAGGTCACAATCTCACCCGCGGCCTATTCTCGCATCCATCGACAATTAAGTGTCTATCGTGAGATCGTATGAACTGTTAATATCGCTTCATTGGAATCTCGAATAGACCTCGATCAACAGGAGAATAGGGCCCCTGCGCAGGCTTATGGCGGTCGCGTACTTTATGGCGCGATAGACACATGATCAAATACCGATCACTTTCTGATATTATGTATGTGAGAGTGGTATACGACGATGATGATGATGTTGATCATTTATTTATCGCGCAATAAACGTGAGTCACAGGCCCGCTGGTCTGTTGAAGGCCTTGCGGTTGGTGTCCCTGATATGCATCACATCATTTGTCCCTGATATGCATCACATCATTTGTAAAAATAGAAAGATAAGTTATGTAATTTTTTACATAACTTATCTTATCTATTTTTATATAAATGATAGATATTTTCAACATTTTTGTAGGCATATTTCTTTTTATAATAAACTTCATTTCATCGACACTATTATATAGGTATAAGAAATATACTAACCAACCGTCAATTGACATTTGACAACTTTATTTGATTATATCGGAAAAAAGGCATGGAAAAAAAATTAAATGTTGTCAATTGGTCAGTAGTCGTTATCTGATCAATTTTGTCTTTTTATAAGTATTTCCATGGCTACACTTCCCATTCAAAATTTTTGGATTCTTTATTATGGATCTTGACGACATTTGCAGTACAAAGTTAATAATAAAATGTTGTTTGAGTGCATAGTTTAAGCAAATAGTCATAGCAAGCAGATTAAAGTAAATAATTTAATATACTACTTAAATATAATATGAACTTTAACATCACAACAAACAACATGTGCGGCGGTTACTTTTATGGGTATAGAAATCGTGATCTTGTCGAATCTTCCGTTGAAACCCAATGAGGATTGTTTAGACTGTGGGTTATACGCGCGTGTCATACGTGCTCATACGTTTCTACAAATCTGACCTACTTTTCTGTGCTTGTTATGCTATAAGTATAGATTGTAGATGTTATGTCTAAACCTACAGCCTAGTGAACCGTCTATTTGAGCTAGAGCTAAAATTTTGTCTACTAAGTAGTATTTGTAAATTTTTAACTTGTGCAATAAAATCATAAAAAAACTCTTTTATTATCTGTTTATTTGTACCTATTTAACACGGTTTTAGCTTTAATTCTTCCGCCGGGGCGGGAACTTCCTGGTGTTGGGCGCGCCGGGGCGGTAGAGCCCCTTGCGTGAGAAGTAGCCGCAGGACCTGATGACGCAGTCCGACGTGGTAGTGCCGAGCGGTAGCCCCAGTGCGCTGATGCGCTCCAGGGCTTGCACTGGACCCCCAACTATCTAAAAAAGTAATATTCTTCAATAGCGCAGGTAGGTAATCCAGGATTTAGGTATCAGGTAGGTAGTACCTATCTTTTTTGGACAGGCTTTTTATTAACTAACTCCATTACTTCTATTTAGAGATGTGCCGTTCTCGAGAACGTCTCCCAATTTCCAGAACATTCCTCATACGATATCCTGCCTTTTCGTCGATAGTTATTTGTGCAACAAGAGAGCAAAGTTGTTTTTTGTTATGAGTGCTGATTTTGAGTCCCGAGCAAGCGAAGGATTCTACGTTTGAATCACGAGCGTAGCGAGTGATTCTATGTTAGAATCCTGAGTGTAGCGAGGGACTCAACAGCACGAGATGCAAAAAACTTTGCTCTCGTGTAGCACACACAACTTTTCACCTCATCAGCGAGAACATATTCGACATTTTGTGTTTTTTCTTCCAACGTCTTTGTTGCTGATTTCAATAATATTATAAATCAGAAAATATATAAGTGCTGCTTAAAAAGGAATAACGATATAATTTAATTGAAATTATAATCAACCAACCAACACGGTTATTGTCATTATTTGATCAAATTGGAAGATTTAGCAGATACATGACGTGTTTATTTATAAATACATTATTATATTACGAGATTTTGTTTATACATTGATTAGTATTTTTACTCCTAAAACACCAAACAAAATATATGAAAAAGAAAATAACAATTACAATATGAACTCGATATTTTTTAAGGTACGTTTCGAATATGCATCTATGATAAATGGCGAAATTATAAATTATATTTTACAATAAGTAAATATAATTTACAATAAGTAATAAGGTGAAAAATCTTATAATATTTGAGCAATGATCAATTGTTTTATATAAATGGCACAATCATTTTAATATTCGGTCGTTAAATAAAAATATAATAAAGAAAAAAAAAATACGTTGCAATTAAAACTTTTTCGGGTGTTTTAATGAATTTTTTGGTATAACGCGTATCCGAACTGTTCTCAATCGAGGTCGGATTCGAAAATCGAATTTCAAATTGATAAGTTTCTATCCCTCTCTTTTATATACATATGAAAGAAACAGAGTGCATCGAGATTCAAATGATTAGAATTTTATAATTAACCTTTGGCTGAAGAATGACAATTCGTGGTCAGATATTGAAAAAATTAAAAAGCTACTTTCTACTCACGCTCGAAACAAAATCGCATTTTGTTCACTGTTATCTGACAGCAAAATCGTCATGTTTGAGCTGGTGAGGTGAAAAATATTTTTCCCAACTGATTCATTTGTCAAACTGTTTCCTTTACCAACTCTCGAGTTTGTCTCAAAGCAAAAAAAATGTTAGTGTACTTTTTTTATGCTCTTATAGAATACAGTAGGTTAGGTTAGGTTCGTTTTATGAAAGTTCCGATAAAAATATGGTTTCAGAGAAAATCGTGAGTTAGGAAATGAAACAGTTTGGCAAATGAATCAGTTGGGAAAAATATTTCGGCGAAAAGCCAGAGAACCTTCTCGTACACATCGGGTAACGTTATCGAGAACGGCACATCTATAGAAATAGTTCTATTATGAACTCTTTATGCGTGTTTGAAGTTCAAACACGCATAAAGAGTTCATAATAGATATAGAATAGTTCAAACTTTGAACTCATATATGCGTCAGGCACTGAGGAAGCGACACGTGTCGAAAGTCCGAGTAAAATGCGGAGTGTGCCAATGCATACCTACTTATCCGAGATATATATCTATAAGTATGAGATCTTACTCTTCCGAACACCACGTGCTTTCCATCCAGCTGCTCGAGCGGCTTGAAAATAATGTTAAACTGTCCGCACACCTCGTTCTCCGGTGTCACGACCATGGACAACACACCTGTCAAGTGAAATGATACTAAATAAACACATATTGGCAAGAACCTTTCGCCTACTTATAAAGCTCTTACCTTGTTTAGTTCAAAATCGAATAAGAAACGGGTTTCAGTGACTATAAACGCACTAAAAGTTTTAAATATACGAATGGAACTAAAAACCCAATCATTTAACTTATCGAGCCCCCTATGTCCTAAATGTGAGCCCTGCGCTGACCTGGCACGGTGTGCTTGAGCTTGAAGTTCTCTGGGCCTGGCGGCTCCTGCTCGTCTTCGGGGACGTAGCAGCCGAACCCGTTGTCCTTGGACACGTCGCCGCCGCGGCAGTACAAGTTCGGTATCACCCTGATTGGTACCAAAAATACAATAAGGTCATAAAAGCACCAGGCCTTATAATCCGTAGTTGGTTATTCCGTAACAAGCGAAATGGGACAGCTTGACAATAAAATTGAATTACGAACTTAATAATACTCGTACGCATAACTTAAAACTTGTCGTTTTTTTCAGATAACAGTTGTTCATTTCGTGTCGTCGAGTTTGTACTTAAACATCATAAACCTGATAATAAAAGGATGCCAATAGGATTCCCAATATTTCTAATTTGGATATGGATAGGTATTGGACGACAACTTGTCGTTTAGAAGATGATGGATTATAATTTTCTTTCAGTTGCCTCTTACCTGAAGATCCTGCAACCGGTGTAGGCGTGTCCGTTCTTTTCGCCCCGGACAAGGCTCAGGAACAGCTGACAGGTCCTCGGCGCGATGTCAGTGAACAGCTCGATCATCACCTTGCCGATCTTGGAGCCACCGAGAACCCAGAACTCCATAGCCACTCTACAAATCAACCTTATTTTTTTTCTTGTTTCTTTTAAACACGGTTTAGATACTAACGAGTAATAAAAGATGGCTGCCACGTTGACCCCTGTGATGTTGTTAATAAGAACTTAACGAAAACGTTTTAATTGTTCATAGTGTTAGAAATTTGATGACGTTAATATCGTCGTTTTATCAGCAATATCAGCGTCTTCGTAGATATTCTAGGCAGCTGGAGAATTGCATAGCCCATATATACATAAATGAATGAATTCATAAATGCCATGCATTTGTGCAGTCTTTAGTACATTGAGGTGTATACATTCTATATCGTGTAGGCACTTTATTCCACAGCTTCATAATTTTTTCCTTAGTCTGTTCGGAGAGCAAAGCATGTCTGCGAGATGGAATTGCACGCAAAAAACAGTGCAAGATTGAACTCTGTTTTCAGGCGTCAGTGCCCAAGACGTCTCAAACTTAAATAGCGCATAATGCGCACGTATCCACGTGTTGTAATTCAAACCTAAGCTAAGCTACGCCTATAATAAATAACGAATTGAATTTAGTTTGTACACTTACTTAGTGCGAAATACAGTCAATGGCTTATCGAAGGCGGGATCGTGGATGCCACAGTCTATTGTTCCAGTTTTGAATAATATAAACGGCAGTCTGAAAACATTTTGAGACTTTACGACGGTTCTTCACAAGGCGATATGGAATAAGTATGCGTGAAATGAAAATTTAGGGATACGATAGGTATTTTGGAAATACTTTCGTAGAGGACTTTGCGCCACCGACATAAGATCAACATTACAACTCAGAAGTGTTCATTTATTTACGTGTTTACCACCATCCTTGTTAATAAATAAGGTAATCGGCATGTATAATAATGCTTCTTCTTTGTAATATTTCAAGTGAAACCAGACTTACGATGCACCAAGGATCAATTTTTGCTTCGTATCTTTCCACATTGCATCCAATTCCTTCGTCGTTGGCTGTTCTGATCGCTAAAAAAACGTACGTAGTTATACTCGATTTCATATACCATGGCCCGATGGACTTGAAACTTAACAATAGGGCTCATAATGTTTGCCTTTTGTTATCTAATTAGGAGCACTTCAAAATGGCACGCGTCGGTACAATCTGCATGCAACTAAAGCGGGACTAAAACATTTTGGTACTTGAAAATAAAAATACGAAATATTAGTTGTTTACGGTATTGTTTAATTATAATGGTACGGCATCTTTATAGTAATTGAATAGTAATAGCTTTATATTTAATACTTTATAACAACATTTGTTAAAATAAAAATTGTGTCAGCTTTTACTCGTTTTCGAGGGAGGTATCTTGGTCCTGATGAGAGTGATGAGACAATCCTTTTAACTGTCCTTTCCGGCACACTGGTGAATATAGACGTTTCTTTAATCAAATTTTTTTTACGCATTCGATTTAGCAATGTCTTATAAACACTTATCACCACATCTTGGGCGTCCTTGCTTAAAAATCGTTTCTTACGTTGCTGCAAACTAACATCACCACTGGACGGGTTACTTGTGGGTGTTTCCCAAGGTCGAAACATAATTATTTAAGTATACGTGTAATCACAAATGTAGTCAGATGACAACTAACATGAAATATTGTTTACATTAATAAAGATTACTAGGTTAAACGATCAAGATCATTAGGTTGCATGTAAAATACCACGCCGCAAAAGGGTCCGGCCAGGTATCTTTTGTTATCACTAATCCTATTGTTAACGCCTAATTACCGTCTCAAGTGCATCGGGCCATGGTATATGAAATCGAGTATACAAGTAAATATTAAGTACGAGTATGTTCGTGGTGAAACGGCTCCTCCTAAAGTAACCTCTATGCATTAATTGTTTTCAGTTTTGTTTTAGTTTCAAGTGCTTAGACTTTTATATGATAAACTAGCATACCGAAAAGCGTTTACTAGGTAGGTATATTTCGTCGTATTGATCGTATTTTTTCCGTATGTATACAGAAAATCAGCAATATCAGACAAGTTTTTAATTCTGAAAAGTGTTATACAGTACTACGTACAGCGATGAGTAGCCTGCCGTAGAAGTAAGCGTTGTGGGCCTGCACGGCATTCAGGTCGCGCTGCCGTTGCTTCACCATGAGCTCGTTCTGCTTGCACGATGGCTCCGGCTTCGCCCAGCAGTCCACGAAACCCTACAACAATTAAAATCTTGTTTTTACTAGATCAGTTTGTGATGATTTCTTCTTTAGTCTAATTTCCTAATCTAGTGTCGGATCGGAACGTGCAGTGTTGATGAATGTAGCTCATGCTGGAACGTATGAATGCATTCTTATATTGTTTTTATGTCTACTTTATTTTTGTAATGTATGACTAGACAAACTTACCGTCTGTTTTTATCTATGGTCTCTTCTTTCTTCCTTGGATCTCGCTTCCACTGATGTCACGCGTTTATAGCATGTAAAAATTACTTTATCATCACCTGACCCGATTAACATGTTTTTCTGTATTTTGGATAATACTAAACGTAAATCCCTCCTTTGTCGAAGACGTTTGTTTCATTCATCTTAACAATATAATAATGATATACCTAATACTTAGCTAGTAAAGCTTCAATTTTCACTCGCACGTGAGGAGTTGCCTGCTATTTACATCAGCTCATGTGTAAATTTGCCAACATAACAACCAACGTTGGACAGTGAAAGTGTGAGGTATATGTGGTCGATACCCCAGTCCTCTGTATGACGTTGATCCTCTTGAGCAGGTCCTTGTTGACCTTCATGTTCTCCTCGAGCTGCTGCGCGTAGTAGTTGAGGCGGCGCGGCTGCAGGTACATGTCGGGGAACAGCTCCGGCGGCCGGTCGTCCACGATGTGCCGCATCATTTGCAGCTAAGAAAAAACCTCGTCAAAAGATGCAAGATATATTAGCGAGATGTTTTGTACCGGCAAGATGTATTAGCGAGCTATCTTAGCATATTTTTGAATTTAGATCACAATTTGAGCCTATGCGCCTTCGTTTCAGACACTGCCTCGCAAGTGTACAACACTTTTTTATTTATTGAAAGGGCTTTGTCGCAGAGCGACCATATCGCCTCGTAAAAACAGGTACATATTTACGTTTCCATTAAAATGCCTTCGTTGGTGAATGTTAAACGTAACTTAATCTAAAAACTTAGAACAATTGGTTGAATAGAACTAGAAATTGAATGGCAGTTAAAAATTCGGTTCGGGGTGTTATGATCGTTTTAAAAAATATGTTACCTGTTTGAGATGGTTGACCCATTTCTCATAGAAGTCATCAGTGAGTAGCGCGAATTTTGGAGGCTGAAATATCAAAGTTTGGTAACTTTAATATCTTAATTTTCTCGTCCGGTTTCTTTCTGATACCTAATCTTCATGATGCTTTTCCAAATAACATTAAGTAATGTAGTAAAAAATTCCCCTCTCCTCATTAGCTTCCCTGAGAACAAATGGGGAAAACAAATCATTTGTCCCCAATGGTAACTACTGCAAACAATTTTCGAAGACATTTTGAGGAGCAAATGAATCAAGGATTAGATACAGAATCCATACCTATATGTATATAAAAAAAAACAAGAATGCAAATCATTGTCTTTATAAAAAAAGGCCCTGTGATGATGATGATGATGATAAGGTCCTCTTTGTGGCATCAGATGACAGGGACGTTAAGTAGTTGGGCTCGTAGGGTTCCTACGACGATGGACGCAGATGAAGACCCAGTTTATTAAAAAATATACGGCACAGTGCGCGCAGTAGAGCACACCACGCCCTGTAGGTATAAAGATATTGAACTGCATGAGTTATGACAGATTAGTAAATGCTTACGATGTTAAACTGGCGCGGGCGTCGCTCCCGCGGTGGACGCGGCGGGATCGGCTCCGGCGGCGGCGAGGCCAGCAACGGGTCTTCGAGCACAGCGTCGCACGCGCGCTCTCGGAGCGGGTGCATCGTGCGAGTGCTACAATCACACCCTGACTCTAAACTACCCGCGAAGTTGACCGAGTCCTGTTGAAGTATTACTTCTGCCACCAAAGTGCCTCTCCACACTATCATATTCGCCTAACCTCGGTCAACTTCGCGAGTAGTGTAGCACTTGTACCACACTACACTGTAGGTACTGTAAGGTGCCACTCAAACTCATAGGTGGAATCAATGAACAGACCGAAATCGAGAGCTGTTTGTGCCGTAGACCGCACACGTAGATTGAAAAGACAAGTTCTGATTTGAATTCATAACGGTGAAAGCAAGTACCTATGTATGGCATTTCCGTAGGCAAATTTGTTCGTGACACACCCATGATCTTCGACCCTGAGGGGCGAAGACAGCGGGGGTGAAATAAAGGGTGCGCGCAGCAGGGCCGTCTGAGAGAGCAGACCAAAGTGTCACGAATGAGTTTTTCAACAACACCTAAAAGCTAGTACCTACTCATGTTGACTAAACAATAGGATAAATCAGGTTTGGGTCTTACGAGTTTCCAATAAACCAAGAAAATTTGAAGTGTGAAGCTTTGGTTTATTATGTAATTTCTATAATTAGGGATCCACAAATACTAGGATTTTCTTCGATTCATTATCTCCTAAAAATTCTAATTAAAGAACTATACTAAATTTAGATTTTCGTTAGTAATTAAATTGACTCCCCATTGGTATTGCAACTACTTGTGACATACTGACAAGCAATATAACAGTCAAGATTTTATAAAATCTCAGAATAATTAATACTCTTTTTTTCCTCCTGCTAGGTGTAAAAGGTCGTCTATATAGTAATATAGAAACTTTTTCAATATTTTCTTTACAACAAACTGAAACGTGTCAAAGTTGTTTCTCCAAATGTCGATTTAAAATTTACCAAAGTGACACACAAAGAAAAAAAATCTTGCTCCTTATTCAATGACATTCCTGAAATAAATTAGTAAACCAGATATTCGTCTCAACATGAGAAACAGTAGTTTAGTGTTATTTATGTGCGCGGGTCTGCTGCTCGTAAGTATTTTTTTGCAATAGTATAGGTACTCGCAAATTTTTGTCGTCATTTGACTTGAATGATGTCGGTGGGCAAAGGCTTTGACAGTATTTAGACTTTAGCTTATTCTAACAATAGATATTCGAACAACGCTTGATACCTCTCTTGGGCGTTATAGTCAACAGATTTTACCCTTTAAAGGAGGATTAGACCTAATTTAAATGTTTCCCTATCCAGGTTTAGTAAAAAAACAACTGCCAGTCCGTCATTCTAAGTAATAAAAGCATTTTCTTATATGATATTATCAGAGCTGCGGTGCGATCCTAGGCGGCTCGACAATATGGACCCTTCTACGCCTCTCCTACTACTTCTGGACCACAGACTTGAGCATCGAGCTGGCGTCGAGCGTGACGTTCGTCGCGGGCGCGCTGCTGTGCCTGCCCGTGTGTTGGCTCTCCACGCTCGTGCCCTACCACCCCAAGTCGCAACCGCTCTTCGCCACGGTAACCTCTTCTACTGCTGCTTGCTGGAGCACAGCCCTGAGCGCCGAGCTGGCGACAAGCGTGACTCATTGTGAGCGCGCTGCTGTCTGCCCGTGTGCGGCCAGTACGTTTTGTCAACATAAAACAATGCGGTGCTTCACTATGAAGTATTTATAAAATAATATCCAAAATCTGCCCAATTTTACAATCGTGATCGTGACAAATGTGAAATGCTAATGATAACGCTAACAAACGCGTTTGTGACCTATCAGAAAGTGACAAAAGAGGTTCTATCTCATACATTTATTTTCGGAGAGCACTTTATGGTTGGGTTTTGGTAGCAGTATTTCGGGCAAAGGCGACGTGTCTACTTTCTGACTGTAACTTGTGTTAGACGTAGTGTTACTTATGAATAATATTATTATATATTCCCCAGCTTCTGTGTGTGGCGGTAACGACGATGCTGATTCTGAGCGTGGGGCAGTGCTCGCTGGCGGGGCTGACGCGCGCCCTGCGTGACCCCACCGCCGTCAACGCCAGCATGCATCGTGCCATGGACCGCGCCGACATTGACCCCGCCGTGCGCAGCGCATTCGCCGCTATGCAGCTGGAGGTACCTTTAGAACAGTCCGCGTGTCTTGTGGCGTGAGGAGTACTCGCTGGCGATTCCCCGCCGTCAATGCGTGCATGCACCTCGGCAAGGGCCTAGCCGACCTTGACCCCGCCATGCGGCTGGAGGATTAATTTATTTAAGTGATCATCGTTCATCGAGCTTCACTAGCTTATCGGCATCGTCGGCCAATGGATGTATATCTATTGGTCGAGAATGGGGCTAACACGCGCTTAGCGAAACTCCAGTGTCAGAATATTTACGTTAAACAACCAGTACAATTTAGCACTGCTGACAGTGTACGAGTAAGAGTAGAAAATAAATATAGTGAAATGACCATGCGGTCAATCGGGATCATCGCCTTAAAAAAAAACTTAATACCAAAATCAGGTTTTTTTGAAGTTAGTCTATACATGGGGATGTTTTGTTGAATGAAAAAAACCGGCCAAGAGCATGTCGGGCCACGCTCAGTGTAGGGTTCCGTAGTTGCTCATCCTTCACAATAGACGGGCGGGCTTAAAACACGAGGTTTAAGTTACGACTAAGATTTCAAGCTCTATAAAAAGGTCGTAAACGCCAAGGTAACAGTAATTACTTATTACCTTCTGGAAGTTATCGATTATACGCGCCAGATTGAGTGAAATATTTTAATACAGTATGGCACTTAAGTAATATGTGTAACGATCGAAGTAGAAGGACACCGCACGGCACTTACGTAATTTTAAAGAAAATTATGAATTTTGCGATAGCTCAAAAACGGGTCGACCGATTTTATTCAATATAGTTTTCATTGAAAGTACTTAAGTCCTCATATTCATTAATTTTTCCATATTTTTTTACCCGTGGTTGAAAAGTTATAGGGGGGGGACACAATTTTTTTTTGTTTTTGGAGCGAATTTTTACAAAACTGCTGACTTTATCAAAAAATAATGTTAGAAGACCCCTATTATTTTTAAAAGACCTATTCAACGACACCCCACACACTAGTGTTGGAACAAAAAAAATATCACCCCACTATCAAAAAAATATCACGGGAGGTACCCGAACAAAATATTTTGTTTTAGTTTTTATTTTACCGTTTTGTCGGCGTGATACATACACATACTCACACCAAATTTCAGCTTTCTAGTACTAATGATCACGGAGCTAAGCCGCAGACGGACAGACAGACAGACAGACAGACGGACAGACGGACATGGCGAAACTATAAGGGTTCCTAGTTGACTAACGGAACCCTAAAAATATCAGCTGGCGTCACCGTGGTGTGAGGCCTCGTATTCTATAATTGTTTACGGGTATATATATTAATTGAGTCTCGCAAAATTCCAGTTGCGCTGCTGCGGGGTGCACGAGCACACGGACTGGTACAAGCACCGCCGCAACCTACCACCCTCCTGCTGCGGACGTCTGCGGAACTCTAAGGTAGGTTAATACGCCGAAACGATCCATTAAAGTTTCAATATATCGGATATTGATCTAAATTAATTAAGTCTTAAGCTTGTTTTCTAGGTTTTCAGCCGGTTTTTTTAAAAAATGCCACTCTTTTTATCTTTCTTTTGGGTTTTACAAAGACGCAGATGGTTAATTTTCTCAGACCGCTTTTGTGGCCCGGCAGCCTTAGATTTGAGTCGGTCCAACCTGTCGATTGTGGTCAGAAATAATTGTAGTAACTATGTCATGCTATAGAATATATTTGAAGAATGGGGCTTCTAAACAGGCCATATTTTGCTGCAATGTGTGGCCTTCCCATTATTTGCATCTCACTCTAGCGTAAAATGTCAAGAAGGACGGCCACAGTTGCCGGTCACAAATTGCAGTAGATAACATTTGGGTCGTTTAGAAGCCCCATCAAACAGCATGGCCGTTTTCGTGGTTCCTTTCTTCCCTACTAATGTACCTACATATCGTCTGCTGACAACCAAAACTCGCTAAGTAATAGAACACCTACTTAAAACAAAGCTCATATCTCAGTATCAAGCTACAAACTAGATACGAGGTTAAGAAGGGTAGCGACATAAAATTTAGTGAGTTTCGTTTGTCACCAGGCGATATCAGGTATTATAGGACTCATCTAGGAATCTAGGATGTTAGTTAACATTTTTGATTAAACTGGATTAGGTAAAACGACTGTTTCCCCAACCTACTTAGATTAGAGCACATGTTCTTTTGTCAACAGTTGGACATGGCCTGCGACCCGTCGCGGTTGACATCCCCGTTGTCGGGCTGCCTGCGTCCCGCCATCATCGAGATGCGCAGTTATGCCAACGCGTTGTCTGCGCTTTCCTCCGTCATCATTATGGTCTTGGTAAACATTGCTTAAATTATACAATTTGCACCACTTTAGTTTGCGTTTCTGAAATTAGCTACTAGTAATGTCGTTGTCATGTTTTATTATTATTTATTTTTATTTATTCAAATGTCAAGTACATAACACTAGGTACATCGTCCCACAAAACTGTTTTCAGGGTTTGACTGTGGGATCCGTGGGTCTATGTTTATGTTTATAATCTAAGACTGGTTTTATTGTCAGCGCGCGTGTGCGTTTAGCTCGACATTTGAACACCCGCAGAATACATAGGCGCGTGACTTTCGTTCGATCAGCGACGTTCACGACACGGCGCGTATGGCTAACGTTAACTTTCACCGCTGACACTATCGGCGTTATCCTAAAATGCCTCTAGATCAATCATATGTCAGCGCTGTCAACCGGACACTATCCAGCCTAAATATGATGTTTCCTGCAGGCGGTGACGGTGTTCGCAGCGGCATATACCCTGGCTGCGGGCGTGGTGGAGCGCCAGAGCCAGAAGCCGCAGATGGTCCGCGTGGCGTACCTCACGCCGCCGCCCACCTCCCTCGCCCCCTTCCCCGTCCCCCAACCTGTCCTGCCGTCGCCTCTCGCTACCTAGTATCGACGTATATATCAAATTCGTTTAGGTAACATCATTCTGAATTTTTCGCCTTTCGAACGTTAAGGATGGATCAGTCTGCACAGCAGATACGCCACAAATTAATAATTCTTCAACTTAGGTCACACGGAGCATCTTTTCGCCAAGCGTCCTTTTTGTTAAATGTAGCGTCAAACCTAAACTTTGTGGGTTTAAAATGTCTCTCTCATGGATTGGTCCGTCCTTGGCTTTGGACCTCCTATGTCATTAACATCCTAAAGGTTAAAGATGAATTATATTTTGAAAGTATTATTATTATTATTATTATGGCCGCAAGCAACAATTTATCTCGAATTGAACCTTGTATAAAAAAACAATACTTACTTACTGAAATGAGAATATTACTAATTCAGTTCATTTGAAAATAACACGAGCTAGAATAATGATTAGCATTTTATGTGATTTGCTCTCGTTCACTTCAGTATTATTAGTGATAGTTTTAATGCATATATTTAACCCCAGTTATTGTCAAAAAACGGAACGTATACTTACGGTATGGATAAGTTTAAAATTAGTGGTCTTCATTCCCAATAAAAATCTAAAAATGGCAACAATGAGATTTTTTATTAGTCTGATTCGCTCCTTCATTGATAGGTAGGTAACTTAATATCGTGATTTATTTTAGGAATAGGTAGGCATCATGCCTTTAGTGTTGATAAGGGATAACTTAAGAAAACACAGTTATGAGGATATCTTTTTAATTGTAATTTTTTGAACACAATACAACATGCAAGCATCAAAATGCTTTATGAAAATTAAGAAACAATCATGTCTTTTCTATATTTGGTACCTATTTTTGGTTATTTTCAAATTATTCAAGAAAACGATTTCTATATAAAGACAAACAAAAACTATAATATATTATGAAAAAATTCGTACAACAGCGGCCTAAAGGTGCGAGTCGGGGCCGTGGGTCGCGGTTTGGTCGCGACCCGCGAGCCCGACCACGCACTCCGCACACACTAGCCCTCCGCCGGCGCGTTCACAGCAAATGTAGCGACACTATACAATATTCACAACAATGGCTAAATAGTACCGTTATAAGTCTAGTATAATAATTTGAAGCGATCGACGTATTGTTTAAATTTAGAATTCGAAGAGTACCTAGTTGTAGCGGTGGGAACGCGCCGACGGAGGGCGGCGGCGCGGCACGACACTACGTACGACACGACTCGCTCAACACGCACGCGCTCACTCACACTCACAACCTCGTGCCGCGCCGCGGCTCGCGCCACCTCGCACCCCGCTCCGGAACACCTCGAGAGGTTACTTTCTACAAGCGAAAATTATCTATTACCTACTAATTATTTAACGCTCCCGTCGCGACTTTTACGCGCTACGAGTAAAAACGAGGCCGGCCGGATGGTCGCGGTCGTAAATGTGCGGACGTCATTTGACGCGTGTCGATGGAACGCGTCGAACGACTGTCTGCACGTTCTGGACCGCATCCGTCCAGCGGCCGGCCGGTCGGGTCCGGGGCGAGGTGTGACGTCACGCGAGTCGGGAGCACGAAAGACATCGGCGCCGGAACCGCTCGCTCCACGCGCCGCTCGCACTAATCATAATAAAGGCATTCGATCAAGATCCGCGGCACACCGTTCTATAACCTAACTACTTGATAACACTATAATATTGCTATAACGAAGATAAAATACTTTGATATAATCGACACTATCGCAACCGCGCGTTATAATACAGTATCACATGGCGGTTCCGGGCGCCCGGGCGGGCGCGGCCGCCGCTAAGTTAAGGCGTCGGCGGGCGCGCGCCGCCGCAATTGGTTAACATTAGGTCTATCTAGAATAAATACTCGCAGCCCAAGCTCATGGCGGCTCTAGCGCCGCGCGCCGCGGTGCTTGCGGTGTGCCGCGGCGTGCACTAGACTCGTCCACCACGCCGCCAGCGCCAGCGCCAGCGTCGCGCCCGGCCCCACTCTGCGCAGTCAACAGTACAACAACACCGCGTTACATCGACGTAGTACACCAGTTAGACCACAGGGCGGCATGCGACACTGAGTCACAGCCATATTCAACTCGATGCTGAAAATCGTCATGCACTTCTAATGGCGTTTAATACATAACGAGCTCAATACCTGCTGCAAGTGATAATGATAAACGTGGGACTACTAGACTTTATCCGGAAACAGAGCCTCGTCTCCACTGATCGTGTTTCCCGACCGCACAACTATTGTTTGTAGGTCGGTGGGGAAGCAGTGAGAACGCGCTTGTTGTTATTATATCAACACCATCAAAAACAAGTAGAGGTACTCTTTCCTGATATATAATCCGGTATCCCTCGTATTTACCATTACGCGGCCCCACGTTGGGCGCCACTTAAATATTCTACAGGACTAATTTTGGCACAGTTTTCGAAATAATATATTTCTACTAAAATTTATTGATTCTATGATTGATCATGATCATAGTGAAAGGGGGATGCTCGATTCTACTTCTAGACTAGACTAGTGAGAGATAGTGACTAAAATAAATAAAATTTGCGCCATGTGGATATTTTACTCTCGAAGCATGCTTGGTAAAACTGTTGCGTTTTTATCGAAAAACTTGGAAATCAACGCCACCATGCTCGATTAATGATTGAAATGAAAAGACATGCAACATAATGATACCTGAAATGGGAGTGTTTTTGATTTGATTCGTTAAGTATTATAGGACTTATTTTCTTAGCTCTCGGTAAGTCGTCATAATATAAATAGGTTCTGCGATTATGTATGAGATAACGGTTTATCAGGAGATTAAATAATTAAGCCTTAGAATAAATATCCATACCAATGTCTGAATTTTGTTCAAGCCCCTATTTGGGTGCCACTTAACAAATCAAACCTAAAACACGAGCGACAAATAAACACGTGTTAATATAGCAATGTATGAATGAATAAAAGAGTGGGGTGGTTACCGATGCACACAACACGCGAGATTGCTCACCAAAGTAGCACACTGGCCTCCCTGCAACAAGCGGAAACGACGCGTTCACACACGACCATCTCAAGCGACTCGCGGTTAGTCAGCCGAAGCTTGGTTGTCACTAATCAACACAAGTCAAGGAGTTACACACATCAAGCGAGTTCGACATCGAAGCGGAAAAGGGAAGCTTTAGACAGAGCGTTGGAACAAATGGAAACCTTACAACGTTCGATGTATAAACTGTACCCATTCAAATTCAGGAAATAACATACATTATTGACATTATTAACATACATTATTATTGGTTCGTTGTGGCAAAAATCCAAGTGGGATCATTAACAAGTTAGAATTCAGTTTTGAAATGGCAAATCGTTCAGTTCACTCATTGGAAACTACATTTTGAAAAAAAAAAAACACATGAAACAAATAAGTACCTAAGCATTTTTCAGTCATATTTTCCGCGTAATCTTCCTTTCACGCGATTCACGAGATTTTTAACTAGAATACTTCACAATTTAGTTTCCGCTTTTAAATACCGTATTTTTGGTCCAGACCGCGTCCATGTAAGTAGTCAAGCAGGAAGTAACCCCGATTTATTATGCCCTTTCAGAGCAATCTACACGTATCGCGGAGATAAAAATCTACAAGGCTCTCTATTCGACCATAATTTAATAGCCAGGGGAATAAATAAATAAAACTGTGTTGAATTCTATGGTTCACTTTCGTAAGATCCCGTATTCCTGTTTGGTCGGTTCCGCGTTAAAGCTGATTTATTCGTGGAATAGTTTGTAAAAGTACTTGCTAATTGTTCTCGAAAATTTTAATCCCATTTTAAACAAGCGGGGGGGTACCAGGGGTACAACAAGAGCTAGAAGAGTGTGAGGGTTGGCTCGGAGTGGTACCTGGCAGCCGCGGCAGTGCGGCAGCTGGCAGCCCGCGAGCTCGAGCCGGCGCGCGCGCCACGCGCTGTCCTCGTGCGTCTCGCTCGCGCAGCACGCGCCGCTCTCCTCGCACGCGGGCTCCCAGCAGTCCACCTCGCCCAGCTGGAATTAACAAAATATATTTTAGATATGTTAATGTATGATGGGTTAATGTGGTCAATAAATAATTATTATGTTATTGACAATAATCGCCAAGATCGGACGAGACTTACATGACTATTAGTACGATTTATTTATTTCGGCGAAAGTCGAAGGGAGAGAGAGGCTGTACATCCCGAACGAATATGCGATTGTCAAGATGCTCAAGAATCTTTCAAGTGAGTAGACAAAGATGCCTAAGAATTAAGATGAAGTTGTGTAGGGTGTACTGACGAGGCACTCGCAGATCTGGCACTGGTAGAGCCAGCGCTCGCCGCTGCGGAAGGTGACGTGGTGCATCTCCTGGTGGCGGCAGTGGAAGCGCGCCTCGCAGTGCGGGCAGCACGCCGCCGGCGCCAGGCTCTCCGACTGCACATGGAACAGAATAGATACGCCTTAAGACGAGTCTTCCATACAACAGATTTGCGAAAGATGAAGCCGCTTTTGGTTTTATGTGTGCGTGTTACTCGTAGAGGTGCGACGAGCCAATCGTAGAGGCGTGTTGCTTGTGTAGTAGAGTTGTTAGTCCGCTGTTTTCTAACATAATTGTGCGCATCGGGTTACAAGCATGAAATTTCTACCACACAGGGGACGAATCTGACTTCCCTCCACATCTGAAAATAATCACCGTGGAACGCTCTATGTGTGGTAGAAATTTCATGCTTGTACCCCGATACGCACAATTTCGCGGCTTAGCAACTCTACTAGTGAGCTTGATGTTGTGAGTGTTGTGGCAGATGCGTACATGGACGAAACTTAACCTGTGGCTAGCTAAAACTGGCTTCACTTTCAAAGGCTGACTAGGTTTCTAAGCGTATTTATTCTGAGGGGTAAGCATTCCAACAAAGACCGGCTAAGGCTAGTGGTTCTGGTTGACCACAATTATGTGAGGAAGACAAACATTTGAGGACCCAGAGCGAAAAAAAATAGTAATTTCTAGTCAATGTGAAGGCCAACGGTATGAGCTGATAATTTTTCGATTTTGTAAATAAAAAATTAGGAAATCGTCGTACGCGTATATTTTTTGGAGCAGAAACCAATTTAAAATGACTTGACGCTATTTATATTAAGCGTGGTTACCGGCAGCGTGGTGTTGGCTTTGTCGCAGGCGCACGCGGCGCGGCGACAGGAGGCGACGCCGCGCGCGCACGCGCACGAGCGGCAGCCGCCCGCCTCGCTCCAGCGCGACCCATCCCGCTTAAGCTCGCCCTGCCACGAACATCCTGTAATAATATGTTATACGTCAAAAATACATACAGTTATGGTGGTTTAGGCATTAGAACCTGAATTGTTCTGGATGTAAGAGAACTGACCTAACTCGCAGTCCGGTACTTCGCACTCGCAGCTGAAGCCGCCGTCCGTGTTGACGCATCGCGCGCCCCGCGGACACGTGTGCTCGTTCAGCGCGCACTCGTCCACGTCTGGAACGACATTACCAAAACAAGGTTGGGTACAATGGGAATAATTTTATATTGAAATCATTTCGAGGAATAAATTTTATTGTATTGCTATTTCGACACAGCGAGTGACCTTATCGTGATGACTCTTTGCGAAAGTGTACCGCCGGTATGAAATATTCGATGGAGAGCAATAAACAAATTCCAATAGCACGGATTAAATGTGTCCATGAAAAATCAGAATACTCGGTGCACACGTGTGTGCCGTGTGACCGGCAGCCGAGGTGGCAGTACAGCCCGCGGTCGCAGTGACGATACCTTCACAATGGTCCCTGTGAGGATGCCGCCGGTAGCCGGCGCGGCACACGCAGTAGTAGGAGCCGGGCGTGTTGACGCACTCGGCGCGGGGCGCGCACACGTGGTCGCGGCAGTCGTCCTGGTCGCGGTCGCAGGCGCGCGAGCGGCACTCGTCGCGGTCGCGCTCGCAGCGCGCGCCGTCGAACCCCGCCGCGCACGCGCACGTCTCCGGCGCCGCGCACGTGCCGCCGTTCAGGCAGCCGCCCGTGCAGATCGCTGTAGACACACATGCCCGAACAAATCAATTACAATATGCCCCACGTTAGTTTGCGTCTGTGAATTTAGCCTCTAATATCACCCCAAAGCCCCCGTCGATCTCCTTCATTGCGACGCTGGCTTAGCTGGCTTCAGAGACGCAAATTTAAGTTCTAAGTATTGACATGAAGAATAATTACCAGCTGTGTTTGGGAAAGTGGTTATGGATATTACCACGCGTATTACCGGGGCCGGAAAGGCTCTTGTGACCGTGCAAAGGTCGTCGCGACTAATTTAGTCTTGAATTGTACAGAATATACTCACGCGTGCAGGTGTATCCGTCGCCCTCGTACCCATCGCGACAGCGACACGTGTAGGAGCCCGGCGTGTTGCTGCACTCCGCCGCCGCATGGCAGCCGTGCGTGTCACCCGCGCACTCGTCCACCTGGTGACAACATTTATGGATTAATTTGAGGCATGTAAAATAGCAGTTGAGACTTATCTAAGTATGTGTCAGCCATTACGGCATCAATCGTCAGTTACCTCGACGCAGTTGAACATGTCCGTCAAGTTTAATTTTGGGCCTTGTTAAAAGTGAGTCTGATTTAGTGTGGAAGTACAAACCCAAACGGTGTACGCTTGGACTTCATCAGTATCAGAGATAGGTCGATTCGGGTCAACCTGAGGAGAGGAGGAGAGAGGGTCGTACTAAGAGTGTTGTCTGCTTTTACACTGGCACAGTAATGAGTTACCTCGACGCAGTTGAACTTGTCCCTGCGGGTGTAGCCGGGCAGGCACTGGCACACGTAGCCGCCCACCACGTTGACGCAGCGCGTGTTGGAGTGGCAGTGGTGCCCGTACAAACCGCCCGCCTCGTTGCATTCGTCCACGTCTGAAACATTATACAATGCAGCAGTACTTTAACAGAAAAAAATAAACAACTCATTGACTTATTGTTACTGCAGCACTGGCTAAATATGATATTTCATATGAAAGTTTTACTGATTATTTAGCGTTGACAGCCAGAATTGTAGACGTTGAAGCTATTCAGGTGTATCTGAAGACGAGCCGAATGTCTAAATGCACAAAACGAAATTAACTTGTAATTTAGTGCTAGAGGAACGGCGCAATTACCAAACTTCATTTTAGGATGAAATTGGGAGTCAAATATTAGAGATGAGTTTACCTTCACAAGTGATACCGTCGCCGTCGAAGCCCTGGTTGCATTTACAGGTGTACTTGGTGTTGAGATTCATGCAGGTCGCGTTTTCGTCGCACGTGTGGCCCATGCTGCAGTAGTCCACTCCTGTAATTTGATATCATACTGTATCATTCACTTATGGTAAACATCAGTTCAAAAACTGTGATAAGTAGGTAAATATGGAAAAAAATAGGTGTGTGGAAAATCCAAGGAGACACAACTGGAGAAGCTGGTGGCGACTAGATTCGGGAGACTGGAAGGTGCGACATAACATCCTGCACTGCAGGATCTTTTGAGGGCTTGTTAGATATTGATTGAAACTAGCCGAAATAGAACGGATGTAAAATATCCGGTAACAAGTTCCTTAATTGAGTTTGGAAGGACTACAAACGAAGCATGTACTTGTCCGAGCGAAGCGTTTCTATTTTAAAGAGGTTCGGGGCTGTTCTTGTGGCTATGTGAAAATTTGTGAGCTGGTTCGATAAATTTGGTATATAAATTTTATGTCGATTCACTTTCTCGGAAGTATTACAGAATGGCAGAGATATGGGAGTAGAAAACAAAAAGAAATAAGAAAAGTCATATTTCAGCCATTCGCAGCAAAATCGCGAGGTCTACATTTCGAAGAGCCACTAGACGGGCGATGGAGGCGATGAGTGCTTCAATGGCGCTCAATTACCACAGCGTCGTGGGTAACGTTACATGCTGGAAGAGGACATACCGGGACAGAACTTGCAGCACTCGCCGGGCACGGTGAACTGGTCGGGCGGGTCGCACGGCAGCGGCGGACAGGCCGTGTCGGGGTCGACGCGCGTGCACTGCATGTTGCCGTCGTGGCACACGCACTCCGCGCACTCCTTCGGCGCGAAGCGGTCGCCGTGCTCGTATAGAGTGCCTTTCAGGAGGCAGTGCCCTGTAACAAAAGTAGTTTTTGACAATTCTTACTCTTAAGTTGCCATTTGACTGAAAATGTGATAGGTAGGTACCATTTGACTGAAAACGTACGTCACATTCAAGTAATTTTCAGTAGTAGGTACGTCTATAAAAAAATGGATTAGAAAGTATGCTTAGAAACAGCGAAGATAGTTATCACCACTAGATCACAAGTCTAAGAATAACAAGAATATTTCTTCCTTTCCTTGAAGGTTACTTCAGGGCGGCGCAAGATCGTTGTGGAGAACTTTGGGGAGGCCTTTGTCCAGCAGTGGACGTCTATCGGCTGATATGATGATCACGATGATAAACCTTCATTGCACTGGGATTTGACTAAGGAACAGGTACTTACTTAAACATGTTGGACAGCACGCCCCGGGAGGCAGCACTGGATTCTTGCAATCGGTTCTCTCGCACTCAACTGGCCTGCACGTTATTTCACCGTGCTAGAAACACAATATCCAATTTAAAATTTGATATATTACCACCAAGCTAATGAGTAAGCAATATAAAATCAAACTCAACAAAATGTTGGTAAAAAAAATTAAGTAATCTACTTAGAAAAATCTTAAGACTGTACCGAGCAAAATGTGAAAAATAGGCAGTTGCCGTTAGGTAGACAACGTCAACACTAGTTGTTTAATCCACTTCTAAACGATATATTTAGCACTTCGAAGAATGTATCAACAACTTCTCCGTGGAAAAATTATAAGATTATTATTATTTTACCCTAGAAAACTAAGTAAAGTAGGTTTTTCTTTATACTTTAACAATTTAAATCTATTCTGAATTTCAGTTAAAAAAAAAGATGAATGTTTACATTGCAATTTGTCCGCCTCAAATATTTCGATTATTGTTTGGTATTAAAGGTCCAGATTTATCAAAAAGTGCTTTTAATTCTCCATAAATTTTTACTATGGCGGCCGCGCGCCGATCACGTCACAATACGCATTCCCCGCGCTCTATGGGTCATAGGCGCGTTAACGGCTAACGCTCGGCGCCGTCTTAAAGCACAGCGTCATAATTGTCATAAAATAACATGAGTGTTAAGTAGGTAATAATTTAACTAGTTTATAATAAAATACATGCGGTCTTTACCTATAAGTGATTGTTACACTTAGATAATGCCATAAATGATGTTAAAATACAGTATTTAGTGTAAACAACTGTTGGTGAACCAAATAAATAAAATCATCAGACTCACGAACACAGTAGTAGTCATCTTCCCTACATGATGATTCCCTACATTAAGAACATTACCAGTTCAAATATGGGTAAATGTATAGTGACTGACCACGCAGGAGCAGCGGTTGCAGTCTCCGGATTTCCAGGTGGCGCCGTCGGCGTGCACGGAGCCGTTGGAGTAGCACGACTTCTGACAGTCGCACTGCTCCAGCCGCGCCAGCCGCGCCTCCGCGCCCACCAACTGCAGACCAAACGTCGGTTTAATGTACGGTGCAGATATTACCAAGATACTACCAATCCTTAAGAGTAGCTGGACTTGACTCTAAGTCTAAGTCTAACTGCTAAGGATTATGACTATTGACTTACTTCTCGGTTCTTCAGTTCTATATATCGGTTGCTTTTTGCTTTACGGGGAATAAGTAACTGATTTCTAAAGATAATGATAGTTAATATCTGCTCGCACTCACTTCTTGAATAGTACCAGAGGATTACATTTCAACTGATGTCAAGCCTCACCTTAAGCGAAAGGTCATGGATGTGCGTAGTGAGCTCCTGGACCGTGGCTTGCAGCAGCGCGAACTGACCGCACGTGGGGCACTCGGAGTCCAGCCCTGGACACTGCGCCAGGTAGCCGTGCGGCCCGCTCACCAGCCGCACGTCTTGAAGAGTACCCTGGAATAATGTTTTCTTTCGTAAACTAAAATCAAAACTAATATTTATGTAGGTGCTATGAAGGAAGGGCATTGTTTGAGGCCGTCGAAGTGGAAAGACCTTAAAATGATGGGTCGAAAACAGTCTACTTTGAAGACTGTACTTTGAAGACTGCTCTTTCAGAGTTTTATAGTACTTTTATCATGTTATATAATATTTACTTACGACAGTTATGACTATAAGGATCGTTCACGAATTTACACTACGAGCAAACCATTAATTGATTTTAAATTAAAATAACCTACGAAAATGTTGAGTTATTTTATCAGCATCACTCGATGTTATTTATGGAAAGGCCCTCTCTTGAGGTTTTAAACATTTCTATAGGTACCGATACCGTGTGCGTATGAATACCTTGAATAAGGAATGTTTGCTATTTCTCTGTCCGACCCAGAGCGTGAGCTGCGGCTGCGTGAAGTTACGGTCGGGCGGCGTGATGAGGCGGCGGTACAGCGGGTGGCAGTCGACGAGCAGCGTGGCCTGCGCGCCCGACACGGCTAGCGCCAGGCGGTGCCACGCGCCGTCCGCCAGGCGGAAGGGGAAGGTCTCCACGCGCGCCTCGCCCGCCTCGCCCGCCGCCACGTAGTGTAGTCGCACCTCATCCCGCCGGCCGCTCGACTGCACCTCCAGGTACCTGCACACCGCGTCAACTCTATTGAGTGAGACCTGAGGTCGCGCCGCGTCAACGGACGCGCGGGGACACTCTATATGTCTCCGCCGCTTCCTCGCGAACTGTTCCGAGGTACACATAAACAAAGCAAACAAGAAAAATATTCGGACAGCGTACGGTGCGCGACCGCGAGCGGACCTCGGCTCGCTCTACATCTCAATATCGCTCGGCCAGGATAGGGGACCATGTACCTCGGAACTAATCGCGATCGTGTCGACTAGCTGACGTGTCTCATAGCACCGCTATAAAGAAACAGAACTCTCGCGATGTGTCCGATATCGTTTTGGAGAGCTCCCGCCGGCCGGTGGCGGAGCGCCCCCCGACGAGCCGTCCGCGCACGCGACGGGCGCGAGTCGAGATTACCGGCGGACACATACGAGAAGCACAATACGGATTCCCATGTCGCTTGGAATGCAAGTGCGGCCCAGCCCGGCGGCGTCCCCTCGGCGCGAGCGCGGCACGACAAACATCAACAGCCAGTGAACAAAGATTCGGGCGTGAGGGTTAGACAGATACAGAACACAGCACGTCAAGACACAGAACACAAGACGGTCGGCGGGGACGCGGGCCCGGGCGGGCGCATGCAAGCCGGGCCCACCCGCGCACACATACGGCCATGCAAAGGTCACAGTGAGCGCAATGGGGTCAACGGATGGATCGAGGAGGACATTCCGAGGCACAGGACATTCCAAGATACATGATACTCCCCTATGCGCGCGCACGTATGCCGCCGGGGAAGCGGGATGCGTGCGCGCGCAGCGATGTTGAGATCTAGAACTCACCGTCAGGGCGCTCCGCCGTGGGCCGCTCCGCTGGTTGCCGGCGCGCGCGGCGCCCCGCTCACGCCGGTGCTTCATGGTCCTCTACCCGACATCAAACGAATTGCGTCATTAAATCATAGCAATCAATCACGCGCATGTAAAGACAGCGGGGAGTCTCTTGATTGGGGCGGCGCTGCGCCGCCCGCCTGCGACACGCATCGCTATCTTCATTAGGACGAGTAACGCGCAGATCAATCATTTCTCTACATATCGTGACTTTTTGTAATCATGTCAATAACAGTAACAAAAGAAAAATATTACTTGTCTTTCTTAACAATTGAATACTTACGTAAAATCAATATGAAAACTACGAAATAATAAACGTTCTCAATTACCTACTTGAAAAACTTATACTAAGGAAAATAATAGGGTTATCTCGCTCCAGTCACATTTCCACTCTTTACCTAATTGTTATATAACGGAAATTCGAGTGGATAGGAAGAAAACATCTTAATAGATGAATAAAGACACTGAGGACGATTTGTTACCCGTCTGCATAGGTACAGGTAAACAGAAAAGGAACATGAACAAACAAAATTTCATACCTGTTGTACCCATGGGAGAAAGAGAGGATAGTGCCCGAGTTAGCAGGCTCTTGCTTGAGAGAAGCCAGCACGGTGAACTCAGGGGACCTGCGCAGCAGCTCGGCGGCGCGCTCGAACGCCGGGCCTTCCACCTGCAGCGACCGCGAATCCCCTGGAATCATTATACAATACAATATTTATAATTTTATCTTCTCTGAGATTGTGCCAAGCGTCACACGACTGGACTGTATTTAATATTAAGGCTGTGGAAACATTTTTTGAATGATGGCACAAACGCGTTTAAGACGGCTGCAAGGTTTGTGATGAAACCTGGTTCGAAACGTTAGCTAGCAGGATGCGTAGATAACAAACTGGTACTAAAGCACCGGATGTAATTTATATTTCTCTGTCAGAACGGAAATTAAATTTTCGCATACTACATCAAGCTAAGCATTTATCAAGAAAGTTGTTTACACGGCGCTTCATATGTCAACTGTCGGCATTTTAGTTTCTAATTTTTTTATCTGCAAGTTGTCTTGTCTGACGACTACTTGTTTGAGGTATTTATGCTGATGGAAACAGCCCTTCAAAAATACCCATACCACTGCCGTGTACTCGCACGGCTGCTCTATCCCGCAGGGCAGCGACTTCGTTTGTCGCGCGACTCAGCATCACACTGTCCTGCTTTCACGATATTGAAAGGAAAGTGATAGTCAGTATTTGTCGCTCAACAAAGAGTCGACTGTCACAGTTATGCCAGACGTACAGCAATGCGTTCTAATGCAGATATTTAGCAAGTCATCATTGCTACAATTGGGCTGATTTTGACCTTAGGCGCTGGTTCGCGTTGCGGTGCAATAAATCGCGATACGATCGGAGCAGAGCGCACGCCGCGCTGCCGTGATGGAGTCCTTGGCTCATAACGATCGCTCACTATTGGCGGCCCGCCAGCGCCAACTATTTCCTTTGCGAATTGTCTTAGTTTGCATGCGAACTGGAATTATGTTAATTGTGTCTTGTTTAGTGCCGAAATTTCGACCTTATTAGGTGAAAAGGTCGTAACCCAATTTACAAGAAAAGTTTAAATTTATTAATTAGTACAGCAAACCCAGTTTGTAACAGAGCGAGGCGACACTGAAGTTACTAAGTATTACTTGATTTGTGTTGTATCTGACAATTTCTAGTAATATAGTTAATTAAAATATTATAAAAGCATTAATCTTAAATGTGGAACAACTATAAATATAATATAATTTCAATTCTCCCTTTTTTATCAAAAATTGCTGAAGCGGTGGCTCACAAGCAACTTTCTAGCTTTATACACTCTTTCAAACTGTTGAGCCCCTTTCAGTCTGGTTTTCGTCCCAGCCACAGTACTTGTACTGCACTTCTCAAAGTGACTGAAGATGTTAGGCGGGGCATGGAGGATCAATTGGTCACAGTACTTGTTCTCATTGACTTTTCTAACGCTTTCAATACTGTTGACCATGAGATCCTACTTGCCTTGCTCAGCCATCTTAATGTGTCTTCTTCTGCTCTTGGCTGGTTTGCTTCATATCTTTGTGGGCGCCAGCAGGCAGTCCGTGTAGATCGGGCTTTGTCTGATTGGTGCGACCTTGCCACTGGTGTACCTCAAGGAGGAATTCTCTCTCCTTTATTATTTTCTCTTTTTGTAAACTTTATCACCCCTGGTCTTCGCTGTTCTTACCATCTTTATGCTGACGATTTACAACTTTACGACCAATGTAAAGTGTCTGATATTACTGACACAATTAACAAATTAAACCTGGATCTCTTACACATCCAACAATGGTCTGAGAAATTTGGTCTGTTTGTAAACCCCTCAAAGTGTCAGGCTATTATCATTGGCAGCTCTCGTCAGCTTGCTAAACTTGACCAGGATTCTGTAACTCCTGTAAATTTCAACGGAACGCCTATTCCTTTTAGTTCTAGTGTTAAGGACTTAGGTGTTCACTTAGATAGCACACTGAGCTGGAGGGTGCAGGTAGGTGAAATTAGCCGGAAAGTCATTGGCTCGCTTCATGCTCTCAACAAACTGAAAAATTTCTTGCCTATCAAAACTAAGGTATTGCTTGTAAATGCACTATTACTACCCATAATTGATTATGGTGATGTTTGTTATCCGGACTTAAATGAGGATCTTCTTGATAAGTTGGATCGACTTCTTAATAATTGTATTCGCTTTATTTTCTGTCTCCGTAAATATGATCACGTTTCTTCTTACCGCTCTCAGCTTGGCTGGTTTCCCATCCGTCAACGACGCAATATTCGTATGCTCTGCACTCTCTTTTCAATACTCAATGATCCACAAGCTCCTGAATACCTGAAAACCTTTTTCTGCTATGTTGAATCCACTCGTAACCGTAATTTTCGCTCTTCCGGCAATCTTGCCCTTTCTATTCCTCTTCACCGTACTGGTTTCATGTCTAATTCTTTCTCCTTGCAAGTGGCTCGCCTCTGGAACGGTCTTCCTCTCACAATCAAACAGGCTCCGAGTAAGTTGGCATTTAAAAGGGCCGTGCGAAGTTTCTTTGCTGGCAGAACTGAAGTCTCATAGTATATCTGCTTGGTTTGTTTCATCGTCGTATATATTTATGTATGTATCTATTTATATATATGTATATTTTATGTATGTATGTACCTAATATGAGTATTTTAATTATATGTAATTATGTTGTCTGATGCACCGCCTACAATTTCTCTGCTTTGCCCTAAGGTTGACTGGTAGAGAATGCCTCATGGCATTAAGTCCGCCTTTTGTACGTTAAGTTTTTCTTTTGTGCAATAAAGTTTAAATAAATAAATAAATAAATAAATATGAATTACTTATCTTCTCTTTGATTTAACCCATTGCACTTCTAACGCTATACAATACTTCCTCAAATCGAGAAACTTCGGCAGCTACTGGAACTTTACTAGAAAGGAAAGTTTGATGTGCGCATCCGAAGAAATAAAATCTGTGCCAAATCCCAAATTACGTGTCTATCTCATTGCAGTGACCGAAAACAACATCTGCAGTGCGCACTGCGCTTGCTCTAGCGACTTAAATAACGATTAAATTGCAAAATCAAATTGACATTCAAAATCTTAATCGGCTTAAGTCGGTAGTTGTTCCAGATAATTTTGCTGTTCGTCCGAATTGTTACTTAGATTACTTTTTATAAGTCGGTAGTCAACGAGGTACCCTTATTTTATTATTACTAGTTATTTTCTATACATTATTTTCGACTAGTATTAATTTAATGTCTGTCTCTCTGTTCCGACAAAGAGTTAAAATAAAATCTAGTTTTTAAAGTTGGTACTTCTCTATTAACGTAAAGTCGTTTTTTTTCTCGTCTATCTATGTCATGGTGTAGATAGTATAACGTTGATTATTAAAAGGAAACATGATTTTACACATGCACCGCTATACATAACATAACATAGCAAGGAGTTATAGGTAAACAAGGATAAATAGGAATAACTGCAATCTATGGCCTGCATAGTCTCGAAGGGACTGGACTTAACATCACATCCGAAAGGCCAAGGTAATTTTTAAACACCTTTCTGGATGCGACTATATCCCGTTTTGTTATGGTAATGTACGAAAATCATATAATCTTTCTTGATATTATGAAATTTATTTTAAAAAAGCCGATACTTATCGTCATAAGAAAAAATATATTCTGGACTTGTTGAATTGTAAAGAAAACATTGAAAATATATGACTACTAAAGGGATAAGCTGACTGTGCAATGACAGATTGCGACTGGTTATTTCCCCCGATAAATACAATTTCATCCCTATTTCTGCCAATACCTACATACAATTTCACGATTCATAAAGTCGCCAATATTTATTCGCACGTGGCACGCGCCTGCACTGTCCCAACGAGCATGTAATAAAGTGCGCAATATAGAGAGGTTTAAATCACGAGGGAGAAAGTGAACTTTATCCCACGAGTGAGGGGCAGTAATCGCGCGGAAGGGACACGGCCGCCAAACGCGGTCAATGGTCAATGCCTTACCTGATTTCACGACTTATAAATTTCACTTATGCGACTTCCTATTAAGTGCTGTGCAGGGATTATTCAATTTGTATTCGTTAAGCTATTCTGCTATTCAAGACTAACGACTGTGTGTTCAGGGTCTTGTAATTTCTTACTTCATTATACTTTACCGTTTGATTGCGCACATGACATTACTACTTTTACCTACTTTTAGTTAGGTATAAGAAAATATAATATTGTAACTAGATGCTACGGCGTAGCGGGTGTAGACAAGACACAATCCGTTCTACGGCATGCTAGAACCGCTACGGACCGCCTGCCGTTACCTCGTAGCAGGATCAATGGCACCCACTACACAAACAGTTAAACAAAACTATTCCACTGTGGATGACGCCATAGTTCCCAACTTCCCCGACTAGAGTTCGATGACTCCGGACAGGCATGAGACGCGGCTCTATAGCTACCTACGTATCTATTCATGAGATTCGAGGAAAACTGAGCAAAATACCGAGAACTGAGCAAATTGCGTAAGCCTTTCCCGTATCAATCCTTCGTTATTACAAGCGTCTGTGAGTGGATTGAGCTAATAGTATGAATTTCTTCTTTACAAAAACACTGCTTTTAATCAGCATATGTAATAACGGTTTATAGACAGGTAATAATATTTATTGAACATAGCACGAAAACACAGATAATTAT
Source organism: Apotomis turbidana (assembly GCA_905147355.2). Classification (NCBI taxonomy): domain Eukaryota; kingdom Metazoa; phylum Arthropoda; class Insecta; order Lepidoptera; family Tortricidae; genus Apotomis; species Apotomis turbidana. The sequence continues at coordinate 22,455,677 of LR990286.1, forward strand.
TATAAATATATTTATGAAGACCTATTGGTACTCGTATTATTCGTAAGTTTATATTAAAACAATCAATCGGCATGGTATCAGGCACAAATCTTGTCAAGTGTGCCTATTGGAATGTAAATTTTGATGGGTGGCAAAAATATGATAATGGGAAAAGTTTAATTTGAACCTGCTGCCGGCGGAGGGATGATAAATAATGCATAAAGCTCTTCTCTCGCGTTTTTCTGCATCTCCCCTTCGCTAAATTATTATTTAATATCAATTAGTTTGCGCGGGCGGCATGAGAATAACGCGGGTCCGCCATTATTCGTGGACCTGCGAGTTCTAAGCGTATTATGCAATACCTAAAGAAAAGAGGGGTCTTATTGAAATGGTGTCTATCACCCTCCGATGATGCGTCGAGGGGTAGGAGATTCCTATAAAATTGTTTCATATTTCACTTGACTGTTGCTGGAATAATATTGGAGGAAGATAGTCATGGGGTGGCTTACAATAGCCCTGCGTGTTACCTCGCGGCCATTACCAGACTGAGTAAAAAGATTTATTGTAAAAACAACAGAATTTACGTCTGTCTTAAAAAAACTAAACTGGATCGAACAAAAAGGATCTAAAATTATAATGATCGATCGACATTTCACGAGAATCGATTGAGAAATGCAACCTGTAGGCCAGAACAACCGGGAAATCTAGACATCCTCAACATACGAAAGTATTTTTATCCAAACTGAAAAGGAGACGCTTCGCTTTCTCGGTTCTTTTTCCTACGCAAGAAGTGCACTGGTCGCAGCGCTAAATATCGAAATGAAGAAGATATTTTTTAGTCTTTTCATACCTAATTTTAGCCCTTCTAAAACACAAATCTCAGTAACTTAAAAAATAATCTAAATATTGTGAGTGAAAAATATGGGCGGAATTGCTGCTAGCGAAACCCAACCCGCTTCAAGCGGGATTCGAACCATTAGTCGAAGGGACGTCGTAGACTTAAATCCTGCTCGAAGTTCATATTTTTTGTTCTGTACGGTTTAAGTAAACTTGAAGAGCATTATCACTGATATATGCGCCCATCTGACGATTGTCAAATCAAAAATCAAAGATCATCCATCGAAAATCAAGTTCAAAGTTCGACGGTGCTTTAATAATTTTAAATAAATCTTTCACAATACAATTTAATTCTAAATCAAAACAGATTGACGTATATTAGCCATATTTAACACGGTGCAATAAAACGGCGCATTAAAGTGTGGCCGACCCCATCGTGTTTTGGTTTAATTAAAGCACCCCGATATCAATCGGGTAAATATTTGCGCAGCTTGTGTCAACGCATGCAACTTCCCGCGGAGAATTTATTTATTGCCAATCCTTTATGACTTGCGCACACTATTGCCAGTGCATTGGGGTGATGAAGATGCCGCAAGCGAGAACATTAAAACTGGATCAAATAGGATCATCAAGGAACAAAGTTAGTCCGCTATTTTGTTTGAAATAACCGAGTCTGTGGTTATGTTTCAGCAATAGCACTAGATTTAACTTAGATATTTCGAACTTAATCGTAGAGGGTGCACAATATCAATATTTAAAATGACTTATTGATTGTAACAATTGAAGTAATAGCCTTAAACAAAACAGACAAAACATGAAATTGCATTCGTTAAAAACTCGGGACAAGTTAGCTGGCTTTCACTCCATAAAATCTTTACAAAACTCATCTAAAGATTCACTTTAACAATTTATCTCAAGTTCCCCTTATTGGCTCCGTGCCAAAAGAAAACTGAAATGTCTCAAATGCGCTCATGATTGCGAAGGTGCACTGATACAAGTAGATTTCAATTGTGATTTGAATAGAATTATAGATGGTTCATGCTAACTACACTTGGCTATTGTACAGGGGTTGCGCGGTTTTCCAGGTGATTTCACGGGTGGTCCGGATGAGCGACCCTGCCTGCAGAGATCACCGCTGCTCAGTGACGCGCGTGCACATTGTGGGAAAAGGTTATGTAATGGAGGCTCCCTTTTTCTTGGGGAAATGGGTTTTAATCCATATCAAAAGAACATCGGCATATTCACAGCACCTAACTTTTCATGACGCTTTGAAAGTGAGAGAATGACTTGACCATAGATTAATCCGTGGAGAGAGATATACCGAGAGGATTTCTTAAGAAATAAATACACCTTACAATGCAAGCAGTTGTACTTATAGAAATCGTTGAAGAAATAATAAAAGCTGTTCTTTATTTGGCGATGACATAAATTGCATACCTCCTACAATACCTTAATAGCTTTTCGCGTAGTAACCGGCAGTGACACATGATGAATTGCGGAGTTCGAATCCAAACATTCCAGCGCCTGGTTCACAAAGCGGCGCGCCGCATGTCACGCCTGCCACCACAACGCCAGCAATATTCCGCAATCCAGCCCGGACACTGACAGGCCTACAATACGTGCCGCTCGTGTAAACATTAATATTGATGCTCTTGCACGTCAGAACCATGCTCCTGTGTTATGGTTCCCACTCGCTCATCTTTTGTTCGCGCCGATAAACCAGACGGCCTTTGAATGGGCAAGAAATGGGCGGCTATTTTGCGATAAGGTCCGTTTGATATCGACAGTCGTTTGTTTAACGATGTTATTAAATGCTGTCATAGAAAATCTTTAGGCAGAAATATCACGGGCATTATATTGAGGCCACGTAAAACGTTCTGTCGATAAAAATTGGTAAACTATTTTCCGGGTGATAAGGCATTAGCTAAAGGCTGAAATCGCAGTTTTTTTCATTTAATATTAATATTGCTGTTATCTGTGTAAGTAAAGAGATCTTAGGATGTCGTTATCTCCTAATCCATGTTTACGAATACCTATCCGGTATCTAGGCATTAGGTAGCTACAGCAATAGTGTTTCATAGCCTGTAGTTGTATGGGTTCTCTTCACGAATGATTGCGTTCATAACTTTGTCAAGGTCTGACTAAAATTTTAATATATTTCTCAGGAATATTATTAATTTATTACATAGGTAATATGTGTGGTTATTGCGTTTACTTTAAACAGCGGCAAATAATCATAACATTATAATTCAGTAATATTAGCTGAAAATTTGGCAAAATGAAAGGACAACTTTTATCTAGCAGGATATGTAGGTTATAGAGCCAAGTTTAATTTTATCTACTCTCCCCCCCTCTCAGGGGTGAGCGTCACCCCCCCGCGCCCTCGAATGTGTCCCGGAGCGCGGTATTTTCCACTTTAAAAGAAAACCGTGTACGATACATACAAAATGTATAGGAGGAACGAAATAATCCTGAATAAATTTACTATAAACCTTTCATACATACAAAAGCGATAGCACTTATACAATCAGCGCAATCTGTAATCAAATACTAACGTTTTTAATTATTGATCTTTTTTTTCTGCTAAAAGGTTTGTTATCTCAGAAACTTCACACTTCTCGGCCAAAATATGTATCACAAGAGTAAAGAATAGAACATGTTCATTCTAAAAATGTATAATTTATTTCTGTTACTCTTTCATTTACCGTTGCAATGCTATTTTTAAAATTTAAGTCATTTGGCCATTATGCGAAATATAAATATGAGCGTTTTTCAAAAAAAGTGTACATGGCAAAATTTGAATGTCCCACACGTTCAACGTGTTTTTTTTTTACTTTACCTTAAGTATTTGGGTATATGAGTGGTATCATTTGATTCTGTAGATGTGGGGCATTCATTTTATATTTATAAAACGATTATATTATATTTATTACTAGATTTATTGCAAAATAAAGATATGAAAAGTGCTAAAATGGGTATGTCCCACGTCGACTCAGTCATGTTCAGAGGCTTGCAGAAACTCGAAATAAATTTGTATGAATATTGAATGTGGTCACACAGATAAAGTAATGAGTCTAGATTTTAGTCGTGTGCTTTATTTATAAACAAATACGGGTTATAATGCCGAAAAACTACTTTTTCCACTGTCCAAAGAAATCGACAGACCGGAACTTCCGGTTATAGTCACAAGCGATTTTAACATACTTGTGCAATCGATATTCCCCAAAAAGCGTTAATTTTTCAATCCTGGCAACATTTTAATGCTATAGGCATCGGATTTCATTGCAAATATAACGTCAGTTCCGTGAAAACGGTGACGAAAGGTGTACGCTGTGTCAGTGCGCTAAAAATAGGATTTCGAGTTAGTAACAGTTTTTTCGGTAAGTAGATTATAATTAACTTTTTAAACACAATTAGACATAGAAGAAACTATCGTAGTATCCGAAACTAAACCAAAATCACATTGAATTGGTTCAGAACACGTTGAAATTTTGATTTTAAATTGTCGAGGTAGAATTCGTCACGTCCGATTCGTGACGTGATATACTACCGGAACGATTTTGTGACGAATTGGAACTATAAAGCTTAGTACACAATCGAAATGTGCCCGATGTTTTAACCGACTTCTAAAAAAGGAGTTACTTAGTTTGACCCATATGTTTGTTATACATGCATGTTTATCCGCCATTATCTCGCATTTGTCAGAACCGATTTTGATGCGGTTTTCAGAAAAGTATTTGTTATCTCCGGAAGAAATGACTAAAAAGCAAAATAACAATTAAAACATTTATAAAAACCGGCTAAGAGCATGTCGGGCCACGCTTACAGTCGAGTTTTTAATTAGGCGAACTAACTTGACAGCTGAAAGTGTTGTCAGAAATGAAGAAAAAAAATTGTTATTGGTTTATGTCGATATAACCTTAAGTATACACCCATAAACCTTAACATATTGCAATAAGGTTTATATTTGTTTATAACTGTCAAGAAAACAAAAGGCAGACAGCGTTCTAAGCGATGTCCTAAAATAAAGTTCGTTCGATGTAAGTATTTTAATTACAACCGTTTTTAGGGTTCCGTACCCAAAGGGTAAAAACTGGACCCTATTACTGAGACTTCACTGTCCGTCCGTCCGTCTGTCACCAGGCTGTATCTCAAGAACGGTGATAGCTAGGCAGCTGAAATTTTTACAGATGATGTATTTCTATTGCCGCTAGAACAACAAATACTAAAAATAAAATAAAATAAATATTTAAGGGGGGCTCCCATACAACAAACTTGTTATAGATTATGGTACGGAACCCTTCATGCGCGAGTCGGACTCGCACTTGCCCAATTTTTTATTTATGAGAATTAAGACTGTTATTCTATATTTTGAAATGTTCATGTTAATAATCTATAAAAATAGATAAATAACACTAATAAAACTTTCAATATTAAGATTGTCATTTACTCATGAAAGATTTTTATGTAATACATAATAATATACATGGTAAATATTTATTATTACTAGTTTCATACAGGTTTTATTATTACATATATAAACTAGTAATAATATATATTATACCATTTTGATTCCGTTGCAATAAATACGATTCATGACATAATATTTTTGTGATTTTAATTCAATATATTCAATCTATGTACACTATTCCTTACATTTTCCAGTTAGTCACATGAGATTCCGTTTAGTTACTGTCCCAAGATTTGGGATGTTGAAAATAATTATTTCTGGCTGCTGCAGTGCAACAATTCACATATTTAAGCGTTAACATTACTAAATGAATATTCCTTAATTTAATAAAAAATATTATTCGTTGATTTGTCGCATTTTAATGCAAAAAAATACATGTTTTAGCAGTCATTTGGTGGCGATTGTGACGAACTGGACCTTTATTTTATCCTCAAAGCTTGCTCGTTCCATTAATTCTATAAATTAAACCCGTTTTAAATAGTTTATTGTCTGTATTTTAAATGTGTAAACTAAAACTGGTCCAAAAAATACTTCAATCAATTTATACTGAATTTTATATTAGTGACTATCCGGAACTAGTTTCACCACAATCTGAGTTTAAAATGTCGATATTTTCTATATTTTTTAATATTTTAATGCCATTTTCTCAAATAATACACTATAACTTATGGGGAATTAAATAAGCCAAGAAAATTTAAAATCGGTGTTATAAAAAAAACCGTTTTCCGGTTCGTCACGTGTACACTTTTTTTGAAAAACGCTCCTATTCGTACTATTTAAACGGTGTTACTTTCAATACCATAGACTTCTTATATGTTTTTATGTAATCTACAAGTATTGAACTATATCCCGTATTTTTTTATTTTTTTTAGACTTACTATTTTAGGAAATGGGATGTGTGGAGAAATCGTCAATTTTTGCTCATTTTCGTAAATAACTTCAAAAACGTTTAATTTAGAATGATGAAATATATATATTTGAGATGTTCATAATGTACCCTTTCATTTGATATGTCATACGATATACTTTTCTATTTTTTTTTTCTAATTTACCCCTCAAATCTGGCCCCCATGTTTCAAATGACTTGAATAACTTTACGTTACGTTACATTTCCATGTTTGGGTCATCAATTTACATACGTGTACCAAATTTCAACTCAATCGGTCCAGTAGTTTCGGAGAAAATTCGCTATGATTATAGTAGGATCCCTCGTGTGTCTGTGTCAGTCCGTCCGTCTGTCATAGCTAATTTGCTCCGAAACTACTGGACCGATTGAGTTGAAATTCGGTACACGCATGTAAATTGATGACCCAATCATGGACGTGTAACGTAACGTAACGCAAATTAATAAATTTTGACACTCAGACCAATCATCTATAGACTTGACGTCAGCGTACACCCGTAAGGGACAGACATAGAATACGTCATATATTCGGGGTGGCCATGTTGATTCAACTTTCCCCATAATTTTATATTACTGACATGCCATTTTTCAATCATGGTGGCTCCATATAATACTTAGCTTTTGGAACATCTTATCACTAAAAATGAGGATGGGGTTTAAGGTTAGATGAGAAATCAGAAATGAAACACATTCAGATAATGTTACCGATATTTTAATTTTTATATACAAATAATACTACTGAGCGGGCGGTCCTGGGTTGAAATCCTGGCCAGGGCAAATATTTGTGCGAAAAACTCGAATAAGTATATGTTCCTGGGTCGTCATGGATGCTATCGATATATGTATTTATATATATTATGTATAAATTATGTCATCTAGTACCCATAGTAAAAGCTTGATTTGTGTAACATAGTCCCTTAATGTTTATTTATTAATACATATTAGATTAAATTATTTCCGTTGGCGATTCTAAGCCGTGGAACCGACATCCTCATTTAATCTTCACAATATTTGTTTTTTTTTTGTTAATAGAATAGAAGTATGATTTAATACCCCTAAATTTATGATATTTTCATCTGGTATCCCTAACATGATTGTTATGCAGCTAAATTAAGAACACATTTAAATATGACTGACAGCTTATCATAAACAACCTACGTAATTTGGGCGGACATGTCACGTACTTATTTGTTTGCCACAAACCAAGAATCTTAGTATATAAGATTCTTGCCACAAACTCGATTGTGGCAGCGGTGGAAAAGTGAAACTATGAAAAAAAAAAAAAAAAATACTTCTCTCTGTCACTCTTGTTATAATTTGTATATGATCATCTCCTTCTGTAGTGGTATTATTATTTGGTTGTCAAGTCTATAGATGATTGGTCTGAGTTTTGACATGAGGGCCAGATATAGGGGGCAAATTAGAAAAAAAAATGGCAAAGTATATCGTGTGACATATCAAATGAAAGGGTACATTATGAACATCTCAAATGTATATATTTCATCATTCTAAATTAAACGGGTTTGAAGTTATTTACGAAAATGAGCAATACTTGACGATTTCCCCACACATCCCTTATTTCCTAAAATAGTAGGTCTAAAAAAAATTAAAAAAATACGGGATATAGTTCAATACTTGTAGATTACAAAAAAACATATAAGAAGTCTATGGTATTGAAAGTAACACCGTCTAACTAGTACGAATATTTATATTTCGCATAATGGCCAAATAACTTCAATTTTAAAAATAGCATTGCAACGGTAAATTAAAGAGTAACAGAAATAAATTATACATTTTTAGAAAGAACATTTTCCATTCTTTACTTTTGTCATACATATTTTGGCCGAGAAGTTTGCAGTTTTTGAGATAACTAACCTTTTAGCAGAAAAAAAAGATCAATAATTAAAAACGTTAGTATTTGGTAACAGATTGCGCTGATTGTATAAGTGCTATTGCTTTTGTATGTATGAAAGGTTTATAGTAAATTTATTCAGGATTATTTCGTTCCTCCTATACATTTTGTATGTATCGTACACGGTTTTCTTTTAAAGTGGAAAATACCGCGCTCCGGGACACATTCGAGGGCGCGGGGGGGTGACGCTCACCCCTGAGAGGGGGGGGAGAGTAGATAAAATTAAACTTGGCTCTATAACCTACATATCCTGATAGATAAAAGTTGTCCTTTAATTATGCCAAATTTTCCATATATTGCAATCTAATTTTCTTGAACTATTAGGTACCTAAGTGATATTAAATGAATTAAGAAGAAAATTCAAATTGTCAGAACGGTCTACAATACAGTACAGAGTCCGTTCAATTTCCAACGAAGTTTCGTGCAGTATGACATTAAATAAATTCTTCCTTAAAATGATACTTCCGCTGCAAATGTCATTTTGTGTAGGACTTTAATGCCCTATTTTCTGCACCAGACGACGCTGCTGTTGACATTTGACACTCGCTCGCAGCGAGACAATATGGCTTAGACTAGATCCCCTCAAATTAGTGGCAGCACCCTTCAACAATTACGCGAGTGCGCGCAACGCGCCTAATGGTGCGGATTACGTTACGCGTAAGTGAAACGAGGCAAATTCACGAGTTACTTTATTGCGCACTATTCTAAGTTTTATGTTTGCCGAAAATATGAACCTTAGTACCTTGAAACAAAGCCGCTTTTGCATCTAAAAGTATTCAGGTGGAGGAAGGTAAGTACATTTGTATCAGTCAAAATGCATCAGGTCCCCCAATCGATAGGGCTGCCATAAAAAGAAACTCGATAGCCTTGATACTTACCTACCATTGACGTCTGCTATTGGATAGGCACGTGTACTGTTAATGAAAATAACGGAAGTGACAAAGAAAGCCGATTCCATTTAGATAAATTATAATTCATTGACAAAGTCAATTTAAATAGTGGGGGTAAACAATTTTATATTTATAGGTAGAGCCTATCAATTTCTTAGACCAGTCGTCATTTAATAAAATGTAGAGATGCGCAGAATGTGTCACTAAAGTGAAAAGAGTGATATGTGTCTTTAGCTCACCGAGATATGTATCACTCATTTAGCTCATTTAGCTCAGTTAGTATTAGACTATATCGTTCACGAGTGAGCAGAGAACTAGAGATGTCGATGAATTAGATTCACGGCAGCATGGCAACATTCATTTCATGAGCGAGAGGAAGCGAGTAATACTGAGATGATAGATGATATACTGAGCTACTTGAATCGTCAGTGAGCGAAAGAGCTAGTGAGCTAAACCAAATGATATAGCTCGTTTGCATCACTCACTCGCGAGCTACACATCTCTAATAAAATGGTACATTCTATAAATAAACGTGCCATTTATGTATGTGAATACTCTCAATATCTTTACTCTAGTATATTTTTGATATAAATGACTTTTGAATTATTATAGCAACCGATTGGAGTAGATAAATGGCTCAATCACCTTGACAGCTCAACATCGCCTAATGTGGTAGAAGCAACCCTAAACAATTATGTCAATTTTGGGTGACAGAGGCGAGAGGCGATTTAATCACCGGCTCTATAGGGGATTGCGGCGGTCACCCGTCCGGGATCGTCCCGGGCCGCGACAATATCCACCGGGCTCCCACCGTCAGCCGGTGGATTACAGACCAAGCCCGGCCCGAGGGATTACTTACAATTCATTTGCGCGCTCGTGCGACAAATCGAAATAAGCTTGGGTGAATCTAACGGGCCCGCTGGGATTGATTTGCCCTCCTTATTCCGTATTTGCGGGACTCTACAGTCGTTGCTAAGGTTTAAGGTACTTTTCATAATAAAATATTTACAAAGTACCTGTGCTTATACATATATATAGAGAGGATTGCATAAAAAAACTTTAACGAAAATACCAACTTAAATAAAGTTGTATATTCTTGTTTCAAACTTTCCAAGGCATAGGTACGATTTTTACCTACTGGTAAAATCAACTTAGGAATACATTGTACGGTACTAAAATTTAAAGTGTTCTTGCGAGTGTTTTTTGCTACGGTTGCTTGCCAAAATCCTGGGATAGATTTTGATGAATAATACCAAAACAACAATAATATTGTTTTATTTTTTCTCCCCGATACAAAAGCACCCTCGCTAGTGAACCGCACGACCAATTTCCTTCACCACAACATCTCCATCGTCTTTTCAACGTCAAATTGCAAATGTCAGAGCGAAAGGGAAAGTACAATGGGCCCCCTCCGGCGACCCTCCGAATCCGTCGGGCTAAAGATTCGGACACGCTAACATGCAAATTAAAATTTCAAAACACGCCATAACGTTCGTTTTCTTTTATATTCGCGCGTGTAATTTATAAAAGAACTTCTGACATTTGAAGGGTGTCTGACGCATGCTGCATTTAAACCATGGCTATAAAATTGGGTCGTTTAAATTCGTTGCGTCTTTATTTACGTGTATTCGATAAGCTATATTAACGAATGACCGATGTAAAGACGCCTATCCACAGGGCGACATAACGCAGGAGCAGTTACGCCACTGTGCACGAGAAGGCTTAGGATAAATGACATGACCTAAGCCTGAACATCTTCGTCCACAGACTGACGCTTTCGCTCGCGACCGAGACCACAAGTAAAATGTATCTCTAAAATGCCATACGTGGTAGTTAAATTATATTACCATTATTGTATTATTTCGGTGATAATAACAACCAGCAACGATCGCATGAGACAGTAGACGACGTAGGTATACCCAACATTAAAAGACAAATAGGTGCGCCTAGGCAGGCTTACTAATGGGCTCCGCCCGTGTTCATTCGGTGGAAGTGGAATGGAATTGCACCTAAAATGGATTGCATTGCACCAATACGAGCCGTGTTTACGATCCATTACGAGAGTATGCGATACTGATACCATAAACTATTTATATTTGAAACTGCGTAAGCAACATACTTATATTATTAAGTGATAAATAGCTGAAGTAGATAAATATACGTAATAACGGGCAAATTATGCGGCTCAAATAACGGAAATAATTATCAACTGATGGGCAATTCATATTTTTGAATAAAGATTTCAAAAGAAACGCAACGTGGTATCTTTCTTATAAGATGGAATAAACTCGATTTAGGCCCAATGAGCGCGCGTGACCACACGTCGTGGAAATTTTTGTAGTTCATGATGTGATAATGAGGATGAATATGATGATACACAATCCTTTTAGTTCTTAAACATTATTTACTATAACTTTCTTTACTTACATTGTAGATTTTGTTTCTCTTTTGTATACTGCAATTAACTGTTTAGGTATCTAGACTAGCCAGTTACACAAGACCAACCATCGTCACGACGAATGGTAATAAACGAGTTTAATCTAGATAGAAGGAAAACAAACGGCTTAGGGCGAGTAGGGCACAAAGCGCGGGCTTTGACCCTGCGAGCAAATGCCGGCCTGGCTTACACAACAGCTGGGTCTTGCAGATTATACAAAATGCCAGCTTTTGCTAGACGTAAGCTACCTTGATAAAATGCTATTACACGATTGCGACCTCTTTCCATAATGTAAAAACAGCAGAAGTCACACAATAGTATTCAGAAAAGTGTAATGTGTCATAGTACTTATTACGTACCAATCTATGCTTCGCTACCGTACGAGTATACCGTGTTCATGTAGAAGGCCCAGTATCCTATCACAACTCCGAAACATTGTTTCACATCTGTAACGATTTGCCAAATTTTAATTTGTACGAATGTATTTTTTTTCCTGAAATTCGTAATATTTTCAGAATTTTATAAACATCGTTTTAAAGAACCCATTAGGTTAGGTTAGGTTTGTTTTATAATTGTTCTGAAAACTTAACAGTTATGGAAAAAATGGCTTTCAGACAAATGAAAATTTGACGAAACGTTACAGATGGGAAACAATAATTACTGCTTGAAATAGGTAACCATAAAGCCCCCAAGTAAGAGTTGGCAATGATGATATTTCGTATATGTTACGTACATAAAAATCGATTACCTGTACTTATCTCGCTTCGTCACCCTGTTCAATGGTGCGACCAATTATGTTTTTATTTTATTCAAAATAGCCATGCATTTAACCTCGATTGCACCTAATGTTAAGTAACAATAAGGCCTAAGATGGAGCATGCTTGGCTAGAAGATGCCTATTCACTCTCGACTTGAAGAGTTACATGTTATATTTTTCAGGGAACAGGTGCGCAGGAAGAGAGTTCCATTCCTTAGCTGTCCTCATAAGGAAAGTACAGGCAAAGCGTTTCGTACGAATCAGTGGTATATCGACCACATAAGGGTGGAATCCAAGTCCACGCCGAGTATTGTATTGTCTGAACGGAGACGGTGGAATTAATTCATGCAGTCCTAGTGCACACTCACCAAAGTGTATCCGGTAGAAAACCGATAAACAGGCGACTTTCCTGCGGTGTTCGAGGTTTTGCAGCTTTTCCTGAACTAAGGCAGGGTCGCCAATGAGCTTCTTCGCACGTTTGTCAATTAAATCCAAGGCATGGCAAGGCAATGGTATTTGGCGGACCCATCCCAAAGATGGCAGCAAAGATTTCAGTTATACAGACAGAGATAAAAAAACACATGTTTACAAAATAGTTATAAGAGATGGAGTCTCAAATTTTTTAAACATGTTATTACCAGTGTCGGGAGGCACAACTTTCCCAAAGATAGAGCGCCTAGCGGCAGTAATTAATTATTAGAGGCGGATTGGTAAGATATAGTGCAGGGGTTACCTTGCAGGGTGTAGGCGGTACGCTGCGGCTGCATGCCCGGCGCGACGCTCACGCCGGCGCGCGACGTGTTGTGCAGCGACAGAGCGCCCAGCAGATCTAGCTCGGTGGCTGTAACAACACAAACGCACACTTTTAACACTTGGACGGAAATAACACCTTTATGTAGTCAGAGTGAAAAAGTATCGGGAACGTAAGTGACTTACTTTTCAAGTAAGTGGTCTCACATATAAACAAGTACCATGCACACGTCGCACCCGTGTGACCGCGATACGATACGTATATTTTGTCCACAAAATTTTTAAGATAAACTAAAATGTACAGCATGAAATGCATAATCGAACGCCACATGAAGGGCAACCTTTAATATAGAAAATAGCCAAGAAAATTATACGCAAGTGAAAGCACTCTTTTATTGGTGTAAACAATAATGTGTTTTATCCTATAACGCATATAGAAAAGATTTAATTACTTACAATTTACATAGCCTTAAATCGATTAGAATTTAATGAATATTACTAGTAGGATGATAAATTAGAAAAGGGCTCAATTTGTATCTATGTTTATTTACATAAGATCGATATCTTGACCATGAAAATGTAAATAACTCTATTAAATTAAAACAGCACAGTAATCATTAAACAATCATTCGTGTCAGTCACCTCACCTGTATGCGCGTATTATTTAGTGTGACAATTGTCCAATAGCCGATAATGATAGCCCTCGTATTCCGTGCAATAAATATTAACGAGCCGAAGACGTGGTGGCCTACATTCCGACAATCAATAGACCGAGTCCGAAAAACCGAGAAGTCGCAGACTCGGCCTCGTATTGATCGAGCCAAAGCAACTGTATCTTACATCTGCTAGCTTAAGCAACACACCTCACTTCATCTCAATCTATCTCCATACACAGAACATATCAACTCATGAGGAAGCTGACTCAATTATGTACGTGCGTATTTTAAAATATGAATAAGTATTATAATTCTTTTTTACGTTTAATTACAACAATTTGAACTCAACGGTCAGTATGTATGTATATATTTTCTCTCATTTTTACGCAAAACAGACTCGAAATCATCGAAAGGTAGGATTATTTTGTAGCAGTAGTAGTAATTCGATATAAATTTTAACACCGGTGTAATTTATTATATAGCTCATTATAGGTAATTAACTTTGAAGCTGTGTGTGTTTAGAATAAGTAAGATATTTTTTTTACTCAACAACGTTTTGTATTTCATCTGTAGATAGGTATCTCATGAATATATTACATGTCACTATAACAAATTGGTTTAGGCTTGTCGTAAATTGAAAGAGAAACATTTTCCTAGAGAAATGTCTTCATATCACGAGAAAGTCTGGCATTTGTAGCAATAATAATAGTGTAGACCGTGAACGTGGAGGGACGCGAGGCACGTAGCGGGTCGTAGCGGCTCCGGCCCGCGTAGCAACCGCTACGAGACTCTCATCTGCATAACATTATCATCATTTGTATTTGTACGCACATAGACGGTCTATTATGTATGTATCTTATAGTATTCATGTCATGATGTACGCTTACCTGATTTTATGCGAAATGGTAACAGAATTTAGGTTATTTGCGATTTGCATTGGCTTCCTTAGATAGATATATTTGATATTTCCTTTTCATCTTAAGAGGCATTATTCCTTTTAATTTTTTTTTTCATATTATGACAAATATTTTGACAATTTCAACCAACTTTTTGAAGTGAATTTAGTAGTTTCGGAGAAAATTCGCTATGATTATAGTAGGATCACTCGTGTGTCTGTGTCAGCCCGTCCGTCTGTCATAGCCAATTTTCTCCGAAACTACTGGACCGATTGAGTTGAAATTTGGTACACGTATGTAAATTGATGACCCAAACATGGACGTGTAACGTAACGTAAAGTAAATCAAGTAATTTGAAACATGGGGGCCTGATTTGGGGGGTAAATTAGAAAAAAAAATGGCAAAGTATATCGTGTGACATATCAAATGAAAGGGTACATTATGAACATCTCAAATATATATATTTCATAATTCTAAATTAAAATGTTTTGAAGTTATTTACGAAAATGAGCAAAACTTGACGATTTCCCCACACACCCCTTATTTCCTAAAATAGTGATTCTAAAAAAGGAAAAAAAATACCAGATATAGTTCAATACTTATAGATTAAAAAAAACATATAAGAAGTCTATGGTATTGAAAGTAACACCGTTAAACTAGTACGAATATTTATATTTCTCATAATGGCCAAATGACTTAAATTTTAATAATAGCATTGCAACGGTAAATGAAAGAGTAACAGAAATAAATTATACATTTTTAGAAAGAAAATTTTCTATTCTTTACTTTTGTTATACATATTTTGGCCGAGAAGTGAGAAGTTTTTGAGATAACTAACCTTTTAGCAGAAAAAAAGATCAATAATTAAAAACGTTAGTATTTGATAACAGATTGCGCTGATTCTATAAGTAATATCGCTTTTGTATGTATGAAAGGTTTATAGTAAATTTATTCAGAATTATTTCGTTCCTTTACTTTTTGTATGTATCGTACACGGTTTTTATTTAAAGTGGAAAATACCGCGCTCCGGGACACATTCGAGGGCGCGGGGGGGTGACGCTCACCCCTGAGAGGGGGGGAGAGTAGATAAAATTAAACTTGGCTCTATAACCTACATATCCTGCTAGATAAAAGTTGTCCTTTATTTTTGCCAAATTTTCAGCTAATTTTATTGAATTAATAGCTATTTCATGCTTTCATTGCGGGCAGCCGAAAATAAGTTGAAAAAACTAATTTTCCGCGTGAATTTTGTCAATTTTAAGTAGTTTTTGAAACAAAAATTATCAATGAAAAATTCAAACTGTAGGTTTTAAATATATACCAATAAATCCCAATAGCCCTGTTCTCGGTAGTAACATCAATAATATGTTAAGAAACATGTTTGATCATGGAGAAAAATGTCTAAAACCATCAGCGTTTTAAAAGGAATAAGGCTTCTTAAAGAAAATTATACTGACCATTTTTTAGCTTCGCCTAAGACACATTTGAGGCCACCAGCCTTAAAAATCTTCTTTACTGTAGGCCCAACATTTGGTTTTTTGTGTCTGATTGGGAGCCTGGTATTGAAAGCTAAACAAACTTAAGTTATTTTATATAGTAACTAAACATATTTCCTTAGAAGCTCCAATATAAAAACCATAATTTTCACCGTAAAACTCGTAATAAAATAGACTTTTAAAACATAAGTTATGGCGTAGTCAGTAATTTTAATTTTTACATTTTGAAATTACACCACACCACCACACGAAACAATTAAATCTTGAACAAGGTGTGCGCGTGTATCCAGCGATAAGCATTAAATAGTAGATTGGTAGTTTTACCGTACCCCTATCATCTATCAATCGACCTAAGTTTTAAAAGCATCAATAAAAGCCTTCCCCTACACAAAAAGTCATTAACTCAAACCACTAAAACCAGTCGCGTAATTACCCGATCCAGGAAAGCTGTTTGCAAGAGCCTTTAAAGTCGAAAGTAAAAAGCTGTGGACTAGTTTTGTAGGCAGCCTAGGTGTGTTAGTAAGTGATGAAGCTCATACAAAGCCCGCTCTTAATCTGTCTTTCACGAGGAAGTGTGACAGATTCCGGCGAGTGCTCTTCTGCGACAGAAGTGCAGCTCCAATTTACACCACGACAGCGCGTAGGGCTGCCTCTTTCCGATGCCTATTTATTTATACATTCTGACAGTAACTGACTCAAAATACAGACTTGTTTTTTTGGTCGATTGCAAAAAAATTGTACATAGTTAAAAGCTTAGTTAACATAAAATACGATCGCTTCCTTTGTGTGACGAAAGTTAATGATACAAAATGTATGGGTAACTTTCGTCACACAAAGGAATCAATTAACATTGTTTTAATTAAAGCCCTTAACTATGTACATTTTTTTTGCAATCGACCAGATTACTTGTTAGGGAATAAGTAATATGCTAACCACTGGACAGTAAGTACAAATCCTTTATTGGTAACACCAAGTTACAAGTCAACAACTTTGATAAGGATAAATTACAGGGTCCATGTGCTATGAACATAACTTATTATCATTACATGGTCTACATTATTAATTCAAATTTCAAAGGATACATGAATATATTGCGTGTGGGAATTCTATTATGTTATATTATTTAGTACTTAATACAGAACTATAAATGAGAATTAGTAAGAAGAAGTAAATCATCACGCATCGTCTATACGACAAAACTACAGATACGAGCAAGTCTGATGATTTTTAGGGTGCCGTACCTCAATCGGAAAAAACTGAACCCTTATAGGATCACTTTATTGTCTGTCCGTCTATCTGTCTGTCAAGACCCTTTACCTCGAGAACGCGTGGAGGTATTGAAATTCAAAAAAATAACTTCTACGTTAACGTGAAAGAAAGATACGGCCGTGTATGTCGCAAAAAACGTACATTTCGACACTCACAAGGGAACCAAAATGATAGGGTACTTCCTCCCGATGACCTAGAACTATGAAATTTGGCAAGTAATATCGTCACATATGAAAGTTTGCACGGAACCCTCGGTGCGTGAGTCAGACTCGCACTTGGCCGGTTTTTTTAGGTATAAGCCACTCCGCTAGGATTACTATAGTAACAAACTTTGAATTCCAAAAGCCTATCGTAAAGTTTGACCTTTACCCTTATAAAACATCATTGCCTTTACCATGTCTGATATAAAGTTGTCACTCACACGTCATATTAATTTTAAATCCGAAACTAATCCTACACAATTGTCCTTGGCATGCAAAGGTTAGTTGAAATACAAAAGAAATGACATAAAATCTCAAGACATTATTACAAATAAGCAAAATTTTGAGGTTAGTGCTGTTTTTCAAATACCTACTCAAAATGAGCCCAACTGGCAAAAACCTAATTAGTAACTACAATTAAAATACAATTGATAGGCTTTGTAACCAACTTTTGGCCGATACTTTGACGTTTACTTTTTTTTTACCGATGCTCCCACTTTTACGCTGAGTTTACAAAAAATAAATAAATTGACAGTTATCCTAGTAAAAGGACTAAGCTTTTCATAAAGCCGAGCTATTTGCTTATCCGGTCCTCCGGTAAACGTAGGGCTGGCTCGTTCCTCTCACAAAGCACCTGGCGAGGTAACGCGGCCAGCCTTATGGGCACCCTACCCAATGGTAGTTATTAACCTAGGGGATATATGTAAATATAGTTTAGCTCCCAATAGTTTAAGTTAGGTTTAATTCGATCATAAGTTTCTTAAGGCTTACTTATATATACTTTTTATTTTGTTTTCTATTTCTCTAATAAATAGAATCAGTAAAAGGATTAATATCGAGTTTCATGTGATTGTCGTCGTGTCGCGAACCCTATCGTGTATCGTGGGGCGGCGACGCCGGCGCGTCTGCCTCCCCAGCCTCCGACCGAACTATAAACGGCGCGGCGCTCCAGATTACCTCGTAACCGTACGCCGCACTAGCTCCGAACCAGTATTCTATCCTTATCCTTACACAACTGCAATTCGTCATCTATTGTGTCATATTTGATAACAAAGAAGTTATCGCTTACTAAATTGTTTTATGGAAAAACCGTTGATATGATAAATTGGCAAAAAAATCTTTAAATTAGTATTTAACATGTTTCGTTAACCTATTTGGGTGTTTCCACTTACAACGCGATAATACTTATTCATACAAGGAAGGAAGGAAGGAAGGAAGGAAGGAAGAAAGGAGGGTGTCAGATTTTTTTCTGATTAATGCGGTAAATTTTTGGCTTTATCAAATCGGAAGACCAGTTCAATTTAGAAAAAAAAATGCCGGCGATATCACACATAAATAATTATTCGTATCAAATATAACTCTACTACGATATCGTGCTCTTAGTTGTTTTTAATGCGATACCTATTTTAAGTTCTATTAATAACACGAAATACACGAATCTACAATATTTATGGTGTTGGGTGAGAACCTAATGAAAATAAAAACAACAAAGAGTACAAACTGATCCTCGATATAAAATATAACAAAGAGAAAATAGAAAACGTATATTTATTTATTTATTTATTCAGGATTACCAACAGATAATACATCTTACATGCTCTTATATCTAGGTGTAACAATCATGGCTGATGCTTATCTAATTATAGGTAACCACAGCTTATATATTTTAACTGTGCGCCCATCTTCCCGCCTATCTGCACCCGACAGTCGGCAGGTCTCACAAATTTCCCCGATACTGACGGCGAAGCAAATTCAATTTGGACGCGGTTTACTCTCAAGAGCTACGTTGAAAAAATATCAAGATTTAAGCAAAAACAAGAGAAATTACACAATATATAGTTATCAGTTCGAGACTTCTTGTCTAATATTTGTGCCCCTTGAAAGTAGCTAATCGTAACTGAGTTCTTTCACTCCCATCATATGTTTCAGTGACCCCCAGTATTCACTTGAAAGTTCAGCGCTGACGTCAATCCATCGTCGAGGACACCATAGAATGGTTTCGTTATTTGCTCAAACAGAAATCTCCGTGACTCAGGGAAATGAACGTTCGTTACTGCGACGTAAATACGTCTTTTCGGTTATTAGAGCTAACTTTATCGTCTTCCAGACGCTGTATCGGCTATCAAGCGGTAATACTGGCCGGTTACAGAATACAGATCGTTAAATAGTGTTCTCCATGCGATCGTAAACACTGTCATTCGGCCACGTTCTGCTTTGATAGTGCCTAATCGTAAACTACAAAGTAGGCAGACTTCTGAAAAGATACCCAGACTTTTCCAACAGACGTTTATAACCTTACAATGTGAGTTTAAGACCCGTGTTCGCGTAACACGTAATCTGCACGGGCTAAACGCAATGCATTTCGTACTGTGTTGCATTAATGCAATTTATTGGTCGGAAAACGTGAAAATTACGACTGCCATTAAAGCCAACTTTAATTCATTTGCAGTTTTCATCGTCGCTGCCGTATTTAATGGGCAGAAAAAGCGTTTTCGTGTTTCACCTGCGAATCAATTCGGAGAATTATTTAGTTACGGGAACGTAATTGGTTTGAGGTCGGAACCCTTCAGCTTATTGCGGCTAAGGCACGCAATGTGTTGCATGGAAGTGGCAACGTTAAAAGTTTTATTGGATGAAAGTAATAGCCGGGGTAATTTATCAAAGCGGCTGAAAGGCGGGTAATTAGCAGTCTCACGGAGTTTGGGCGGAGCGGGTAAACCGCCGTCGGAGGCGATCAATGTGTGATTAATTAACTCGTGCCTTCAACTGCGCGTGAGAGGCTAATAGCTCTTGTAGCCGAGTTAAGGAAGCGTAAACTAACATACGTCCGTGCTGCGTAAGCCTGCGAGTTGAGCTCAATCTGTTAATTCATGAAATGTGCTGATATAGGTTTATTATTTTAAATGGTATTAAAGCAGAAAAACGTTAGTAATGCAAATCAGAAAAGAGCACATATAAAGTAACTTAACACTAAGATAAATTACCTCCGAAACACCATGGACTAAGTTGAAGGTATTCCTCTCGACGTACGAAGCACACTCTCGCGACCCTCTCAATGAAGTCACCATTTAAACAAATTATAATGACCTCAATGAAGATCGAATAATTTGTTATGAGCTACGAGGCCACAGCCTGATTTGCACTTCCATACTCAAATACGTAATATTATTACGTTAAATTTATAACACTTCTCTTATTTCTACAGGGGTAATAACTTTTGGCAATGAAAACAACACCTCACGTGTAGTTTTCTTGATATTAATCAATAAGTATACAAAAACGTGTGCTGCATATAATAGTAGTTTATGTGACTGTACATAATGAAGGGTATTAAACACGAGTGTGGGTTTATGAAACGAGCCGAAGGCAAGTTTCATAATAACACGGTAATGGCGGTAATGAAGTTTTCTCGCAGCTGTCATAGTTTTTTTTTAATTCAGACAAACTAGAGCCGGCCCCAACTATCATATCGTTCGATATCTTACTTACGTGCGACATTTGTCAAATTTGATTGCAAATTGACAATTCATTTCGAACTAAACGTCATCTCGACTGATATTAGAATAGAGGTCAAATCAAATTTATTTGTTTTTAAGAGATGTTCGAAATTTGAATAAATATTA
This sequence comes from Apotomis turbidana, assembly GCA_905147355.2. Lineage (NCBI taxonomy): Eukaryota > Metazoa > Arthropoda > Insecta > Lepidoptera > Tortricidae > Apotomis > Apotomis turbidana. Next base: position 22,476,754 of record LR990286.1, read on the forward strand.
GTATCGAAATATCGAAATCGATGTTATCTATTATTTAGCAATAATAACATTTTTACAGATAAGAAATTTTGTGCTAACAAAACAGTCTATTTTTATGGTGGTCATAATGAGCGGTTTTTGATCGCATCATGTAGGGTTTATGATATTTGGATACATAAATACTATAAGGTAATTATGAAATGTAATAGGTAATAGGCATCTTAAAACAAACCTCCTTACAGTTCACAAAAAACATGAGTGTTTCTTGTCACTCGATAGTTTATTCCGAATACCTAATCAATTTTCTCATCCTTCAAGTACATTTACCGTACAGATACGTTACAAGTACGTGCCTTTTCTCGGCGCACGTAACTTAAGTAAAAGCTGTCACGCCATAGCGTTCGGAAAATATTGGCATTTCTATATCTAACGTAATTCTATATAAAATAAAATAAGAACACAACGCTGGAGTAATTTATTTGGTCTCATGAGTATCAACAATATTGATGACTACTGCGCAATGAGTTCGTTACCGCTCTTTTTACGTAGGATTAGGTATACGGTATACCTAATCTATATACCGGGGTATACCGTATACCCCGATATTACATACATGTCATTATTCGCAATAAAAGAGTCCCGCATCCTGATTCAAGTACAATTTATTTGGGATATGTTACATATTTAGGGAATAAGGATATTTAAAGACTACTTAAGTAATGAAGCATGAGCTAAAGTGTGTTTATGTGTCATCGATATATCGAATGGGCACTCGAGTGCGGCGATCGAGTAGCAAGGGGTAATAACAATTAACTGAAGTCCCTGCGGTAACCCAAGCCGGCGCGTGCCTGAAACCTGCGCAACTGACCATATGGACGCGGTCCACCTGTCACTTTGTGCTGTACTACGAAACAGGGAATTGGACGTTTTATTTCAAAATTTCTTTAATGTGAATAAATATATTGTAAAGACCTTATTGGCCGGTGACAGCAGCAGAACATATTAGATTTTATATAAAGATTTATGTGAATATTCTAATATGGCCGTATTTGTTACATACCAAAAGAACTGGGCTGTCGAGAATAGGCTAATTATTAGGGAGGTGTACGGAAATCCCAAAATAAAATATAAAATTAAATCAATGTCCTTTATTTAATCATAATCACCACAAAACTGCCTCCCGCTACACTTGGTGGAGGTGCGGGATCGAATAGTACGTTTCCTACCCGCACTATAAGCTGAGGAGTGTCTTTTCAAAAGGTCTTATTTCCACTTCGAACTTTTTTTTGGAAATTGGGAAAAACATAAACCCACGGTTTCCATTTCGAAATTATTACTTTTTTCTCGATATTATATTAAATTAAGTTGCCATAACATTTATGGGACTACAATATCCCAAATTGATTGAAAAACAGGCAATACATTTTAGCAAAACAATGTATATATTTGATTTGTATTGCCCTTTTTTCACTAACCCAATATTGCAGTAACTTAAGTTTTTGTTACGATGCGTGATATTTCGGAATTATGCAATCAATTAAAAAAATACTCTTGATTCAATTCTTAAACACCTCTCCGAAAAAATGCAGTAGATAATTTGCAAGTTTTCAAGGTTTCAAACTATCAAATATTATGTATAAAATAATCAACAGTGTTGTTGTACGTGTCTGTAAATACGCACCCCGTGATTATGTATGCTCCTTCGTCCTTTGCGGCGATTCAATGACCGGTCAGGTTCAGGTGCCGCGATAACGCTGATACCGCGGTTTCGCCCATGGCGTGAGATTTATTTGAACTAGATAGCTACACGCTAGGGCACTAATTCGAGAAGGCATTGCGATTTTAGCTATACCCCTATACCGTAAAGATTATACCCCGGTTCTTTCACGTACTCGTACCACGATCGGATATACATACGAGTACACAAATCGATTAAATCTTCAAACTGCATTAAGGCACAGCACAAATTACAAATTGTAACTTTTAAGAAGATGACAAAATTTGACAAAATAAGACATATAACCCGGTGCCTTTTGCATCATTGCAATACCTAAACCTCGCTGTTTTGTATATATAAGGGTTTGTGCTTGAGACTTTTGGATGCATACCGGGTACCGGGGTTCTTCTCCGGTGCTTCTCCAAGCGGAGTAGCACGTCTGGCACCAGCAGTGCAAAGGGTCCGTCGGACCCGCAAGCTACCATGGAAAAAAAAAAACCGGGGTTCTAGAATCCATGGCGTATGTATATGTTAAATTTCGAAGTGAAAGTCAGTTTATTTAACGTATCTGTGGCACTATTGAATAGGGTTATTAAGTCAAATATTAACCAGAAACAAAAGGTCATAAGTAATAACTTAATTGTGACACTGAAGTTCGTTTGGTTCTAGGTTATATCTGAGTTCACGTACATACTATACCCCTTTTGACGAGGGCCACAGATATGTATTACGAGTACTTATATTCAAAAAATACGCTACTCAATAAACATGGTACAAAATAACTTACATAGTCAATATGTTTCTTAATTACAAATTACAATACAGTTGTGAGAGTACGAGTAGTCTGTGACAACACCTCTTTGATGCTTGAGGATGCATATTAATTAGACATATATCGCGTCACCTGTGAACTGTAAAACCACTATAATAAAATATTATAGATTAGTGATAAAATTAATTGCACACTTTTATAAACGTGTCTATAAATAGTCTGTACTTTTAGGTATTTAAAAAAGTGTTAACAAACCGGAGCTGTCAAATTTAACAGATCCAGTGGTGGTGCCAGCCTTGCGTTTTAAACCTCAGCAAAATTGGGTAAGTACATTTTAGTGATGATTTACTGAAAAAAAAAAAAGTGACAAAATATGTTTATATTCGTGAATTTGTATATACATATACGGTAAAATTAAGCGATAACACATGTTATTTAAATGGAACGGACTGCAGTAGTGAGGTAAATTATTTTATAATATAAAAAAAATAACAGGAATCAAACGTTACCTTATAAACAACCCTTTTATTGGTTTGTTTACATTCTTTTAAATACCTAAAAGTACAGACTACTACGTTTTTTTCACATACGACGACTGGTTTCCAGAACCACGGTATGCACCAAAAGTCCCACGCCCAATGTAATAATAAATAAGATATTAATTTCAGTGGCATAGAAGGAGTCATAATCGTAACCATTAGGTACTTCCAATCGGTAAATTACACATGTAGTGGCAAAATCTCAGAAATATGTTATTTAACATGACGAATTTAGCCCCAAAATTTCTGTTAGATAAGTATACATCTTATCGAAATTAGGTCATTTTCAAAGTCGTGTTCCGGTGTGCTTCCTCTTATCTACTGTCATAATCATAACCAAAGGCACGAAGCAAAGTTGCACTATTAGGGTTAATTTCCCAAGCAGTATTTTTTGATGGCAAGACTGAAAACGCAGGTGCAGAAAGGTTGAATAATAAAGTACCATATTTTTTCGGAAACAGCCCGCCATTGTCTACCTCGGGCAATAGCTAAAATTAAAATATTAATATATAAAAATTTAAAAAAAAATATTTAGACCAAATTTCTCATCAAGGTGGATTGTCCCCAAGCCGGTTTTGTTTGTAAAATGCCGGGTAAGTCAAATACTATGCATGACAAAGAAAATCTGTTACCATTATTTTATTACCATATAAATAGGTAACGAAAAAAGCACATTACCCGTTTTATATCTCCTTTGTATACCCTTGAATAAGTGCATATACGTTTGTCCCAAGAAAACTTCTCATTACCGCCGACAATGTTTCGAACCGATTTATTTCCCAAATTTGATCAAGTACGCCCCCCCGTCTCCTGCGCACTTCAAAGAATTAGTCATGCTGCGGCGCTCGACGAGGCCGGTTGTGTATAGTGGCAATACGTTGGCTTGTGTACAAGTGAATATATCATCGCGGTGGACCGGGGACAAAAAAAAAATCATTTCGGAGTTTGTTATAGCTTCTTTATTTTTTAACTGCGTGGTTTGAAATTCATATATATCAGGTAAAGTATACTCGCGATTTCAAGAGTTGAATTAGTTTTAGAATATAGGGCTTACTTTTTTTTTAAGAAATAAAAATATGTCGTGTTTCTCATTCCACCATTTTCATTCCGGTGTTTCCGGTGTAGTAAAATGACTTTAAACCCCACCAAAATGAGGAAAACACCGGAACTACATCAAAAGTAGCTTAAATTTTCATAGATATTGTTGAAATAATAATATTTTTTTTAATTTGGTTTTAATACCAGACTAAGATATATGTTTATATTATTTTATTATGTAATGCCAATATAATATATATTACGAAAATAAAACGTAAAATTACTTTCATAATATGCCACTTTTCTTTCATTCCGGTGTATGAAATTTCATTGCGGTCAGTGGTGTCACATCTACTAACTTTTCAGTAGATCTACCTATTTTATATCCGTTCTACCTATCTACCACCCTCAGCATCAAATCTACCTAATTTTACGATCGTAAACAATTCTCAACGAGTAGAACGAAATTTTACTCACTTACTATTGAATGTAGGTAGTTGTCCACAGAGCCAAAGCCTATCTTGTAATTTCATCGCTTAAAACGGAACTTGACAGTTGACACTGACAGCCGACATATTTATAGCCGTATATTCGCGGCAATTTTTTTGGCAAATGACAGCTGATAGTGTATTTGACGGCGATTTCTTTGGCGAGGCAAAAAAAATGCCGCGGTTTTCAATACTTAAACACTGTTTACACATTGTTAATCATTAAAAACTTACTGAACCAGAGTGGTGGTAGGTCTACCTATATTGCATTTCAAATTCTACCAATTTCTACTAATTTCTGCGTCCTGTTCTACCGTTTTGACAAAATTGTATGTGACAACACTGATTGCGGTGTACTTATTTTATCATCCTGGTATAGATTTATCATTCAGTTGTGTGTTTCATATTCGATCTCCAATATCTCGAAAACTATTCCAGATTTCAGGGTCCCTTTTACCTTTAAAATACTCCCTCTTCACATTTAAAATACTCAAAAATAATCAAAAATAAAGAATCACACCGAAATGATAAAAAAAATGCGTCTTGTTGAAATTGACCCATTAACTATAACATCACCTGCCTCGTTATTTTTCGTGAATGTTGATGCCAAGTATTGTTCATATAAATCACTAGCTTTTGTCACCCATTTTAGCTCTTATTTTAGTTTTGGGAAAGTTTTTGGGGACAGCTACAGAACAAAAAATTGGATACAGTTATTTAAAACCACACTCGGCGATTATAAACATTAAAGGGGTTTTCCTAGTGCTTAAACTGTTGCAATTATGTGCTGATTTTTTTTCTGAGCGCCAGGAGACCTGTACTTTGAGTATTGTATATGATGATGATAATGAGAAAATATCGGGATTGGCGTTGGTTTTGCATCATCCGTCGCTGTAACAACAATAATGCAAAAAAAAACTCAAATAATAAAGGGCTAGATGAACATGAACCGACTTTAACCTCGATATAAATTTACTCCGGTAAGTACATAACACCCAAAAAAAACAATAACGCTAAAATGTCTTGAATAAACTGCACATGTCACCCGGTAAGCGGTTTTGTCCCAATATCGAGTAAGAATTACCCATACGGAACACGCATAAAAACCTAATCGAAAGCTAATAGCCGCAAGTCGCGACATATGCCAGGCGCGTGCGCGCCCCCGAGACTGTTTTTTTATGCTTGACAGCTACTAGTTTACTGTTTACGCGACGACTTATAGTTCCTATAGTAAGTAGTCTAAAATCCAACGGCATGATTCCTATGTTGCGACATTTGCGACCGAAATATTACATAATATTTTTTTTGTATAATACCTTGCTGATCCGATAGACATGTTTGTTTGTTATACATAGTAAATTTAAACTTTAAACAAAAGCTTAAAAAAACGTATTTCCAAGGACTACGAGTTGCTATTGCTATTGCCCATAATATTTAAAGAATTCCTTCGAATTATAGCGGATTTAGTCATCAGATGTTCATGAAAAATTTAAGGGACCAATTTGGACATTATGTAAAATAATGTAGACCATAATTTAATAATACCTAAAATGTATTTACAAGTAAGAAAGAAGTACACGCGAGCATTGCAGTTCTTTAAAGTTATTTCGTATTTTTATGCAGATTAAGCAATCATTAAGCAGATATACGAAAAAATATATTATATTATATATTACGTATTGTACCTTCATTTTAATCACGGTACTAGTACTTACCATGTAACGTTAGAAATATAATGTAAACTAAATACCTAAGCTTGAATTGTTCGCCAATTAATTAATCACTGTTCAAATTGCAGAACGCCCGGTGTCCAGTGACGATCACGCGATGTTGCGAATTGCGAAACAATCGAATCTCGAGACCGCCGGCACCGTCAGCAGAAGACGTACAATTAAGTAAACATGTGTGGAGTGATTCACCGTCTATAATATTGCAGATTGCAGACAATATTCTGACAAACAAAATACGAGACTTTCTCCAGTTAAATCCAAAGTAAATTTCCGACACAAACCAATACGAAAGAAAATAGAGAAAATATGAAAAAAGATTACATGATAAAATGAAAAAGCTCCGCAAATTTGTAAGTGCTGATGAATTATGTAAATTTAATCACTTACGCAAAGTAAGATGAAAGTGTTGAGCTAATTTTCGTGTATATTGTGCATGCGGGATTTTGGAATAATGAAGTCCGTTAATAAGGCGAGTGGCGAGGGTGGCCGGGAACGGACCGGTGTCCCGACAGGTGGCGGTCACGGCCCGCTGCGCCCCCCGTGCCATATCGTGCCGATGCCGTACGGTGCACGGTGGACGCACTTACTACTTACTATGAAATTAGGCACATGCTTAAATAGTTCACTTTTAAGTTATGGTAATTTTACTTGTATTATTGTAAGTGTTTAAGTTTCTGAAGATTTTTGTCCGGATGAAGAATTACTGATATCATCAAATTTTCACCTAAGCATATAATAATATAAGCTGGCCACTCGGGGCAGAGAAGTATACACATCCTAAGTACGCCGAAATGTTTTATTTTTGTGACTTTACTGTAGAATTTTTTAAACGAATATGAAGTGGATAAGACTTTGAAATAAGAGAAAAACATGATTAATTTAGTAGTCCCCATTTCTTGTATGGACCATGACGCCATCAAACGAAATTACGCAATGTTCTTCCCTATTTTCTTCCAGTAGGGCTACAAGCAAAGAATAAAAAAGTATAAAAGAAAATATGTATTGTAATTTTGTTCGATTATGTCACGTTCCTTAGAACTAATTGAAACCACCCGATTAATTATTTCAGCATCCTATAGTTAGACGTGTAGAATCAGCTGGAAATCCTTTTTTACAATACTGCAATAAAGCTGATACGAAGTTATTTGAATAAGTTGATAAGGTTTCATTGAAATACGCCATCAGTAGATCTTGCTAATGCATTCTATTCCATGGTGCATTTAGATTCGGATCAGAAAAACCCGCGACCGCTACACCCATATTTACTCCATCAAACCCATTCTAACGGCCGATCTGAAATTCCGATAAGGTTTTGTCCTTCGTATACCCTTTACCGTCTACCTCCGTTCGCAAACATCCCGTGGATTATTTATTGTATGCGCCGTGTTACATATTAACATGCCATATAGTGTTTGAATTGAAGTGGTGCGTATGAATTGTTTATCACTCCACTTGTGACGATAAAACCACTTTAAAAGGTTTGCTAAAAAATGTTATTTTTATGTCATGAAAAATAGTGGTGTCAGGTATAAGTTGTAAGTAACTTACTTCTTTTGTTCCGAAGCGAAAAGGCTTTTCTTTTTTCCGTGGTACCCAAAATACGACGGGTATTTTTTGAATCGTCGTCTCTAGCATACGAATTCAATAACCACAACGTTATTAATAATATTTAGCGTTCTTCGTAAGCTAAAACGATGGTTAAATCTTCTACCGATCAGATAATGCATTAGTTACAGATTTCCTTATATTATAATTTTTGTGTCACCTAAGATTCAGAATCTAGTAGATGCTTCATGTATGACACATTAGCAGGTGGCACACTGCCTGCATAGTTACATGTTATGGCTTATATCCTGTGCTGTCTTGGAAACACGCATTGTTATAATCTTAACATATGTGGGCTACGTAAACATACCGCAAAGGATCCAATTATTTGTTGACGTCATAAATTACTACTAATATTGAAAAGTAATCAGATTTTAACAATACTAATGTAGCATAATTTTAATGCAGTATTTTATTATATTTCAAGGATTCTTAATTTCTTTTATTTTCCGTAAAGCTACCCAATTATAGTCCAATCATCCAACTATGGTCCAAAACAAAACTCGTTTATTTTTATCAAAATCCATATTCTATCAGTGATTTTATATGTTTTTAATTAAGTTTGTTTAATTATGTTGTTCACCGTAGAGTTGATTCATAATAATTTGACGACGCGTTTGGCTCGGTTTGTATAGACACCTGCCTACAGAGCCGGCGGTCCCGGGTTCGAATCTCGGCCAGGGCAAATATTTGTGTGATGAACTCGAATATTTGTGCTTGGGTCATAAGTACGTATATCGTCGTCTAGTACTCATAACACAAGCTTTCTTGAGCTTAATTTGGGACTAGAATGATTTGTGTGAGGTTGTCCGATAATTATTTATTTTATTTTATTAATTGTCATAATATTTACGAGTAATTTTATTTTCGGATTAAATTGGAACAAAGTTGTAAGGACTGGACTATAGTTGGGTAGTTTTACGGTTTTAATATAATCTTTAATTAGGTATGTTAATGCCCCAACAATATCTGATAGCCAAAAATGTATGGTACGCTCAACTTTTTAGCGCTCTCCTGACATAAAATTCTTGGCGGTAACTAGTGCGGCTTACCACTTCCCAACTCTTCATGTATGAAGAGTCAAGCTTCGAGGTAAAACCATTCTCATGATTCCATTATTCAATGAAAAATTATATAAGTGTTGACTTCACATCAATGGAAAAATAACATGTTTTCCATGTTTCATGAGTACTTGCGCACCGGCGGCAGCCAACGGCCACACTTTTCAGCTTCACTTTGAACTTGACATTCGGGTGTGCGGGCGGCAAACAGCACGCGAGATAAGATGCGTTATCGGCGCGGGCGCACGTGTGTGCACAGCTATTGTGGTCACGGTAAACGGATCTCATGCAGGATTTTAACTTCGCCCGAGCGCATACAATTTTTCCTTGTAAAGAAAAGGATTCAAAACTAGCTTTTCCCGGCCGCGGAAATGAAATGTGTCCGTAAAAACTTTTAACTTCTGTTTAACCCTCTCATGAATGAATATCCCTATACATTGTAGCTTTTGTCTAATTAAAGCTATTATGGCTTATGTCGTAGCTTTTGCGTGAAACGTAAACTCTAAATCTTCTAAATAAATGAAACATCCTTTAATCCGTAGTTGGGTGCTAGGTACTGAATAACATCGGCAAAAACCGTATCAACCTGTCTCTACCCCCGCAAACCACCCTTCGTGACATGCGACCCTTGACAAATTACCTAAATTAAAAATTCCCATTTAACTAAACATCAAATGCAACTTTCGCAACGTCTGGATAGGGTGAAAAGCAATCGTTCAGTTAATTCAGCAAATTTCATTTAAGGAGGACACTGTACCGCGTAGTGGCTTTACATTGCTGCAATTACATTAACATAAGGGAAAGTGTAGTAGAGACTTGGAAAATGAAGCAATATGAAAAACAAAATGATGCTACTTTGAAAACGTCTACTAGGAATTACAATTGCCCCATCAAAAAACATTATTCAGACGGATATTTTATTCCAACTTGTAATGGCAAGTAACGTAAAGAAGTTGACGTTAAACAAATGCGATACTTAACACTTATCATAAAGATGTAATATTGAACACTGAGGCTCAGGCTAGATCCCACTGGGAATAGGTAATTAGACCTTGAGTGCCGTGGGGACGAATATATAATGTCCAGTGCCTAATGTCGGGCGGACACGCTTACAGTTACAGCTCACACAGTCCAATTGCCTATTTTATTAGGTATACTATTTTTGAATACTTACTAAATTAACGTTATTGAGCGTCGAATATTCCAGCATGTCTGGCATAACTTTGACACGCGACTTTTTGTCGCGCGACAAATACTACCCGTCACTATCCTTTCAATACCGTGCGAGCAAAGACAGGTGCTGAGTCGGGCAACAAGCGAAGTCGTGGCAAGATATGTTAGCCCTGCAGTATGAATACGAGTAAGTACCATAATTACTTCGTCAACAGTTATCTTCCTTTTTAGGGTTCCGTACCCAAAGGGTACAAACGGGACCCTATTACTGAGACTTCGCTGTCCGTCCGTCCGTCTGTCACCAGGCTGTATCTCAAGAACGGTGATAGCTAGACAGTTGCAATTTTCACAGATGATGCATTTCTATGGCCGCTATAACAACAAATACTAAAAATAAAATAAAATTAATGTTTAAGGGGGGCTCCCATACAATAAACTTGTTATAGAATATATGTATATATATATATATATATAGGTACGGAACCCTTCATGCGCGAGTCGGACTCGCACTTGCCCAATTTTTTTTAAGTCACTCGTTAAATTCTTATAGTCTGAACACTAAAACACGAAATTGCATGTAGGTAATAAAGGGTTCGAATGGATAAACACGTCATTAAGCGTTAAAGGGCTCTTGAGCCAATTAATAATGACAAACCGGGTGTCGGGGAAGGGCCAAGGCGGAGCGACCGCTAAGACGACCTAATTGCGGGTCGTAGGCGTCCATAATTTACAGCTATTGTACAATTCACGTTACACGGGCTACTACGTACGGTTATGTGACTGGGGTGGGTACTGGCTAATCGATACCGTTCTTTCGGCTGCCGATACGCGGTCGCCCGGCAACATGCGTCTCTGGAATAAACAGCTGGTAATTTATTGCGTTTATTTGGAAAAATAATTTCAGCTATACGCATATTTACTGTTAAAATAATGAAACGATGTGCTCGGCTACTCGGTTATAAATAAAAAAGATGAACTCTGTCTGAATCAGTATTCAATAGCAGCATCTAGCCTCTGAAAGTATATTCCTCTTTATAGCCATCTAAGAACTCTACATAGCTGCGAAATGGGTGTTAGGTTAGTCTTGAAGTGAGTAGCCGTGGCCGTGAAACGAGGTCGGTCTGGATTTAGTATAGGCACCGCATTGCGCTCGCTGCGACACTCGCACCTGCAGCGCCATCTCCATCAGATCACATATATTCAACCTGCTCCGTTTGAAGTAGATCTCGAGCTGATTGCTTTCATCCGATTATAATAACAAAACGGGACTTAATCGCGTTTAAATCAATATGTTGCTTTCATCCGATTAAATTAAATTAAATAGGGAAGTTGCCTGATGTCCAATTGTACTACATATTTACTAATTTGAATAAAAATTTATCAAAATGTTAAATAAGACAAAAAATATGAATATTAAAAAAACGTGAATTTAAAGACTAATAAAGCTACGCAAATTTAATGAGCTTTTTCCTTCCAAAAGCTGAAACTGTTTCCGAAACCTTCACGAACGTGTATGACAAGACAATCATGTGCTAAACACACTTTTTTACAACCATATAGATATTGGTACCTAGCCCCCACTATGATCTGACTTGTTCGGTAGCCATGTAAGTATATTGACCGTTTTCAGCACTCCGTAGAAATGTTGAACTTTAATGGTCACTTCTGAAATATTATATTCCGAGTTTTAGAACACTTGAACGGGTGCCGTTTGTGGGGTCCGGTCTGTTCATACTAGCAAGGCCCAAATTAGTTGTGTAGTAACTGCTTTCCAGTGTTTAATGAACTGACGTGAGAGACTTCATCCTGTACTCGATTGAAGTTATTTTTTACTTAGAGACTGTATACATCTCTAATAAACTTAGTGTACTGTACAATGACGCTCAGAGACCTTATACATCTCTGAGGAATGAAATTTAACTATTATCATATTATATTTATTATTTATATTTTTTATTTTGTAAATTGTGACGCCTAGAGACAATATACATCTCTAATACATTTTTTTTTTTTTCTTTTGTATAGTTAGTTTCTTATTCAGTCCTTAACTTTTCTAAGGATTTAAATTAATTTATCTTGTTTTGCATGCTGTGACGCCTAGAGACCATGTGCATCTCTAATAAATTTAAATTAAGTACTTAATTATTTTGTTGCATCAGTTATTGATTTTGACCCCTTGAGACCTTATACATCTCAACGGAATTGAATTATTTCATTATTTAATTATACTAATCTATATTGCGTGTCGTGACGCCTAGAGACCTTCTACATCTCTGAAAAAATCACTTTATTTTATATAATTTTTAGTGTAAACATTGATTTGGAGAAACTTGTACATCTCCTCTAACATATATGTATCAATTACCTAGTTATAATATAATTTTTATAATATAGTTTTTAAGTATAATTTACGAAAAAAATACTAACTGTTGAGTTTCTTTCGGCTTTATTCTCCACAGCGGTCTCCTCTTGCGAAATGCCGGTAGACTCACAATCTGACTTGTAAAAGTGCCCTTGTGGCCTACTTACTGAATAAATTATTTCATTTCATTTCATTTCAGTTAGTGTTTGTAAGTCTTATATATATGTATATAGTTGATCCCTATAAAAAGTTAAGTCAACATAGTAAGCTGTGAATCGCCGATCTTCTACAAAAAATATAAGGTGAAATTAAATCATAATAAGACTATTAACACGTTCACTGCGGGTTGAGTCAAATCGGCCTCAATCGCGACCTTACCCTGGTGCGGGGCTAAAATTTCGTGTTATCTCTCTCGTGCGGGAGCTGCTGCCGTTTACTTATAAGGCGTACGACAGAGTCAAATATACATTTATTTATGTTTTCCAAAGCCGGACTCGTTGGTACAAGAAAAACGTTTGAGGTCTTAATAAGCCAAAAACGCACTGGGTAAACTTTGTTTTCACTCAGTGCGGATTGAGGTTTATTAGTGTCTCAAAAAAGTGACCTCAAAGCCGCACTGAGCGGGAGGCGGGCGGCGCGGGAGTCGATAGCTTCACGTTAGTGCGGCCACAGTTATCGATACAGAACCACGTGTGTTTCACGATGATCACTTTGCTCAACATTGCCTCATTAATTATATTTAAAAAAATCATTGTTTCTACAGATGTTTTTAATGTAGGTATGATAATGTTTTGTTTAAGTCTTATTCTACTACTCAATAATAAATTAATAAATCTATAAACATTCTTTTAACTTTCCTTAAATATACTGATACTTATACAAATTGTTTATCGTGAAATTAACCTATATAAAGGAACATATATTATTTACACAAGTAAATCTGAAGACAAGTGTTTTTTATCGTACATGTGACTATTTTGTATACAGAATGTCCTAAATCAACGGGTTTGTTTTAAATAATCGAAAGATTTATATCTTCCTTTTAGAGTATTAAAACAAACCTTTTAACTAAGTAAAGCATGTAGGCAGGCATTCTAGTTACAAGGAAACAAATAATAAACTTATCGATAATTTAGCGATAATTGCCATTCTCTTCACTAGGTTTAGATAAAATCTAGTGCGTTTTGAGACCTGAAAGGCCTCAAAGATTCTGAAGGTTTTTTTTCTCTTACTAAAAGTCAGAACCAAGGGCGACGCTAAGGTTATTTTAAGCATTTACTGACGAATGTAGAGCACGTGAAAAAAAATGCCTAGTCCGAGTATAGGCAAAGTTATGGAGGATTTAAACACCTACTGAAATTCAAGGTCGATTAGGCCTCACCCGCACTGAAAAAGAGCTTAGGTTTGGGCTGATTCGATCTCAACCGCACCAGTTGAAAGTTCCTCAAGATTTGTCCCGCAGTGAACGTGTTAAGGCAATGCCTCATATTTTCTGAAAAAAAAACATCCGTCGAATGTCATGTAAGTACCTAAAAGTAAACAGCACCTGCTTTAGTACTAAGAAAGTGGAAATATTGATGTAAACAAGGAGTCGCATGCGCTCGTACATTAGTAATGCACCACTAGTTGGAACTAGTCCACTTTCATCGGCGGACTCCAGGAAAGCATTCGATATGCAAATTACAAGTACACAGCCGTTGGTAACAGTTGTCACTGATCAAGGTCCCGGCAGACACCTGCTTGCATGTGTCTGGAAATAGAGAATGAATTTTAGATCACCTAACTACGTCATCGCTAGCTTTAGCGTTCAGACAAATACACCAGCACCGTTCTCGATACGTTTTCATTGAAATCGAATGTAAATCGGATCGCTGTATTATTTATAGGCAGGTTCGCTAAACTAATCACTGTCAATGCCAAGGTTGGAATAACAATATTTTGCTTGGAGGACGTCTCTGAACTGATTTCAATACTGTAAGCACTACGATTTGTCACCTATCAACGAAGAATATTATTATACTGCGGCGTAATTGGCGCCAGACTTTGTATAAATAAATATCAAATATTAGAATGCACTTAAATCAGAGACTGTCGCACTTTGGACAGTGATGTGAATCGTTCGTCAAAACATTACTCAGGTATAGGTATGTCTAACCTTTTATCGCGAAGATTGGGTTACTAAGCTTTTATAGGGGCACCTGAAAATTTCGTTTCTGCTAATAAAAAGACTTAATTGATTGATCGAAAATACTCACTATGTACGTCATATTTGGCATTGATAAAGATTTTATTTCGCAATCAGGCAGTATAACGTAAAATTAATCCAATTAAGATATTTTATTTAAGTTTATTTCAGTTGCGTGACTACCTATTGGTTCCCGGCGTCGGGTGTCAATCAGAAGTTTTGACGTGGCGTCTACGATAAAACTTCCATATTTCGGATTTGGGTTACGATATCGTCAAAATAAGCTATGAAGGTAACTTTGAATGTTACGAATTGTGGACTGTGGTAGATAAGAGCAATAAAGTGTCGTTTGGAATTTTCTTTAGCTTTGCAGGAACAATTTACGATAATAATATTACCGGCAGTGTATGTGCGGTAGTCAGATATGTATACCGTAGTGCTGGTTGTATATGTAACCAAATACGGTTTCGGCTTATTTGCCCCTTCATACCTTTACTTACATACACGCTTACATAATACCCCTAATCCGGTCGAGTTTTTTACGAGCGAGTTACTCGAAATTATGCATTCTTAATTTACATTTACTGTGGGGCTACTGTGCTAACTACATTTCTCCGAAAGCAAGGAATATTATGAACATAATAAAATGTTGTTTACATATTTAAGGTTTTTTAAGGTTCCGTAGTCAACTAGGAACCCTTATAGTTTAGCCATGTCCGTCTCTCCGTCTGTCTGTCAGTCCGTCCGCGGCTTACTTAGCTCCGTGATCATTAGTACTAGAAAGCTAAAATTTAGTATGAATATGTGTATGTATTTATCACGCCGACAAAACGGTAAAATAAAAACTTTTTTTCGGGTACCTCCCGTACACCTAAAGTGGGGGTGATTTTTTTTTTCGTTCCAACACTAGTGTGTGGGTTGTCGTTGAATAGGTCTTCTAAAAATAATAGGGTTCTTCAAACATCATTTTTGGATAGTCAGCAGTTTTGTAAATATTCGCTCCAGAAATCCAAAAAATATAGCGTCCCGCCCCTCTCTCTATAACTATTCAACCGCTTGCCAAAAAATTACGGGGAAAAAATCATAAAAATGAGGCCTTATTTCAATGAAAACTATATTGAATAAAATCGGTCGAGCCGTTTTTGAGTTATCGCAAAAATTCATAATTTTCTTTAAAATGACGCGCCGCGCTGTGTCCGTATACTTCGAACGTTACACATATTAGTTAAGTGCCATACTGTATTAAAACATCTGATGCATATAATTGATAACTTCCAGAAGGTAATAAGTAATTACAGTTTCTTTGGCGTTTACGACCTTTATAGTGCTTGAAATCTTACTCGTAATTTAAACCTCGGGCTTAAAACCGCTGTTTTAAGCCCTCTATTGTGAAAAAGATGGGCAACTATGGAACCCTACACTGAACGTGGCCCGACATGCTCTTGGCCGGTTTTTATTTGTGGTTTGTTAACTGTAAAATACTTAAGCTTACTTATATTTAGTAAAATTCAAATTTACTAACTTCTTTTTTAATAAGCTAAATTTAAGAAACAGACGAATTTCTGAAAATTGAATACTATATCCTACATAATATATCCGGGGAAGTAGGTAACTATAAACATACTACCACGGTCCCCAAGAAGCTCTTAAAATAAAAGCCTCTTATCTTTATACCATTATTCTTATTTATGATAGGTATACAGTAAGTTTGGTAGCCAAGCACTTGCTAAACAATTTTTCATAAATATTCATTTTACAAACAACGTTAGACAATTTATCGATTCTCAAATTAGACATTGCATAAAATTTAGTTTTACAAATAGATCATGATACAAATTATTTATTGGCCAAAACATCATATCAAAAAACGTTATTTAGCAAATTATTCATTTATTATTCGAGTCAATTAACAAAATAACCATAGCTGGGCATTAACTCGTTAATCCGTTAATTAACGAAGTTAACATTTTGATTAACGGATTAACTTTTAAGTTAACTTTTAAAAATGTTAACGGACACGTTAACTTCCGTTAATATGCCGAAGTCCGTTAATCGTTAATCCAATGCCTACTATTCACCGCACGGCACCGCGGTGCGAGTCGCCGTGCGACGCGAAAAAACAGGTTCAGACAAGTATGAAACGACAAGTGCAGGGTGGCGCGTGGCAGCGAGTGAAACAAAAACAAAACTAGATATATTTTGTCGGCGCGTGCGAGTAAGAAAACTGCGAAGAGATTTGTTTCGTTTGATCATTTCATTACTTAGCGCCGGTGCTTAGAGTGACGAGTGTTTTGTTTGTTATTGTTATTATAAATTACTGTCAGTGATCATTTGCGTGTTGATAAAGAAGAGTGCAGTGTAATTTAGTTAGATAGAAAAAGTGTACTGTGCAGTGTAGTAATTAAAACCATATCATGGAAGATATGGAATCGGATTCCAGCGGTCCTGATGAGAATCCATGGCCATATTTGACTGAGTATGTGGAATTTGTATCCAGATCGGGCCAGCAAATACTTTTTGCGTGTAAGCGTCGTACATAAGTTCACAAACGCAACGATATAAAAATGCAATTTTACACATATTAACGGATTAACGATTGACGTTAACTTCCGTTAATTCTTCCGAAATGTAACGCTTTAACGTTTAACGAAAGCTAACTTTTTTTGTAGCGGATTAACGATTAACGAAGTTAACTTTTTGATTAACGGTGCCCAGCTATGAAAATAACGAATGATAAAACAAAGTTAATAGAGTGCATTGTTTGGTAAACATTTCGTTTAATAAATCATCATGGTGTCAACGGATGTTTTGTTATTTAAACTTTCTTTGTAAGATTAATATTTAGCGAGGCCCGAGATATTGAGGTTCAAATGTTACTCATTTTAAAGGGCTTCGAGACTTAGAAAAATTCCGAGACAAATAAATGTATGTCAATATAAAACCTCACTTTTATTGATGTATTTTATAGACCATGTAAAAATAATGTTTGGTTATTTAAACTTTCTGGCTCAGATTAATATTTACCGAGATATTGAGGTTTTTTAGGTAACATGGCCCAAAAACCGAAAACTGTAGATTAGGTTAGGTTTTTTTTATGACCATGTATAGTGTAAAATGCTTACTTAAAAAATTTAACAGCCATCAAATCTAATTTAGTCTAAAAAAGCACACATTGAAAATAAAAAAAAAATTTAATCCTAATATCTCGGTAAATATCGCTCTGAGAGAAAAAAATTAAAGAACAAAACATGCTTATTTTTGCGTAATCTACAAGATTCAATCTTATTTAAGCCCAACAGCAAAAAAAAGTGTAAACAATTTTTAAGTCCCAGAAACGGCCCCTTTTTAAGTCCCGCGTTTCGTTACATAGAGAGAACGTTATTTTTAATATTTTTATGAAACAGTAATTAACGTTTTGCAAAATAACTAATTTTTAAAACGATTTATTCGTGAAGTGAACATTTTTTAAATGAAACTTTTCTTGCAATGTGTTTATAGTGGCAAAGTTACTAAATGTATCTTTGTCGAGTAATTATTTGTAAAATAAGCATTTTAAGGAATGAGAGGTTTGTGAAATGAATAGTTTGTGAATCGTTGTTTGTTAAGTGATTATTTGTAAAAAGTTGTTTAGCAAATGATGATAAACCAGTAAGTTATACCTGCTATATAGGTACTCACTGGAAACGCAAATACATAATTTATAATAGAGGGGCTACTGAAAAATTGTGTCTACGTTTATGTAAACGATTCCAATGACTCATCACTTTATATGTAATTCTAGTAGGCAACAACACGAAATCCTATTCACGGTAGGCACAAAAGCAGGTTCAGCGTATTTACGGTACACAGTATCAATTCATAAAGGCTTGAAAGGGAGAACGGAAAGGGCAGTCCACGCAACCGGAGGGGAGGTTATGGTAGATTTAACGGTATAGTGTGCAATTTACATAACAGCTACTTTCTATGAAGAACCACTAAGATGTTATGTTGCATATTTCGATGATCTTGAATTTGGAACATTTCCAAGAATGGGTGCATTATTCTTCTAAGTTCTAGGCACAGATAGGCCGTTTGTCAAAGTTTTTGTTTTTTAGCTGTGTTTTTTAGTCTATAACTTATAGACTTGTGGTTGGGGGATTGCTCGTGATACTACACGAAAAGTACCGTTGTGAAACTTGTGATAATTTGATAAATGCATTGAATGCCGCGGTATTGAAAGTAAAGGTTGCATTCTCAAAGCGACGGAGGGCGGGCGCCGCCATGACACGCAAACTGTTATTTTTCTGTTTTTAAATTATCGGTCGACGAACTTTTCATAGTTTCTTCAAGATATTCTTGAAAATACTTGTGATGTAATATGTATGCTTAAATGCAAATAGATTGTTATAGCATTACTAGAGCTTATTTGTTACTTCTTCCATGAGGATAAAAGGTCCTATATTTATTTTTCATCGTAATCGAGTTTAGTTTAATTTAAAATCAATCTTGAATAAAACCGTTTAGAAATATCGTATATTTAGCCCTACTACAAACTTTCAGTAAACATTTTCAGGCACTACTAAATGCCTACTTGCATTTGAATATTACCTACTTTAAACAACAAACTTCATTTTAATTTGTACTCTATTTGCAAATCTAGCCACCTACGAGTATCCCAATATAAATCCGAACTCAATTAACTACTACGGTTATTGTATTATTAATTAGATAACATGTACGATTAAGATACTTCTGTACTTATTTTCTACTGTATTGAATACTTATTATGCTTGAATTATTAGTCGACGAACCCAGTGATATTTTTTCCGTTTTATTGCCGTAATAAACGAAACGATTCAATATTTACAACTAGGGGCATATACGGGTACTAGCGGATCGGCCAGGGTGGTTTTATTACCATACATGGTGCCTTCAAGTTAATATATACCTTTTTGTACTATTGCATCTAGATGTATGTATAGGCTTAAGTATACAGTTCTGCATAGTGAAATTTAATGCACGCTTGACCTAGTTTTACATCAAATTATAACTTAAAACTTCAGGATGTTACTTAGATAAATAATTTAATTCACAAAAAAACTAAGCCAAGTAGCTACGGTAATCTAGACTTAAATTTAAATACTCCGACATCAGTAAAAGAGTAGATATTTTTAAAATAACTGAGCTGATAAAATAGCGAAAGAATGTCTAAGCATAAATAAATAAATTTGATGATTTGAAAGGTTCGATTTAATTTAGTTAGATTTATTCATTGTAATTTCATAAGTTTAAGAAATATATTTCTCTAACCATTTTAAATAATAAATATTTATTTATTCGTTTATATTTCATTTTTATGGTGTAGTAGACTTGCGCAAAAAAGTGATTAAAAATATTTCACTTTATTATAATTAAGAGGCTCAAAATAATTACTTACTCTATATCGTTAGTTCTACAGCCTAAGCTAATGTATTACTAATACATATTTTAGCTAAGTGCCTCAATTAAGTAATGTAAAATAATCGGCTAGTTGTCGAATAACTTTTTACATATTAACACACACAGAATTGTTACACATACAGACTTTTGCAACTACCACATTAAACCTTTCTCTAGGAATTAACTTTTAAGAATTATTTCTCAATGCTCGCCTTCCTGACCTACCCACGCAGATTTTTTATTGTTTGCAAACGTAAGTTACTTACTGTAAACCCACTTGGGTTATTTATTGTTTGCAAACTGTTAGTTACTGTAAATAATTATAGTATTTACACAAATGTAAAATTCATGGCAACTACGTAATTATTGTATTAGAACAAAATGTATTGTACCTATATTTTATTGTACTGTCTCATAATCCCGAGAGGCGCGAGTGTCAATAGTTCGATAGCGGTTAGCTGAGACGGAATTATTGTGTTTGTATTTATTTTGTTTCGACAACCCAGCGTTCTCACGCCGGCCACTTCCCAGAAAATGTTTAACTGGAAAAAATATCAATCGTGTTACCTCTGCATATTTCTTTCTTTCTTTACTTTCGTTATTGTCATACGAATGGCATTTACCTATGGTGAACTTCTTCAAACGTCGTGATACGAATTGATTTTTGATTTAGCTTTTATTTGTTAGGTACAGTAAGCGAAGAAAGTGGTTGACTCTAGTTCATGAGTATTAAAGTCCAAAATGGCTGACCACTTTCTTGGCTGACTGTAAACCCCATACATGTTGGTGCTCAAAATTCTAATAAGATACACACAAAATACCTAACTGGTCAAATGTAATGTGCAAAGTGGGTTCTGTACCATCATCATCAATTATCCAACAATATAGGGACGCCTTTAATTATGATTATTTGTTGTTATAGCCACCAGGGGTAGGAGAAAATACTTCCGACTTCTTATTTTTTTAAAGCTATAAAAATCTGTAAATTGTTTCGATAGTTTGTTATAATAAATCAAGCATTTTAAGATTTAATTCCCCATTTGAGGTTCTGTAATAATAATAATCCATAATACAATGATGAAACTTTTTAAGCTGTATAGCTGTATATTTCTGAATGTTATTGCAGTTATTATTTAAAAAACTGGCTTAAAAAACGTTTATACTGGCTTAAAAAATGTATATAAAAAGTCTCATTAAAAATGGTCATTCAAAATTTGTTTTGGACAGTTAGCATGTATATTTATGTGTTTATTTAGTTTTTTATAAGTAGAAAAAGCAGTTGCATCTACCTTGCTATTTACAACTGTAAACAAACATATATAATGATGATATCACTATACGGATTATACTCTCCAAACAGATTTATGATAAGATAAGCACTACAACATCACGATAACTACAAATGCGAATTATTTGTGGGTCATATACATAAATTCTGTTTATAAAAACCGTCTACTCCCGAAAATCTAATAGCTTTTCAAAATATTCTACGTTTGGGCAAAATTTAATTTTAGAGTATATATAGTGTATATTTGTACAACTTCTGAGCACTTACAAATTCTTTAAATCAATTATATCTACGCGTATACTAGTTGTTAGTCCGCTGTTTTCTAACATAATTGTGCGCATCGGGTTACAAGCATGAAATTTCTACCACAGATAGAGTGTTCCTCGGTGATTAGGACGGAGAGCGGAGCACAGTGCCAAATAATGCCACATTTTTCGCCACGGACAACCTGATACAGAATTGGTTAGAACTTATCATTAGAAACCTCGGAATATACTACAACAGGTAGCTATTGTGTTTATTTTCCAACTTATTCATGTTGGTAAAGTGACGTAATTTTCGGGCAAAAGAAAATCAAAGTAATCCATCTCTTCAACTTTAAGAAATATTTTGAATTATAATGTTTAAAACGTAAAATTGATCGTAGCTTTATGTTTAGAAATAATTTACAACCTTCTACCGGCATTAGAAGTCAAGATATTAACTATTTTAGTTTTTTTGTTTTTATTTTTTTTCTCCCAAACGGGCAAGTAGTGGCTGATAATTTTGATATGGGAAGTACCTCTGAGTGTCCTGAACATGTGATATTAAAATGGGCGCGGTAGCTCGTGGGGTCTTCAAGATACATGCCAATAAAACTTTTTGTCAGGGCTGCCTAAATAATTCGATCAAATTTTCGGTTAATTAATTTTTATGTAAACATTCATAGGAACTTTCTTTTCTACTTACTTTACAAATAATCACAACATTTTAATTTAAAAAATATATAATAAAAACAAAAAATATTATTCTGGTTTCATAAAATGTAGGTACGAAAACAACTTCTTTAATTTTACATATGCTGGTGTCCGGAAATCCCGCTCTTCCATCAATAGAATATAATAGAAAAAAAAAACAAATAATACTATAAGTATACATATTATGTATACAAATATGTCTATGTTGAAGATTAAAAAGATTCGTCACTTTTGGAGTCACTTAGAGTCAATGTTGGTGTTAAGGTTCAAAAGAGACGAACATTTTTCATGCCACGGCTGTACCAACAAGACGGCTGCCTAAACCTTATCCTTCACCGACTAGACCGCAAGATTATAGTGATTATTAACTAATATCATTAGCTGAACATTGCGGCGAGCAAATTAAAAGGGCAATACATGTATCAATGAATGAGTCACTTATGTATTTTCTGGTTATTTACAATAAACATATGGACAAAAAGTAAGATACAAATTTACAATAAACAACGCCATCAGCAGGATGACTAGGTACTTAAATTCTAATAAACATGCGATCATTGAGGTGTGAATATTGGAGATGAAAAAGTAAAAGAAGGTCAGAACGGAAAAATTTGTGAGTCTACATATGTTACAAATGTATTTAAGACATTTTCAGATTTCTAATATATGTAGGTAAGGATGTTTCCCTACAATCACTACATATTATAAAACAAAGCCTTTAAAACTACGCATCATATTCATTAAGATTACCGCCTGTTTTTTAAAAACCTTCCCTATGAATAAACTCGGCCGACTTAGCCGAAAATTGAATTCTAATAGAATGTCTAATTTCAAAAGAGAAGACGGTTTGCCACTTACTACCGGCTTGGGAGCCGGTTTTACATCTTATCAAGGGTCAAGCAAGACACAAGAGTGGAAACCCTGGGCCTCGAACGGTGTAAATTAAATTAGTGTTTAAGGAAGTATATGTAGAGAATTTGTTTAAAAGTATATCCCGGCAGTTCTTTCTTCTCAGTAAGCCTTATAGCGAACCGCTGGTAGATATTTTAAAATAAAAAAATTAATGCCCTTCTGGCACATGTATAACTGTATACTTTTTTTATATTTCAATCGTATTTTTGCAGCAATCTGTCAGATAAGAAACACTGTCAAAATTAAAAGAACCCATCATACGAAATAATATCAAAATGTATACAGGCCATCATTTTACGAAAAGGAATTTGCAGACACATATTAATATAAGATTTATAATAGATCTATATAAGTATTTACACTTTATGCATATCGTCGTCTAGTACCCATGGTACAAGCTTTACTTAGTTTGGGACTAGGTCGATTTCTGTATGATGGTCCCTTAATATTTACATATTTATTTAATGTCCAATTTAAAATACTGATTTATACACAAAGGTAATAATTTGTAAGATTCAAATAATTAATAACATTATTACTATTCAGTCAAATATTATTGACCGAAAAGTATCAACCCTAGACGATGATATTTTTATCAAAACCGAAGTTGATGTTTCTTCGAGACCCCACGAGCTACCGCGCCCATTTTAATATCACATGTTCAGGACACTCAGAGGTACTTCCCATATCAAAATTATCAGCCACTACTTGCCCGTTTGGGAGAAAAAAAATAAAAACAAAAAAACTAAAATAGTTAATATCTTGACTTCTAATGCCTGTAGAAGGTTGTAAATCGTTTCTAAACATAAAGCTACGATCAATATTACGTTTTAAACATTATAATTCAAAATATTTCTTAAAGTTGAAGAGATGGATTACTTTGATTTTCTTTTGCCCGAAAATTACGTCACTTTACCAACATGAATAAGTTGGAAAATAAACACAATAGCTACCTGTTGTAGTATATTCCGAGGTTTCTAATGATAAGTTCTAACCATTTCTGTATCAGGTTGCCCGTGGCGAAAAATGTGGCATTATTTGGCACTGTGCGGAGTGAATAGGACCAAGTAGGTATACCTTTTTTCTTTCTTTATTGCTGGTCAGTTACGTCTACTAGGACTTGTCTGGTATCGTTTCCGTGTAAAACAGATATCAAAATTCATTTTTTATTTATGTCAATCTTGTATAGTTCTATATAAAAACATGGGTCTTGTTGGGTTTTTTACCTTTTCGGCAATATATCCAATTTTTTATATCAAACTATACTTCCTCGTATGTGGTGTCAAAATTTTGCTAGTCAAATTGAAATTAACTGTAGTTTAAAATAAGGTTCAAATGTCCCGCACGGATCCGTGTCTAAGCATACGAGGGGTTAAATAACATAAAAAATTAATTGTTGATATCTTTTTTACACGAAAACGATACCGCACGCGCACAAGCCCTAGTAGCATTAACTGATCAGTAATAAAAAAGACTTACTTAGAACTCCTTTGTCCTATTCACCCCGTTTTCCCGCCGCACAGGGGACGAATCTGACTTCCCTCCACATCTGAAACTTATCCCTGCAGAATACTCTATTTGTGGTAGAAATTTCGTGGTTGTATCCCGATGCACACAATTTCGCGACTTAGCGAAATGTACTAGAAGCACGCAGGCTAAGCTTAACATCAACATTTTTTTCAAGGTACTTTTTGTATGAGATGTGCCCAATATGTAACTATACATACATTTGTACATTTTAAAAAACAAGATTATCATTCAATACAATTTTGATATCAGCTGGAAAAAAATAGCTGTTAAATACATATAACTGAGTTGTTACACATTTGTATACATAAGGTTTCATAAGTGGGCTAAAAAAATAACAACTATTTTATCATCTCAAAGCCATTAGCGAAGATAAAATATACATAATAAGGAGCAAAGAAAATTTGAAAATGAATATTTAATCCGCTCTTATCATAGATAAGTAAATCCCTACTTCCATGAAAACTGAATACAGTATTTTTTTATAATTCATTTTAGTATCTTTGTAAGATAGTCACAAAGTGAATTTATGCACTTCACAGTGACCATTAGTTTGTTAAACTCTAATAGAGAGACTCTACTACTATTACCTGCCAATATAGTAGAAAGAAGATATTTTTGAACAGACAAATCGTATACCTTCCGTTTACTGAGATTTTAACTCATTTCCTCCTTTAAATACTTTGACGTCGCGGTTGGCAGTGGTCAAGCAGCTACCTACTAAGCCGGCAGTCCCGGGTTCGAATCCCGGCAAGGGCAAATATTTGTGTGCTGAACACGAATATTTGTGCCTGGGTCATGGATGTTCTATGTATTTAAGTATTTATTTATCTATATAAGTATGTATATCGTCGCCTACCCATAACACAAGCCTTTTTGAGCTTAATTTGGGACTAGGTTGATTTGTGTGAGGTTGTCTGATATTTATATTATTATTTTATATTTAAATTGTTAATAAAATTACAAAAAGAGTAGAGTGTAAACCGCTTAATACAATAATAAAAAAGATGGACTTCATAACTGAATTTCTCTGAAATTTCCGAAACAAGTAAATCCAATAAGCCAGGCAATTGAATATACAGCCGGGAGCGAACATTCGCCGCGCCTTACGTAACTTAAGGCTTAGGCTCCGTATTTTACTTTCCAGCTAATTTACGGACTTTGCCCGTAATTTAAAACTAACAGAAGTGAAATCCCGAAATATTGTGTTCTTAACCGCCGAAGTTAATGCAGTACCGTTTGGGAGGAAGTGTACTTTAGGATATTAATTTTTACATTTACTTCGTCTTATATTTGTTTGGTTGGAAATGTTTTGTCAGCTTCCTAATTAACTCTGGTAAGTACAAAGTAGGTTCCCATCTGTTGTACTGTAGAATACTTAATTTAACATGTTCGCTAATCAGGACTTGGGCTATACTAATAAAATAAATACTTCATATTTATGTTAAAATCGTAAAATATAGGCCCATTTAAAATACTAATTTCATCCGTTTACCAAATTAAGTAGGTACATACGTTTAATTATTTTTCTCCATTATAAGCATTTTGTGATGATGTAACGATTGACTTGTACTGCAAAACGGTAATGACACTAGTGTAAGTAAAAAAATAAATAGGTATTATAATATGAATAATTTTTTACATATTGCATTGCCACAATCTAATTGTTTACCCATATTGCGGTATGAAAGCCATATTCCCGGAAATGGTTTCGGGATTCACGTCTAGGGGGCATTTCACATGAGGCGGACAGGAAAAAAAGTGAGATCAGGAAATTTGTGCATATGCGGGTTTTTATACCTCTAGTAGGTATGAAAGTGGACACGGAACACTTTTTCTACGACGTTTATTTTTAAAATTATGGGCCCTTGAAAATAGTACATTATGCCGGGTGAGTAGGCATAGACGGCCGAGCGTTAGGGAGCCGGTAAGCCCTTTTCACGGCCAAGGCATGTATAGTGCTTTTCTCAAACATATGCAATGAAATTTTCTTCGGTTTCCGCGACTGTCACACATTTAAATAAAACAATTTAAACGGATTATATCGCGTATATTAATTATTTGAGCCTCCCTGACGTTTCAGTACCTTTACAGATACCATTGTCAAAGGTTGACTGAGAAAAACATAATTTTTCTCTGTCAAAGTTACATTTGTGCAAACTACCCATTTTGTAAATATTAATTTCAAATAAAGGGGTGCCCGACGTTTCATATAACTTCACTTAATCTATTTTGGTTTGATATACCATTGCTTTGTATAATGGAACGAATGGTATAATATTGTTTAAGATAATTTTCAAATGATCTAATGTAACAATTGATATAATGGTTTATAGGTATAATTACTTTTAGTATAATGTACATTTACTATATTTATTACTTGCTATAAAGCGTATTTATCATAATGACTTACTTGATATAATTCGTCAATGCTATAAACTACAGAAGATATAAGTTGATTTTACTATAACCAAAAACAGTGGTTCCGACTAGATATATTAGGCTGTCACCCCCTAAATCAACCCTCCGACTTGGCTTACGATTCCTAACATTACCTATTTCACCTTAAGGCAGTATTTATATGAAAACGCTATTATTCTAAATAGTATGTATGTTAAACAAATTTATGTGATAAATATGTTATACGAAAGTATAATTATGCATATTGTCAATTATGTCATTTAGCCTATTATATCAATCGATAATTAGAAAAGCAAAATATAGGAAAAAACCATTACAGTAAGGTCGGGGTACTTTGACCCTACAAGGTTACTTTGTCTATCCATAAAAATGCATGCATTTTATCGATAGATTAAAAAAAATCCGACCAAGTGCGAGTCTGACTTACCTATTACTCAAATGATGTCGTTCTAAGAATTTATCTATTTAATAACATGGTTTTCTATGGGTGGACAAAGTAACCTTGTAGGGTCAAAGTACCCCGACCTTACGGTATATGAAACGTTACATTATATGAAACAACTTTATATCAATCGATTGTATATCAAGTGTATGTTAGTTTATCTGTCATTATATGAAATATTACGGACCCCAAATAAAGGTGTTCATACATCTGGCATGTATGAACACTTTTATTTGAAATTAGTATTTACAAAATGGGTAGTTTGCACAAATGTAACTTTGACAGAGAAAAATTATGTTTTTCTCAGTCAACCTTTGACAACGGTATCTGTAAAGGTACTGAAACGTCAGGGAGGCTCAAATAATTAATATACGCGATATAATCCGTTTAAATTGTTTTATTTAAATATGTATATGCAATGGAATGAAAAAATAAAGCAGTCTAAAAATATAATTCAGCTGGTTAGTCAGCTCATGAACACCATGTTTAAAAATAAATTATTTCCCGGCCTAGGCCTTCAATTTTGTACGAAATTCCTTCACAGTTAGTTCTCTCTTGTTGCTCCGCCCGAAACGTGATATTTCAAAGTCTGTTTTAACGCACGTTATGACGACATTTCATTGCATGTTTGCAAAAATTATAAAACCTAATCAAAATTATAAAACCTAATCAAAATTATAAAACCTAATTAAAATTATAAAACCTAATCAACATTATAATACCTAATCAAAGTTCCGATGTTTTAGATTTAGTTTTCGAGTGGGGAAAAAATACAAACGCATATAAAACTAAGCGTTTAGTGGTTTTTTGTTGCTATTTGTGATAAAGAAATTATTTTTTAGATATAATAAAAAAGGTGTACAAAACCATAAAAGAAAATTTAAAAACAATGTTTAGATCAATTAGACCATTCTTTTTCCTAATAAGATCGTAAGTGCTCGAGATTCGGAGTAGAAAATACCTACCTAAAATATCCAAAATATTAAAAAAAACAGGGGTTCTAGGCCCCGATAATTAAAAAAATAAACATCGTAGAAAAAAATATTCTGTGTTCACTTTCATACCTACTAGAGGTAAAAATAGTCCGCATATGAAAAAAAATCCTGATTTTACTTTTTTTTCCTGCCCGCTTCACAAAAAATTCCCCATAGGTCGTAAAAATTGGTACCTATATCCCAATTGCTAATATTTAAAAGTGAAGAAGCCCCTATGCGACTGCTTCTATAATAAATATAACCCATATAGCATCAGTTACTCACAAATTAAGCAGATGTAATAGCTATATAATCCTCGAGTGGGGAATCTCTACAACAATGTTTGAGGTCCCGGAATCACAAAAAGCAGGGTGCCATTTAAATCAAGTATATTTTGAAAATATTTAATGTATTTTGTCCCCATTACATTATAATAAAGTCTAGTTATCGCCGAATGTCAACTTTTAGAACACGAACCTTAATGCACAAGTGCATAGACCTTAACTTTGGAACTCGACGCGTTGAAGTCTTTTAAAAGGGGACTTGCGTTTACATGACAGTGACCTCAAATAGACCTCTGCGTTTTTGAACTTTGGATCATTTAATATAGATACAGGAAGGTCATAAAGGTAATCCCTCTAGGAAGGGGTATTTTTTTATAACATCTTTTTACTATTATCTTAATAGTTGATTAGTAGATTAAGGTTCATTACTTATCTTTTCTTATTATAATATGTTACCTGAATGTTTCTTTATATAAATGTATAAGTAATTAGTTAAGAATAAATTACTTAAAGAATAAACTTTAGGAGATAGTTCTATCCATGATCTGTAAAAGGAAATATTTGAAAGTTATAACGAAATAAATGCCATGCTGGTGAAGTGTGTGAGACCTGTTTTTTCTTACATTGTGACCTACTGTAACCACATTTTAAGCAAAATAAAGAGATTTGATTTGATTTGATTTGATTTGAATGTTCATTCATTTAAGTTAAATATTCTACATGTCAATACTGCGTATTCCATAAATGTCAATTGAATACAAGAGAAAATTATTAATGATCAGTTAGAAAAAAAAAACACATGACGAAACTTTGTGATATCTATTACCTATACTTAGTGTAAGATATTACGAGTTATCTGTGTGTGTCGTATCGAGCTGCAGCAAGGGACAGGTGGGCTGCAGTGGCGGGCCTCCTCGCGGTGGCGTGATTATGATCAATATTTACGCAGATGTGTCATGCCATGCCGCCGGCACCGCCTGCCTTACGTAACATCAACGTTTGATTAGTACCGAGACGCGACCGCAGCAAGGACGAAGTCTGGAGTACCGGCGTCTCCGCACCGGCTCTCCGGCCTCCCGGACACCTCTTACCGCACTTTTTAATGTTACTGCACATCCAATATTTACAACTACTACATGTTCGAGACTGATGTCTAAAGTTTTATGTGATGTTTTCTACTAGTTAGGTATTGCACCGAACACTCGAGGGTGACTTAAAGTAATTAAAAGTAACGCAAACCTGGCGGCTGTGCGTCGACACCTTAATTACGAGGGGTGATCGCGGATAAAGCACACGCGACGTGAGTTCTTCGTGAACCTCTGAGAAAAAATATGGAAAGCCGGTGGACTACGAAAAATACCACTAGTGGCGATTCCTGCGCGCAATCAGCTGATCGGGTTATGCGGTTGACAGTCGCGCCGCACGCCGCCTCTGCCTTCAGCTCTCGAGTCAGTATTCACGGTGGTAATCCTCTTAAGCTCAGCCATGAGGCTCAGGCGGTTCCGGCGTCGGGGGGACCGGTGTTTTTCACAGATAATGAAAGAAGCGTGGACGATCAATGAGTGTGTGTGTACTTACCGGCCGCGATCGTAAGCCACCACCAGCAGCAGGCGGCCACGAGCGCCCGAGCGCGGGCCATCTCAGCGGTGGCGCATGACACGCGCGCTCTCGCCGGCCGTCCCGGCGGACTGAGCGGCTGTCGCCGGTCGCCCCGCGCGATCGATGCAAGCACCTCCACGCACCCTCCAAGTCCTCCCCCTCCCGCGGCGCCGCGCGCCCCCGCCCGCGCACCACCGCCATTTCCCGACTTTCCTCGAGAGCGCGCGCGCTGCCCTCTTTTCCGGCAGATCGCTGACCGCCCCTAATTGATTGGCCCGCACGTTTGCCGAACGCATTTTAGGTCAGTTCCGCAGAGCCTTGGCGCAACGTTTGGTTATCCTTTAACTGGTACATCACTTTATCTAAACAATCATATTTGAATACCAACTATGAGTATATTATATATGCATAATCCTATAAACGGTGTTGGAATCAAAAAAGTCCCTCGAATTTATTCAAAGCTCTTGAAATATGAAAAGATCCTTCATGGAGTGTATACTCTACTTTCCCAAAACGTTTTTTCCTAGTGGCGATTAATACCAGTCGCATATTTTACCACTTTTTATTATCTTAATAGCGTCTTTTTCTGAAGGGATTTCTAACCATTCTCATATTTTCGCGGTCTCCCGACGTAACGAAGCTTGGATTCTTTTCATGTCGGGGGCTTTTAAAATTTTTAATTTTATTTTTATTTATGTTTGTTACCTCAGAACTCCGTCATTTATGAACGGATTTTATTAAGTTATTTCTTTGTGCGAGAGCAGCTACCTCAAAGTCGCGACAAAGAAGTTCCGTTACTCTTAAAAATACCAATTTAAAAAAAATATATAGTGGTAAATTATGCAAATAGTTAGAAATCCTATCGGAAAAATATGCTATTTTAAAAAATAATATATAGGTAGAGAGAAATTGTGCAAATGGTTAAAAAACCTATTGGAAAATAAGCTGCTGAAAAATAAATAAACTGGAAAAATATGAGAATGGTTAGAAATCCCTTCAGAAAAAGACGCTATTGAGAAAATAAAAGTGGTAAAATATGCGACTGGTAGGTATTAAATCGCCACTAGGAAATAACGATTTTCGGAAAGTAGAGTATACACTCCCTTCAGAACTATTGTATCCATTTTTACTACTGATATTTTTTTATTTTGCTTTTTAAGCCTTAGTTAATTCGTTTTAAAATGACTAAGTACATATACCCCAAAGATTTGAAAAAATATTTGAAGATTTTCTACTGATAGTCAAAATTTTATCAATGAAAAGTTTTTTGATTTTTCCTGTCGAAGTTCCATTAACGCCATAGACATTAAAAAACAATCAGTGAATGACAGTCCACCCAGCCCGCCTTGTGCAGTGGCGGAAAGGACCATCGTTAAGGTACTCGTCACCATTAGCAATCGTGAAGAAAAACTAATGCATTCGCATTTTAATCATGGAACTGATGGAAGTATATGAACTGTGCAATATTGGAATTCGATGGAGAATGTCATTAGAAGGAGCTTATGTACCTACCTACAAAAAAATAAAATGTTAAAGTTAAATGGAGTGTTTTGTAATTAATTGTAAACTAAATGGCTGGAATTTGGGTACCCCGTTCTTGGCATTACATAACTAGTTATTATTTATTTATTTATTGCACAAAACAAAAGTCAGTACAAATGGCGAACTTAATGCCTAATGGCATTCTCTACCAGTCAACCATAGGGCCAAACAGAGATGCTTCAAGTGGGTGCAGAGTAGAAAATTAATCATCAAAAATAATCATTATGGTAGGTATCCTATCACAACTCCGAAACATTGGTTCCCACCTGATGTAACGTTTCACCAAATTTTAATTTGTCCAAAAGTTTTTTTTTCCTGAAACCTCTAATATTTTCTGGATTTAATAAATATCGTTCTAAAGAACCCTTTATGTTATGTTTGTTTTATATTTATTCTGAAATATGAACAGTTTTGGAAAAAAATGGTGTTTGAATAAATGAAAATTTTCCAATATTTTACAAATGGGAAGCATAACATAATTGCACATTTAACTAACTTGACATAATAAAAAAACAATAACTATTCCGCGTATTAATAAGTCTATCAAATTTGAAATGCATATAATAATATTTTAACATTCTGGGTTAAAAATCCGAGGTTCTCCTGGCATCATACGCAAGCAGAATCTTGAACTTGAATTTCTAATTTGAACTTCAGCCCCTCAGCTCAGAGCAGAAGCGAAGCGGATAGGTTTAGAACATTACTGCAACCGCCGGGAAAGAAGGGCTTGCCGGGTGGGTAGGTATAGCCCTTTTCACGGCTGAGGCATGTATAGTGCTTTTCTCAAACATATACCTACAATGAAATAAAAAATACACCGCTCAAAAACAATACAATTTAGCAAACAGCTGTTTAGCTTGTTCATGAACACAGACGCAATGCTTAAAAAAAATACTTCCCGGCCTAGGCCTTGAATTTTGTATGAAATTCCTTTACAGTTATCTCGAGCTGTTCCGCCCGAAACGTGATACTTCGAAAATTGTTTTTTCGCGTAGAAATTCAGAGCTCTCAGTCTTCATTGATTAAAATTAAATACACTCAGAAATAACGAAAGCTAAAGAATGGTGAGTATAGTGAAATAAAAAAATAATCAATTTTACAATTATAGAAATGAAATATAGTCATTTCATTGAATATATTTTCCAAAGCGGGTCTTAATTTTGATAAAAATTAACGTTATGCTAATTAGAATAAGCTAATAAGTTCATCATATCCGATATTTTTTTGATCGGTTGTCCGATATTTATTATGTATTTATTATTTATTATTATTGTATGTCCATTTAAAGTATGTGTAAATTTCCAACCCGATAAAAAATTGGGACAATTATTTTATGCGTTTTAATTTAGGCCCCTGCAATGTACATCCTCTATTAAGCCCAAAGGAAATGCAGATACACTTCCAAAATCTTTTCGATACTTACATGTACATTATACGAGTATCTATAAACTTCAGTGAAATAAACAAAAGAGAAGAAATGTGATTTATCCCATAAGCGACATATTTTAGATGAGT
The DNA here is from genome assembly GCA_905147355.2 of Apotomis turbidana. Classification (NCBI taxonomy): domain Eukaryota; kingdom Metazoa; phylum Arthropoda; class Insecta; order Lepidoptera; family Tortricidae; genus Apotomis; species Apotomis turbidana. Next base: position 22,510,281 of record LR990286.1, read on the forward strand.
TGCGTTATATAAATTGAAATCAGCAGATTTTTCTGCGTCGAATCAGCTAGCTTTCGTGTAAACACAGACTAATTGTTGTTTTTGTTCCATTTCCCTTTTCAAGAGTCGATATACATTTAACGCACAGAGAATATAGGTATCTGTTTCTAATAAGCTGAGACAGAGACGTTCGCTAGTTCGGTCAATAAGATATAGTTACCTACATAGATAAGATTTGCACCCAAAAATTAAGGGAAATACTGGGTGAGCAAAAAATCCTAAATTATAACGAGTAATATACATGTATTATGGGCCAAAAATAAAACATAAAAAATAACAAATTTATGGGATTAAAAATTAAACTAAGATTAAAATATATTTATAAAACTAAGACCTTCATGTAGGGTGCCCATGACGCAGGCCGCATTCACACGCTGTATGGCTATGGAATGCCTTTGCGCGAGAAAATTATAACGTTTTGCGGGTTGAAATACATACATATTTAACTAATTCATGGTTCGTACACGAGCACGAGAATAAGCTAAGAAGATATCGTATCCGGAATCAAGAAATTCATTCGGCGACGTAACTCAACAGATTTACAAGATAAAGTAATAGTTGGCTGATCAGTGATCACGTACTATGTCGTAGAAACGATTTAAGCGTTCGGGTATGGCACCACACAACACAACACAACACAACAAGCACAACACAACACAACACACAACACAACACAACAGTCATATACGACTCCTTCTCGCGCGAGTTTTATGACCTATCTCTTTCTGTGCAGTACTGTGAGACAGTGACAGTTAACGCTATGCCGCGCGACAAGAGTCGCGCTGCTTGTGACCGGCTAAGGGAGAAATGCAATATCAAAATCAAGGTACATTGTGCAGTTCAATCTCACAGGCAACCACTGCATATATCATATCATTTATTAAAATACATCAATAATAAAATTAAAATATTGACAAACAGTAATTAGAATTACATGTTCGTGCCAATACGTTGGATAGGTAACTATTTATGTATGTATATAGTAAACAGTACAGAGTGCAGAGGAACCAAAGGACGCGCGTAATACGCGCAAGACCGAACTACGCGTGAAATAGTAATATTTGCAACCATTGCTCCGCACGAAAAGTCAACGATCGTTGATTACACGAGGCCTATGAGGCAGTGGGCTAAGATATGATCATGATGTTAAAAACACTAATTTCAAAATATAATACAGATAAATATTATTTCAAATTAATTTATAGCTATGTGTTCCAAAATCAAATTAACGTCTAAAGCCTGGCCTCAATGCCAATTAACGTCTAATCAAAACATTATAAAGCAGTCCCCTGCCGCATCTGTTTAACTGTATGTTCGCGATAATCTCAAAACTACTGAACGGATTATCATGTAGTCTAACTTGATCTATCAACAGAGCGATTTTTGAGGAAGGTTAGGTGTATAATTCGTTTAGGGTTTTATGTAAATTCCGTTGTTGTACCCGTGCGAAGCCGGGGCGGGTCGCTTATCGTCTAAAGTCTGCCTTAAAGACCAGGAAGAAGAAAAGATCTATCAGAGAATGCTTGCTGAAAACCCAGGCTAAGATTACCTGTCCACCGAAGCAGAACAGAGAAAATCAACAAATCAGTCTGCGTCTTGTGAAGTCCAAAAGAAGTGCATTTAAATATGCGGAATGTGATTGGTAATTTTTTCACACTCCGGTGGCAGGCAACCCAATGCTAAATAAAATAAACGTCAATTAAATCTTAATTTATTGGGGTTTTACCCATGAAAATTAAGCACAATACAATAGTTAACAAGCCTACTAGAGTCACCTTAAATTCCTTAAACTAATGAAACTACATGTAGACATCTCAATCTGACTAAATTCTATAGATACACAATTTAAGATCATGTTAGGTAGGTATAGGTAGGTATGTATAGTATATCTTTATGATTGCATATTATGTTATTTGAAAGCTGAGAGGTATGACGGAGTGACACTGCTTATGCGAGGTAAGCACGTGTTTTTGAAAAAAAAAACGATTACTAGGGTAAATCGCCAATTACTGGCCACCGTTCAACAACTGGCCACGTTGTACTAAAGTGAATTCAGTTTGTAGGTAAACAGAGTTAATTTTTAGTATGAGGTGGCCAGTTATTGAACGGTGGCCAATAAATGTCGATTTACCCTATGTAGCGTTTCTATGGTCAGTGACTATATACACAACATACATAACATTTGTTGTATTCCTAAATAACTCAAGATTGTAAGGCCATCCGATATGTAAAGATAAGATAAAGATAAAATGTATTTATTGCACAAACAACTTACAAACAACTATAATTACATTTAAATAAGAGTTATGTTATGTTAATACAAATATTTTGCTTTCCACGTATAGTTCAAACAAAACTTATCTTACTTTACATAGCTACCTAAGCCTAGTTTTGTTATTAAAATCGAAGTACCGTAAAAACTACCCATCTATAGTCCAATGTCCAAAACTATGGTCCAAAGCAAAACTCGTTTATTTTTATCAAAATCCATATTCTATCAGAGATTGTATACCTACGTTTTTATTTAAGTTTGTTTAATTATGTTGTTCACTTTAGAGTAAACTCTTTTATTCGTTATAATTGTCATATATTAACGAGTAATTTTCGAATTAAGTTGGACCATAGTTGTGTGGACTGGACTATATATAGTACTTTCATAGTAAAACTGTGACAGAAAATACGTACCTACCTTGCAGAATGATATATTAGGCCCAAAATATAATTCAAGACACGACATCGCATCGTGGTACGACGCGGCATCGCGCCACGGTGTGACGTTGTGACGTGGAAATACATAAGTCACATCGTTGCACGACGTCGCGTCGTACCACGATGCGATGTCGGATCTTCTAATTAGCCCTTATTCCAGTCCCGCACCTATAAAGCGCCTATTAAGAACATCTTAGCAAAGCAAACAAAATTTGATAATAATTATGTAGAGGAAATAGCGACTAAGGGCCTGGCCACATGTCCACGACACGGCGTCGTAAACGACGCCGTGTCGTGTGTTTTCACGACGCGGCAACGGATATTCGCACGGTGGATAATGTGTCGCGCTCCGACGCGACACCGTGTCGTTTTACATTTACGACGCCGTGTCGTGGACATGTGGCCAGGCCCTAAGGTTTTGGTTAAGGTGTTACATACAGTATAGGTAAGTCAGAACATGACACCCTTTCCTACAAGAGGCAAGTACCTAGTATAGACAAATGTCTTGCCCGTTATTTATACAACAGTGAACATAGTTAAACGCCTGTTGTTATACTTACGTAATACCACAAATTACCTTCACTTGTCTGTGTGCCTATATTAAAAATTTTAACAAAAAAATAACCTACTTCAAAAAAACTTATAAGCCAAAAATAAGCCCTTCATGTACAGGTTACGTTTGAATCACTTAGAAGTTTAGGTATACGCTTCTTTTTTTGAAGTCGGTTATAAATTATTACAACTTACCTAAGAATCCTAACATTTGCTGGGTATTTGAATAAATGATGAATTTTTTACATTGTTTTTTTTTTTACTTTCGTGTTGGTTGCCGTTTTCAGTAACTGTAAAACACGCTGAAATGTAAGATTCAATTGCTTACATTTTAATTTGTTCAAATCGTGCTAGCCAGGTTTCATTGTATCTATAAAGAGGCCATATATATATACACCGTGACCGTTAATAACCCGGAAGATTTAAGCTAACGATACTAGAGCCTAATTAGAGTATATAAACTTATGTAACATATCGTCCAAAAACTCATAATTAAGGAGATATAAATTATTTAAAACAAATCAAAAGTTAAAAAATCTCCCGTCTTAACACACCCTAATTCATGTCATTATGCCAATGTTCAAATTTGAACTCGTCAAAAGTGAAACAGCGATAACTTGACACTTCTTGTCATAGAACACAAGTCACGGCATTCGCCGTTCGTTCATGCTCGCTCACTCTTCTTTAACTAAAGACTTATTCACAAAGAAGCGTTTGTCGTCAAAAATACGTGGTTTAAATCTTTCGGGTTATTAACGGCCACGGTATATATATATATATATATATATATAACTCAGGCTATCATCATTGGTAGTTCTAAATTGATTTCCAGAATCAACTTAGTGGCGTCTTGATCCCTTGCTCTTCCCAAGTTAAAAACCTGGGTGTCATTATGGACTGCACTCTTTCTTGGGCGCAACAATTGAATGAAGTGAGCAGGAAGATGTTTGCCGCTGTGGGCTCTCTTAGAAGGCTTCGTAATTTCCTCCCCATCGCTACTAAAATTGCGCTCGCCCAAACGTTGCTTCTCCCAATTCTAGATTATGCTGATATTTCTTATCTCGATATTTCAGAAGAGCAACTTAATAAGCTTGAGCGCATTCAAAATATCTCTATACGATTCATATTTGGGTTACGCAAATATGATCATATCTCTAGTTTCCGATCACAACTCAAGTGGCTCCCTATTCGTCATAGGCGTAACTCTCACATTCTAACTCTTCTATTTGGCATACTCTCACCCAGCAACTCCACAGTACCTTAAAGAGCGTTTTAGTTATTTCTCGTCTGCAAGGTGCGCTAAAAATTTCCTTTTAACTGTTCCCCCCGCCCATTCTAAATTTTATTCCAATTCTTTTACTATCCAAGCCGTTCTGCTATGCAACTCGCTCCCAGTTGAATTGCGAAGTGATCATTCCCTATCTATATTTAAGAATAAGATTAAAGAACATTACCTATCTCTCGAACAATAAAATTGATTTTATTGCGTTGTGTTATATAAGATTCTTTTATGTCTAGTGTCTATTTATATTATTATATATATATGTGTATATATATATATATATATGTATGTATATATGTGTAAGTTTATGTATATCTATTTATGTATGTGTATATTTACCCATATGCGTAGGTATCTAGTTATGTGCTCCCTTCGCCTTTTGCTGCACCTACTCTGTGTTAAGTTAAAAATTTCATCAATTTCACTGCCCAAAGGTTGTCTGGAAGAGATCGCTCTTTAGCGATAAGACCGCCTGTTGTCTACTGTTATTTATAAATTGTATTTATCTTGTTTCCTTTTGTAAACTTTTATTGATGTGCAATAAAGTATTGTTGTATTGTTGTTGTATTGTATATATATTTTTTTTTTCATAGGCGAAGTCTCACGGTGAGTTCAAGATGAATGTATTAATTTATCATTGTGAATGCAAGACAATGTGTGATATAATTGACAAAGTGATAAACATTATGTTTAATAACTTTTGCTTTCATAATAAATAATACTTATAATTTTTGGATCCGAGTCAAACTAAAATTTAAAAAAGATGAACTGACGTCTGACACTGACAGCTGTCATGACAAATTGACAATCGGTTATCGGATTGCAAAATTTTGTCTGCACCCAGCTGAATTGTTTATTTACTTGTTTTTCCATACAAAAATATCTAATAATTCATGTCTTACTTATACTAAATAACTATGTCGTCATTTTATAACTGGAACACATTGTATAATACACAGTTATTCCACTGTTTTTTTTAAATTGAAGTGTGTCGTCTACACAAATGAAACATAAGCGAGGATATTACGATGTTTTTGTGCGCACTTGTGCCAAAAGTCCTTCCAGGGTTGCTGTGACTCTCTATAAGGATGGCATGTACAAGAAATATACGTACTCTGAGCTCTACGGCGTATGTGAATATATCTCGCAAAATATTCAACAACTCCAGTACAAAGGAGGGATAATAGGCCTCATATCGAAGAGAAACATTCTTATCCCTTGTGTTATAGCCGCGTAAGTATTTAAAGCAAACTCATAAGAAACCGTAGCATTTCCTACGTCATAATAATTCTTTAGCCTTTAATTCCCAGAATCTATGTACCCAGACTACCAACTTGATAAAGTATTTTTTTACAGAGCTCACAAATGCTGCACTACATTCATGTTTCTGGATCCTACTCAGGATATACGGAGTATAATTGATCATATCAAATTTAAAATTATTATTATAATAAATGATGTAACTACTGGTTCAACTTCAGTGCTCTTTGGAAAAAAGCCAGATAAGACTATTGAGATATTCAACTTGGTCCTAGATTTCTTCGATCAAGATCACAGTCAGCAGAACATGAGGCATATTGCTGATCATTCCTTCATAGCACAGACCTCGGGCAGTACAGGAGACCCCAAGCACATACAAGTTCCGATACAGAGTATCCAGCCCAATGTGGATGATCTCACCAAAATGTTTAATATCACACCTGATGATGTTATATACTTCTCCACTCCCCTCACCTTTGATCCTTCCATGATAGAAATACTCCTGGCTTGCATGAATGGGGCTTCCCTTCTCATCGCTCCAGAAAAAGCAGAGGTTCTATTTCCAATAAACAAAGAGCACTCTATAACCTTTTGGCAAACAACCCCTTCGAGATTCTTCCAGTATTCTGATGCAGACATTAGAAACAAAATTCTCAGTGCAAATTCTACACTCAAAATATTGGCTTTAGGCGGAGAACCATTGAACGGGATCATGAGGTTAAAGGAACTGAAGGATAAAAACAACACAACCAGAATATTTACCTTGTACGGTGTCACCGAAATGTCTTGCTGGGCTTGTGTAGCTGAGCTTGACCTTGAAAAGATACAAGATGACCGAGATATTCCATTAGGAAATTGTTTATCAGAGACCCAAATTGTAGTAGAACCTCTCAGTAAGGACAATAACACTGGTAAACTTATGTTGGGTGAGTAATTATTAATAAATTATTAAGTGATGCAATGGCAATTCATTTATAAAGACCTTCCTAACTACTTGTAAAAGGAACAGTATTTGAATCCTGTGAGACATGTGCATGTTCCAAAGTATAGAGAAGTCTTTTATAACTTCTAGTATCTCTGTTTGGCCCTATGGTAGACTGGTAGCAAATGCCGTTTGGCATGAAGTCCGCCACTTGTACTTTTTGTTTTTGTTTTGAAGTTTAAATAGATAAATGACCTTTAATAACTCCTTTAAAGTCAACAGTCATTAACAATTTCAATTATTACTTTACAGTGAGCAAAACAAGGCGGTGCACAGTTTTGAATAAAAACATACAAGAAATTTCCATAAACTCTATTGACACAGGAGATTTAGTAGAAGTTAAACATGGTACAATTTATTACAGAGGACGCAAAGATAATGTTATTAAAAGATTTGGTAACAAAGTCAATTTACAAATGATTGAGTCTACCATCATGTTATGTCCTCAGGTAAAGACATGTTCGAGCCTTTGGCTTCCAAAGCCTATGCTTCTTGTAGTGTACTTTACCTCTGATACGCTGAGTAGTCGAGAACTATCTGATTTCCTAAAGTGCAAACTAGATCACAGGTCCTGGCCGGACAAAATCATACGGGTAGATGACTTACCCATGAACCCGCATGGCAAAGTCTCAAAACTAATTCTTTCTAAAATGTTTGAAAATAAACAACAACCAGTAAACGAGGTGACAACTGTTTTCTTAAAAGAACTTCAAGACACTCTTAGCAAAGACATCAGTTATGATGAAATGAAACATAAGGACTTCTTTGCTCTTGGTGGAAACTCTTTTCTTGCCGTTTCAATGTGCAATAGGCTAGCCTCGCCCTGCCCAAAGTTAAGTAAATTTGTACTACCTCATTTAATGTCAGAGACCAAAACAATTCAAGAGATATTGGATTTAGCTGAAAAGGAAGGGATTATAGATAAAAAACCAAGAAGAAATAAGCGACCTAGATCCCAAACTGGATATTCCATATCTAAGAAGTCTACAAGTGTGTGCCCCTACAACATGGACCACTTTATGGTTCTGTGGACCCATGATACAGGCAAATGTGTGGATGCGTCACCATCTTTGTTCTTATCTGGACAGTAAGTATAAATTACCAATGTATCTTCTCTATATATATCTTATATTTCACTAAATTTCCACTTGTGTGTAGGCGTAGGCCTATAAATATGGAGTGTAATAAAATAACAGCATAAAGCATTGATATTTTTCCATAAGATCCCTTTTAATGGTCTTATATGACGGTATGTTTCTGTGATAAAGATAAGGATACTATCAATCTGCACCTCTAGCACAACGCGTGAGATATATCGTCTGTCTCCTTCGCACAGTGTGACAATGACGTGTGACGCTGTTACGCGCGACAAGCGAAATCACAGTTAGTTGTGCTAGAGGTGCTGAACAAGTCTTGGCCAAAGATTTCGACAGTTAATGTTGGTGTTGGTACTGCTTCTGCATAAATAATCCTCGTCTAATAGTAATAAATGTTTTCTAATTGTTTCAGTAAATTATACGTAGCGGTTGGCAGCCACTCGGGCAAGATAATAGTCGCGGACGCGGCAAGCGGCACACTATACGGCGAGTTAAACATCGCGTCGCGTATCGAGGCCACCACGCTGTGCCACCACCGCGCGCCGGCGCCGCCGCTGGGCGTGGTCGGCGCGTACGACGGCTCCGTCGTCTGCTTCACGCTGCAGGACTGCCGGGAACTGTGGAGGATCAACGTCGGCGCGATGATAAAAAGCAGAGCCGTCTGCTGCAACGGGCTGGTGTACGTCGCCGCCTACGATGGGAAGATACGGAGTTTTGATGTCATGGTGCGTGGGATTTGCTATAGTATAAGTTTCAGGCGTTTTATGGTATATCGGATATTGTATGATATATGTACGTACTTTAAGCATCTATCTACTCTATTAGGTAGGTATCTACTACGGTATATTTAAAGTCCTTAGTAAGTGCCCTTGTCTAGGGTAGCAATCCGCAAAACCTGGTCCCTGGAGTAATAGACTGGTAGAAAAATCCAAATATCGGCTTCCTTTACCGTCCTAACGGCATTTTGTGAGCCATTTTGGCAACATGACTTTTCTGATGTAATAAAGCCTGCTGAATTCGATTCTGGATGTTGCCAAGCCGAATTTTGCCCGCCTCCCCCCATTTCCCCCCTTTTTACCTCAAAATATGTCCCTAATCATGATTTTTACGGTTTTATACAAAAAGTTTTACAGCTAGAAAAAAATGGTCAAAGACAAGAATGATCTCTATAAAATTTCCTACAACATGGTGTATAATTTTTTTTAGTAGGCCTTATGATTTGTGAGCAATATCTTCCCGAACTTCATTATTTTTTAAAAAATTGATAAACTTGGTCGAGGCAGTGAAATGCACTTATTTTAGGATAATTGGTATCGCACAGGATCCAGCCGCTCTGCAGCGCTTGACGCTGACATCCAGTTGGCATGCTGCTTATTATCTGTCAAGACTCACGAGACTTTCAGTCATAAGCAGTCGTCAGATTTACACGCAGAACCGTACCCAAGTCGGGCTAAAAGGGCCGCAGAAAATAAAAATGCTTTGCAGTGAAATACACTTATTTTGGGATAATTGGTTTCACACAGGATCCAGCCGCTCTGCAGCTCTTGAAGCTGACATCCAGTTGGCATGCTGCTTATTATATGTCAAGACTTACGAGGCTTTCAGTCATAAGCAGCCGTCAGATTTACACGCAGAACTGTATCCAAGTAGGGCTAAAAGCGACGTAGAAAATAAAAATGCTTTACTTCTGACCATGAAGTCATTCAAAATGCTCAGTTCTACGCCAGATTCTCCATAAATGTGCTTTAGAAATGCAGTTACCCGGGATCTTGCAACAGAAAAAAATAAAGTGTCAATTCACACTGCTAAGCTGCTTGGCTCACTCTAAGTAACGAAGTTTGTTTCCGAAAGGCTCACCAACAGCAGCCCGTCTAGCACAACTATGCTTTGCGACTCTTGTCGCGCGACATAGCGCTACCCGTCACCCTCTTACATTACTGCACAGAAAGAGACAGGCAATTATCTCGCGCCAGAAATGGCCGTTTGCGACAGGTGTGCTAGGGGTGCAGGTCTACAAGCTACAACGCAAAGTTCAAAATGAACTAAGGTCCTACCTTCAAGACCTGTACAAGGCAGGTCGTTCAAAATCTACCATATTTGCGTCTGATGTGGGGGGCAAACGCTCAGGCGCTGGAGTGGTGCCAAACAAAGCATAGCCTGCATCGTCACATACTCGACTTGTACAGCAGGGACAGGAACTTCTCAGCCTTTCGCTCATGGGGTGTATGTCTATCTCATTGAGTAGTTCACAGTGCTTTCGATAACGGAAAACGGAATACTTTTAATCAAAGGAGTAAATGTTTTAGAAACGCAAATGATCAATTTAATTATTTTGTTACCTGCAATAAAGCCGTTCGAATCGCCAGTGCCTGAGTAAAACGCCAGAATAGTCTAACGTTCTAAAGCAGTCCCTTAATTTTGTCATGATGATGAATCATAAGCAACAACAACACTAATAACCAGTCTTCTGGGTGGGTTATGCACAGTGTGGAGCACATGTCGAGTGTCGGTTTCCTCATGAATAGCACGTATGTTGAGGTATCGACCTCATTTGGTGACGCGTGAACCTTAGTCTCGTCTGCAAATCCTCGCACTACGACGACATTACGCCCGCTCGCGCATTCGCGGGATAAAAACTGCGAGCCCAACCTAGTTTGAAGGTATTGAGTAATTTTTAAGGAGCTGCTTGGCAGTGAGAAGTGACACTTTATTGTTTTCTGCTGTAAGATCCTGGGTAACTGCATTTCTAAGGCCCGTTTCTGGAGAATCTGGCGTATAACTGAGCATTTTGAATGACTTCATGGTCAGAAGTAAAGCATTTTTATTTTCTACGTCGCTTTTAGCCCTACTTGGATACAGTTCTGCGTGTAAATCTGACGGCTGCTTATGACTGAAAGCCTCGTAAGTCTTGACATATAATAAGCAGCATGCCAACTGGATGTCAGCTTCAAGAGCTGCAGAGCGGCTGGATCCTGTGCGAAACCAATTATCCCAAAATAAGTGTATTTCACTGCCTCGACCAAATTCATCAATTTTTTTTTTTAATAATGAAGTTCGGGAAGATATTGCTCACAAACCATAAGGCCTACTAAAAAAAAATATACACCATGTTATAGGAAATTTTATAGAGATCATTCTTGTCTTTGACCATTTTTTTCTAGCTGTAAAACTTTTTGTATAAAACCGTAAAAATCGTGATTAGGGACATATTTTGAGGTCAAAAAGGGGGGGAAAGGGGGGAGGGGGGCAAAATTCGGCTTGGCAACACTCAGAACCGAATTCAGCAGGCTTTTTTACATCGGAAAAGTCATGTTGCCAAAATGGATCCCAAAATGCCGTTAGCACGGTAAAGGAAGCCGATATTTAGAATTTTCTACCAGTCTATGAAGTTCGGGAAGATATTGCTCACAAACCATAAGGCCTACTAAAAAAGTTTATACACCATGTTATAGGAAATTTTATAGAGATCATTCTTGTTTTTGACATTTTTTTTCTAGCTGTAATACTTTTTGTATAAAACCGTAAAAACCGTGATTAGGGACATATTTTGAGGTAAAAAGGGGGGAAATGGGGGGAGGGGGGCAAAATTCGGCTTGGCAACATCCAGAATCGAATTCAGCAGGCTTTTTTACATCAGAAAAGTCATGTTGCCAAAATGGCTCACAAAATGCCGTTAGACTTGAAAATTTTGATTTGAACTACCAGTCTATAAACAAGGAAAACCGACTACACTTATAATAGTTATAAATACAGTCCGATCCACGCGACTTCGCAGTAGCATCTTGCCGCGACTTCGCATAACCTCTCTTGCTCGCACGGTATTGAAAGAAAAGGGACAGGTAGCGTCTGTCGCGCGACCGTGTCACAGTGGTGAAAAGTAACATACATCAGAAATCATTCCCCGATCTCTAAGTATTCTAATCTATCTTACACACATCACATAAAACCGTTTTTTACAACCTATAACTGCCTTTCATATTACAGGACAAACTAATAATTAAAGTATTATATGCTCTGCGAACGGACACATATAGGCGGTAATATGATAAATGATAATTATTAAAATGTGTATGGTCAGCATATGGCATTAAATCATTCACTATGCATGTAACTGATATAAATATTGAATAAGGTTTAGATAACGCAGTAAGTGATGAAAACATACACCAATTTGCACAAAGAAATGATAAAAATAATCACATGATTATGATTATGACTAATACTGGATCGGTTACAACAGTAAAGCATAAATAATCGAACGGCAAATTTAAATTAAACCTTATATTTAGTAGATAAGAGTGATTATTTCAATAAATGATCTATCTTTTTATCTGTCTGGCCGTACAGAAACGCTTTGTGAAAAACACAATGAGGGACAACTCAGCAAATATTTAACTTGTGCGGTTTTGTGGTTGAAATGAACTTAAGGAACTTGTCGTATTGAAATTTATATCTCTTTGTTACTTAATTATTCAATACTAGGCTCTTATTCTATAGGTACAAAATATAATTTGTAGGAAAAGTTTCGTTTCAGAACGGAAGGAGCATACCCCGGGATTTTCGGTGCACGAATAATTTGACAATAGACGCGTATCTCTCTTTCTTCCTAGTCGGTTTATTAAGATGGCCTTCTGATTTGAGACCGATTCTCTTAATTATAATATGTTTATCTAGAACACGCGCTTCTCCCTTTTGCCAACATGCCCTTGCCCACCCACGACAGTTTAAATCATTTACTTGCGTAAGAAGTGCAAGATGCAAGTAGTTTTATTAGTAGTAACAGTACAATAACATGTGGAGTACCTACCTAGTAGTGGAGTTGGGGTGTGCTCCTCATTACCTATTTGTAACAAGGGGAAACAATTGTCTGTTTACAGACGGGCGTCTTCAACTACGCAATCAGCATAGTCGAAGAAGCAATATCCGCAGACTTGGTGCTCGCCAAGAACCAGTTCGTGCTTGTCGGGACGCTGTCGGGGGTCTGCGCCTGCGTGAACACAGAGAGCAAGAGCGTGGTGTGGCGCGGCACGCTGCGGAGCCCGGTGTTCGCGAGCCCCGTGCTCTACGACGAGGACAAATACGTCATGTTTGCGGAGGTGGGCGGGGAGATACACTGCCGTACTGTGGAGAAGGGAATCCAGGTGAGAATGCGTTTCATGTTTATGCTAGATACATGGCCTACAGTATGTTGGTAACGAAAACGGCGAGGATCCCTAGGAAGCTCGGTGTTCTCTAGTCCCGTGTTTTATGAAGACAAATATGTCACTTTCGCGGAGGTCGGGGGAGAGATACACTGCCGAACTGTGCTGAAGGGAATCGAAGTGAAAAGGTGTGTGTGATGCTTGTTCTTATAGTAATGATCTCAACGGCGCTAGAAAGGCCGATGTTCGCTAGTCCTGTGTTGTATGATGACTACCTACAAATATGTCATGTATGTATGCGTATGGCTGCGGAACGTTTCATCCGCTTGTTCCCGTACGTTGCCAAATATTCATATATGAGATAACAAATGCTTTCAATTTAAATGAAAAAGAGCATCCAGTAATATGTTAACAATATTCTATTCCTCACAAAAGTATGCATTGTTTATCGTATACATATATGATTATTTAGTAACGTACGGGAAAGGACGGTTGAAACGCTCCACGGCCATACCCGTTTGCGAAGATGAGAGGAGATATACTGCCGTACCGTGTTGTCCTTTCTCGATATATTACCAGGGCCGTCTTAAACTAGGCTGGGGCCCTTTTGGAAAGTAAAAAAAGTGAATTATAATAAGATTTTTTTACTAAGTATGACCATTTATTGTGTGAGAGATATTTTCGGTCCTTCAGGCCCCCTGAGAATGGGAATGGATTGCCCTAGTTGGCCTTAAGGAACAGCCGCCTCTCGTGGATTGCTGGGAAGCCCTATGTTTACGAGCTTCTACCTTATACAGTTTAATACATTGTAATGCAGTGTTTTTCAAACCTTTTGGTGTCACGGCCTAAAATGACCAATAAAATTCTTTCGCGTCCCCCTAAAACCTAGTTTGTACGATTAAACTTGCAAATGTACATGCTTGAAAAAATCTGTATTCTTTGTAGTCACGAGACTTTCCCGATGCTGATCCTCGCGACCCCCCTGGATATATGCCGCGATCCCCCTGGGGGTCGCGACCCACAGTTTGAAAAACACTGTTGTAATGTAATGTAAGTACGTAGGTAGTGAGATACACTGCCGCACCGTGGCGATTGCGTGTAGGTAATAGGTATACAGTACTTACCAAAGCTATTTGTCCATATTCCATAATAGCAGTAAAATGGCTTGCTAGGAATGGAATCCCCAAACTCTGTGATTATGACGGAGGGGAGGGATCAGCAGTGGCCTAGGAAATACAGGCCAGAGGGGTCTCAGGGCGAAAATGTAGGGTTATTACTTCCGTAATGCTGCATTTTAATGCGAATAGGTACTAAACTACGAGTTCATAAAAGTATTTATAAAGGTTGATCTTTATAGCACAGTTTCATTGGTCGATAACTCGGTCGTTATCGTTAGCCCACACGCTGAGACGTCCCACACGCACTCGATATAACAAAACAACCAGTGAAACTCGTATTCGTGCCCTATGGCATGCGTTCTGAAAATTTCCCGCACCCCTTATGCGGGCCCTATGGACCAATGAAATCGGTTCCCGAATGCGGGTCCTATATGGCATGCTTTATGGAAACCTCCCGCACCCCGCATGCGGGTCCTATCGACTAATGAAACTGTGCCTCAAAGAGCGTATTCCCATCTGAAAGGCCGGATATACCGGCGATCCGTCTAGGACCTAGACGGATCGCCTGATGGCAAAGCGATGACCTAGACTCTAGGTACCTACTCGTTTGACTCATATACACAGACAAAAAATACATCTGTGCTCATATACCTACCATAATTTAAAAAGAAAATTGTTTATTTTTAACTAATTTAATACCGCGCTAAATTTTAAACCACGCTAACTTCACTCAAATATTTGTCACTTTGAGGTACTAAGAATTGTATAGGATACATTATACAATACTATACACATCGCAAATAGCTACAAGAACTTATTAGGTATTGGATGAATAACACATTTTGCCTTTTAACCACTGCATACAGAGTGATAAGCTACCTAAAAAGTAGACACTTAATACATATTTGTTTTGTGCTATTCAAACAAACGGGCAGTACTCGTATATAGATAAAATTAATACTTAGGTACTCTAGATATAGTATAGTGCCTGCCTATATCAGCCAAATCAGCCTTACCGAACTAGATTTATAATTATTTAAAAACTTCAATAGGTACTTATGTTGAAATGGATTCAGCCGAGCGAGGTTTTCACATAGATAGTCACAAAACAAATGAAACACGCGAGTGCGCGGAATGATGTGAAGGAGGCATGTGTGTCCGTATATCTGAAAAGATACGGACTTCGCAAGATTCATCATGCACATCACATCGCATGATTTGGTGAAAATTAACGCTCACTTCTTCACTATGTATCTTCGCACTACTCCAACACCTTAGCTGCTTCATTACCTATTTATTTCATATTTATTTCACAAAACGAAATTTATCGTACGGTAAGGCGTATTTAATACCATGATGCATTCTACCAGACAACCTTAGGGCAAAGCAGAAAAATGTGTTCTTATTTGACTCGTTTAAGTAAGTTCCATTCAAGGTCCAAGCCAATCTGGTCTCCCGCAAATCTTGGGTGCGCTGCACCCATGTTTGCTTAGCTCAGATTTTACGATTTTTCGCAATCATACCAACTATATGTACGTTACATTCACTGCTAAAGTATGTCATCCGCAACAACGCATTAGTAATTAAATTAACATTTAGAGCCACCTTGAGAATCCCCGCTGAGATCACTAGAAGGCGTTTAACGATTGTTTTACGAGGAAGATATACCTGCAATAAAAAATACCTGAGCTATGCAAGTGGGTATGGTTACATATTGTATTTTTAAGCCAAGAAGTCCTCAGTACATACTCAAGCGATACTGTACCGTACATTTATGTACCGCTAGACCAGCGACATGAAAGTAGTTAATATATTCACTGCCAGCAACGCATATATGCGTTCACCGTCATACATGCAGGTTTGTTCCTAAGGCCACGCCCCCTGGCAGAGTTGGCCTATCTCCTAACTACCAAATCTAAACTACATATTATAAAACTCCAAAAATTGTAATTTAAAATCATAGTTCAACAGAGGGGTCATGATTCCAGGAAAAATCTTGATCCTGTAGTCTCGTATGGGCGCGCCGCGCGAGCCGTATACTTATACTTGCTGTTGGTAAAATTCATCGTCCGCTCATCACGTCAGTTATGGAGGCTGAACTGATTTTAACCAATTTTGGTACAGCGGGACATCCAAGGGTGATTATAGGACGTTTTACGCCACTTACGGAAAAAATGTTTTAGCGGACGAAGTGTCAGTTACCTACTCTGTCACACTTTGCGACGGATCTGCTGAACCACAGGGTTTTTAGGGTTCCGTACCCAAAGGGTATAACCGGTACCCTATTACTAAGACCACTGCCCGTCTCGTCTGCTGTCCGTCTGTCACCAGGCTGTATCTCATAAACCGTGATAGTTAGACACTTGAAATTTTCACAGATGATGTAGGTATTTCTGTTGCTGCTATAATTACAAATACGAAAAAAAAATTAAGGGGGTTCCCATACAATAAACATGATCGGTTGCGTTAACTTTGCAAACTTAACACGGCCAGTTAAGATGGTATAAGTGTTTGTACGGAATCCTCGGTGCGCGAGACTGACTCGCACTTGGCCGGTTTTTTACATATAGTCTAAGATCCCTTTAAGAACGACCTTCACCGAGATGTTTATTTGATGAAATGTATTTTATATTTAACTTAATATGTCAATAAATATATTGCATATGGGTTGCCTAACAAATTTTAGTCCAGGGTATGTTTAATTAATGATTAAAAAAATTTTTTTTTTAAACATTTGATTATTAGATAAATTCTATACCAATCGAAAGTATGAAGCCCATCGAATATGCAAACGTTAGGTTGCCTATTCTTTTCCCGTCACAACTATCGGGTAGCCAGGTTTAAACTGGTAAATCTATACTAGCATTTTGCAACGGTCTGATTATTGAATTGAAATTAAATAACATTAAAGATTATTTTATTATGAACACGGTGGTATAGGGTTGCCTGCGAAAAATCAGTCCAGAATTCCGGTTGTCGAATTTTGAAAAGTAAAATATTTCTGCGAGTGAATGTGTGCGACTGAGAGGTCCCAACCAAAACCATCCCATACGATAGAAGAGGACACAGCATAGCAGCTGTTTGAAGCCCGCCCATTTAAAAAAAGAGAGTGCGCATGCTATTTGTGCTTGAAAATGAAAAGGATAGCGATAGACTCGTATATGCTGTACATTATTTTGGAGTAGTTTATTATTAAAATAGAGAAATAGTTATTTAACTTTTTTTTTTATCAATTAATTAATGAAATAATGAACTTTATTCTGCAAGTAGGCCACAAGGGCACTTTTACATGTCTGAGTCTATCGACATTTCACAAGAGGTGACCACTGTTGAGAAGAAACTACGAAAGATTAGATATATTAGATTTGTTTTATTCTACTACCTGTGTTTCTACTTGAATCACTTAAAATTAATGCCGTTTAAATACTTTTCACCATTGGTTAAAATTCTCCAACATTTAAAAGTATGAGAATCTCTGAACACCATGATGACGTAGGCTTGTGTCAGTCACGTGGTTCGCGAGTCTCGGAAGAGAGTACCAGGCGGAGTATATTATTATACCATGAATTTTATTGTATCTATAGCGACAATCTACTCCAAAATAATGCACATCATATACGAGTCTATCGCTATCCTTTTCATTTTCAAGCACAAATAGCATGCGCACGCTCTTTTTTTAAATGGGCGGACTTCAAACAGCTGCTATGCTGTGTCCTCTTCTATCGTATGGGATGGTTTTGGTTGGGACCTCTCAGTCGCACACATTCACTCGCAGCAATATTTTACTTTTCAAATTCGACAACCGGAATTCTGGACTGATTTTTCGCAGGCAACCCTATACCACCGTGTTCATAATAAAATAATCTTTAATGTTATTTAATTTCAATTCAATAATCAGACCGTTGCAAAATGCTAGTATAGATTTACCAGTTTAAACCTGGCTACCCGATAGTTGTGACGGGAAAAGAATAGGCAACCTAACGTTTGCATATTCTATGGGCTTCATACTTTCGATTGGTATAGAATTTATCTAATAATCAAATGTTTAAAAAAAAAAAATTTTTAATCATTAATTAAACATACCCTGGACTAAAATTTGTTAGGCAACCCATATGTAATATATTTATTGACATATTAAATTAAATATAAAATACATTTCATCAAATAAACATCTCGGTGAAGGTCGTTCTTAAAGGGATCCTCTACTAATAGAGATACACATTGCTCTGAATAATAATCAAAATTCACATGGGCGTAGTCGCGGGAAAAAACCTTTTGTTAACTGTAAGAAATCGTTTCATAAAATAATGATTTCTGCGTTTTAATTCTCCTTATTTGCGCGTTTAATATCCACAGCGGAACTATTCATAAAGCAGACAGGATATAGAATTAGTTTGCATAATACGCTTAATAATATAAATAATTGCTTCCTTTCAGATATGGAAATATCAAGGCGCGAAAGGAAACATCTTTTCATCACTTTACGTAAAAGAAGTAAATCATATGAAGTGGCAGGTTGTGTTTGGATGCCATGATGACCACATTTACAGCATCAACGTCAAGAATTTCCAGCCGAGCTTGCATTGGAAAATTCAGATGAGTTCCCAAGTCTACTCTACTCCTTGCGGGATGGGCGATAAGTTGATACTAGCAGTTTCCACCGATGGGAGAATTTGCGTTATTGACTCGAGCAATGGCAGCACTGTGGCAGAGTACATGCTACCTGGTGAAGTCTTCTCCTCGCCTGCAGTATATGGAGACTATGTTTTTGTTGGCTGTAGAAATGACTATGTGTACTGCCTCAAGTACACTCTCGACGTATCTTGTCATAATTTTCGTGTACCTGAATAAATAACCTGGATATGAATTGTATATACGTAAATAATAAACGAAATGCCTTGTATAATGTAACTTTATTCATGATCTTACACAGGACATATAGGTATAGTGAGCATTCATAATTTTGACATTACAATATGATATGGTTACGGGATCAAATAAATGTACCACAGTGGAATGCAATCCTTTGAGATAATCCTCTCACTTCACTTGTGCAGATCACTCACTTTGTATTCTTAAATTAATAATAAAAGCAATCTTAAAACTGAATAAAATGCTTTGTATAACAATCTTATAGTTTTGAAAATATTTTTGGTAAATAAAATAATGGAGATGCTGACCACTGAACGGGACAATTTGCACATATACTTCTACCGCAAATACATCAAAGCTCTTATAAATCTTTACCCAAAAAACCCTAATGAACATTATAGTGCTGCCAGAGCAGTTCATAAACAAATACGATAATTAACAAGCAATGTACATATACTTAAACAGCACCCGCTCACTGCTCTTCCTCTCCCAACTCCACCTTCACCTTGGAGAAGTCAAAGTCCTCATCAGTGCCGCGCTTGTAGATCTTGAGCACATCTAAGCAGGTTGTCTCAAAGTGAGATGTAGCATCATAAGATTCAGATATAAATATCTGACTCTGACTGCCATCATCTGTAGGCTCATAGTAGTCGGACACGCACACAAACTTCTGCCTGATAGCGCCCAGCAGGTCCAAACCGGGCTTGATTTCAGACTCGGGATCATTGGTTTCTACAGTTGTAGACACCATGGCAATAAACCAGCCCTTAGCTGCCACCTGGTGGGTGTATGACACCAGGGACACATAGATGTCAGAATTTCTACCCACTTGCTTTTGGGGGATAATAATCTGAGTGGACAGGGCATCCTTTGTATTAGCTATGGGGTGATCTAACAGGCAAATGCAACGGATCACCTGACCCTTCTTACGGACCCTGTCAAGGACGTAACTGGGGTCACAATACACTTGCTTGCATTTAGCAATCTCATTTCCAGAGCGAACTCCTACTACTTTACCACCTTCACCAAGAACAATCTCATCAATAGGTTTGTCGAGCATGTATGTGCCTCCATAAATAGCTGATAGGCGGGCGAAGCCTTGAGGGAGCTCACCGAGGCCATACATGGGGTACAGGTATGGTGACTTGCCATACCGAGCCAGAGAGTCCGAATACAGCTTGATGCGACGTATCGTCTGGATAGCTGGCTGCTGGAGATAATTGTCATCCAGATACAGTGCCAGGGCATGCCCAGTGAAGTCCTGGGTATTCCTGTCAAGGCCGAACTTGTCGTAGAGAGACTGCATATTGGCCTGACTGGGATCGAAATCCTTCCACGTCTTGGCGTCCTCCTCCTGGAAGTCCTGAACGTAGATGAGGAAGTTGCGGAAACGACGTTTCTCGAACATACCCATTAGGTCAGAGGCAAGAGCCTCCTTCTGGTCGACGGGTACTTTGGAGATCTTACCGCCTTTGTAGACGTAGCTTCCCTCCACAGACTTGAACTCCAAGTAGCGGGTGACGCCCGTGTGAATGAGTAGCTTCACCAAGAGGCCGTTGGCCATCAGGAACTTGGGAATCAAGTCCACATTCCAGTCGCGTCCTCGACCATAGGTTTCATCCGGCGCCGGTGCGTTGAACTTTGAGAACAATTCCTCTAACGGGGTAATTGACGCAGATTCACCTCCGTAGTACTTGTTTCGATCAATGTGCAATACCTTCTTGCCAGACACCGAAAGCATTCCACTTAGAATGCATTCTTTCAAGCCAGTGCCAAGCACAATCGCGTCGTACTCTTCATCCATGATGAATTGCAGATAGCCAAATTTTCTTTCAATATAAGAGCACCAACCGGGAGGTGATAAATGTCAAAATGTCGGAACGAAAATGTCGGCCAGCGATGACGTCGACGAATTAGATACCAACTTAACAATACCCGCTTCCACAGAATATACAAAACTGTCACTAAACGAACGAATAAGTGATTTTCTTGAGGTTTAATTTTTGACACTAAGAATTATTAAAAACTAACAAATTAAATGTTATTTTTCTCACTGTGTGAATACAAACTATGTGTACTGTTACGAAAAACTAGTAGTTAAATTATTAAAAAACGGCTAAGCCTGACAGGATAAATCTCAAGGTTGGTAAAAATTATATTTTGACACACTTAACTGTGATAGTGAAGCCCAAGAGTTGATACCATATCGATATTTCAAAAACCTAAAAAAAATATTACATCGATAATATATCTATATGATATTAATAAGGTTTGGCATACTACTCGTTTATCCTAAGTCCTAAAGCATGTTTGTCCTAATACTGATAACTCGAAAATCGAATTACCTACAACGTAATATTCCTAGCATTAATTGTCCTAAGAATTATTTTGCCTATCATTAAAATGGCTACAATTACAGTAGCTAAACCAAACTACTGTAGGTGTGTAGTCAGAATCGTTACGTATTCTACCTTAAGGTAAAGTTAGGTAGTACCTTGTCGTGGTGGGGGGGCTCAGTACCTGCGTTGTGCGCGCGGGGAAGCCAAGAGACACCAGGGAGGGGGCCTACGGGCCAAGACGGGCGGGGGAGACAGGTGCTGGTTTGTGGCTTCGGCCTGCGTGGATCCTGGGGGCTCTGACCTTGCGGTTGTTGGAGGACGTCGAAAGGACTCTCGATGTGTCGTAGCTGTGGGTGACTGCCTGGCTAGTGAGCCTCCTGCTCCTCTGATACTGCCTACCTGCCAGGAAGGATTGTGCATTTCGATTTCTGAGAAATCAAAATCGCAAATCCATTCCCCAGGTGGGTCGGCTGTATTAGCGAGGCGGGAGGATCACATATCATGTCATGCATGCCTGTGACACATCTGGGGGGTTTCCGGCTTCTGACGGCATCTGCGGGGGCCGAGTTTCTGGGATTCGCGTGGGACGGGACATCAGTAGGCACCTGGGGAGGGAACCCACGGGGTAGGGGCTTTTGTCCTCCCGTGGTTGGGTGAGGGGTAGGGGCGTTTGTCCTCCCGTGACGGGCCGAGGGGTAGGGGCGTTTTTCCTCCCTTGGCGTGGAGAGGGGGTCGTGGGGTAGGGGCGTTTGTCCTCCTACGGCTGGCTGTGGGATGGGGGCGTTTGTCCTCCCTTAGCCAGGAGGCTGGGACCGAAGCACCGTGTGTCGGTGGCGGTCCTAGCTTCCAGAGGGTCCCTCAGCGTGTCTCTGCAGCAGCAGAGTTCACGGCTGTATATGGGACGTGGAGAGGGAGTCGTGGGGTAGGGGCGTTTGTCCTCCCATGGCCGGCTGAGGGGTAGGGGCTTTTATCCTCCCTCAGCAAGGAGGGTGGGACCGAAGCACCGTGTGTCGGTGGCGGTCCCCGCTTCCTGGGGGCTTGGGGAAGTAGGTGAGGGTGAGGCACACTGCTATGCTACAGTGGGTCTTTCGGTGAGGGTTCGCCTTAGGGCGAAAGTGCCGGTGCAGTGGTGTCGTGGTGACATGTTCGCAATCCCATGGCATCACCGCTACGGCACGGGTTGGCAGCATCCCAGAGTTTTAGTGGGTAGGCTAGTCCTTCGCGGACTAGAGAGCCCCACATAACCAATGCGTAATGTCTGACTCTACTCCCGAGGGTCTCATATTACGTAGTGGTATGCAATTCAATGCATTTCTCTGGGTAAAAAAAGAAGGTACGACGACGAGTGAAGCGAGGAGGAGTGTTAAGTTGAACTGGGACCTGACGAGCGCTGCTAGAGCGCCCTCTGCGGATAAGCATTTCAAACACATATGATGCAGAGGGCGCTCCAGTAGCGTAGAATTTTGGAATGAAAGATTTGGTGTGATTGAGGTAACGATCTCATAGCTCAGTTAGAAAAGCACTACGCCGGAAACGTAGGGGTCGCAGGTTCGAGTCCTGCTTAGATTGTAGTATATCACATAAAAAAATTCTTTCATAATTTACGAGTACCTTTGTGGCAATATACATAAAATAAAAATGTGGTATTTCCACATACAAATAGAATAGAATCGATAAAAATATTCTATAAAAATATTTAGAACAGCTATATCGCTCTCGCAGTCTTCGCACTTGCTGTTAAGCCCTGGGACCCTGTCCCCATCGTACGTGTAAAGCGCACCTCTTTGGGTATGGCTAATGCGCATAAGCATTTCCTATACATATGACGCAGAGGGCGCTCCAGTAGCGTAGAATTATGGAATGAAAGACTTGGTGTAATTGACGTAACGATCTAATAGCTCAGTTGGGAGAGCACTACGCCGGAAACGTAGCGGTCACGCAGGTTGGAGTCTTGCTTAGATTGTAGTAGATCACATTAAAATTTTCTTCCATAATTTACCTTTGTGTCAATATTAGTGTTAATTTGCCATAATGGTCTTGTCTTGTGTCCTCAACGCTCTTTTTTCCTAAAAGTCAAAATCCATAGTATAAAATCACCTAATAGTCATATGCCCTAATCTATTTCATCCTAATTTTGGAAAACCTAATGATTGTTTGACATCCAACTTACGAGTATAAGTCCCAAATATGAAATACGCAATTTAGGTCTTCGTTAGGTATGATGACCACCGAAGCGAGGAGGAGTGTTAAGAAGAACTGCAACCCTATGCACGTGAGCCGAGCGAGCGAAGCGAGCGTGTTTTATCCCTCGCGATAAAAGAATCTACGTCCATCGTAGTGCATTAAATATTGGGGCAATGGTGTTAGAACATCTGATACTTATGTCATATAAAATTAGGATAGGTAGTCAGGAAAAATGAGCATTAGTTCATTCAATAGTAGGGCAAAGCAAATAAGTATTAGGACATTGAAAAATAGAACAAAAAATATTAGATCACATGCATTAGGGTAAATAACGTTAGGAGAAACAATCATTAGGATAATAGAACAAAGTCTTAGGGAGAGATGATATCCAACCGAAGTATCTTCCTACCAGTCAGAATTTTTCTGCCTTGCAGGAAGATACTTTAGGAAATAGCCCACAAACATAATTCGCGTCTGGTTAAATCGTAGAATCTTATACGTAAGTTAAGTAAGTTTGAGCGTATAGTTACAAAAAGTGGTAAGTTGGTCGAAATGAGTATAAGTAAATAAAATGAAATAATATGCCTGTGTCACACTTCGCTGGTTAGGTTTTATGACTATTAGACTTTACCACAGTGGCTCCTCTCCTGGGGTCTGGCTACAGTTGAATTCCCTGGCGCAAAAGGTTTTGCTTTAGACACAGGCTGCCGTCTAGGCAAAAGGGGGAAACTCCCGCTGATTGGTTGGTTCTTGGTTTTAATACGAAGGCTGTCCATGACTATCCAGCATGTAAATGTAACACTCACCTGTAACATTCCGTTCCCTTCCATTCCGGATTTCTCATAAGAGGTAATTATAATATTTTCAGGCAGGACAGTTTATTTGTAAATCAGGGCCGTGGATACCCACTCCTGCTTGTTATTAAAACTGAATAAAATCACATAGTAATTTAGTACAGAAATACCAATCCATAATATCATACTTAACCCCTAACCCTAGGGGTTAAGTTTTATAATATTCACCAATATTAATATTTTGTTTAAAATACAATTATTGTTTTTTTTTTTATAAATTATTGTTATTCGAAATGTTTTTTTTTTAATGTGGTTAAATAATAAACACCACATTTTTTATTTCTAACAATATTGTCACCAATATTGTTGTAAATTATTTTATAATGGTTTCATTTTCAATATTAGGATCGATATTGTCTCCACACTAGTACATGTCATCTGCGCGCAGCCGCCGCTCGCCGCTCGCTGCTCGCTGTCGTCGTCAGTTGCTTGGCTGTCAGACGGTTGATTCAAGTTTTGCTTGTTTTCGAGTTTCGTTCTCTCGTGCATACCGTTGCACCGTGGCGATTTTTATTGTATGATTTCGTATTCAATCAAATATTGTGCTTGGTCAAGAATGAATAAATCTCAGTCTAGTTTCGATTCGATTGCAGTGTTGTGTTTATTTCGTTCCTTTGAATGAAAACTGGAGTGATGTGTGAAATTGTAAACAGATGACTTCAATCAAACCATATGTTTCGATACTCGTTGTTAATTTTGCTCGATCGTGTCGAAAGTGGCGGTACGGACGACGGAGCGCCCCTAGTAGATCTTAATGAGAAGAAAGGAAGCAGCGACCTCATTTCAGATGAATAAAAATGTCAACAGAAGGAAGCGGAGAGACTCCATCGAGCGCTCCGAGCCTGCCGGGGGCGCCAGAACAGACGTATTTGTTTCCGAAAGCGAAAGGACACTCCAGGTCGATCAGCCATGGAGGCACGCCGATGCTGGCGGGAGCCCCGCCGCGGCCGCTCAAGTCGGCGCTGCGAGGGCACCAGCGCGCCTTCTCGCAGGGGCAGATCGGCGATGGGCGCGCCAGTTCGGGCGGCAGCGGGCCCGGCCACAGCCGCACGGGCAGCCGCACGGACTTCATCCTGCCTCCCGGGCACCGCGCCGACGCTCCAGCCGCGCCGCGCACGGGCTCCGTGCGGGCACATTCGCGCCAGGCGTCACGCTCGGACTCCATCTACACCCTGCGGCGCACCTCCGTGGTGAGCCCGTGGCGCCGCACGCTGTTCTGGCTGATGCGGCGCCAGGCGCCGCAGGTCGACGCGCGCCACATAACCGTCATCCCCAATCACCTGGTGCCTGAGAAAACGCCACCCAAAGAGCATCCAAATGGCCACCGCTGCAATAACAAAATACGGACAACTAAATATACTCTATTGTCATTCCTTCCCAAAAATTTGTTTGAACAGTTTCATAGAGTGGCAAATGTGTACTTCATATTCATAGTGTTGTTAAACTGGGTGCCCGCGCTGAATGCGTTCGGCAAAGAGATTGCCATGTTCCCCGTGGTGTTTGTGCTTACTGTGACTGCCATCAAGGACTTATTTGAAGATCGACGGAGACATCTCTCTGATAAAAGAATAAACAACTCGTATTGCAGAGTCTACAAAGTGTGAGTAAAATATCTTTATTCAAATCATTTATGGTCCTTGTAAATAGTACTGTCGGTTTTATCTGACAAATACCCTTTGCATGGTGATAAAAACATAGATTTAAGCAATTTGGAACATGATGTACTGTGTGACTTAAATGGTTTTTTAATTTTTCAAAATCATCCTGTGGGAATTGGATCATGATAATATTAAATGTTTTTAAATAACCCAAATAAAATCTAGGCATACTTTAACATAAACAAAAGCTATAATAAAATAAACAAGTAGAGATATAAAAATAAAAAATAATTACAAATCTTTGTAGATATTACTTCAAGCAACAAAATCAATAATAAAAATATCAACACTATTTAATTATTAGGTTTAGTGCTTATTAATTAAACTACAAAAGTAATAGCTGTTGAACTGCATAATTATAGTTTAATTTGACTAAACCAACAATTAGTTTCATAACCAAAGCCAGTTAATTCTCTGTTTATATTGCTTCATTATAGCAATACTCGGTAGCTAGGTACTGGTGTGATGGTAGGAGTTTAGCAGATTGTAGATATTATGTTATTTTTAAAACTATAGTGTATTAGGCTATGATTCAATCCATATAAGAGGAGTCATAATATTTTCTTTGGTTTTCGAGCCTGTCACACATTTAAATAAAACTAATTAAGCAGATTATATCGCTTGTTTGAGCTCTAGTAATAATGAATACATGCAATATAATCCGTTTAAATTATTTAAATAAAAAATAGTAATGTTCAATATACTTGCTCTCTTACTATTTTAGAGAATAATATCATATTCATAAGAATAATCTACTTATACTAAAAGTTTGAGAACCCAAGTGAAGCCTGCCTGTTAATAATTAGGAAAAGATTGAAGTTTTTAATCAGGCAATTAACAAATTTATCCCTCCCTAATTGTCCCATTTTGGTTGTGCATGTAAACCTCAAACTCTGGTATTGGATACTGGTATTCGGTGCCATAAAAAAAAACAGTATACAATTTACGTTTTTGCTTATTTACACATTTTTATATATCAGTGGGCTAATTTCAAAATTCTATATCAATAGCTAAATTCTATTTAATAGCATTTAAAAAAAACGTGGAATTATTAAAATATTGCAGTTTTGATTAATACCGGTAATGATCCGTGAGCAAAGTTCCTATTCAAACAAAAACCTTTTTTATGAGTCTTAATCATCATTGGTTATGTTATGCCTTGAACCGACATATTTGCCCAAATACTTAAACAACACTTGAACAGATCTTAGTTATCCTCTTTAGGACAGTGAACTTCCAGTAAACAAGAAGAATTCACACCTACACAATCATTATGTGCTTTACATGTCATACTCGAAATGACATCATAGTGAGATGAAATTTACAAGGTAATATAATAATACCGAATACACTGTACAACTCATTTTCATATACTCATTGATTAGCCATTGGCCTACAACTTGAGTCAAAACACAACCGCAAGATACGACATTGCACCATGGTATGAAGAATTGAGATTGAAAACTGGATTCTAGTTTAGAATCTTGTAACATCTTCAGATAAAGTGATTTTGAATTTATGTATTTCACGACACGATGTCGCATAGTTGCACGATGTCGCGTCGTGCCACGAAGGAATGTCGTATCTTGTAATTATGTTTTAGTCCTTACACAATTTTTTATTAAGCTAAGACACACGTCTAAAGCCTACTATTCTATCCCTCATGCAAGTCATGCATTACATCATGGGGTTCATTACATTTAATTAATTACGACAAGATTAAAAGTCTCTTAGCAAAATTAATTATAAAAAGTGACATGCAATAAAAATAAATCTTTTGTCTTAGAGACTATAAAAGGCTACTGTTTAATGTCATGCTAATAATTAATATATAACATAGAGTAGTTAGGTTTTTTTCTTTAAAAGAGATGCATTTTGTCACATCAGTTGAGGCATGTATTTGTTCTTTGGACTAGCTTTCACATGCCCCCCGAGCGGCATGGTCAACTGGCCTTCAAACAAAATTTAAATTAAGTACTTAAACTGGTGGTATATTTATATAATGTCAGTTTAATGACGCATTGCCACAACCAGCCTGGTGTTGCAATTTTAGACACTTTCATAAATTATAGTTTCACAAAATTACATGCATCTATTCTAACCATTTTCGCAATACCGAAATGTATGTTACTTTGTTATCTCTATATGTTTTGAAAACAAATTGCATACAATCTAGATTTACACTAGATAATTAAAACAACCTCTACAACTGGCACTGCAATGATAGTTTACTCTTGTGAAACGTAATAGGGATTCCTATTCAGTTTGTGACACAGTTACAGCTTTAGTATTTTGTATCGGCGATTTAGCCCGTGGAAATATGTTGCAATGATTCCCAAGTTTAGTTTCCAGTAAACAGTATAAACATGACCGCCAGGCGGCTTTAGGGCGGAGGCCCGAGTGCTGGCTCTTAAACGGAATAGTTTCCACTTGCCCGACCAGCGGAAGCGAGCGTTGGAGCGAAAGTTCCGAGCGCGGCGCCTATACGAGTGAGAGAGACACTCGTATAGCCTCCGCTTGTCGCTGCCACTTACCGCCGAAGTCGTAGCAGGTCCGAAAGGCCGGCTCTTACCAGGTCTAGGGCGACTTACAAAAAATGACTACGGTCCCAGGCGCCTGTAGGGCTACAACCCGATGACCGCCTCACACGCCTCTTTATAACACAACTTATACTTTGAGAACCCTTGAGTTGTCAATAATGTAATGTAAATTCCATTCTATCTATCTATGAGCCACAGACGTCCACTGCTGAACATAGGCCTCCCCCATGACTCGCCACAAAATCCATTATCGATATATATTATGGAATGCCTAATTTTGTCGGCACTTAAAAAGTTATTTTTATTGCATGCTAAACTCGGAACTTCTTTTTAAACATTCTTTATCATTCTAAACGAAAAAAATTGAAACATTATTTTATCTCGCCTTCTTCGACTATTAATGACACAGGTACCATAAAAGTATTGCAAGTAATCGTGACAGGTACCGACGACATAATCCGCAGCAAACAGCAATCTCATTAACCACAAGCTTTCTTTTAAACCACGAGATACTGTCTAGTTTATTTAGTTCTTTCCTTCAGTCTACAACTGGTTATGCCTACTTAGTAACGTCTCATGTCTATGAGTTGCCTTTCTTGTGGAAAAATCACTTTCCGTCAAAATCCTATCATGCAGTAAGTAGAATTCTCCACCTGCTGCAGCAATAAATTTTCAACGATGTCAAGGCAAAGTTTAATGCCACAAATTTACGGCCAGGCTAATAAATTGTACAAATTATACGTCTAAAGTTCTAGGCTGTACCCCGTAGGAAAACGTCCATGAAAGCAGTATATCAGCAGCCACATAGCGGTTGCAATGCGGCAATAATTATCCAAAGGCACTGCAGGTCGTAACGTCGTGCAAGGCTTCGTTTCTTACTAAGCCCTCTGCCATTACGAGACGTCTGTTGACGTAGACAGTTCGTCACCAAGGCAATTTCCTCGGAGTGCTGGTGGCACACGCAATCGCGAGGGGCACGCCCCATAAACAATACTCCATGAATTATGACGTGACTCGGCATGATATCGAGAATATCGTTGAATTTCTTATGTTGTTTGCTCCAACCTTTCAGTCGCTTATAAGCCACGTGGGAATCCCTAATCGCGTTAGCGGCGGTGCGTGCGTACCGGCTTAGCGGCTTGTGTGTAGATCTGTTTATATAGGGTAAAATCAAGGCAGCTCCCAAATGTCAGTGTCAAGTCCGAGCCTCACCTTGTCTGTTACAAGCCGGACACTTTTGAACAGTCTTCCTTTTCAAATATCACAATAAATAGTTACACTCTAGAAGACGAACATACTAAACACATTTTTTTAATAAGAAATCAATTTTATTATTAATTAAACGACCTTAATTAATAATTAACATAATAAAACAAAGCAATAAAGACTGGTTGATCGCATAAATATTCCAACGAAATGGGAGCCACGGGACCCCTCCCATGGCTTACATTAGATAGCTTACAAGTTTTGTGTTTTTTTGTTCTTAGTAATATTTGAATAGATGCAGGTGGAAGCGATCGATGGGCATCAACTATTCCTCACTCGGACAACCGGTATCAGCCAAACTAGCTAAAGCCGAACTCCATGTACGGCCAACATCAAAAGCAAAGTAGCTGACAACTTTACCAGGTACTGGCAGGTGTCAAGTTGCATACTAAAATTAAATTATCAGCTACTTTTGATGTTGACTGTACCTAGATAGATTCAGTGCAACTACATTCTTCATATTGTGATTTTTATTTGTGACAAGATTTCTTTTAAGCGACCTGTAGAAAATATCAAGTGTAGAACAAAAACTCAGGAAGCCATTTCCAAACTTCAAAAAGAGGTTTCACATTGTATAATGCCTTGCTCACTCTGTTTCTGCTCGCGACGATTTCTTCCTGTAAGTAAGGGTCTTGGATCCCTCTTTGCTATCATCTCATCTATTTTCATCAAAAATGTAACGAAATCTGGTTTGTCTATCGAATTAGGACTCCTATGCATTACTGTGTCATAAAATCCATTACAGCGATCGGTGATTACGGCACCATGAATAGTGAATGATGGCGCTGAAGTGGGTCAGTCCCCGGTCAAGGCCCATCCCGGGACTGACACGATGGGAATTAAACCTTTATAATGTGCTACCCCGTTTAAAAGTGCTTTTGCATCGGTGCGACAGGGTGGAAAATTAAAATGTGTATGGCAAATGCGAGCGGCCAATTGCCAAATGGTATTTTATGGTTGAAAAACCGGCCAAGAGCATGTCGGGCCACGCTCAGTGTAGGGTTCCGTAGTTGCTCATCCTTCACAATAGACTTAAGTTACGACAAAGATTTCAAGGTCTATAAAAAGGTCGTAAACGCCAAAGTAACTGTAGTTACTTATTACCTTCTGGAAGTCAACATAAGTCCTTTTAATAAAATTATCAAATTTTGCGATAACTCAAAAACGGCTCGACCGATTTTGTTCAATATAGTTTTCATTGAAAGTACTTATAAGGCCTCATTTTAATGAATTTTCCCATAATTTTATGACCCGTGGTTGAAAAGTTAAAGGGGGGGACGCAATTTTTTTTATTTTCGGAGCGAATATTTACAAAACTGCTGACTGTATAAAAAAATAATGTTTGGAGACCCCTATCATTTTTAAAAGAAACACCTATTCAACTACACCCCACACACTAGTGTTGAAACGAAAAAAAAAATTCACCCCACTTTAGGTGTTCGGGAGGTACAGAAAAAAAAATTTTTCGTTTTTATTCTACCGTTTTGTCGACGCGATACATACACATACTCATACCAAATTTCAGCTTTCTAGAACTAATGATCACGGAGCTAAGCCGCGGACGGACAGACAGACAGACAGACAGACAGACAGACAGACGGACATGGCGAAACTACATATAAGGGTTCCTATAGTTGACTACGGAACCCTAAAAATGAGTCTGCGATTTCTAATCTCGTTCTGCCTTGTCTCGCATCGCCTCGCCCTGTCGGTCGAAAAGCATCTTTGCCTAATTTGCACTTAATAAAATTGCATTGTCATGCGATTTATGTGTAGGTATGGAAAATTGTAGCTCCATCGAAAACCAAGAAATTGACAAAATTGACGTGAAATTTTTTAGTAGGCAAACAGACAGGAAATTAAATCTAATCTTGGTAAAAAGTACCAGGATGCGATCATTGTTTTTCCATATAATTTTTCACGATGTTTGTCAGCACGCTCATGCATTACGGCCCCGTACCACATGACACCTTACAACAACACGTGAAAATAAATCCTCGCCCTTATAACGAACCGTACTTAATTTTTCGTAAGCTGTCGTGAAACTTATGAATTTTCAGCGCCATTAGGGGCAAAATGTGTATAATATACGCATAGGTATACTGATGGCTGCTTCTTGGATGCAAACTGCAATCCATTGGGCGTAGCCAACGATGAACAGACTGATTGACTACAACTCGCACATCATGACGTCAAACAGTAGGGCTGGCACATCTTCTTTGAAATATTGGGCAAATTACAAGTGGACGTAACGGTACTAACTGTGCGCAAACATCGGTAGACGTTATCTATAAAGTGAAAGTGATCGGACAGCGCTGCAGCCGCTGCACACTATTATTATCTACTAGACGGCGTCCAGCTCACCGCTACGTATTGCGCTTCAAGCGCTTGCTACACTCGCTTGTTTTTTTTAATTGGTACTGGCTTCAAACGCTTTTAAAATGAATTCAACGGCAAACAAAGCTTGCTCTGGGTGTAAAAACCTTATAGGAAACAAACTATTCTTGGATTGCAGTGGGTGTAAACATAGATATGACCTAGTATGTGTTAATGTGACGGAGCAGTGTTTCCGTCGCATGGAAAAGGAACGTCTAAAAGAGACCTGGATGTGTCCTGAATGCCGGAGTAAAATGCCGAAAACGGACAACCAAAACTCACCTCTGCGGTCTGCGCCGACAACAGCACCTTTACCTGGTAGTTCTACTGCGGGGACGGCTGGGAAAAGCAGTGCTAAATCCAGTGCCAGCAGTGTTGCTCCGCTAGACAATATCACAAGACGTAAAAAGGCTACTCCGAGTGGTTGCCTAGACAATAACGAGGAAATCCACAACACATCCGACAACATAAAACAACAAATACTTGAATGCTTCAAGTCCACCATGGAAACCTACGTGATGACAGCGCTAGACGGATTTGCTGACAAATTCTTTTCGCGTTTCGACAAACTCGCTGCGACAATGGAGGCTATCTCCGTGCGATTAGCCGCTTTTGATGAACGGATCTCATCGCTTGAGGCTCGCTTGGAGCAGGAGCGGGGAGCTGGACCTCCACAAAGCCATCTTACATCAGAGGTCGAGCAGCTAAGGTGTGAATTAAATGAGCGGGATCAAGATTTGCTAACCAATGACCTTGAAATTTCTGGTATTCCGGAAATAACAAATGAAAATATGCTGCATATCGTTGCGCTTCTAAGCAAGAAGGTAGGCGTGACCGTATCGGAACAGGACGTGGTGAGCGTGATGCGTGTGGGTCCCCGACGCGCTCCAAGCACGGCCGCTGCGAGCAACGTCGCGAGCATGAGTAAAGAAGATAGTTCATCCATACTTCCTGCTACCGAAGAGAACGCGACAAGCGATGAAAGGAACTGTCCGCCGGAGGAAACTGACATGCCAAAGCTGTATACCACCCGACCCCTGGTCGTGCGGCTGGTGCGCCGCGCCAAGAGGGACGAGTTGCTGCGTGCGGCGCGTGTTCGGCGTGTCATCGATACCTCGGGCCTTGGCGTGCCAGGAGAGCCGCGGCGAGTGTATGTCAACGAGCGTTTAACGCCCACAAACAGGAGGCTATTTTACAAAACGCGCATGGAAGCCCGGCACCACCATTGGCGAGCTCCATGGACCAGCCGAGGAAGTATCTTCGTTCGTCGAGATGCTGACTATTCGCCACAAAAGATTCGGTCAGAAGCCGATTTAAGTCGGGTTTTTGGTAAACAATAATTTAGGTCTAGGCTTAATGTGTTTACAATTATTATTTACGTCAGATGGTACGTCGTTTTGTAACAATACTTCATGTTATTATTCCCAAGTAGATTTTTTTATTAGTGTTAATAATACTAATACAAATAGAATATGTTTATATATATACTGTGTTGATGATACTATGCGAATTAGTATTGTTAGTACATCACTTTTGCCATACACACAATACCTCAGTAACTCGAAAATACATTGGTTTATTTACTTTGTGTTAGCCATTATTAAGTTTTGTTTTTGTTTAAGTTATAAAAAAAATTGTCGTGTAAATTTTACTGAAGGCACGATGCACATGACACCTTCATATTTAAATATGTATTTATGTACAAAGGAATTTTGTGAAATAAATAATATACACATGTCAATATTTTATATGTATATACCTGAATTATATATGTACCTATCCAACTACCGCTTCAGACCATGGCGTAATCAGGACTACGGTTGGCCTGTAGTATATTTGCTGATTTTATTTTTTGTAATGGATTGGCGTCACGCCACGAGACTTTCAAAATTTCTGAATAACAACAAATATACACTTATACTTTTTTCATATGTTATACAGTTTATCATCTTGCCTAAAAATGTACGTGTTGGTTTGCTAAACCCGGGCTCTTTAGGTACACGCCACGACGAATTTGTTGTGGCTATGGAACGTCACGCCGTAGATATCTTGGCTATAAACGAAACATGGCTTAGAGAGGGGGAAGAAGCCCGTGCGCCTGCGCCGCCTGGGTACAAACTGCGACATACGCCACGTCCGCCCTCAGTGCGCAGTCGAGGCGGTGGCGTAGGCTTCTATATTAGACACGGTATGAATGCACGCCTTCTTTCACATCCCTCGAGTCAGTCCGTCGAGCAAATGTGGCTAAATATTTCTTGTAAAGGTAAAAAAATCGCATTAGGTACCGCATATCGGCCACCATGGCTTGATATTGATATATTTATAGACGCCCTCACCGAAACGATCGTCGCGCATTCGACATTTAGTTATATTGTTTTATTGGGTGATTTTAATGTCAACTTTTTGAAAACACAGGATGCCAACACTAAAAAGATGTTGGAACTATTTCGTTGTTTCGATCTTCAACAATATGTCACCAACGCAACACACTTTACAGATCACAGTGAAACCTTAATAGATGCCATTTGCTCGAATGCGCGTATCAACAATCTATGTATCGACCATATACCGGATCTTAGCAGCCACGCCTTCATTTCCTGTGACGTTGGGGTAAAAAAAGACAAGGTTTCCTCGAAGCGCATTGTCATTCGGCCTCTTAAGGACATACCTATTGATGAATTTAACTCTGTTGTAGATTCAACTTGTTGGGAAAGAGTGATCTCCAGCAGCTGCGTTAATGACACCCTTGAAGGATTTAATACATATATAACATATATTTTTGACTGTTTTGCACCAAATAAATTGATTACTGTTCGAGAACACTCTTATCCATGGATAACATACAACATTAGAGAAATGATGAAGACTCGGGATGAGGCCTTACGGCGTTATAAAAAGTCTGGTTTAGACTCGGACAAATTGTATTATAAAGACTTAAAGCAAGTTGTTGTTAATGCCTTACATAGCGAAAAGTCGGCTTATTTTGGGAAATACATTGTTGCCGACACAACTAAGCCTCGTGCTCTATGGAAAAACATTAAACGAAACGTGGCCGATTTCAAGAAGAAAGAATACGATCTGCCTTCGCACTTAAATGATCCACAACGCATAAATGCACAGTTTATCAATGTACCTGGCGAGATAGATTTAAAATTGTCACACCTTACATTTTTTGAGTTTCATAGGTATGGTTCGGCAATATTCAAATTGAAGCCTGTATCGGAAATGACCGTGGCTAAGGTAATTCAGTCCATTAAAACCAAGGCCCAAGGGATTGATGGAATATCCCTAGATATGCTCTTACTAACACTACCGCGCACGTTAAATATAATAACAACTCTAGTAAACCAATCCTTGAACACTGGTGTGTTCCCTGATCTTTGGAAAGTAGCAGTAGTGAAGCCAATCCCTAAAAAATCTCCACCGACAGAACTAAATGATCTTAGACCTATTAGTGTTCTGCCTATGATGTCTAAAATCTTGGAAAAAATTGTCTGTAATCAATTAACAGGTTTCTTAGAAGGAAATAACATTCTACCCGCTATGCAGTCTGGATTTCGTAAGAAACGTAGCACGGCTACAGCCCTTCTGGATGTAGTTGACAACATTTTGGCAGCACGGGACGTAGGAATGGGCACGATTCTTGTGTTGTTAGACTTCTCCCGCGCATTCGACACCATAGATACAACACTATTGATGTCAAAGCTCTCATACTATGGCTTCGATCCTAGCACTGTCAGATGGTTTAATTCTTATTTAAATGGCCGTACGCAATTAGTTGAGGTTCGTAATTCTGATGGTTCGTCTTTGGTCTCTGATGTAACACCTTTGAATAGAGGCGTGCCTCAGGGATCAATTTTAGGCCCAATAATTTTTATTTTATATTGTGCTGATATCATAAAATGTATAAATAACTGTAGCTATCACATGTACGCCGATGATTTGCAGATATATATTTCTTTTAAGCCCAATGATATGCAGCACGCCGTCGATAAGCTCAATCAGGACCTAGATAAAATCACTACCTGGTGTGCTCATAACGGCCTAGTTCTTAACGCATCTAAATCGAAATTCTTAGTTCTGGGGTCAAAAAACCAAATCGCTAGTATTCTTTCACAGGAGCCAAATCCGGTTATTAATGGCGACAAGTTAGAATATGTTCCAGAGGCTCGTAATCTTGGCGTCTGTATGGATGGTATGCTGCACTTTGAAAAACACATATCCGAAACCGTTCGTAACTGCTTCTTCCGCCTAAAAGTGTTGTACCATGTCAAAAACTACCTGAACATTGATATGCGTATCAAACTATGTGATTCTTTAGTTCTTTCAAAACTTAATTATGCGGATACAGTTTTAGGACAGTGTTTATTATCGCGAACAAAGAGACTCATTCAACGCGTTCAAAACGCCTGTGTAAGGTTCTGTTACCCAGTTCCTCCTCGGGCTCACGTTACTCCATTCCTAAACAAGGGTGGTCTACTTAATATGGAAGCTCGTCGCGCATATCACTTGGCCTCACTCTTGTTTGAAGTTATTAGAGAAAAACAGCCTCCATATCTCTACTCCAAACTCATATTTTCCCGAGCGCATGAAAGGCAAGCACTTCGGCTCATATGCCCGCGACATGGTACGGCGGCGTTTCGTGGCAGCTTTCGGTATGCTGCTACGAAATGCTGGAACAATCTTCCTCCACCAATTAGAAGAGCACCTTCTTTATTCGTATTTAAAAAACGTTTAAAGCAGTTCTTATTGGCACAACAGCTATGTTCGGGCGGATAGCTTGGGTCGATGTTTTGAGCCCATAGACAGAGTTAGGGATGAGCTAGTGTGACAAACTTTCAACACGTCCCGTATAAGATTGTCTGAAGCGGTAGCATTATCATAACAATGTTTCGATTCTCATATATACCAACTAGTGTATGTATAATCTATATCACCTATTATTAATTTCTTATATCTATTTTTGACACAAACACACACAGTACGCTGTTTTACACATATCCTGATCTGGATCCACGGAAGACCAGCGTCGTGGTGCTCACAAGTGCTGTGACATATGCTGAGTGGGTTCCATTTTTGCAGCCTAGATACCATTTAGCTTATAGTAATACTAGATAGATAAGTAAAAAAAAAAAAAAAAAAACACTAATTAAATGTAATCTGTTTGTTATAATGTTAAATGTAATTGGTTTGCAAAATAAATGTATCTTCTTCTTCTTCTTCTTCTTCTTCTTCTTCTTCTTGCCACGACTTCGCTTGTCGCGCGCCTTAGCATCACCTGTCCTGCTCGCACGGTATTGGAAGGAAAGTGACAGTATATGTCACGTGACAAAGAGTCGCGAATCATAGTTATGCTACAGGTGCAGGGCAAAAAAAACACGATTTTTTTCACTCTTTCGGTGTAGTTAAGTTTCATCTTTATTAGATATATCTCACCCAAGTAAGCTATATCTCGCTGCGTAGTGCTAACTTCATACGTTAGGTATAAATCTCATTGTACCTACTTGTCATGGTTTTATTTTTTCTTTATTTTATTACTTGCCATGTTTAGTACCAATTTTAGCCATTTGGTGTGTGTATAACAGTGACGGCTGCCGTACTCAGTATTTATTAATCTAAATTCGTTAAGTAGGTCAATCACAGAACTTTCAAGCAAATTAGCAGATTATTAATGTTTAAAGTTCGCAAGATTTATTTCTTGTTTGGCTGTCGCTGGCGCGCTCCTTTTTGGCGCAATTTCCTATCCATTTTAACTGTTTGAAATCAATTATGTTATCAGTAATTATGTATATTCGTGCCAACTTTACACTTAGCTCCTACTAGGGTTGCTAGATAAATAGTAGTGTGGTGCCGAAGAAATCCCTGCTGGGCAAGCTGAAGCGGTGTACTTCCTTTTCGCCGAATTATGTTTCGCAAAAGTTTCATTTCGCCAAAAGCATTTTTCACTGAAACTGTAAACTATTTCAGATTGTTGTAAATATCATCGTTTAGATTAGGTTAGGTTAGGTTAGGTTTGTTTGATAACAATTCGAAATAGTTTACAGTTTCAGTGAAAAATGCTTTTGGCGAAATGAAACGTTTGACGAAACGTAATTCGGCGAAAAGGCAGAGAACCAGCTGAAGCATAATAGCTTACTCCTTCTCTAAGAGCTACTAGGGAAGGGTGCTCAAGCGCCGTAAAACAGTCAAGCCAGTGGGAATTGGCTTCTACCGACGCCTCGCCACTGCTTAAGGAGAACATGTCCTTCTCTTCTGGAATATGTCTTCCGGTATTTGTTGTAGAGCCTCCTTACTAAATCCTGCTCTAGTAAATGTTTTTAAGAATCTTTAAACAACCCACAACGGCCAAAACATATCGAATCCTCCCTTGGAAAAATATTTTAATACCTATTTTACGCCTTATTATGAAGATGTTATATGGATTACGTTCCTTAATAGTAAAAGTAGTAAATTGTAAATAATTGTATACCCGTCTCCGCTTCTACCGAACTGCCATTTATTTGTTTATGTACCATGTCTGTCGGATTTACTAGCGACTTTAACTACTGCGCTGATTGATTTTTTTATTATAGGTAAAATACTTAAGGTAAAGGATGCCTTCTTATTGTATGTAGTAGTTACGTTTTTTTTTTTTGACGTCTTATATCAGTACAATACATGAATTCCGTGTCCCCTTTGACTGTACCTAGGTTCAGTTAAAGAAATTGAATGACGTACCTACGAAAAACATCGCTCTTGTCACAATGCGAAATATAGGTCAAAAAAGTAGGTACGCGTTTCAGATTTCTTCACCGTACATGCAAAAGACTGGTTTAAGTTTTTTTTATTATAGCCATTTAAACTTTTAACAGTATTAACCTCACATTTGTATGATTTTCGGCATATCATACCTGCCTTATCTATTATCTATGTCACGTAGCGTGGCAGTGAGCACAGTTAGTATAATGATCACTAATTTGGATGTAAAATGACATATCTTCAATCTTCATAATAGATAGGTGTTCAGCGAACGTAGTTATAGTTTCGCCATGTCCGTCTGTCTTACCGTCCGCGGCTTAGCACCGTGATAATTAGTACTAGAAAGCTGAAGTATAAGTATGAGTATGTACCTCGTCAACAAAACGTTAAATTAAAAACTAAAAAATAAAAAAACGGATACCTCTCGTACACCTAAAGGGGAGGTTATGTTTTTTCATTCCAACACTAGCGTGTGGGGTGTCGTTGAATGGGTCTTTTAAAAATAATAGAGGTCTCCAAAATTTTTTTTTGATAGTCAGCAGTTTTGTAAATATTCGCTCCAGAAAACCAAAAAATAATGTCCCCCCTCCCCCTCTCACTTTTCAACCACTGGTCAAAAAATTAAGAAAATATTCATGAAAATGAGGCTTTATAAGTTCTTTCAATTAAAATTGAATAAAATCGGTCGAGCTGTTTTTGAGTTATGGCAAAATTTCATAATTTTCTTTAAAATGACGTAAGTGCCGCGCGGTGTCCTTATAGGTATTTCGAACATTGCACAAGTTAGTTAAGTGCCATACTGCATTAAAACATTCCGCTCAATCTGGCGCGTATAATCGATAACTTCCAGAAGGTAATAAGTAATTACTGTTACTTTGGCGTTTACGACCTTTTTATAGAGCTTAAAACCACTGTTTTAAACCCGTCTAAGAGAGTCTTAAGATTTCATTTTCAGTAAAAAAAACACTTTAGTGAGCTCTTTTTCATCTGCTGTTAAACAAAGGACTCAAAAGCTCACTAAAGTGATTTTTTTACTGAAAATTAAATCTTAATTAGGTAGGTGCCTCTTTTAGCCTCTGCCTCTTTTAGGGCCATAGATGCTCTTATATAAGAGCATCTATGGCCCTAAAAGAGGCACCTACCTAGCCAAAAAAAAAATAGGTGACGCAATATTTGTAGTGATGAAAATTAGCGACAAAACATAGCCTTATATTATGGAATCAATCCCCGATCAAGCGTGATTAAACGAGATTCAGGTTTAGAATTTTAGTAATAACCTAATTACCATAACTATTTAATTCCACCGTCCAAACCAGATACTTGCTCATGACATAACACCTAATGAGTTTGTAGACTATTTGGAAACGCGAATTATTATATATCTCTCCCTTATCTCTCATCAAACACAAATTTATGAGGAAGTAATTATATAGTATCCTTATCGTGACTTTTGTTTGAAATTGATTGTCTAATAGGATTTCCTAAGTTTTCAAATTTTAAATGATCGTACTTAAGTCATAACTTAACACATAAAAAACCGGCCAAGTATTTATTACCGGTCACTTATTACCTTCTGGAAGTCAACTTACGTCCTTTTAAAGAAAAAATATGAAATTTGGCGATAACTCAAAAACGGCTCGACCGATTTTGTTCAATATAGTTTTCATTGAAAGTACTTATAAGGCCTCATTTACACGAATTTTTCCGAATTTTTTTGACACGTGGTTGAAAAGTTAGAGGGGGGGGGGGGACACTATTTTTTTTGTTTTTGGAGCGAATATTTACAAAACTGATGACTTTATCAAAAAATAATGTTGAGTAACCCCTATTATTTTTCCAAGACCTATTCAACGACACCCCACACACCAGTGTTGAAAAGAAAAAAAAAAATCACCCTCACTTTAGGTGTTCGAGAGGTACCCGAAAAACATAAAAATTTTGAATTTTTATTTTACCGTTCTGTCGGCGTTATGCATACACATACTTATACCAAATTTCAGCTTTCTAGTACTAATGATCACGGAGCTAAGCCGCGGACGGACAGACGGACATGGCGAAACTATAAGGGTTCCTAGTTGACTACGGAACCCTAAAAAGTACCTACACTATAATATGCCTGTATTTTAAATTCATACCATCATTTATACATATAAATGATGGTATGAATTTAAAATACAGGCATATTATTATGCACATGCATAACGCAATATAAAGTGTTTTACGTTCTATTATTTGACATCACAAGATAACATTATATTCAGATCAGACGTTTTTTCGTTATTGCTAGTTGCAGATATTTATTGATCGAACGAGCGCAGCGTCTCTGTTTTACCTTTGCCAAAATTTCTTTCGTTCGTCCGAATGTTCGGTCCGATTTCCCTCTGTTATCACCTACAGGCCACATTCCTCAACCGATTCTCATGAAATTTCGATTAGGTTCGATAAGTATATTCAGTCATTAGATTTTTGGGGTTAAAAACGTAAAAAAATTTAAATTTCAACAGACCGACTAGTTTTATTTAAATTTATTTTTAACCCCCGACCAAAAAGAGAGGATGTGTCTGTACTTAGCTATGTTTAGTGAAAATAAGAGCAGTCGTTTTTAAGAAATTCAGCTTTCATTGGAACTCAAGCAATATGGAGTTATGATGACCAGCTACAGCTACTTGTTAAACTGTAATTTTTAGTGTCCGACCGAAACACGTTTTTCTGCCGAAACCGAAACCGAAGGTTCGGTTCTGATCACAGTTTCGGCCGAAACCGAAACCGAAACCGAACCTTTTATAAACGTGATTAAAACGATGTATAAAATGTCAGCGGGCCGTTCTTTCTAGATCTAATAATGAATACAATGAAAAATTTCGCAGGCCGATGGAGCTAAGTGTTTCAGTTTCAGTTTGGTCCAGAATTCTTTCGTATGTACGGACGATTGGATGCTTTTCTGTTCTCGCCTGGAGGTCGTATTTCTTAACCGATGCTCATGAAATTTTGTGAGTAGGTTTGATAACTGATGAGTATATACTCAGATTCTTTTTGTCGGTTAGAGAAATTTAAAAAAATTGCAGATGGATATAGAGTGAGGTCCCCACCTCACACAGTAAAAATCACACAAAAAAAAGTAGACAAAGTAAAAATATTACAAATTTCAGCAATCACACAACAAACTCACAGTTCACTTTTGTTGAATTGATATTTTAACATTGACACGGGATCTAAATTAAATTACCCAAAAAGTGAAAAGCATTAACAGCTGTTATATTGTACTGAGGCTGAGCGATCTGTTAATTGAAGATGGTATAAAATGAAACAAGTTTGTAAACTTGTTGCTAGATAAAATAATTGATTGGGTTTTAATTTTTATAAGTAATTGCAATCAGGCAGCCTCGTAACGCTAATTCAAACGTAGGTACTTAAACTTTTTTCCTAAATAACCAATATCGCCGTCAATTCATTGGTAAAATAAGAAAATTTGAGTTAAAAATTACACTATGAGTTGATAAATTCATAAAAAAAACTAAATTAAGTAAATTTTAAGTACTTAAATGAGAATTGTTACCGCAAATCTCCTTTATTTTGAAAATTCCGAAAAACAGAATTGACGAAAAAATATACTCAAAAAAATTCATGAGAATCAGTTGAGAAATGCGATATTAAGGCAAGGCGGTAAGCGCATGGACATCCAATATCCGGGCATAGGAAAGAATTTTGGGCCACGCTGAAACGGAAATGCTTTGCTCGTCGGTTAGTTACTTAACATTATTCGGGGATCAAACACAAACGTCTCCTCACTGAGCAAAGTGATTCAGCGGCCGGCAGAGTCAGGCGAGCGACGCCATATTGCCATCCGTGCCGACTGCCGAGCGCACCCGACGCTAGCCGAACGCGACCCGACAGGTACGATGTTGTATGTTTCGGCGCGGCCGAAAGGTTCGGCTGTTTTTTGGCCGAAACTGGCCGAAACCGAAACCGAAACTTCAGTCGGTCACTAGTAATTTTGTTCCTTGGCGATTTGGGGTTGACAGCAAGCTCTTTGCCATTCATACACGCTTTGACGGGTCTGGGGAGTTACTCCTAAGTTCTAAATTCAAATTTCGTTGCTTGCCATTCCTCTCATTCTTTCTTAAGTAAGTAAGCGAAACTTCGAAGTTATAGACTACGGTATCGGCTCTGCGCGCTTTACATAATCTACATTCAGCGAGGTTCAATATCACTATTATCGGTTTCTCGTTATTTATTACTTTAGGTGCGGTCTTTCTATGCCTAGATTCTTTGCCGTGACCGCGGCCATAAGAAACTAGGCCAGGATGACATTGAAAATCCGCCTAATGGATATCTTAATGGAATTTAGCTTCGCAGCTGCGAATTTGAGTTCATTAATGTTGAAGGCAATTAAACACAGCTCATGTAACTTTGTCTTATTTAACACGGCGATTAACGAGATAAGAAGAAACATCTAGCAAGATGAGTGTGCAATTTTAGAATTAAAATTACGCGTTTGCCGAAATGACTTTTATAAAGTCATCATTTATTAATGTAATTAATGTTTTCATGAAAAAGAATACTTGCTTAATACTTGCTTAGACGAACTTCTTGATGGGAAGCAGTCTTATGGTTCACGGATATATTTCTAGATGTTTGGCGGTACTATACATATGGGAAACGTTCTTGAGAACGGCACATCTCGACCT
The DNA here is from genome assembly GCA_905147355.2 of Apotomis turbidana. Classification (NCBI taxonomy): domain Eukaryota; kingdom Metazoa; phylum Arthropoda; class Insecta; order Lepidoptera; family Tortricidae; genus Apotomis; species Apotomis turbidana. Next base: position 22,553,976 of record LR990286.1, read on the forward strand.
TCGAGTGCCCTGTTTATTTGCTTCTTGAAAACCCTAAGAACTACATTGAATACTGGAATATCTGCGGGCCGAATTCGCCTGCAGATTCGTGGAATAATGAAGTGTGCTGCTCCTCTCCTTTTTCTTTTGTTCTGGAAAGCTCTGCTGCCTGCTGCTGCCTGTGTCAGTTTATTCCCTTAAATAATTCACAACAGTCTTTTTAAGGTAGAAACTACGTTAATGTGGAAAGTAGACTTTTCCACCGGCTGAAGTGTCGATCATTTATTTTTCATTTCACGAAATTACTTCGACAAGTTAATATACGAATAATGTCATATTGACAATTCGGAAACTCAAGCAAGCACTTACGGAGAAATTAACCACTCACAATTACAACCGATTAAATCACTTTAATTTTCGTCGGCCTGCCCAATCATAGGAACTATTCCAATAAATGTCAATTAACTTAGTTTATTACACGCTACGTCATTGTCATGTTAGTTTCATGATTAATTAAACAATTACTTTAATCATGGTAATTAAAAGTGGAACGGAATACAATGGCACAATAACGTGACGGAGTAAAGTCTGGAGGATTATAGAGATTATTCTAGAGCTCGGATGAGATTGTCACCGTGGTACATTTTGAAATATAACTTTAGAATCTAGTCGGATTAGACGTTAAGCCAAATCTGTATTCATGATTCTGTGTCCCCTAGACGGAGAAAAGGGCGTCTACGGCTATCTCGAGAGCTTTGCTTATATATATGCTTTGGACTATGTATATTTGTATACAGCAATGATATGGATAAATGAACAATATCACGCCTTTGACTGATTAACGAGGTGTACAGATACGATTTGATATGGTTTTTAGGGTACTATAAACGTAGATGATATAAAACCGGCATGTAGTTAATCTTTTGTCTTCGTAAAATTTTTGCGTCATATTCTTTTATAAATCAATCCTGAAACCGATATGGAGCTATGGAATTGAGCTGTGGGGAACAGCAAGTCACTCTAACGTCGAAATTCTACAACGCTTCCAAAACAAAGTCTTGAAAACCATAACTAACTCACCATGGTTCATAAGAAACAATGAAGTACATGAATACCTCGGAATGGAGACTGTCAAAGAGACTATAAGAAAAAGAAGCCTGAAATATAAAGAACGGCTCAATAGACATGTGAATGTGCTGGCACATGATCTCACTGATACCACAAGCAATACTAACCGCCTTAAGAGGGCGCACATCATGAACCTGGACAAGACACAATAAAAGTAAAAAACAAAAAAAAAAGGAACCAATAATGGGCAGTATATCAGTGGATCTACTTCCCTCCATGTAATCATTACACATCCACAGTTCTGATTATGGCCTGTATGGCTGATTACAGAAAGATAAATATAAAAAAAAAAAAAAAAAATATTCTTTGCCAATTTCTACTATCTACTTGCAACCGATGTTTATGTACGATCTCAGGTGACGTTACGATTAGCCTAATGTCACCAATACTGAATCCTGCTACAGATTTGGGTTCTTCTTCATTACCGACAAAAATTACATGGGGGCGAACAGGAACGGATCACATTTTTTTTCACACTTACCAATTGTGTCGGATATCGGAGGTGAGAAATACCTTCAAACAAGATACCTTAATAGGCATACAGATATCAATATCACACACGAACATATATTAATCAACAGGAAAAATATGTGAGAATCGTTCCTATCATTCCTATAGAAACGAGGTGCGTCATAAACAAGTAGTTATTGATGAGCAGAGTTCGGCCACTGATCAAATTTCACTACTGTGTACTCACGCAATTCTTTTATTTATTACAAAAATATTATTTATTATTGACCTTAAATTTATCGCTGACATATCCTTATAGCTACCGATTTGCGTTATTCTTTTGAAGATATATTTAAATCAATAACCTAGGAATAAACAGAAGTCTACACGCGAATTCAACAAAAAGCGGTTTCATGTCAAGCTCTTTGTTAAAAAACGAAGGTCTACGGTAGTAAAGATCCTGATGACCAACTAGTTTCCATATAAGTGTAGACCGTGCACCTACGCAGAGGCTAATACATAAAATGTTATAATTAAATACTGGCCAAGTGCAAGTTGCTTTTGATTTAGGTACCATATATTAAATTAACGTATTTTAAATTAATCACAAGTTCAAAATATTATAATACTTGTATGGAATAGAATGCACCCGAATGATTTTGAATAATCGGTAGAAATAAGGCGTATAATGGTATTATAATGACTGCTGTAGTTAGGTGCGGGGTTCTCAAATTAAAGTCAATGAGTGCGAAAGATTAAAATATACTATTAAAACGAATACACGACACATACAAACACGAAACGAAAAATATACGAAAACAACCAATAATTGACCGAGCCGATGTCGCTCGACACGGAGCAAATACACAGCAACACTGCGGGTCGCGGCTAGTTCCCGTGACGAGGCGGCTCGCGCGCACCTCCCCCCGCGACCCGCACCCCGTCGCTATGACAACGACGCGCTCAGGCTCATACGTAAACATTGAATACATATACACAACAAAATATGTTGCGGATAGCCGCGCTACCTAACATTACCACCCCCCAGTTGGAGGCTTCAATCGACAAATGTACCGTCGGTAGGTAGCACGGCTATCCGTGCAACGGGACGACGCAGCGACCCAGTAGCAGTTTTAACGTCTACTACGCGCACATGGCCATCACTACCCGGAAACACTTTTTTTTACAATGCCACGGGGCCTCATATTGCGAGGCTGCTTGCCATCACATATCACTACTATGTCGTTCACTTTGATGGAGCCCGTGGCTGCTGCCCACTTCTGCCGTCGCTGAAGAGTGGGCAAGTACTGTCGGGACCAGCGTCGCCAAAACATGTCCGCCAGCCCATTCGCCTTCTTCCATTGGCAGCGGGCATCCAAATCAGTGGGGTCGTAAGCCGTCACGCGCGCATCTCCCGCCGCCGTCCCAAGCAGCAAATGGTTTGGTCTGAGCACGACTGGCGCATCGGGATCAGCTGCGACGTATGCGAGCGGGCGGCTGTTAACGACCAGCTCCGCTTCTAATAGGACGGCGTGCAGCACTTCGAATGACATTTCAGTCGAAGCGTTAAGGCGTCCCCTGACGCGCAGCAGTCCGTCTTCGTACAACATGGGGTCAAGCTTTATGAGGCGACTTGACCTGGGCAGCGGGCGTCCAGCCTGCAGGGCCTTAAGCTCATCAGGAAAGAAGTGAGCTTGCGACTGCTTCTCGGCCTCTTGTAACTTCACTGCTGTAAGCACCGCCGTCTTCTGCTGAGATCTGCACGTGCTTATAAAGGCAAGGACGTACGCAGTGACGCGCACAGCTCGCGTCCATTTGGAGTAGCGCGCCACGTCGATAACAGGACAGCCAGCCTCGGCTGTCACGAGCGCCCTCTCCAAGCGCTCCGGGTCATCGTCGGGCGGCTCCTCGCGGCTCCAGCTCGGCCAGGGTACCTGTGGATCACAAAGAAAGGGGGGACCCGAAAGCCACATGCCCTTGTCATTAGGCCAGTCCATCCTGGTCGCCTCATCAGCAGGGTTGGACTCGGAAGGTACCCAGTGCCAGTCACTTCTCTTGCTTAAGCTATCAATTTCTGCCAACCTATGAGAAACATATTTTTGGTAGTCCCGCGCGTCAGAATTTATCCACATAAGGACCGTCTTGGAATCAGTCCATAAATACAAGTTGGTGATATCGAAATCTAATTCGGACTTAATAGTCACTGCAGCCAACCTGCATGCTAACACCGCTGCTTGCAACTCAAGGCGCGGAATTGAGACAACTCGGACAGGAGCTACGCGTGCTTTACCTGCAACCATTGTACATACTCTATTACCATCGACACCAGTACCTACTAGAAATGCCACAGCCGCGTACGCTTTTTCGCTGGCATCTCCGAAGACATGAAGGTCTACTACTGACGACCGTTGCAGGCCGTACCACCGAGGCACGGCGACGTTCGATAAAGCCTTTAACTTGCTCAGCCACTGAAACCAGATGACGGCTTCAGAGTCCTTGATGTACTCATCCCACGTTATTCCCGACTGCCAAACACGTTGCATGAGAACCCGTGACTGTATCACACAGGGATATACTAGACCATATGGATCAAAAATACTCATGATAAACTTGAGGAACTCGCGCTTAGTAGGCTTGACCTGACCTTCAACTAATTCAACCGGCAAACGCTTGAACGACAGATCAAATTTCATACAATCGCTTGACGGACACCAGATCATACCTAATGTGCGCTCATTCTCCGACTTGTCCAGTTTAACACGACCCGGCACAACAGATGGCAGTTTTTCACTTAATTCTGCTGAATTTGTCACCCACCCCCTGATATCAAAACCACCTGATCGGTGAATGTGGGTGACATCAGCGATCAGCTGTTGTGCCGTTTCTATGGAATCAACACTATCCAAATAGTCATCAACATAATGTTTATTTTTAATAGCTTCCACTTCCGCGGGGTGCGTGTTCATGAACTCCTCTGCATTTTTATTTAAAACATAAATGGCTGATGTGGGGCTCGAGGCGGCACCGAAAATCATGACATCCATGACATAAATCGCGGGTTCATTGACCCGATCCTGACCACGCCATAAAAACAGCTGTGCCCCTTGATCAGCTTCACGAATTTTGACACGCATGAACATGTCGGCAATGTCGGCAGTGAAGGCTATTTTACCCGACCTGAATTTTATTAATACACCTAACAAAGAATTCATCAAATCGGGCCCGCTAAGCAGATGAGCATTCAATGACGCACCTTGGTAAGTAGCAGCGGCATCAAACACAAGTCTCAATTTACCGGGCTTGTTTGGGTTCGTGACACCAAAATGTGGTAGGTACCACACAGGACTTGCCCTAATACTATCATCAAGTTTACGCGCGTAACCCGCGGCTAACAATCGATCCACCTGCTTTGTATAGTCGTCAGCGAAATTAGAATCGCGATCCATTTTACGTTCTATACCAGCTAAGCGTTTACGCGCGTATTCGTAATTGTCGGGCATCTCTATACAATCACGAGCCCACAGCAAGCCCACTTCCCACTGCTTAGGGTTGTCAGGCACGCGGCGACACGTATTATCTAATATTTCTAAAGCGCGCTCCGATTTACAATTTTTACGTAGTACCTCAGAAATACCTATTGCCTCTAATTCGAACTGAGCTTTCACTATAGCGTGCAAATCGTCAAGCGGCGTGAGCATGCAGTTGGCAGAGTCGTATCGACTACCACTAACCCCCCCTCCTAATGGACCATGAATAACAAACCCCAATTTTGTAAGAGAAGCGACTGGGCGACCAGATTTACCTTGTCGAATCTCCCGGCCGACAATGAACTTCCAATTGTCTTGGCCCAACAACAGCATGGGTTTCGCCTCCCTCATTTCACTGCAACCGAGGTCCCGGAGGTGCACGTTCTCTTCAAGCACGCGCGCCGGTAACGTCTGCGACGGTAAGTTAACATTACGTAGAGTGCGCACCGAAATGTCGTGACTAACTCCGTTCGGACCGCGCACTACGACTTTAACACTTCGCGAATTATTGTCAGTCACACAATGTCCGCGCGCGGTCATCAACTTCAAAGGCACTACGGGTCCGTCAACATCACTCGCGAGTTTATCGTCTACGATCGATACAGAAGCGCCATCGTCTAGCAAAGCGTATGTGGAATATTCGGCACCATTACTTGTTACTATTGTCACCGGTAACACTTTTAACAACGCACGCGCTTGACACTCACCGACGTTTGTCAAAGTTTCGTATTTCACAGGCGGCTCGGGCGGCGCGGGCGCCGACTCCGACACCGACGTCGGCGGCAGCAAAGGCGGTGGTCCCACCGCGGGCGGCGAAGCGCTCTGCGCGTCCTTATGTAGCAAGTCGTGATGTGACCACTTGCACTTACCGCAGCGTTTTGCGCGACAAAACCTACTCGAATGAGTTTTCACGATGCACTTAAAACACAGCCTTTTTTCCTTAACAAACTCCCAACGTTCATTCGGGGTAAGACTTTTAAATTCACCGCAGTCAGTCAATTTATGAGCCCGTGCACACTTAACACATGATAATTGTTCTTGAATCGCTTCCACTTGCGTATGTACACGGTGACTCGCTCCGCTCGTGCGCACGGCCACACCCTTATCGCGCCGTCCTGCGGGCGGCGGCGCGCGCGCTTCAAACGTTCCGCCGACACTGCTTATATTTACAGGCGTGTAATATGACGACGCTCGAGTAAGTTGACTCAAAAAGTCCACAAGAATGTTTAGGTTTGGCGACACTCGTAAATCAACACCACTATTATTGTCTAAACGCATCACAAACTCACCGTACTGAGCGCGTTGATAAGGCGTTAATTTACCTAAAAGTTCACTTATCAGTTGCGGATTGTTTAAATATCCATCGGCACGAATAGTCTTTAACACAGACACACAATTCCGCACAGCATTCGTAAACTTACGAATTTCGTTCCCGTTTTCGCTAACTTTCGGTAGATCGCGAACTCTCTTGATGGCACACTCTAAGACGCGACTCGGGTGCCCAAATTCATCTTCGAGTGCCTTAAGGACCTCTTCAGGATCGGAGGAGGTTCTCAATAAGTCGCTGACCGCGACTTTCGCCTCACCGACGAGCGCGACTCGGAGGCGCGCCATGTTCTCATATGGTTCGAAATCGTGCATCTCATTGGTGCATCGGTACGCTTTCTTGAAAGTGAGCCAGTCCGCTGCGTTACCATCGTAACTGGGTATCTCGTGCACCTGTCGCGGCACTCTCTTTGTCTGCCCCAGCTTGCCGATGGCCTCCGCCAGGCGATCGATATCCGTTTGTTTCTTTGGCGGCGGCGGCGACGGCGGCGCACGTGGCGTGACGGCGCGCGCGCGCCACGGTTCCGGCGGCGGCGCGTTGTTGAGCAGGCGCGCCGACCCATTCATGAAGTCACCTGTCGGCGGTGGCGATGCCGCTCGTGGCGGTGGCGGAGCCGCGGGCTCGTCCTCGAGCCAGCGCGCCACGCTCGCCGATACTCTGCTCGCGGCGCTGGCGAGCGATCCCTCCTGCTCTTCTTCCTGTACTGCTAGCTCCGCCATATCAAGTGCTAGCTTCTTTTTAATTAAACTTTCTCTGAGTTTAGCCACTTCGACCTCCGCATCGTATTCCGCGCGCATTCTTTGCGCTTCGCGGGCGGCCTGGCTAAGTCTTGACGAGTGGCTGGCGCTGCTTCGTGGCCTTAGGGTGCGCTCTGATGCCGGCGTCCATGTCTCCGACGGCGGTAATTCCGTTATATCCCCGTGGTCGTTACGACCACCCGTCGCGGAGTCACGCGCGAGCTGTTGAGCTGCATCTGCACCTGTTTCTGCCGGTTTCGTCATCTTCGCTCGACTGCGTGTATTCGGTTTCCGACTTTCTACACTCATAGTTCAACACTTAACACATCCGAACTCGTAGGACCAGCTTTTTGTAGTTAGGTGCGGGGTTCTCAAATTAAAGTCAATGAGTGCGAAAGATTAAAATATACTATTAAAACGAATACACGACACATACAAACACGAAACGAAAAATATACGAAAACAACCAATAATTGACCGAGCCGATGTCGCTCGACACGGAGCAAATACACAGCAACACTGCGGGTCGCGGCTAGTTCCCGTGACGAGGCGGCTCGCGCGCACCTCCCCCCGCGACCCGCACCCCGTCGCTATGACAACGACGCGCTCAGGCTCATACGTAAACATTGAATACATATACACAACAAAATATGTTGCGGATAGCCGCGCTACCTAACAACTGCATTGGGACCTGCACAAGCCCTTCTTCGCATCGACTACCTACTTGCTTTTCAAAAGTAAAAAAAAAAATGATGAAAACGTGATAAACATGCCACCCCAGTTGCAACAAGCTTATGTTTCTCCTGACGCGAGTGGAAGGCACTAATGACATCCCATACTTAAGTACTAGAGGCTAAGACCTCTAAATCGTTTTAAGGCACAAAGGTCAGTATTTGTAATCAATGTCTTTGCTTCCGTTTCTAACGCATGCAGAACACTAACAGCGTGGCGGCTACCATTCCACACCTGAATGGCGATATTCAAGTGTACTTGAGATATCCAATGTTTACAGATGAAACGATTTTTCGCTATAAAAATAGTGTTGTAAAATACGTAGGTGCCTCGCGATTGGAGTGCGTCAGCCTCGCCCGCACTTGTGCAAACTCCTCGATTGTTTCTACTATCCTTTTGACCATTGAGCATAATGGCTGTTAATGTGCTCTGCAATAGTAAAGGATAATTCATGCTAAAACTTCCTCATTCATTTGCCTTCCTTTTTTGGCTCCGCGTCCAAAGAAAACTTACGCATATTAAGGAAACATGTAATTATTGCATTATACTGAGATTTATGAATAGCCAGTCGTCTATATTTGTATAGCATTTTAGAGAACCGGAAAGGTTAATTAATGCTTCTATGCAACAAATAAGAACCCTCAACCCGTTTTGTATTACCCTATGTTGCAAGTATTGCATGCACTGATTAGTAAAACCGATAATCGTCATGATAGCCAGCAGCCAGTTGCCGCGTTCTCACATTGCCTGGTTAATTAAATTTGCTTATTATTCGCGGATTATCTTACCGATCGATACCCAAGAATATATCTTACACGACGTGTATCGGGTGGTTACAACTTCACAAGATAGCTGAAGGATGGATGAAGAATGGAAGAAGCTATGCTGGATGGTTGTCTGCTGGATGCGGAGGGCGCAGGATCGACCCGAGACGCGCTTTTTGAGACCTTATTCTTTGTCATCTCATTATCAGCTAAAAGATTTTCATTGCTGTCCAGCGATGAACGACTTTCATCTTATCACGATGATGACGATAATATTGATAATGTAATGTGACATTTCAAAAAGTTGTGACGATCACGCGAGTAGAGCTTGGCTAGTCGGAAATGGCGCGACCGACCATTCAAAGCAACTCCCTTAAAAACCTTCATAGTCTGGTTCCTAGATGAGGGCAATAGTAAAATACCTGATGCGACTGCGGCATGATATATTTTGGACACAAAACGGTTAGAAATTAAAACACTACAATCAGAAAGAAATCCTTGCATTGTTCGCGTTTGCCTTCTTTCTTTCCTTTACAATCTTTACAAGTCGCTTATTTCCTCCGATATTGTTCCACGCTAGATCGCAAGTTTGTCTACCACAAACTTGGTAGAAACAACGTTAACTAACCAGCAACAACAAAGGTACAGCCTACTACGAGTATAGCAATGTTTGACGAGAATTAAGTTTGATACCTGTCAAAACATTCTTGTGGCGAATCAAGTTTGAATGAAAGCGAAGTGACTTGCAGTAAGCATACAAGAGAGTGTTGACAGCAGTTGATTGGTGTTTGCCCGAAGCCTCACTAATAAAACTACTAATTGCGTGTTTCACGTCGGCCTTGGGAGAACGACCTCATGCGGCAAACTGTTCGAAGGACATTGGCATTTGGAAAATATTTGTTCAGTTAGCTGCGTCACTTTTCTCGGGAACTCTTCAGCTGGGCAAACAATGTAAAACTTTCATTTCGGGCGCTTTATTGTCCAATGACTTGGCAGCGTTTTCGCGTTCTGTCAGATATTAAGTTTAATATAATCCTTGCAAGCCTTCCCGTTTTTCACCGACTTACGCTAATTATAATAATACTACTGGAAACTCGACTATAGATGTGCGGAGAAGTACGGAAATCAACTTTGATCTAAGATTCTAGAGGAACCTAATAAAATGTTAGTTCTTCTATCCTAAGGTGTTATCGCATGAATATTCGCTTTAATCTCTCTCATATGATTTATTTTATTCACACTATGCCTGCAACTTCATTACTAGAATGCATTATGCATTCCATTCAGCCATGTTAGCTATGAATTGTTACTGATTTAAATTGAATGCGCCAAACAGAATCGATTCTGTCATTTAATGCAGACCTTGGCATAAAGCAATGTAATCATCTGATTGCCTCTCGGATTCGTTTCGTGTAGCAAGTGGAGTGATTGATAGTTAAACTGTTATTAGTCTTTTTGGTTTTCGCGCGATCGTTTTAAGTGTAACATAACTTTTTAATGATGAGAACAGTTCGTTTCTCTGCTTTGCAAGTTTAACTATGTTACGATATTAAATGTCTTCAATAAATAAAACATTATAAAAGCGTTCACTTTTTGCCGCGTACTTTTTAAAGCAGCTGGGATTGAATTTATAATAATAAGCTTAACATCCATCATGATATTTCAACTAATTTACCTACACAAAACAACACAAAATATCACTGCTAATTTTTCCATACTAATCGAGATTTCGTTCTATTCTGTTTCCTCCTCCACAACTTTGCCAATGTTAAGGAAATTTGGAGCGACTAAATGGAACGAAAATGTCGTATTTGAAAATGTTTGTGTTCTAGGCAGACGCCTAGAACACAAATTTTATAGTAATAAGCGCAAAAATCAAGTCTGTTTTTGGCCAAAATTTCGCCGCAAACGAACGCCTAGTGAGATTTGTTTCGTTTTGGAGGAGGGATCAGACGAGAAAGATATCTCCAATTGTATAACCCGGATTCGTTAAGTTTGATCCTCATTTTTATCCAACGCCATAAGTTATCAGGTGCAAATTTAACGTAAACTGATAGTACTGGAAAAGGAGCAGTGACATGTCCTCTTAACGTATTATAGGTGCCCAAGAATCACATGAAAATCCGTTCAGTAGTTTTTGAGATTATCGCGAACATACAGACAGATGCAGCGGGGGATATTAGGTGTAAGTAAAGGAGTAGTATCCATATCAGAGATATCAATGAGGATTCGCGCGCAGCCCGTCAAGTACCTATTTCCTCTTCTCGTTTACAATTCCGCCATTAAAATCCTTGAGTTATTAACAAAGTATCGAGCAAATAAGAACTAGACTCCCGCAAATGTTCGGTCAGAACACAAACAGGTTTGTTAGAGAAGTGCTGTCATTTCCTTATATGGAGTAATGCCGTGTAATTCGTATGTATTGTTAATTGAGACTGACTAAAGCGCTAATTGTTGGTTACTCGCTGACTTCTGCTAATCACTTCGCATTCTCTTAATATCTTCACGGTAGCCTCCTATTATTGACCTCCCAATCCTAAAAGATCTTATGTACGTCCGAGTTTGAAACACATAGGATATTTCAGAATCGTAGATTTAATACAAGTGTACAATATACTGTTAACGAGCGGATCACTAAACATCGTGTTCATAACAAAGTCTCGTTAATGTGAGTAAAGAAAATAAATAGGCCTTTGAGTAAAGTGAACTCGTTAAAAGTTCTTGAATCGGTGAGGTAGGCTTGCGCGTCAGGAATTGCTTACGGAAAACAGGCCGCACGCATTCAATTTATCGCATATTAACACGAGACTTGATTTGGTTGTGAGTAGAAATGGAAAGGGTGTAGGACGCTTTGAAATTCAAAACTTGTCAGTAACTTTTAACATACAGCAGTATATTATAAAACCCTGTTGTGTCCAAACTTAGGTATGTTTGTGTGCATTCGGATTCGGACAAACATGTACACTACACTAGAGCAAAATCAAATACAATTCTACTAATTAAATAGTTGCGACTCGCGTCTAATATCCGCATTCTTCAAACTCGTTGACCTATGTAAACAGTCCTAGTCCTAAAATTAGTAAGTAATTTACGCAAGAAATAATGGTTCAACGACAAAAATTTGCAATTGTCTTTTCATGAAGGATCATCATAAATAAATATGGACATATTCCTCTTATTGTCACATTTACCTACCTACTTTTCTCCTGAGAATCTAAATGTTATTCTACCACTATTGAATTTAAGAGCGCAGGCACTCAGAAACCCTCCTCTAGAATTTACTTTGTAGGACCCATATCCCTGCTATATCGTATCTAAATGTGGTATATTGAACGTCTAAAGTTTTGGATCGAATTCCCAGACATAAGTTCCAGTACATTAACATACTTGACGCGACACGGGTAACCGAGAGCAATATTTACCCGCCGGTAGGGCTGCCATCCGTCCGGGTTTCCCCGGATTTGTCCTAGTTTAGAGTCCGTCCGGGGGAATCAAAAAGTATCCGGGGAATACCCGGACACTTTATGTTAATGAAAAATAAAGTGATTGATTTTTAATAATATTATTCTCGGGCACGTCCGGGGAAAACACGTCCGGGAAAAAAATTAGATTTACGCTAAACTAAATATCCGGGTTTTCTAATGTCTTTGTCGGGGTTCGGCGAATTTAGAGATGGCAGCCCTACCCGCCGGTAACTTTACGGCGACGTTGACGTAACTGGAGCGCGGTCCACTTCTCGCCGGATCGAACTTGCGTACTACACCACACCAGAAATAGACGTGGACCCGAGGAACAATCACTCCATGCAATCTCGCTCCGCCAAGGACGCCTCACGAACGGCCCGCTCAATTAAACCACTGTTTATTGATATTGAAATGACCTATGCGAATTAGACCATTCAACTCCTACATACAAGTATTTAATACAATAAGTTTACTTTTATATGTTTAAGTAGATATGTGCGTTGGATCCGATTCAATTCACGAAGTTATCGAAATGAAAATGTTACTGAATGACGTACCAACAAAATGTTTAACAAAAAAAAGAACCGACTTCAATTCAGTAAAACTAAAAAGCCAACAATAACCCGTTCAAGTACAGATTACATTTGACTCACCCTTCGAAGTCGATCCCAAACCACTCAGTTCTTATATTTATATTTTATAGTTTACGCGAGGTTTGGCACCGACTTCGAAGGGTGAGGCAAATGTAATCTGTACTTGAACGGGTTATTGTTGGCTTTTTAGTTTTACTGAACTGAAGTCGGTTCTTTTTTTTGTAATATTTTTTTTTTTTGCTTTTTAGTGTTTCGTGTGTGTTCATCATCAGTTTCCTTACACCAAATCCTATTTACTGAATGTAAATTCTTGACTTTATCAATAAATTACCGAAAGCGCCGTACATGTCCCTATAACATTTGAAGAGTTCCCTCGATTTCTCCAAGATTCCATCATCAGATCCCGACTTAGTGCCAACGGGACCAACTCGGAGTTATAGGTACCCTTTCGATTAAAAAAAAAAAATTGAAAATCGGTTCACGATTCTCGGAGATATCGAGTAACATACATAGAAGAAGAAAAAAATAGTTCGAATTGAGAACCTCCTCCTTTTTTGAAGTCGGTTAAAAAAACATGCATTTATCCAATTCCAATGTCCAGCAGCAGTTAGTACATTATCATTAATTAAAGTCGATAAAACAAATAACTTAAGTAATTATGTGACGTGTCGTATAAGATGCAAGTTGCCACAATCACGACGAACTCGCTTGAGGAAGTTATAAACATCAATTAGTCGCGTCCAATGGTCTCTTGTATAGTAAATGCTTTAGGAGTGATTACGTGTCGTTTTGTTTCTTTGTTTTCTTCGCGTACGGTCAAGCTCGTGATCGGGGACAAAACAAACCGCCCGTTCCAAGAACTCATCACGAGTTCAAATATCGATGCAAATTTTGCTTCTCTTCTGACGAAAATAGAAGCATATTATTATTATGCTCTTTATTTTCGTAATAACATAATTTGCAAGCAAAATTATTCTTGATTCGTGCCCAAATGTATTTATTTAGGTAAAACACCATTATGTTTACGTTATAATCGCTGTTCAACGTCAGACCATTGCAAACAGAATCGTTACTGCTTGCGAACACGAGAACATTAAAATATGTAATTAACTTATATTGAATTTAATTTCAACTAATCCGTTTACGATTTTGTTACTCTGCTAATGCTACACTTTTAGTTGGTAGTAAAATCATATCTTGCAATGATATTAAACAAATACTTTTATTCATAGATTTGGAGCAGCCCGCAATTGAAACGTAACTTGTTTTTATAAGAAATCTTTGCCAAGATTTCTGCATGTGTGCAGCATCTTTTGAACAATTTGTATATCGCGTGCAATTTAAATCATAACGCTAGTGTTTCGTACACTTGACTAGAGTAAATTATATCCTAATATTGCTTTAACGGCACACTCTAACAAATGACTAGGTAGAGCCGTTAGTCCTGTCAGGTCCCGTGGTCCCATCTCTCTAACTGCGATCTAAGAGTAGCTAACGGCCAATGCATGATACACTATAAATCGTTGGAAATCCAGGCCTCACCGTACAATTTACAGCAAGTCAGTGCACGGTCAATACCAATCGATGTTCCGATGCAGTTGACGTGTGCCACGTCTGCGGCCCGTGCTATCGCTCCACAACACTGTCACTGTCGCGGGTAGTATAGTAAATCGACAACCAAAGCTAACGAACTCAATTGCCGACAATTGGCGATAGCCATGATCTTGAAGCCAGTGGCGTATGGTTGTAATAAGCACAATCAATCGCACCTCGCACATCGGGTTAACAATCTCGTTGACCTGGCGACGGCGCTCAATGATATGGTAAAATATAATACACTATGGCGTCAACGTTGAAATGAAAAGCAAACTACGCTGTGTAAATTCTGGACCGAGCTGAAACGCGAAAATTTTAGTGTATTCATGTAATAGTTTCATCTAGAAAAATTAGGGTATAGGGTATCATATCCTATTGATTAGAAATATAAGTAAACTTTCATATTTTAACTCCAGAAAGTAGGTAAATTAGATTTCTTATCGTATCGTAAACTGTAATCGGTTGTCCAGGAAATGAAAATGACGCGTATGCTTGCCTAATATGCGACGCGATATATTTTTTTCCTGGAGTACGTAAATGTTGGTTAAATATTTGTCGTATTGTAACATATCGCGGTCGCACAATTCTTCGAATAACGGGATTTCCCGCTCGTAATGAAATGGAAGTTCCCACGTGCGCTTGAACGACAGGGCCGTGGTGCCACATTCGTGCAAACTTAACTGTTTCGTGTGTAGGACAATAACTCAACTGTTCTGTAAGGGAACTGAGTATCAATCAGTTCAATCACAAATATCACAATAGCGTCACATGAAAGTCATGAATTACTTACTAGCAATTTGGAACACTAAATGAGGTATCAATTGGTGTGAAGGCGATTTTAGCAATTTACAACCGAGAGCCTTCCGGGCGCACGTTGACGTCCGCCAAACTAATAAAAAATATATTGCATTTCATTTACGACTACCGAAACTGCCTCGCCGACTACTGCCAGTGTATGACATTATATGTATTTGCTGCATTACTGTAACGCGTAGCAAAATAAGACTTTGTTAAAACGACAAGTACTGAAATAAAACATACGCGATGTCATGCAACCTTGAAATGTTTAGAGTTTCGGAATTCAGAATAGAAAACCTGAAGTGGTGCATTACGTGGCATGAATATAAAAAAGTACTGGCGCCACTCCAATGCGGGTGATGCTGAAGCAGACCCTAGTTCTAGTTATGAAACGTAATGGAAATATATCGACATTGGGAGCAAAAATCTCATAAGACTACACTCCTATTCATGTCATATCGTGTTGAACCCAGACACATCGAATAAACTTTTACATGCGAATGCGCTTTAAGCAAAATGAGAATGTCGACAGAATAAGGGAGTTGATTAGAATACAAAATAAAAAAATAATTTAGCGACGTGGTTTGCGAGACACAATCACATGGAGTGCCTCCCCTTGTCTCGGTGATTCATCTTTTCAATCTACTTTGGTTAGATAGTTGCAACCATATGATGCGATTTTTAACTTATCATACTCGTATTACGATGAACTTTCGTGCAGTCAGTGTCCACTGGCACGTTTGTGTAATAATGTAGCGTAGAGTTCGCTCACGATCCTTGGTTCTGTGCGATTTGACATGCGGCGCTCGTCGTCAGCGACATTAAATTCTGTTTTGGGAACCATAACTTACATCACGATGTTTATTTGATTGCACAAGCGATCAATCAGGCGGCCTACTTCTAGCATTTATAATGCGGTTTGTGCATTGCCTCGAAAAGTTCCAACTAACGCTCGAAATATCTACTGACAACAAATTAACATTTCGTGTTTTGTTTCAATGACTAATTATGAAGATAATTTATTTTTTAATGAGCTTCATGTGTCTTCAACAATGAATACATAATAGCATATTACCATATTTAGCTATTGAATAGTTAGCTACTAGATGGCAGATCAGTAACAAATTTTGCATACGTTTACCTTAATGAACATTTTTGTAAATTACGTGCAGGTGCAGTTTAGAATAATTTAATAGAAGATTTATGAGGACATATCATATTTAGACTCGCTTATTAGGTACCTGATTTTAAGTTGTGATGTCTTGCCTACGAAGTTAACTGCCGTGAGTAAATGCAAATATTTGCGAAAGCAAAATCTAAGTCGGGTGGCAACTAAAAATTGCAATAAAGGAGAACAAAGTAAGTAGGTGAAACGCGTTTGATAAGTCAGCTTGCCTACTTGATAGATAGTATAACATTTATTTTATGATCTGTCTCAGACCTTCAAGCTTTAGTATAGAAAACCGATCCGACCTTTATTCTTTGTAAGTGGTCTTTAGAACGAGAACTAGTTGAAATCCCCGGGGCGTACGAAGGCCGCCCCGCGTCCGAGCTTAGCACCTCGACACAATGAGTCCGCTGGGCAGGTTGTTTTTGCTCAGGGCGCGTTGTCTTCTCGAGGCCGCACGGTACGGTATCGCTCGACACGCTCCTCTCACTTCCTACTGGCTGTATAAATACTACCTAAGTATTATAGTATTAGAACAATTTTAAATGCTATTTATAACCTGATGCAAAAAGTTACAATCTTTATTCCTAACGCGGACGGTGTTTTTGTCCTCGCATATCTGTTTGCTAACTCTGTCTGGCCATAGTTCTCAAAATAATCGACCTGGATGTTTTTATTTATTAAAAGCCCGTATATCCGTGATAATTTTTGAATCATGGAGCGTCTCTGTTTCAGTTTCGCCAAGATTTCTTTAGTAGGTATGTTCGGATGTTTGGATGTGCGGATTTCCGGCTGTTCTCGCCTACATGCCACATTTCTCAACCGATTCTCGTTCCGAGTTTCAATAAGTATATACATTTGTTTGTCGAATCAGTGTTTCGAAATTTTCAAAATTGCAGAGAAATGGGGGCTGAATGAAATGGTAAAATAATTACAAATTTCTGCCATTTTAAAACAATCTCGCGAGGTCTACAGCTCACAGATCCGGCCATTTGGGCTTATTTGGACATTCTGGAGATGCCTTTATAAGGTCTTATATCACGTATGTGTCCCTTGTGCGAATTCTCAGATCGTATAAATGTGGCAATAATTGGACATACGGTGTATTATTAGTTGAAAGCCTTTGAACAAAATTTCAACTGTGGTCTACGTCCACACGTGTATTTTTAATAGCAAACATCCATTAATTGCCTTTCTAATGTGCCGGCGTTTTTTTAATGCTAATCCAATAACGCGACAGTTACTTGCGGCCGCTGCCGCTGAAGCTTGGTCGATTCTTACTGACTATCTGTTCGTACGAAATACAACGAATGATAAACTTTATACTCGGTGTAAGTATACTAAATTGAATAATTAAGATCTATAAACGCACTAGCTTTTCCCCGAGGCTTCTCTCGCGTCGAAATCGGCGTACACTATCCTCCGGGAATCCACGCTTTTTTTCGGGATAAGCAGCCTATGTGTTAAGTTAGGGTATAAACTATCTCTGTTCCAAATTTCATGCAAATCTGTTCAGCCGTTTCGGCGTGTTTCTTCACTTAACAAACATTACAAACGCACTCATAATCTATCGCCTTTATAATATTAGCGTGATATACATACGTGCATTTGAGTACCACAGGGAAGCGTTGCTTAGTGGGTATTACTGCTAAGGATTAAGGTGTAAAAACGCAATAAAAATTTATAATTTATAAAAATACTTACATACAATATCCTTCCGTGCGCTTTTCATATGGAAATAGTCGTTTTTAGGGTTCCATACACCAAGAGCAATATAAAATCCTATGAACCTGGCTCGCGCTTGGCCGCTTTTTTAGCTCTGTGTATTATTAAACTGCGATTTAGTATTTACGATCGATATCATACATCAGACGGAACAAAAACTCTTCAATTAATCGCTGAAACCGTATATTTAATTAGAACATTATTTTTTTATGGTCGACATTTAAATTATATGTTGCCGTGCGATATGTTGTCCTTTAGCGGCCCTGATTGATTGTTCACGCACTGCTATGGAATTAATTGCAGGGTAACACTGTTTACTTGTCTCTAAAACATGGTAAACATGATTGACTAATGCACATCGTATTGACGAGGTCATGTCTGTTATTGTCTTTAAATTAAGTGAAAATTATATTTAGTTAAACATTTGTAAACTTCAATAACCGAGCGAGCGAAGCGTTTGGCCCAATTCTTCGTATGTCTAGATGTTAGGATATCCAGATGCTTTCCGACTGTCCTCGCCTAGAGGTCGTATTTCTCAATCGATTCTCATGTTGTTTTGTCCGAAGGGTCGATTAAGTAGTATACTTATACAAGTTTTTTTATCGATTCCGTTTTAAATTTTTCTCGACATGGCGAAAATATGTTGAAAACGTAACTAACGTCAAATTTCAGCAATTTTAAGCAATTTCAGCAACAATTAAACTAGTACAGAGCCACTAGTTTAATTTACGCATCGAACTTAATTATGTTTGTAAAGAAAAATACAGTGTATTATCGATATCGGTCCACGTGGAAAATGATTATCTCTTACATAAATAAGGTTTCGATGACCTCTTCCTTAATTGCAGTTGATATGTTTACACGCTGACCTCAACTATATCTTTATTTAGTTGCTAAATTCGGCAAGGTCACGCAGCTGGCTTAGATTTCTTCGTAATGTGCCACGCGGAATCCGTCAGATAAGAGGTCGCGGTGCTATTGGTTGGCATCATTATCTATTCGACTTATCGCTCGGAAACATCCTTACATCACTGACTCACAATTGAACCACACTCAAGATAGCTAAACCGAACCTTGAGTCAACCGTGATGTTGACGTGACGTGGCTGTACGATCACAATGCGAAAGTAGTAGATGAAATATTTTAATTTTAACTTCATAATGCTCGACAAAGGATCCTAACGTTGATGCCTAAAATGTTATGAGAAAGGCAATTAGGTACTACAACTTTGTCCTTTAAAAAACGAAGGAAAAATCCATACGACATACGTAGGTACGTCAAAGCCTGAGCAATCGGACGACTCGGCGGTTTAGGTATATAGAATTGTGGCGTAAATGGGACCATTTCTTGCAATTTCATTCGGTTTTGTGTTATGGGTAACTTGAGCTTCCTCTACCTTATGAGTTATAGACGACCTTTGTGCGTACTGGTTACATATTTCATTTTCAGGAAATTATTTAGAAAAAAATAATTTGAATAATAATTATGTAATAGGTACAACACACAATGTTATCTAAAATTCATGTTTTTTTATTAAAAAGGGTATTTTTTTTAAATATATTGTAGTAGATACGATAAGATAATAAACTGCTTAGAAACGATGTCGTGCACTGCGTATTCATTTGACCACCGTAACTTCTCCATTTGGGGAATATAGAACAGAACCACTTACAATGGCAAAGTCAAAGCCTAATACAAATTCAGTCACACAGATCTTTCAACCAATCCAACCAACGCTCATAACTTGTTATGGTTCTATTATTTTCTACCAACTCAGCCTAGATCTACAATTTGTACCACTCTCCAGTATGTACCTATATATGTATGTCACGCCCTGAACTTCACTTCGCTTGGATGTGTGTGAACCTAGCATATCAAATGTTAGAATCTCACAATTTAAGGACAGTTCTAGTAGCATCCCCAATAGTTCTACAGTTCCTCATACTTTTTTTCAAAAGTTCTGTTCAACTTTCTGAAAAAAAAAATTTTCAAAATGAGATGCTAACTTCACACTACCCCGATCAGCATCTCAACAGTTCTTGATTGCTAGACCATAAATACGACAGAAACTGCATAGTTCTATCGCCTGGAGCCAGCACAGCAATAGTTCTGGCCCAAAAACAAAAAAAAAATGAGATGCTAACTTCACGATACACCTACTAGCATCTCAGTAGTTCTCGATAACTAGGTCACAAATACGTCTGAAACTGCATAGTTCTATCACTTGGAAGCAACACAAAAATAGTTCCAGCGACAAAACGAAACAAATCACCTCATACACTATTCTAGCTAAAAAAAAAAAAAAGTTTTTTTTGATATGCTCGATTTTAAGCGAGAGTTCTGCACAGCATCTCAGCTGTTTTGGATGGCAACGTCACGAATACGTATAGAACTGCCGAGTTCTACCTTCTGCGGGCAAAACAGCAATAGTTCTAGCGAAAAAACGAAAAAAAATAAGATTTTTTTGATATGCTACATTTTATGTAAGAGTTCTGCACAGCATCTCAGCTGTTTTGGATGGCAACGCCACAAATACGTATAGAACTGACAAGTTCTGCTATCTGCGGGCGAAACAGCAATAGTTCTAGCGAAAAAACGAAAAAAAAAATAGATTTTTTTGATATGCGAGAGTTCTGCACAGCATCTCAGCTGTTTTGGATGGCAACGTCACGAATACGTATAGAACTGCCGAGTTCTACCTTCTGCGGGCGAAACAGCAATAGTTCTAGCGAAAAAAGGAAAAAAATAAGATTTTTTTGATATGCTACATTTTATGCGAGAGTTCTGCACAGCATCTCAGCTGTTTTGGATGGCAACGTCACGAATACGTATAGAACTGCCGAGTTCTACCTTCTGCGGGCGAAACAGCAATAGTTCTAGCGAAAAAAGGAAAAAAAATAAGATTTTTTTGATATGCTACATTTTATGCGAGAGTTCTGTACAGCATCTCAGCTGTTTTGGATGGCAACGCCACGAATACGTATAGAACTGCCGAGTTCTGCCTTCTGCGGGCGAAACAGCAATAGTTCTAGCGAAAAAAGGAAAAAAAATAAGATTTTTTTGATATGCTACATTTTATGCGAGAGTTCTGCACAGCATCTCAGCTGTTTTGGATGGCAACGTCACGAATACGTATAGAACTGCCGAGTTCTACCTTCTGCGGGCAAAACAGCAATAGTTCTAGCGAAAAAACGAAAAAAAATAAGATTTTTTTGATATGCTACATTTTATGTAAGAGTTCTGCACAGCATCTCAGCTGTTTTGGATGTCAACGCCACAAATACGTATAGAACTGACAAGTTCTGCTATCTGCGGGCGAAACAGCAATAGTTCTAGCGAAAAAACGAAAAAAATAAGATTTTTTTGATATGCTACATTTTATGCGAGAGTTCTGCACAGCATCTCAGCTGTTTTGGATGGCAACGTCACGAATACGTATAGAACTGCCGAGTTCTACCTTCTGCGGGCGAAACAGCAATAGTTCTAGCGAAAAAAGGAAAAAAAATAAGATTTTTTTGATATGCTACATTTTATGCGAGAGTTCTGTACAGCATCTCAGCTGTTTTGGATGGCAACGCCACGAATACGTATAGAACTGCCGAGTTCTGCCTTCTGCGGGCGAAACAGCAATAGTTCTAGCGAAAAAAGGAAAAAAAATAAGATTTTTTTGATATGCTACATTTTATGCGAGAGTTCTGCACAGCATCTCAGCTGTTTTGGATGGCAACGTCACGAATACGTATAGAACTGCCGAGTTATACCTTCTGCGGGCGAAACAGCAATAGTTCTAGCGAAAAAAGGAAAAAAAATAAGATTTTTTTGATATGCTACATTTTATGCGAGAGTTCTGCACAGCATCTCAGCTGTTTTGGATGGCAACGTCACGAATACGTATAGAACTGCCGAGTTATACCTTCTGCGGGCGAAACAGCAATAGTTCTAGCGAAAAAACGAAAAAAAATAAGATTTTTTTGTTATGCTACATTTTATGCGAGAGTTCTGCACAGCATTTCAGCTGTTTTGGATGGCAACGTTACGAATACGTATAGAACTGCCGAGTTCTACCTTCTGCGGGTGAAACAGCAATAGTTCTAGCGAAAAAACGAAAAAAAAAAAAGATTTTTTTGAAATGCTACATTTTATGCGAGAGTTCTGCACAGCATCTCAGCTGTTTTGGATGGCAACGTCACGAATACGTATAGAACTGCCAAGTTCTACCTTCTGCGGGCGAAACAGCAATAGTTCTAGCGAAAAAACGAAAAAAAATAAGATTTATTTGAAATGCTACATTTTATGAGACAGTTCTGCACAGCATCTCAGCTGTTTTGGATAGAAACGCCACAAACACGTATAGAACTGACGAGTTCTACCATCTGCGGGCGAAAGAGCAATAGTTCTAGCGAAAAAACGAAAAAAAAATAAGATTTTTTTGAAAGGCTACATTTTATGAGACAGTTCTGCACAGCATCTCAACTGTTTTGGATAGCAACGCCACAAACACGTATAGAACTGACGAGTTCTACCATCTGCGGGCGAAACAGCAATAGTTCTAGCGAAAAAACGAAAAAAATAAGATTTTTGTGATATGCTACATTTTATGCGAGAGTTCTGCACAGCATCTCAGCTGTTTTGGATAGAAACGCCACAAACACGTATAGAACTGACGAGTTCTACCATCTGCGGGCGAAAGAGCAATAGTTCTAGCGAAAAAACGAAAAAAATAAGATTTTTGTGATATGCTACATTTTATGCGAGAGTTCTGCACAGCATCTCAGCTGTTTTGGATGGCAACGTCACGAATACGTAGAGAACTGCCAAGTTCTACCTTCTGCGGGCGAAACAGCAATAGTTCTAGCAAAAAAACGAAAAATAAGTTTTTTTTGAAATGCTACATTTTATGAGACAGTTCTGCACAGCATCTCAGCTGTTTTGGATAGAAACGCCACAAACACGTATAGAACTGACGAGTTCTACCATCTGCGGGCGAAACAGCAATAGTTCTAGCGAAAAAACGAAAAAAAAATATGATTTTTTTGATATGCTACATTTTATGTAAGAGTTCTGCACAGCATCTCAGCTGTTTTGGATGGCAACGTCACGAATACGTATAGAACTGCCAAGTTCTACCTTCTGCGGGCGAAACAGCAATAGTTCTAGCGAAAAAACGAAAAAAAATAAGATTTATTTGAAATGCTACATTTTATGAGACAGTTCTGCACAGCATCTCAGCTGTTTTGGATAGAAACGCCACAAACACGTATAGAACTGACGAGTTCTACCATCTGCGGGCGAAAGAGCAATAGTTCTAGCGAAAAAACGAAAAAAAAATAAGATTTTTTTGAAAGGCTACATTTTATGAGACAGTTCTGCACAGCATCTCAACTGTTTTGGATAGCAACGCCACAAACACGTATAGAACTGACGAGTTCTACCATCTGCGGGCGAAACAGCAATAGTTCTAGCGAAAAAACGAAAAAAATAAGATTTTTGTGATATGCTACATTTTATGCGAGAGTTCTGCACAGCATCTCAGCTGTTTTGGATAGAAACGCCACAAACACGTATAGAACTGACGAGTTCTACCATCTGCGGGCGAAAGAGCAATAGTTCTAGCGAAAAAACGAAAAAAATAAGATTTTTGTGATATGCTACATTTTATGCGAGAGTTCTGCACAGCATCTCAGCTGTTTTGGATGGCAACGTCACGAATACGTAGAGAACTGCCAAGTTCTACCTTCTGCGGGCGAAACAGCAATAGTTCTAGCAAAAAAACGAAAAATAAGTTTTTTTTGAAATGCTACATTTTATGAGACAGTTCTGCACAGCATCTCAGCTGTTTTGGATAGAAACGCCACAAACACGTATAGAACTGACGAGTTCTACCATCTGCGGGCGAAACAGCAATAGTTCTAGCGAAAAAACGAAAAAAAATATGATTTTTTTGATATGCTACATTTTATGTAAGAGTTCTGCACAGCATCTCAGCTGTTTTGGATGGCAACGCCACGAATACGTATAGAACTGACGAGTTTTACTATCTGCGGGAGAAACAGCAATAGTTCTAGCGAAAAAACGAAAAAAAAATATGATTTTTTTGATATGCTACATTTTATGTAAGAGTTCTGCACAGCATCTCAGCTGTTTTGGATGGCAACGCCACGAATACGTATAGAACTGACGAGTTTTACTATCTGCGGGAGAAACAGCAATAGTTCTAGCGAAAAAACGAAAAAAAATTAGATTTTTTTGATATGCTACATTCTATGCGAGAGTTCTGCACAGCATCTCAGTTGTTTTGGATGGCAACGTCACGAATACGTATAGAACTGCCGAGTTCTACCTTCTGCGGGCGAAACAGCAATAGTTCTAGCGAAAAAACGAAAAAAAATAAGATTTTTTTGATATGCTACATTTTATGCGAGAGTTCTGCACAGCATCTCAGCTGTTTTGGATGGCAACGTCACGAATACGCATAGAACTGCCGAGTTCTACCTTCTGCGGGCGAAACAGCAATAGTTCTAGCGAAAAAACGAAAAAAAAAAGATTTTTATGATGTGCTACATTTTATGAGACAGCAGTTCTGCACAGCATCTCAGCTGTTTTGTATAGCAACGCCACAAATACGTATAGAACTGACGAGTTCTACCATCTGCGGGTAAAACAGCAATAGTTCTAGGGAAAAAACGAAAAAAAATAAGATTTTCTTGATATGCTTCATTTTATGAAAGAGTTCTGCACAGCATCTCAGCTGTTTTGGATGGCAACGTCACGAATACGTATAGAACTGACGAGTTCTACTATCTGCAGGCGAAACAGCAATAGTTCTAGCGAAAAAACAAAAAAAAAATAAGATTTTTTTGATATGCTACATTTTATGCGAGAGTTCTGCACAGCATCTCAGCTGTTTTGGATGGCAACGTCACGAATACGTATAGAACTGCCGAGTTCTACCTTCTGCGGGCGAAACAGCAATAGTTCTAGCGAAAAAACGAAAAAAAATAAGATTTTTTTGATATGCTACATTTTATGCGAGAGTTCTGCACAGCATCTCAGCTGTTTTGGATGGCAACGCCACAAATACGTATAGAACTGACGAGTTCTACTATCTGCGGGCGAAACAGCAATAGTTCTAGCGAAAAAACGAAAAAAAAAAAAGATTTTTTTGATATGCTACATTTTATGCGAGAGTTCTGCACAGCATCTCAGCTGTTTTGGATGGCAACGTCACGAATACGTATAGAACTGCCAAGTTCTACCTTCTGCGGGCGAAACAGCAATAGTTCTAGCGAAAATACAAAAAAAAATAAGATTTTTTTGATATGCTACATTTTATGCGAGAGTTCTGCACAGTATCTCAGCTGTTTTGGATGGCAACGTCACGAATACGTATAGAACTGCCAAGTTCTACCTTCTGCGGGCGAAACAGCAATAGTTCTAGCGAAAATACGAAAAAAATAAGATTTTTTTGATATGCTACATTTTATGCGAGAGTTCTGCACAGCATCTCAGCTGTTTTGGATGGCAACGTCACGAATACGTATAGAACTGACGAGTTCTACTATCTGCGGGCGAAACAGCAATAGTTCTAGCGAAAAAACGAAAAAAAAAAAGATTTTTTTGATATGCTACATTTTATGCGAGAGTTCTTTACAGCATCTCAGCTGTTTTGGATGGCAACGTCACGAATACGTATAGAACTGCCAAGTTCTACCTTCTGCGGGCGAAACAGCAATAGTTCTAGCGAAAATACAAAAAAAATAAGATTTTTTTGATATGCTACATTTTATGCAAAAGTTCTGCACAGCATCTCAGCTGTTTTGGATGGCAACGTCACGAATACGTATAGAACTGCTAAGTTCTACCTTCTGCGGGCGAAACAGCAATAGTTCTAGCGAAAATACGAAAAAAAATAAGATTTTTTTGATATGCTACATTTTATGCGAGAGTTCTGCACAGCATCTCAGCTGTTTTGGATGGCAACGTCACGAATACGTATAGAACTGCCGAGTTCTACCTTCTGCGGGCGAAACAGCAATAGTTCTAGCGAATAAACGAAAAAAAATAAGATTTTCTTGATATGCTACATTTTATGTAAGAGTTCTGCACAGCATCTCAGCTGTTTTGGATGGCAACGCCACAAATACGTATAGAACTGACGAGTTTTACTATCTGCGGGCGAAACATCAATAGTTCTAGCGAAAAAACGAAAAAAAAAAAGATTTTTATGATGTGCTACATTTTATGAGACAGTTCTGCACAGCATCTCAGCTGTTTTGGATAGCAACGCCACAAATACGTATAGAACTGACGAGTTCTACCATCTGCGGGTAAAGCAGCAATAGTTCTAGGGAAAAAACGAAAAAAAATAAGATTTTCTTGATATGCTTCATTTTATGAAAGAGTTCTGCACAGCATTGCCATCTAAAACAGCTGAGATGCTGTGCAGAACTCTCGCATAAAATGTAGCATATCAAAAAAATCTTATTTTTTTTCGTTTTTTCGCTAGAACTATTGCTGTTTCGCCCGCAGATAGTAGAACTCGTCAGTTCTATACGTATTTGTGGCGTTGCCATCCAAAACAGCTGAGATGCTGTGCAGAACTCTTACATAAAATGTAGCATATCAAAAAAATCTTATTTTTTTTCGTATTTTCGCTAGAACTATTGCTGTTTCGCCCGCAGAAGGTAGAACTCGGCAGTTCTATACGTATTCGTGACGTTACCATCCAAAACAGCTGAGATGCTGTGCAGAATTCTCGCATAAAATGTAGCATATCAAAAAAATCTTATTTTTTTTCGTATTTTCGCTAGAACTGTTGCTGTTTCGCCCGCAGATAGCAGAACTCGTCAGTTCTATACGTATTTGTGGCGTTGCCATCCAAAACAGCTGAGATGCTGTGCAGAGCTCTTACATAAAATGTAGCATATCAAAAAATCTTATTTTTTTTCGTTTTTTCGCTAGAACTATTGCTGTTTCGCCCGCAGATGGTAGAACTTGGCAGTTCTATACGTATTTGTGACGTTGCCATCCAAAACAGCTGAGATGCTGTGCAGAACTCTCGCATAAAATGTAGCATTTCAAAAAAATCTTATTTTTTTTCGTTTTTTCGCTGGAACTATTGCTGTTTCGCTCGCAGAAGGTAGAACTCGGCAGTTCTATACGTATTCGTGGCGTTGCCATCCAAAACAGCTGAGATGCTGTGAAGAACTCTCGCATAAAATGTAGCATATCAAAAAAAACTTATTTTTTTTCCTTTTTTCGCTAGAACTATTGCTGTTTCGCCCGCAGAAGGTAGAACTCGGCAGTTCTATACGTATTCGTGACGTTGCCATCCAAAACAGCTGAGATGCTGTGCAGAACTCTCGCTTAAAATGTAGCAATTCAAAAAAGTCTTATTTTTTTTCGTTTTTTCGCTAGAACTATTGCTGTTTCGCCCGCAGAAGGTAGAACTTGGCAGTTCTATACGTATTCGTGACGTTGCCATCCAAAACAGCTGAGATGCTGCGCAGAACTTTCGCATAAAATGTAGCATATCACAAAAATCTTATTTTCTTTAGTTTTTTCGCTAGAACTATTGCTGTTTCGCCCGCAGATAGTAAAACTCGTCAGTTCTATACGTATTTGTGGCGTTGCCATCCAAAACAGCTGAAATGCTGTGCAGAACTCTTACATAAAATATAGCATATCAAGAAAAACTTATTTTTTTTCGTTTTTTCGCTAGAACTATTGCTGTTTCGCCAGCAGATGGTAGAACTCATCAGTTCTATACGTATCTGTGGCGTTGCCATCTAAAACAGCTGAGATGCTGTGCAGAACTCTCGCATAAAATGTAGCATATCAAAAAAATCTTCTTTTTTTTCGTTTTTTCGCTAGAACTATTGCTGTTTCGCCCGCAGATAGTAGAACTCGTCAGTTCTATACGTATTTGTGGCGTTGCCATCCAAAACAGCTGAGATGATGTGCAGAACTCTTTCATAAAATGTAGCATATCAAGAAAATCTTATTTTTTTTCGTTTTTTCCCTAGAACTATTGCTGTTTCACCCGCAGATGGTAGAACTCGTCAGTTCTATACGTATTTGTGGCGTTGCTATCCAAAACAGCTGAGATGCTGTGCAGAACTGTCTCATAAAATGTAGCACATCAAAAAAATCTTTTTTTTTTCGTTTTTTCGCTAGAACTATTGCTGTTTCGCCGGCAGATAGCAGAACTCGTCAGTTCTATACGTATTTGTGGCGTTGCCATCCAAAACAGCTGAGATGCTGTGCAGAACTCTTACATAAAATGTAGCATATCAAAAAAATCTTATTTTTTCTCGTATTTTCGCTAGAACTATTGCTGTTTCGCCCGCAGATGGTAGAACTCGTCAGTTCTATACGTGTTTGTGGCGTTGCTATCCAAAACAGCTGAGATGCTGTGCAGAACTGTCTCATAAAATGTAGCATTTCAAAAAAATCATATTTTTTTTCGTTTTTGCGCTAGAACTATTGCTTTTTCGCCCGCAGAAGGTAGAACTTGGCAGTTCTATACGTATTCGTGACGTTGCCATCCAAAACAGCTGAGATGCTGTGCAGAACTCTCGCATAAAATGTAGCATATCAAAAAAATCTTATTTTTTTTCGTATTTTCGCTAGAACTATTGCTGTTTCGCCCGTAGAAGGTAGAACTCGGCAGTTCTATACGTATTCGTGACGTTGCCATCCAAAACAGCTGAGATGCTGTGCAGAATTCTCGCATAAAATGTAGCATATCAAAAAAATCTTATTTTTTTTCGTATTTTCGCTAGAACTGTTGCTGTTTCGCCCGCAGATAGCAGAACTCGTCAGTTCTATACGTATTTGTGGCGTTGCCATCCAAAACAGCTGAGATGCTGTGCAGAGCTCTTACATAAAATGTAGCATATCAAAAAATCTTATTTTTTTTCGTTTTTTCGCTAGAACTATTGCTGTTTCGCCCGCAGATGGTAGAACTTGGCAGTTCTATACGTATTCGTGACGTTGCCATCCAAAACAGCTGAGATGCTGTGCAGAACTCTCGCATAAAATGTAGCATTTCAAAAAAATCTTATTTTTTTTCGTTTTTTCGCTGGAACTATTGCTGTTTCGCTCGCAGAAGGTAGAACTCGGCAGTTCTATACGTATTCGTGGCGTTGCCATCCAAAACAGCTGAGATGCTGTGAAGAACTCTCGCATAAAATGTAGCATATCAAAAAAAACTTATTTTTTTTCCTTTTTTCGCTAGAACTATTGCTGTTTCGCCCGCAGAAGGTAGAACTCGGCAGTTCTATACGTATTCGTGACGTTGCCATCCAAAACAGCTGAGATGCTGTGCAGAACTCTCGCTTAAAATGTAGCAATTCAAAAAAGTCTTATTTTTTTTCGTTTTTTCGCTAGAACTATTGCTGTTTCGCCCGCAGAAGGTAGAACTCGGCAGTTCTATACGTATTCGTGACGTTGCCATCCAAAACAGCTGAGATGCTGCGCAGAACTTTCGCATAAAATGTAGCATATCACAAAAATCTTATTTTCTTTAGTTTTTTCGCTAGAACTATTGCTGTTTCGCCCGCAGATAGTAAAACTCGTCAGTTCTATACGTATTTGAGGCGTTGCCATCCAAAACAGCTGAAATGCTGTGCAGAACTCTTACATAAAATATAGCATATCAAGAAAAACTTATTTTTTTTCGTTTTTTCGCTAGAATTATTGCTGTTTCGCCAGCAGATGGTAGAACTCATCAGTTCTATACGTATTTGTGGCGTTGCCATTTAAAACAGCTGAGATGCTGTGCAGAACTCTCGCATATAATGTAGCATATCAAAAAAAATCTTCTTTTTTTTCGTTTTTTCGCTAGAACTATTGCTGTTTCGCCCGCAGATAGTAGAACTCGTCAGTTCTATACGTATTTGTGGCGTTGCCATCCAAAACAGCTGAGATGATGTGCAGAACTCTTTCATAAAATGTAGCATATCAAGAAAATCTTATTTTTTTTCGTTTTTTCCCTAGAACTATTGCTGTTTCACCCGCAGATGGTAGAACTCGTCAGTTCTATACGTATTTGTGGCGTTGCTATCCAAAACAGCTGAGATGCTGTGCAGAACTGTCTCATAAAATGTAGCACATCAAAAAAATCTTTTTTTTTTTCGTTTTTTCGCTAGAACTATTGCTGTTTCGCCGGCAGATAGCAGAACTCGTCAGTTCTATACGTATTTGTGGCGTTGCCATCCAAAACAGCTGAGATGCTGTGCAGAACTCTTACATAAAATGTAGCATATCAAAAAAATCTTATTTTTTCTCGTATTTTCGCTAGAACTATTGCTGTTTCGCCCGCAGATGGTAGAACTCGTCAGTTCTATACGTGTTTGTGGCGTTGCTATCCAAAACAGCTGAGATGCTGTGCAGAACTGTCTCATAAAATGTAGCATTTCAAAAAAATCATATTTTTTTTCGTTTTTGCGCTAGAACTATTGCTTTTTCGCCCGCAGAAGGTAGAACTTGGCAGTTCTATACGTATTCGTGACGTTGCCATCCAAAACAGCTGAGATGCTGTGCAGAACTCTCGCATAAAATGTAGCATATCAAAAAAATCTTTTTTTTTTTCGTTTTTTTGCTAGAACTATTGCTGTTTCGCCCGCAGAAGGTAGAACTCGGCAGTTCTATACGTATTCGTGAAGTTGCCATCCAAAACAGCTGAGATGCTGTGCAGAACTGTCTCATAAAATGTAGCACATCAAAAAAATCTTTTTTTTTTTTCGTTTTTTCGCTAGAACTATTGCTGTTTCGCCGGCAGATAGCAGAACTCGTCAGTTCTATACGTATTTGTGGCGTTGCCATCCAAAACAGCTGAGATGCTGTGCAGAACTCTTACATAAAATGTAGCATATCAAAAAAATCTTATTTTTTCTCGTATTTTCGCTAGAACTATTGCTGTTTCGCCCGCAGATGGTAGAACTCGTCAGTTCTATACGTGTTTGTGGCGTTGCTATCCAAAACAGCTGAGATGCTGTGCAGAACTGTCTCATAAAATGTAGCATTTCAAAAAAATCATATTTTTTTTCGTTTTTGCGCTAGAACTATTGCTGTTTCGCCCGCAGATGGTAGAACTTGGCAGTTCTTTACGTATTCGTGACGTTGCCATCCAAAACAGCTGAGATGCTGTGCAGAACTCTCGCATAAAATGTAGCATTTCAAAACAATCTTATTTTTTTTCGTTTTTTCGCTGGAACTATTGCTGTTTCGCCCGCAGAAGGTAGAACTCGGCAGTTCTATACGTGTTCGTGACGTTGCCATCCAAAACAGCTGAGATGCTGTACAGAACTCTCGCATAAAATGTAGCATATCAAAAAAATCTTATTTTTTTCCTTTTTTCGCTAGAACTATTGCTGTTTCGCCCGCAGAAGGTAGAACTCGGCAGTTCTATACGTATTCGTGACGTTGCCATCCAAAACAGCTGAGATGCTGTGCAGAACTCTCGCATAAAATGTAGCATATCACAAAAATCTTATTTTTTTCGTTTTTTCGCTAGAACTATTGCTGTTTCGCCCGCAGATGGTAGAACTCGTCAGTTCTGTACGTGTTTGTGGCGTTGCTATCCAAAACAGCTGAGATGCTGTGCAGAACTGGCTCATAAAATGTAGCATTTCAAAAAAATCTTATTTTTTTTCGTTTTTTCGCTAGAACTATTGCTGTTTCGCCCGCAGATGGTAGAACTCGTCAGTTCTATACGTGTTTGTGGCGTTGCTATCCAAAACAGCTGAGATGCTGTGCAGAACTCTCGCATAAAATGTAGCATATCAAGAAAATCTTATTTTTTTTCGTTTTTTCGCTAGAACTATTGCTGTTTCGCCCGCAGATGGTAGAACTCATCAGTTCTATACGTATTTGTGGCGTTGCCATCCAAAACAGCTGAGATGCTGTGCAGAACTCTCGCATAAAATGTAGCATATCAAAAAAATCTTATTTTTTTTCGTTTTTTCGCTAGAACTATCGCTGTTTCGCCCGCAGATAGTACAACTCGTCAGTTCTATACGTATTTGTGGCGTTGCCATCCAAAACAGCTGAGATGCTGTGCAGAACTCTTACATAAAATATAGCATATCAAGAAAATCTTATTGTTTTTCGTTTTTTCGCTAGAACTATTGCTGTTTCGCCCGCAGATGGTAGAACTCATCAGTTCTATACGTATTTGTGGCGTTGCCATCTAAAACAGCTGAGATGCTGTGCAGAACTCTCGCATAAAATGTAGCATATCAAAAAAATCTTCTTTTTTTTGTTTTTTTAGCTAGAACTATTGCTGTTTCGCCCGCAGATAGTAGAACTCGTCAGTTCTATACGTATTTGTGGCGTTGCCATCCAAAACAGCTGAGATGCTGTGCAGAACTCTTTCATAAAATGTAGCATATCAAGAAAATCTTATTTTTTTTTTCGTTTTTTTCCCTAGAACTATTGCTGTTTCACCCGCAGATGGTAGAACTCGTCAGTTCTATACGTATTTGTGGCGTTGCTATCCAAAACAGCTGAGATGCTGTGCAGAACTGTCTCATAAAATGTAGCACATCAAAAAAATCTTTTTTTTTTCGTTTTTTCGCTAGAACTATTGCTGTTTCGCCGGAAGATAGCAGAACTCGTCAGTTCTATACGTATTTGTGGCGTTGCCAATCCAAAACAGCTGAAATGCTGTGCAGAACTCTTACATAAAATGTAGCATATCAAAAAAATCTTATTTTTTTTTGTATTTTCGCTAGAACTATTGCTGTTTCGCCCGCAGATGGTAGAACTCGTCAGTTCTATACGTGTTTGTGGCGTTGCTATCCAAAACAGCTGAGATGCTGTGCAGAACTGTCTCATAAAATGTAGCATTTCAAAAAAATCATATTTTTTTTTCGTATTTTCGCTAGAACTGTTGCTGTTTCGCCCGCAGATAGCAGAACTCGTCAGTTCTATACGTATTTGTGGCGTTGCATCCAAAACAGCTGAGATGCTGTGCAGAACTCTTACATAAAATGTAGCATATCAAAAAATCTTATTTTTTTTCGTTTTTTTGCTAGAACTATTGCTGTTTCGCCGGCAGATGGTAGAACTTGGCAGTTCTATACGTATTTGTGGCGTTGCCATCCAAAACAGCTGAGATGATGTGCAGAACTCTTTCATAAAATGTAGCATATCAAGAAAATCTTATTTTTTTTCGTTTTTTCCCTAGAACTATTGCTGTTTCACCCGCAGATGGTAGAACTCGTCAGTTCTATACGTATTTGTGGCGTTGCTATCCAAAACAGCTGAGATGCTGTGCAGAACTGGTCTCATAAAATGTAGTACATCAAAAAAATCTTTTTTTTTTTCGTTTTTTCGCTAGAACTATTGCTGTTTCGCCAGCAGATAGCAGAACTCGTCAGTTCTATACGTATTTGTGGCGTTGCCATCCAAAACAGCTGAGATGCTGTGCAGAACTCTTACATAAAATGTAGCATATCAAAAAAATATTATTTTTTTTCGTATTTTCGCTAGAACTATTGCTGTTTCGCCCGCAGAAGGTAGAACTTGGCAGTTCTCTACGTATTCGTGACGTTGCCATCCAAAACAGCTGAGATGCTGTGCAGAACTCTCGCATAAAATGTAGCATATCACAAAAATCTTATTTTTTTCGTTTTTTCGCTAGAACTATTGCTGTTTCGCCCGCAGATGGTAGAACTCGTCAGTTCTATACGTGTTTGTGGCGTTGCTATCCAAAACAGTTGAGATGCTGTGCAGAACTGTCTCATAAAATGTAGCCTTTCAAAAAAATCTTATTTTTTTTTCGTTTTTTCGCTAGAACTATTGCTCTTTCGCCCGCAGATGGTAGAACTCGTCAGTTCTATACGTGTTTCATTTCAAAAAAATCTTATTTTTTTTCGTTTTTTCGCTAGAACTATTGCTGTTTCGCCCGCAGATGGTAGAACTCGTCAGTTCTATACGTGTTTGTGGCGTTGCTATCCAAAACAGCTGAGATGCTGTGCAGAACTCTCGCATAAAATGTAGCATATCAAGAAAATCTTATTGTTTTTCGTTTTTTCGCTAGAAACTATTGCTGTTTCGCCCGCAGATGGTAGAACTCATCAGTTTTATACGTATTTGTGGCGTTGCCATCTAAAACAGCTGAAATGCTGTGCAGAACTCTCGCATAAAATGTAGCATATCAAAAAAATCTTATTTTTTTTCGTTTTTTTCGCTAGAACTATTGCTGTTTCGCCCGCAGATAGTAGAACTCGTCAGTTCTATACGTATTTGTGGCGTTGCCATCCAAAACAGCTGAGATGCTGTGCAGAACTCTTTCGTAAAATGTAGCATATCAAGAAAATCTTATTTTTTTTTCGTTTTTCCCTAGAACTATTGCTGTTTCACCCGCAGATGGTAGAACTCGTCAGTTCTATACGTATTTGTGGCGTTGCTATCCAAAACAGCTGAGATGCTGTGCAGAACTGTCTCATAAAATGTAGCACATCAAAAAAATCTTTTTTTTTTTTTCGTTTTTTCGCTAGAACTATTGCTGTTTCGCCGGAAGATAGCAGAACTCGTCAGTTCTATACGTATTTGTGGCGTTGCCATCCAAAACAGCTGAGATGCTGTGCAGAACTCTTACATAAAATGTAGCATATCAAAAAATCTTATTTTTTTTCGTTTTTTTGCTAGAACTATTGCTGTTTCGCCCGCAGAAGGTAGAACTCGGCAGTTCTATACGTATTCGTGACGTTGCCATCCAAAACAGCTGAGATGCTGTGCAGAACTCTCGCATAAAAAGTAGCATATCAAAAAAATCTTATTTTTTTTCGTATTTTCGCTAGAACTGTTGCTGTTTCGCCCGCAGATAGCAGAACTCGTCAGTTCTATACGTATTTGTGGCGTTGCCATCCAAAACAGCTGAGATGCTGTGCAGAACTCTTACATAAAATGTAGCATATCTAAAAATCTTATTTTTTTTCGTTTTTTCGCTAGAGAACTATTGCTGTTTCGCCCGCATATGGTAGAACTTGGCAGTTCTATACGTATTCGTGACGTTGCCATCCAAAACAGCTGAGATGCTGTGCAGAACTCTCGCATAAAATGTAGCATTTCAAAAAAATCTTTTTTTTTTTCGTTTTTTCGCTGGAACTATTGCTGTTTCGCCCGCAAAAGGTAGAACTCGGCAGTTCTATACGTATTCGTGACGTTGCCATCCAAAACAGCTGAGATGCTGTGAAGAACTCTCGCATAAAATATAGCATATCAAGAAAATCTTATTGTTTTTCGTTTTTTCGCTAGAACTATTGCTGTTTCGCCCGCAGATGGTAGAACTCATCAGTTCTATACGTATTTGTGGCGTTGCCATCTAAAACAGCTGAGATGCTGTGCAGAACTCTCGCATAAAATGTAGCATATCAAAAAAATCTTATTTTTTTTCGTTTTTTCGCTAGAACTATTGCTGTTTCGCCCGCAGAAGGTAGAACTCGGCAGTTCTATACGTATTCGTGACGTTGCCATCCAAAACAGCTGAGATGCTGTGCAGAACTCTCGCTTAAAATGTAGCAATTCAAAAAAAGTCTTATTTTTTTTCGTTTTTTTCGCTAGAACTATTGCTGTTTCGCCCGCAGAAGGTAGAACTCGGCAGTTCTATACGTATTCGTGACGTTGCCATCCAAAACAGCTGAGATGCTGCGCAGAACTTTCGCATAAAATGTAGCATATCACAAAAATCTTATTTTCTTTAGTTTTTTCGCTAGAAACTATTGCTGTTTCGCCCGCAGATAGTAAAACTCGTCAGTTCTATACGTATTTGAGGCGTTTGCCATCCAAAACAGCTGAAATGCTGTGCAGAACTCTTCATAAAATATAGCATATCAAGAAAAACTTATTTTTTTTCGTTTTTTCGCTAGAATTATTGCTGTTTCGCCAGCAGATGGTAGAACTCATCAGTTCTATACGTATTTGTGGCGTTGCCATTTAAAACAGCTGAGATGCTGTGCAGAACTCTCGCATATAATGTAGCATATCAAAAAAAATCTTCTTTTTTTTCGTTTTTTCGCTAGAACTATTGCTGTTTCGCCCGCAGATAGTAGAACTCGTCAGTTCTATACGTATTTGTGGCGTTGCCATCCAAAACAGCTGAGATGATGTGCAGAACTCTTTCATAAAATGTAGCATATCAAGAAAATCTTATTTTTTTTCGTTTTTCCCTAGAACTATTGCTGTTTTCACCCGCAGATGGTAGAACTCGTCAGTTCTATACGTATTTGTGGCGTTGCTATCCAAAACAGCTGAGATGCTGTGCAGAACTGTCTCATAAAATGTAGCACATCAAAAAAATCTTTTTTTTTTTTCGTTTTTTCGCTAGAACTATTGCTGTTTCGCCGGCAGATAGCAGAACTCGTCAGTTCTATACGTATTTGTGGCGTTGCCATCCAAAACAGCTGAGATGCTGTGCAGAACTCTTACATAAAATGTAGCATATCAAAAAAATCTTATTTTTTCTCGTATTTTCGCTAGAACTATTGCTGTTTCGCCCGCAGATGGTAGAACTCGTCAGTTCTATACGTGTTTGTGGCGTTGCTATCCAAAAACAGCTGAGATGCTGTGCAGAACTGTCTCATAAAATGTAGCATTTCAAAAAAATCATATTTTTTTTCGTTTTTGCGCTAGAACTATTGCTTTTTCGCCCGCAGAAGGTAGAACTTGGCAGTTCTATACGTATTCGTGACGTTGCCATCCAAAACAGCTGAGATGCTGTGCAGAACTCTCGCATAAAATGTAGCATATCAAAAAATCTTTTTTTTTTTCGTTTTTTTGCTAGAACTATTGCTGTTTCGCCCGCAGAAGGTAGAACTCGGCAGTTCTATACGTATTCGTGAAGTTGCCATCCAAAACAGCTGAGATGCTGTGCAGAACTGTCTCATAAAATGTAGCACATCAAAAAAATCTTTTTTTTTTTCGTTTTTTCGCTAGAACTATTGCTGTTTCGCCGGCAGATAGCAGAACTCGTCAGTTCTATACGTATTTGTGGCGTTGCCATCCAAAACAGCTGAGATGCTGTGCAGAACTCTACATAAAATGTAGCATATCAAAAAAATCTTATTTTTTCTCGTATTTTCGCTAGAACTATTGCTGTTTCGCCCGCAGATGGTAGAACTCGTCAGTTCTATACGTGTTTGTGGCGTTGCTATCCAAAACAGCTGAGATGCTGTGCAGAACTGTCTCATAAAATGTAAGCATTTCAAAAAAATCATATTTTTTTTCGTTTTTGCGCTAGAACTATTGCTGTTTCGCCCGCAGATGGTAGAACTTGGCAGTTCTTTACGTATTCGTGACGTTGCCATCCAAAACAGCTGAGATGCTGTGCAGAACTCTCGCATAAAATGTAGCATTTCAAAACAATCTTATTTTTTTTCGTTTTTTCGCTGGAACTATTGCTGTTTCGCCCGCAGAAGGTAGAACTCGGCAGTTCTATACGTGTTCGTGACGTTGCCATCCAAAACAGCTGAGATGCTGTACAGAACTCTCGCATAAAATGTAGCATATCAAAAAAATCTTATTTTTTTCCTTTTTTCGCTAGAACTATTGCTGTTTCGCCCGCAGAAGGTAGAACTCGGCAGTTCTATACGTATTCGTGACGTTTGCCATCCAAAACAGCTGAGATGCTGTGCAGAACTCTCGCATAAAATGTAGCATATCACAAAAATCTTATTTTTTTCGTTTTTTCGCTAGAACTATTGCTGTTTCGCCCGCAGATGGTAGAACTCGTCAGTTCTGTACGTGTTTGTGGCGTTGCTATCCAAAACAGCTGAGATGCTGTGCAGAACTGGCTCATAAAAATGTAGCATTTCAAAAAAATCTTATTTTTTTTTCGTTTTTTCGCTAGAACTATTGCTGTTTCGCCCGCAGATGGTAGAACTCGTCAGTTCTATACGTGTTTGTGGCGTTGCTATCCAAAACAGCTGAGATGCTGTGCAGAACTCTCGCATAAAATGTAGCATATCAAGAAAATCTTATTTTTTTTCGTTTTTTCGCTAGAACTATTGCTGTTTCGCCCGCAGATGGTAGAACTCATCAGTTCTATACGTATTTGTGGCGTTGCCATCCAAAACAGCTGAGATGCTGTGCAGAACTCTCGCATAAAATGTAGCATATCAAAAAAATCTTATTTTTTTTCGTTTTTTCGCTAGAACTATCGCTGTTTCGCCCGCAGATAGTACAACTCGTCAGTTCTATACGTATTTGTGGCGTTGCCATCCAAAACAGCTGAGATGCTGTGCAGAACTCTTACATAAAATATAGCATATCAAGAAAATCTTATTGTTTTTCGTTTTTTCGCTAGAACTATTGCTGTTTCGCCCGCAGATGGTAGAACTCATCAGTTCTATACGTATTTGTGGCGTTGCCATCTAAAACAGCTGAGATGCTGTGCAGAACTCTCGCATAAAATGTAGCATATCAAAAAAATCTTACTTTTTTTCGTTTTTTCGCTAGAACTATTGCTGTTTCGCCCGCAGATAGTAGAACTCGTCAGTTCTATACGTATTTGTGGCGTTGCCATCCAAAACAGCTGAGATGCTGTGCAGAACTCTTTCATAAAATGTAGCATATCAAGAAAATCTTATTTTTTTTTTCGTTTTTTCCCTAGAACTATTGCTGTTTCACCCGCAGATGGTAGAACTCGTCAGTTCTATACGTATTTGTGGCGTTGCTATCCAAAACAGCTGAGATGCTGTGCAGAACTGTCTCATAAAATGTAGCACATCAAAAAAATCTTTTTTTTTTCGTTTTTTCGCTAGAACTATTGCTGTTTCGCCGGAAGATAGCAGAACTCGTCAGTTCTATACGTATTTGTGGCGTTGCCATCCAAAACAGCTGAAATGCTGTGCAGAACTCTTACATAAAATGTAGCATATCAAAAAAATCTTATTTTTTTTTGTATTTTCGCTAGAACTATTGCTGTTTCGCCCGCAGATGGTAGAACTCGTCAGTTCTATACGTGTTTGTGGCGTTGCTATCCAAAACAGCTGAGAT
The DNA here is from genome assembly GCA_905147355.2 of Apotomis turbidana. Lineage (NCBI taxonomy): Eukaryota > Metazoa > Arthropoda > Insecta > Lepidoptera > Tortricidae > Apotomis > Apotomis turbidana. The sequence continues at coordinate 22,592,970 of LR990286.1, forward strand.
GCTGTGCAGAACTGTCTCATAAAATGTAGCATTTCAAAAAAATCATATTTTTTTTTCGTATTTTCGCTAGAACTGTTGCTGTTTCGCCCGCAGATAGCAGAACTCGTCAGTTCTATACGTATTTGTGGCGTTGCCATCCAAAACAGCTGAGATGCTGTGCAGAACTCTTACATAAAATGTAGCATATCAAAAAATCTTATTTTTTTTCGTTTTTTTGCTAGAACTATTGCTGTTTCGCCGGCAGATGGTAGAACTTGGCAGTTCTATACGTATTTGTGGCGTTGCCATCCAAAACAGCTGAGATGATGTGCAGAACTCTTTCATAAAATGTAGCATATCAAGAAAATCTTATTTTTTTTCGTTTTTTCCCTAGAACTATTGCTGTTTCACCCGCAGATGGTAGAACTCGTCAGTTCTATACGTATTTGTGGCGTTGCTATCCAAAACAGCTGAGATGCTGTGCAGAACTGTCTCATAAAATGTAGTACATCAAAAAAATCTTTTTTTTTTTCGTTTTTTCGCTAGAACTATTGCTGTTTCGCCAGCAGATAGCAGAACTCGTCAGTTCTATACGTATTTGTGGCGTTGCCATCCAAAACAGCTGAGATGCTGTGCAGAACTCTTACATAAAATGTAGCATATCAAAAAAATATTATTTTTTTTCGTATTTTCGCTAGAACTATTGCTGTTTCGCCCGCAGAAGGTAGAACTTGGCAGTTCTCTACGTATTCGTGACGTTGCCATCCAAAACAGCTGAGATGCTGTGCAGAACTCTCGCATAAAATGTAGCATATCACAAAAATCTTATTTTTTTCGTTTTTTCGCTAGAACTATTGCTGTTTCGCCCGCAGATGGTAGAACTCGTCAGTTCTATACGTGTTTGTGGCGTTGCTATCCAAAACAGTTGAGATGCTGTGCAGAACTGTCTCATAAAATGTAGCCTTTCAAAAAAATCTTATTTTTTTTTTCGTTTTTTCGCTAGAACTATTGCTCTTTCGCCCGCAGATGGTAGAACTCGTCAGTTCTATACGTGTTTCATTTCAAAAAAATCTTATTTTTTTTCGTTTTTTCGCTAGAACTATTGCTGTTTCGCCCGCAGATGGTAGAACTCGTCAGTTCTATACGTGTTTGTGGCGTTGCTATCCAAAACAGCTGAGATGCTGTGCAGAACTCTCGCATAAAATGTAGCATATCAAGAAAATCTTATTGTTTTTCGTTTTTTCGCTAGAACTATTGCTGTTTCGCCCGCAGATGGTAGAACTCATCAGTTTTATACGTATTTGTGGCGTTGCCATCTAAAACAGCTGAAATGCTGTGCAGAACTCTCGCATAAAATGTAGCATATCAAAAAAATCTTATTTTTTTTCGTTTTTTCGCTAGAACTATTGCTGTTTCGCCCGCAGATAGTAGAACTCGTCAGTTCTATACGTATTTGTGGCGTTGCCATCCAAAACAGCTGAGATGCTGTGCAGAACTCTTTCGTAAAATGTAGCATATCAAGAAAATCTTATTTTTTTTTCGTTTTTCCCTAGAACTATTGCTGTTTCACCCGCAGATGGTAGAACTCGTCAGTTCTATACGTATTTGTGGCGTTGCTATCCAAAACAGCTGAGATGCTGTGCAGAACTGTCTCATAAAATGTAGCACATCAAAAAAATCTTTTTTTTTTTTTCGTTTTTTCGCTAGAACTATTGCTGTTTCGCCGGAAGATAGCAGAACTCGTCAGTTCTATACGTATTTGTGGCGTTGCCATCCAAAACAGCTGAGATGCTGTGCAGAACTCTTACATAAAATGTAGCATATCAAAAAATCTTATTTTTTTTCGTTTTTTTGCTAGAACTATTGCTGTTTCGCCCGCAGAAGGTAGAACTCGGCAGTTCTATACGTATTCGTGACGTTGCCATCCAAAACAGCTGAGATGCTGTGCAGAACTCTCGCATAAAAAGTAGCATATCAAAAAAATCTTATTTTTTTTCGTATTTTCGCTAGAACTGTTGCTGTTTCGCCCGCAGATAGCAGAACTCGTCAGTTCTATACGTATTTGTGGCGTTGCCATCCAAAACAGCTGAGATGCTGTGCAGAACTCTTACATAAAATGTAGCATATCTAAAAATCTTATTTTTTTTCGTTTTTTCGCTAGAGAACTATTGCTGTTTCGCCCGCATATGGTAGAACTTGGCAGTTCTATACGTATTCGTGACGTTGCCATCCAAAACAGCTGAGATGCTGTGCAGAACTCTCGCATAAAATGTAGCATTTCAAAAAAATCTTTTTTTTTTTCGTTTTTTCGCTGGAACTATTGCTGTTTCGCCCGCAAAAGGTAGAACTCGGCAGTTCTATACGTATTCGTGACGTTGCCATCCAAAACAGCTGAGATGCTGTGAAGAACTCTCGCATAAAATATAGCATATCAAGAAAATCTTATTGTTTTTCGTTTTTTCGCTAGAACTATTGCTGTTTCGCCCGCAGATGGTAGAACTCATCAGTTCTATACGTATTTGTGGCGTTGCCATCTAAAACAGCTGAGATGCTGTGCAGAACTCTCGCATAAAATGTAGCATATCAAAAAAATCTTATTTTTTTTCGTTTTTTCGCTAGAACTATTGCTGTTTCGCCCGCAGATGGTAGAACTCGTCAGTTCTGTACGTGTTTGTGGCGTTTCTATCCAAAACAGTTGAGATGCTGTGCAGAACTCTTACATAAAATGTAGCATATCAAAAAAATCTTATTTTTTTTCGTTTTTTCGCTAGAACTATTGCTGTTTCGCCCGCAGAAGGTAGAACTCGGCAGTTCTATACGTATTCGTGACGTTGCCATCCAAAACAGCTGAGATGCTGTGCAGAACTCTCGCTTAAAATCGAGCATATCAAAAAAAAACTTTTTTTTTTTTAGCTAGAATAGTGTATGAGGTGATTTGTTTCGTTTTGTCGCTGAAACTATTTTTGTGTTGCTTCCAAGTGATAGAACTATGCAGTTTCAGACGTATTTATGACCTTGTTATCAAGAACTACTGAGATGCTAGTAGGTGTATCGTGAAGTTAGCATCTCATTTTTTTTTTGGTTTTTGGGCCAGAACTATTGCTGTGCTGGCTCCAGGCGATAGAACTATCCAGTTTCTGACGTATTTATGGTCTAGCAATCAAGAACTGGTGAGATGCTGATCGGGGTAGTGTGAAGTTAGCATCTCATTTTGAAAATTTTTTTTTTCAGAAAGTTGAACAGAACTTTTGAAAAAAAGTATGAGGAACTGTAGAACTATTGGGGATGCTACTAGAACTGTCCTTAAATTGTGAGATTCTAACATTTGATATGCTAGATTCACACACATTTCGCTTGGCTACGTCACAGCCTTGATCTCAGCCAACCGGAATTGGTCTAACTTGTTCCGGAAATGCTCGGCCTCCGCGCGCCCGCACCGCGCCGCCCCAAGTTCACATAAAATCACTAATGAGAAACCAATTTGCAAAATTACAAGGTGCAGAGATCATTTTTTGCATGTAGAAACCAGCATTCAGTGAAAATATACCTATATTTTTTAACTTAATTTGTGATTATAAATACTTTCTTTAAAACGACCCATATCATCATAATATTAATAAATATTTTAAATTAGAACTTACGTGATGATTTCTCAAAGGTCAAGGTCTTAAAATGGCATAGTTCAAATAAGTAATTCGTCAAACGCCTAATTAGCATAAGTTTGTATATTTCACGAGAATAATATTTAGTATTGTATTGTTTTGTAGTAAAGTATATATTATGATGATATTTTTTAGCTTTTTATTATTAGATTTGGAAATCTTTTAATTGCTTTCTTATTTATTTGCTTATCATACAATTTGTATATATTATTTATTTACTAATCGAAAGTTTATAACCAAATATGGAACATATTAACTAAAAAAGGCAATAACCACACAATCTTGAGAAATAAAGAAACAACTATATCGTCCTGAATGACATAAACCTCTGCTGAAACTTAAAGATAAAAGGGACTAATTGGCACACGAAACCCGCAGTGTTAGATCCTTATTCCTTTTGGACACCAGCATATTTGCCTTCCGCGAAGACTCACTCCACATGCGTACAGAGCGAATTTCTCCCGCCGCGCACGCGCGAGAGAAAAGAAAGCCATACTAACGGTACTCTGCGTCAACTTCAAACACTGCATGTAACCCCGCGGCGGGCGACGCTACCATTGCGATTATGTCTTATAGCCATATGTGTGAGCCTGAAGTAGTGTAGTCATAGGGAACCAAGACGCACGCGGTTTAGTGCACGGGGGCCTAAGATGGCATGTGAATAAATAATGTAGGAACGCAAAAAAATGCTTTTCACTAAATATGTAAAAAAAAAAAACAATAAAAATAGCACAATGTTTTTTATTGCTATTTAGAATAACGAAGGCTTGCCATCCACACGGATGTCCATAGAAGACGTAATCTAGTAACTAGGTGCATCGTCGATGTCCTAAATAGTACGAGTACCTGATGGGATGCTGAAATTGTGGATAGCGCAATAACGTTCATCGACATCGTAGATATAGGTACTTGAGGCAGCATTTGTCCAGCTGTGAACGTCATCCGGAGATGATGAAGTTGTTTTTGGATGACAGGAATCATTAAAGCCTTATTATCATAAACTATAACGGATAGAGGGCTGGAAAATGTTTCTAAATTTGACCAACCCACCGTTACCGTTGTGGTATTGTGACTATACGAGATGCGGCAGGATTAGATCAGTATAATCTGTATAATTTATTTGTTATACATGTGGCTTTAATTTATAGCCTGTCTAAATAATTAGGTCAAACTGTACGGACACTCGAAACGTCTATTTTAAAAGCTACTAACGGAACTTATATTCGTGTATTTCATATATCATATTATCATATACATACAAGTGGTCGGTTACTTACGCTACCCTTGACTTGACTGCTTAGGAAATAAAGGTTATTTTATTTCATTATAGTTATTAAAAAAAATACATAGACTGCTAAAAATGATTACCCTTCCTTTTGTCTTTGCCGTAGTCGGGTCAAATATGGCAAACAAGCTGACAAACCACATCATCTTACATCAAATTATTCTTGGCCGCAAACAAATAGGCCAAATTCGATACTCTGTCCACTTGCCCTCAAAGTACCTACTTACTACACAGAAAATTGGATCCTTTGACGTTGAATATCTCCATAAATAAATAAGTATTGCTCATAAGGTGTGCACTGACACATATTTATTTAGTTTTATTTTGCTGTTGTTATAATATATGTTTAGATATCTAATTTTCTGCATCGGTCTGCTGGAGTGGTCTAGCACTCATCTGATCAAACAGGCCAATGGAATAAAGTTTACCAGTAAAATTGATTAGAGCACTAGATACGAGTACCGCGAACTGCCACTTGAACTGTAAAATCTGTGGACAAACTCCGTACCGATAAAGCGCCTACGCGGGTACTAAATAGTTACAGCTACAGTAATATCTAAAAATATGTTTACAAGCTTGGATTATATTCTCCAAAAACCAATTCCACATTGCATGCGCATTTTTGCTGCAATTATACACTCAACCCTATTTAAATATAAGCATAAATTCTATATGACGTAACTTTTATTACACAAAGGAAACGATCGTGATTTTAATAAGCTTTTAATATATTTTTTAATACTGTTTATGATATTAGATTGGGGTTTGATATAATGACAGCAAGTAATAGTGATAGATTGAGAATGTTCCTAGCTATGAATAAAAAAAACGCTTCAGTTTTTTTGAAGGCCATTAGCTTTTTTAGGTATAGCAGGAAGGTATAACCGAACTTTTGACGATCAGATTGAAGATGTTCTGAAAAAAGGAAAATCAAAAGTACGCTATACCGACGTAATGCTCTAAGAGAACGAGAAAGAGTGTGGTTGAAGCGAAAGATTCTCGACGGTAGCCAAGTGCAAGGACTTAGCCACTGCCTACCCCGTTGGGGAAAAGGTGTGATTATAGGTACGTTAGTATTTTTTTCACGTTGAAATTGGTAAATATTGGTCCGATGTAAATGAACTGAAGTGTAAGTGCGGGTTGGTAAATGGACGCTAGGATCGTTAAATACTCGTTAAATCGCTATCGGCTGGGCTGTATAGTTCGCGGTTGATTGAATTAGAGCCTTTTAGTTTCCCGCCACCGTTTGTACATAATTATTGTTAATAATTTTAACATTAATTGGAATTTCCCTCGAATTTGTTCGTATGACATTGGTGCATTAGTAGAGGTCAAAGTATTATGACCTGAAATTGTGTTACTGTTTATAGTGAATTTAGAATCAATTTGTATTTGACGAAGCTTGCGATGCGGATCAGAACTTATTGTAAATTTTCCTTTCGTGTTCCTTTTAATAAACGATTTTATCTGTTAAAAAATAATAATTCAGAATCATAAGTTTTATAATGATCAAAGTGCGAAGGAATGTGTAGATCTATCAAGTAATTTCATGACGAATGTGTAGAAAAACGTTTCCTATCCACCGCGGCGGGCTAATACAGTGCCATCTAATTTCAATGCCACTCGTTTCGTCAATGGCATTGGGAGATAAAGATGCTACACACAATTAATTCCTCTAGTGAGGAGGAATTATTAATGCCATTCTAGTGAGGATGGTTCATCCTCAAGAGTATTTATTGTTTCGAGAATAATCTCGGTAACAAACGTGGCCATCCGTGTCCGTAGAGAGTTGCTCCAATTATTATGGATACCTCCTCATTTACGTCGTTGCCCCGCGCTTTACAGGCCAGTTAAGGCGAAATGGTCGGCCACGTATATTCCAATTCCGGTTCAGAATTACCAAACAGAATTCCAAATGCAGGAAATCCATGCATAATTAACATCATATCACACACACGAATAGCCTGTTTCGGAATAGCTGTCCATTTCCAATAAGGATAGTGAGATATCTGTACAAGGTTGTCGGTCTTGGAAAATATTACGTTGCAACTAATTTTGACGGTACTAAAATTGGTGTCAAATACTTTCGCGTTCATGTTCATTCAATGTTATTTTTGTGCTCTAAATATTTCTTTAAAATACTTATATGCCTAGTCGCAGAGTGTGTATAAATGCATATTGTACGAATTGTATGAATATCTCTTATCAATGTATTTTTTAGACTAAACTAAAAACTTGTCTGCGCTTTTAGTCGCAGTAATGTTTCAATTAAACGAAAAACTGCCAAGGAGAGGAACAATTACAACGCATAAATTCACGATCGCTTTCCAACTTAATAGTTATAGTTTGGTTATTGCTTTCCAACTTAATAAAGTTATAGTTGTTATAATATCACACTGTAATGTATCCTGAGGCATTCCAAACGTCAGCATCTTCGTGTGATACCTATAGTAAGAATAGCCTCCGCAGCGATATACAATCCTGCCAAACAAGTATATGCCAATAAAGACTGTATCTGTGAACCGATGAGGTTCACAATCGAAACAAGTGATAAAATATTGAATTAAAGGGAGTCAATACCATATTTTCCCACTGATGATGTTTGTATGTAGTTATCACATCGGGGCTACCCCGCGCGCAAGGCTGTACGATTTTCATTTATGTTTGACCGTGCAGATATAGAATTAGGACTTAGATCACGTAGAAATGATCCCATCAAAAACATTACATGTAAAAAAATTGCAAGTCTCGCAACCTTCTACCGAAAAAAGTTGTGAGATACAATATAAAACCAAGTCGGTTAATTTATTCAGTACCTATCAAAGTGACCCTTCGCCTATATGACAACTTTGACATACATTTTCACCGGATTACATAACTAAAAACATATTACCATGACCGTGTTAGTACCCGCATTAATATTAAACATATATATCTTTATCATAAATGTAATGACTTGGCCATCGCACGACTACATAAGTATATAAGAATACGAATAAATCTCCTTTTATTGAAGTGATTATTATATTTTTTGCTTTATTTATCCATACCAATAGATCGGTATGGAGACTATGGAGCGGTGCGTATCCAGTTCTTTTCAGCTGTTTTTACTATCTCGTCTGCCTATATTTTCTTCTGCCGTCCTCTTTTGCCGGTCGGGCCAGATCCATCTTTTATTTAAGGACGGCCAAGATGAAACAATGAGTAGGAATTTATGTTTGTATTGCGTGACATTCAAAGCGTTAATAAAATTTGGTAGATTTTATTATCATTATAATGTAGAATGTATTATCTTGTGCGATGGCCAAGTCATTACATTTATGATAAAGATAAATATGTTTAATATTAATGCGGGTACTAACACGGTCATGGTAATATGTTTTTAGTTATGTAATCCGGTGAAAATGTATGTCAAAGTTGTCATATAGGCGAAGGGTCACTTTGATAGGTACTGAATAAATTAACCGACTTGGTTTTATATTGTATCTCACAACTTTTTTCGGTAGAAGGTTGCGAGACTTGCAATTTTTTTACATGTAATGTTTTTGATGGGATCTCATTTCTTTTTGTAAGTGGTCCTCCTTATTTTTCCTTTAAGGACTACTAGCTGTGTATCCGCAACTGTCTTTCTTAAAGCCCACTCTCTGTCTCTGTGGGCTTTTCTCGAAAGTTTAGATGAAGCGATTTTTGACAAGCCAGGACGGTAATTACTTCTTAGTCTATTATACTCCGAAATTGCGGAGTTTTGCACTTTAACACTACCGAAGTTGACATTAACTAAATGTAAACCACACAGACTTGTCACTCCCTCTCATGATCCATAATGACCCCTCTCATTATACATAATGATCCTTCTCATGATTCCTCTCATGACGATGGTGATGATGAGGGTGGTGATGATGGCGGCGATGATGGTGTTAGTGGTAATGGTAGTGGTTATTGTGTTGGGGATGTGGTTGTGGTAATGGTCGTGGTGGTAATGTGGTGAGGATGTTGATTTTATAACCATCGTCATCACCATCACCACAAGCATTGCCATCACAATCGTCATCATCCATCACCACTATGACCATCACCATCTGAATCAACACTCCCATCATCATACCTAATCACCATCCTCGGCATCATCATCGTTATCGTCATCATCATTATCATCATTAATCATCTACAACAACACCATCATCATCATCACCAATCACCACCATCATCATCATCATCATCATCATCATTACCAACACCTCCCTTACCACCACCAGTCACCACCATCATCATTATCATCAATACCCCCATCATCACCACCGGTCACCTCCACTCCACCATCATCACCAACAGTCACCACCATCGTCGTCATCATAATTATCATCATCACCAATCACCACCATCATCATCATCATCATTACCAACACCTCCCTCACCACCACCAGTCACCACCATCTTCATTACCATCAATACCCCCATCATCACCACCGGTCACCTCCACTCCACCATCATCATCATCACCAACAGTTACCACCATCGTCGTCATCACCTTCATCAGAATCAGTCACCACCACCACAATCATAATTATCATCACCAACACGCCCATCGCCACCACCAGTCACCATCATCATCTGAACAACCCAACACCCTCATTACCAACACCACTCCCCAGCTTCATCATCATCATCATCATCACCAGCACCCCCATCACCACCACCGCCACCAGTTACCATCATCATCATCGCTACCATCACGATTCCAACTTACTGCCCCTGCGGGGTGAGGTAACTCAATTCGGTACGGCGATGAGCGTGTCCATTCTGTATGTATTAGGTAATAAGTATCCCACCAAAAACATTTCATGTAAAATTGACGGCCAAGACTCACATTCTCATAACGCTTTCGCTGTAAAAAAGTTATCAGATCCCAGGAAAAGCCAAGCCCCTAAGCCCCGACTTTACTAACCCCACCACCTTGGTTTAAAAAGTATGGCATCAACTGGCTTCAAGCCCCTAAACCCGGAGTTTACTAACCCTACACCTTTGTTTCAGAAGTATGGCTTGGCCGTTTCATAGAGTACCGTAAATAAGTCCAACGGACCGTCTGGTTTTTTCATGTTTTTTAATGATTTGTACACCAAACCGTAATAGAGCACGAAATTTCAAGCTTGTGTGTCTGCTAGAAGCTAGAAGTAACTTAGAATTCGTATGATCATGAGTGAGTCAGTGAATCAGTGAGTGACAAAATTAAGGAATTTTGACTGGCAATAATTTCTAAACTACTGGTTCAAATTGAATGCAATTTGGAATATGCCTAGGTTATATCATGCTTTCCTGGTCATTAAAAATTCAGGCTTCTAGCTTTGTCCGTAATGAAATACTGGGAGTTTGAAAATGGTCTGAATGGCTTCGAGAAAAGGATGTTACGGCGTGCCGGCAAGCGCGTTTGCTCGACTTGGCGGGGGCACTGCCGTGCCCCCAGATTTACCAAAGTCGCAGCCCCCGATAAAATTTAACTGATTTGTCGAAATTTTTATTTCACCGATCCACTAAAAACGAATTTAATAATATAATTCGCGTTTGATCTGCATTCCCAGAATTTTCGTAAATTGCACAATATTTATATATAACGATTCGCATCTGATGTAGGAACACAACAAAGTAAGTATTATGTACAACAGTCCTGCAAAATGTCCGAGCTTCGGCATTATAATTGAACAAACTCCCACATTATGCACTCTCCGCCGTCATACCAGCATGAACACTGCACTTAATTCATATCACCGTAATGTGTCACAACAGGATTGTGCAATAGCAGTAACGCAAAATATTTAATTATTAAGTATAAACTAGCTGTTGAGACTATTTTAAATACTGTAAGTACTTAACTGACAGAAATGTGCTACCAACATTCGAGACAGCAAATACAATGTTAAATACCGTACAATTCTAAACACTTGAAGCTGACTAGGGAACTATCTTAAAAGACGTTTAAGCATATTGGTAATTTTTATTGCATAAAAATTTAATATATGTATATGCTTTTTTAAAGGCCACGGACATGAACATGACTTATAGGGTACTTGGTCTTATTCTTGCCAAAATACATTGTCGTTACGTTTATTTACAACTATTACTTACCTTACTAGAATGTATATCTATATATATAAAACTCAAAGGTGACTGACTGACTGACATAGTGATCTATCAACGCAAAGCCCAAACCACTGGACGGATCGGGCTGAAATTTGGTATGCAGGTAGATGTTATGACGTAGGCATCCGCTAAGAAAGGATTTTTCAAAACTCACCCCCTAAAGGGGTGAAATGGGGTTCCAAAGTTTGTATGGGGAAACAAGATTAGTTAGACTATTTTATACGAAACTTCACAGGAGTATTCCTAACGATAAATGAGTAAACACGTGTTTCAGGTTTTTTGAAAATTCAACCCCTAAAAGGGAGAAATGTGGTGACAAAGTCTGAAAATCAGCATGGGTATTGTTTTTATGGTTTATCGGGTCGCTGATTACAAAAACCGCAACGATTTTAAAATCCAACGTGGCGGACGTGAGTTACCATCTCCCCTGTTGGGGTGAAATGGGGTTGAAATGTCTAAATACTAAACCGCTGGTTCTAGAGAGTTCAAATTTGGCACGTAGGTTCCTTATAAGGTGTAGGGGTGCACTAAGAAAGGATTTTTCAAAATTTACCCCCTAAAGGGGTGAAATGGGGGTCCAAAGTTTGTATGGGGAAAGAAGATTAGTTAGACTATTTTATTCGAAACTTTACAGGAGTATTTCTAACGATAAATAAGTAAACACGTATTTCAGGTTCTTTGAAAATTCAACCCCTATAAGGGAGAAATGTGGTGACAAAGTCTGAAAATCAGCATGGGTATTATTTTTATGGTTTATCAGGTCGCTGATTACGAAAACCACAACGATTTTAAAATCCAACGTGAGTTACCATCTCCCCTGTTGGGGTGAAATGGGATTGAAATGTCTAAATACTAAACCGCTGGTTATAGAGAGTTCAAATTTGGCACGTAGGTTCCTTATAAGGTGAAGCGGTGCACTAAGAAATGTTTTTTCAAAACTCACCCCCTAAAGGGGTGAAATGGGGTTCCAGAGTTTGTATGGGGAAACAAGATTAGTTAGACTATTGTATTCGAAACTTCACAGGAGTATTTCTAACAATAAATGAGTAAACACGTGTTTCAGGTTTTTTTTAATTCAACCCCTAAAAGGGAGAAATGTGGTGACAAAGTCTGAAAATCCGTTGGTAATGCTTTTATGGTTTATCGGGTCGGGTCGCCTGTTGGGGTGCGATGGGGTTGAAATGACTAAATATGGGTACGGGTGTAATTTTATGGTTTGTTGGGACGTTAATTACGAAAATGCCACCGATTTTGAAATTTTATTTGTGGTCATGAAAATTCTTGAAAGCATTTGCGCCAAATTGCAATTTAATCGGTCCAGTAGTTTTGCAGCAAATCGATTGTAACAGACGGACTGAAAGACAGCTACACGTGATCCTATAAGGGGGTTCTTTTTTTGCTTTTGAGGTATGGATAGATACTCGCGTTATCCTAATAGATTAAAAAAATGTATTTGGTGGCATCTCGATCGTCGTCAATCGGTACCTATAGGCGGGCGGCGCGTTGGGACGGGATATCCGTAATAAATACATTCAAGCTTTTCAATAATAAGTCATTTCAGAATTCTGAATTACGTTTATCTGGCTCAGAATAATACATTTTTTATTCATCAACGAAGAGAACCTCAATATCTTACAATAGAACATGACGTAACTTAGAACATGGCTTAGAATCATTAAACCGATAAGCGGAGGGGGCATTATAAAAGCTTTATACAAATAAAATGCACACATATTATCCCGGTGTCTTTGCTTCACTTCGAGTTATGAATTTTGAAGTGAACTTTATTTGGTACAGTAAAAGCTGAGATCGCTTGATTTGAGTGCTTGAGTTTTCGGTTTGATTTGATAAAGTGGAGTTATGATAAAATAAAAAGTATTTCCCAGTAATATTAGAAAAGCAAAAGTCTGTGTATGTTTTGTTACTTCTTCACGCTAAAACGGCTGGACGGATATGCATGAGGGAAATGCAGATTGCAGATTATACCCTAACTTAAGAAATAGCCTACTTTTAATCCTGAAAAAAAAAGAGCATTGTTCCCGTAGGATGATGTATATTATATAGGCACGCGAGCGAAGCCGCGGGTTAATGCTAGTTCATGATATAAATTCATCTCGTGTGCCATACTTTACATTAAAAGTATTCTTAGATATCGATGAATCCATTGTTCAGGTATAGACGTCCTTGCATTGTTATATTTAATACCTTAATCAATCTGTGATGGTGGTGACAATCTAAGCCGTTTTACATTTATATCTTTGGTTATTTGTTCAAGAGTGAGAACGTTTTCGAGAAATTTTCGGCTACGTTACACCTTCCAGAGATGTGTCCGTTGATCTTCTTCTAGTCTAGTTTTTTGGAGTAGTAGGGCCTCGTGCAGGGTCCGTCCGGATTGTTACTACCGTCTTGCCTACTAACCCACCGCCAAACAGCAATGTTCGCATTGTTGTGTTCCGGTGTGGGGGTAAGATAGCCGGTGAAATTACTAGCATAGAGGCATTCTATCTTCGTCCTCCGGGTAGGCAAACACTTGTGGCTCCTCTGGTGTTGCAGGTGTTTATGGGCGACGGTAATCGCTTTCCATCAGGCGATACGTTTGCTCGTTTGCCCCCTATGACATAAAAAAAAAAGAAATAGTCCAAGAAACTATCGAAGGTACGGGGAAGGTAAGGGGACATCACCTATGAGATGGATAGACTAAGGTAAAGGCAGCTGTAAAAGAGGAATGGTGGGTGATATGTAGTAAACCAATGTCGCGTAACGTCCAAAACCACCCTACCACACGTGTAACTGGCAAAGAAAATTTGCCGGTCTATTTTCGCCTATAATCCCGACACGGCAACACAAACACGACAGTGTTAGTACACACAGCGGCAGTACGTCATCTTTAGTGATGCACCGCCCACGGTCGAATCTGGTATTGATTTCCTTTGTTTGCACTAATCCACTTTACCGACCGTGTCCTTCTGTTTTCGTTATTCGTACGGGTAGGTACTATCATTACTGTGTGTTCGAGTAGATAATGGGCAAGCATGTTTTTAGGTTCGTTCAAATATCTGTCGGGGTTGGACATCTGACTTCTCCTTCTCAAGGCGCCAGAAATAGTTTAAGTAGCCTAGATGAATCTCGCACATTACAGTTTACATTTCTTTTCGGGGGTTCTTAAAATTATCATGCGAGTGGCGTGGCTGAGTTTGTTCTTATTTAATTTATGGAAATTGACTATTTCCGTCATTACGAGCGCGTTGTATCGTAAAATACTAACCTTTTAAGAAGATGTAAGTACAAATTAGAATAACACTTTCGCTATAAAGCTGTTATCTAACATGAATGTAATATTGTGGTATAGTAAATGTATATACTATATTGTTGTGTTTCTTCAAAACACAGTTTAGATTCGAGCAACGTCATGACTTGAAAAATATCACGGCGACTTGTCGACAGCTCAAGAATTATTGATAAGCCTCGATCGAGCGGACGGCGCACTGCGCCCTACTCCTAAAAACCTGCAGTAAAACTGAATAGCATAGTACAAAGACTACATTAACGGCCTAGACTACTAAACATAGCATTCGGAACTATAAAAAGGAACATCCTAAGGGACGTTAGAGTCGGCGCCTCAGAGACTTGAATCTCCCGTCTCGAGCACATTCTAAAGTATTCTACCGTTTTATTGCAGTACTTACGATGAATTAGGAACCGTGATCTTATTTGCTGGATAAACAAGCGGCCGCGGGGCAGCACGCGCAAGTCTGATTCTGGCTTATTGATGCACCATAAATGATAGATCCCCATTAACCCACAGATATAAATAGCGGCGATCTACGAGTGGACTTCAATGCTCAATTTAATAGCCCCTGGAGCAGTGCACGACGCGCAGTATTGCCAATCAGACGAAGAGGCAGTAAAATGTGCAAGTTCTATTCGTTATCTTGGTCTGCTATAAGTTTAACTAAGAAAGAACTACAATATTACTTTATAGGTTTAGAAACCCCGCAAACGCTGAGACGAATCGCATGGATTCTGATTAGCAACTTCATTTATTACGCTTTTATAGCCGTACTCTCTTTAACGCCGACAATGATTACAATCGACGTTTGTAGAATCGATTTGTCGACAAGTCGCATGATCGATTTGCACTTTCCAAAAATACCGTTTGAGTTTTGTATTCCAATAGTAGTCTAAAACGGTGTATCCGGTTCGGTGTGTTTGCGAGTATTTGACGAACACGCGTGATAAATCACGTTAATGAGTACCCGATCACATTGTCAACGGGTAGCGGTGAGGCCAGTGAATGTCCCGACCTTCACATTGCCTGCGCCCGCGGCCGAGATCCGCGAGTCCGCGACGTAACGATGACATACACTTCCACAGTTTTAGCCTCGCGCCTCACCTACATACCGGATCGGAGAAAGTGACCGCGGCGCTAGATAGTAGCAATACTTACACGATATGACGCGCCGGAATAATGTCCATTCATACTCATACGCTCTTTGTTTGCGCGATTTACAACCTAAACGGTTGTTTAATAATGTTATCATTATCTGTATCATACGAGCACGCTAGTGACGTGATCATGAAATCGGAGAGACGGAAAACAAACGAACCTCGCAATTTGCCGTATTTGTATTTTTAAACAACTTCAACAAAGGTCTCTTATGTTACTACAAGGTCCCATGGCTCTGTAATGAAATGGTTTCTCCCCCACCGGTGACTACCATTTGCCCCTTAGTCATCGCGTGAGTGGTGATAATGGGACCAACTTTGTAGGTGCACTTGGTACATTTCGGATTCCTTTCATTAAAACTTAACGTATCCTGTCATGGATACTCGTAATAAGATTTTAAAATATGACTGAATCCGTTCGCCCGTTAGTCGTGTAATCGAGCGTGGCAACAATGGTTCGCAATCGCAAATTGTGTTTTTAAATGTCTTCTTTATATTCTCATTAGTATAGATGTGCTAAACCAGCTCATGCTAGCAATATTGACACGTACAACAAATCGAACACAGTACATTCCGCGCAAACTATTAAATTTAAATTGATTGAAGTAACATGTTTTGACGTCAATTGTTTGATCGTTTCAATGAATGTGAAAACAACGTATAATTATTTTAGATTAGTTTAATTGCATTGGCTAATAAATCATGGGCGCTTATTTCAAAGCTATACAAGCCAGTTTCGAATGCCTATGTAAACCAACTGATCAGTGTATAATCAAATTCAATTACGGCGAGAATGCTTTCAAGTCTGACCATACTTTTTAATTTCAAGTAATTTGAGTTTTCCTAAAATTGTTTCTCAAAATGTTCTCGCAATTACAACATAGTAGAATCCTACGATCTGCTGTTGAACATGTAGTCTTGGAGAATCTCAGTAGAATGATAAATTGTCATCCAGCACGCGGCGTGTGCGTCGCTCCGACGATCTCCTATCAACATCATTACAATTGTTATACAATAGCTCTTCAATTTGACGTCATTGTAAGTAGTGGCTTTATCGTATTTTAGTTTTATGTTACACGTGCCTCCCGAATATCACTTTCAATATGAAAAACTATAGCTCTTATAAAAACTATATTTTCACTTTTAATATGAATTACTATAGCAATTTACTATTGTTATCAAATAACTTCTATTTTTTAGGGTTCCGTAGTCAACTAGGAACCCTTATAGTTTCGCCATGTCCGTCTGTCTGTCCGTCTGTCCGTCCGCGGCTTAGCTCCGTGATCATTAGTGCTAGAAAGCTGAAATTTGGTATGAGTACGTGCATGCATCACGCCGAAAAAACGGTAAAATAAAAACTAAAAAAAAAAAATTCGGGTACCTCTCGAACTCCTAAAGTGGGGGTGAATTTTTTTTTAGTTTCAACACTAGTGTGTGGGGTGTCGTTGAATAGGTTTTTTAAAAATAATAGGGGTCTCCAAAATTTTTTTGTGATAAAGTCAGCAGTTTCGTAAATATTCGCTCCGAAAATAAAAAATTGTGTTCCCCCCCTCTAACTTTTCAACCACGGGTCAAAAAATTATGGAAAAATTCATGAAAATGAGTCCTTATAGAAGTACTTTTAATGAAAACTATATTAAACAAAATCGGTCAAGTAGTTTTTGAGTTATCGCAAAATTTCATTATTTTCTTTAAAATGACGTAAGTGCCGCGCGGTGTCCTTATACTTCGAACGTTACACATATTAGTTAAGTGCCATACTGCATTTAAACGTTTCGCTCAATCTGGCGCGTATAATCGATAACTTCCAGAAGGTAATTAGTTATTACAGTTACTTTGGCGTTTACGACCTTTTTATAGAGCTTGAAATCTTTCTCGTAATTTAAACCTCCTGCTTAAAACCGCTGTTTTAAGCCCATCTATTGTGAAGGATGGGCAACTACGGAACCCTACACTGAGCGTGGCCCGACATGCTCTTGCCCGGTTTTTTATATATATCTACATTTCTAATTTTAGTGGCATGTAATGTAACCCGTTATTTGGGGCGTCTGGCGGGCGGGCGGTGCCCTATTACCACTTGTGACTTCAACTACTATAAGTCCTAACTACCCCATCCCCGTCGAAAGAATTGTAAAAAAAAAACTGTGATATTTGCATGTACGTACGTAAATATCATAATTAAATTGAATACCGTAACAAGTGCTCATGTCTCAGTACACTAGTTGATTGTTATTACTGTTAGTCTGTGGTCGACATAAATAATAAACAATACATTAATAAACATATCATCTATTTTTAAGGCACACATAAGCACTATAATAAAGCGGGAATTATCGAATGAGGAGGTTTTACATGTAACTAAATAAAACGTAGCGGATTCGACCTCTCATGGAAAGTACAAATTGCTTTCGAATTTGTTTATGTTAAGTACACGTGCAGAGTCTAAACATAAAGTTTAGTGTCGCAACACGATCGGCAATTAAAATGGTGCCAGATTCCCCCAGAGCGTCCATAAAAACGGTAATCAATTTGATTCTGTTCGCGGTCTCGTAAATTGTCGTTTCACTTAGGTGTCAAAGCTTTTTATCAAGCATTTCGTATCTTCGGGCATTGCGCTTGAAAGGGTTTTATACAACTCAATTAACAGCCAATGAAAATTTATTGAATATTGAAAATGGGTAGACGCGATTAATGTTTTAATGAGGTCAAATAGAATAGAATGTGGCCTATGAAATACACGGACATGCCGCTCGAGATATGTTGTCATATAAATAATTATTATTATATTTAAATTGTACATGTACAGGGAAGGATAATTCAATTATAGTCGTAGCTCAATTAATATACCTATATATATATGATTCATCATAGAGTCTGGCTAATGAAATACTACTATACCTAATCATAATTCAATTGAATTGACGAACAAGCGATTGCGACGCGTGATTCCACAAATGTCCTGATTGACAAAAGTATTAATTTAATTAAACCTTTATTTGGTGTCTTATTTATAGAGAAAACCACCGTTATGTATGATACACGTATGTCATATGGACCGTAGGTGTGTAGCAAATGTATCAGGAAATTTAGGGCAGCAAAAATCGGATGCTACCGTATTTCAGTGCGGAAATTTCCCTACAAAGTGTAGTAAATCTTCGCCCCCAAGCCGGATAGCTTTAGTGCTTTTTCACGGCTGGTTCATATAGGCTGTGAGTCACTTATTTGCCTTTCAGTTTACTCAGTTGTACCATGACCAACTTACATCATCGATCAACGAGACAATACGGACTGAACTGTAATTACAACTATTGATGGAGCATGGATTACGACAGCTCATGGAACTTAAATGTCATTGGACATGTCTTCTGGCCGAGGTTACGAAGCCATGTTGGTAATTCATATTTTAGGAGGGCTGACATCACTTGCCGATGTACATGGGTTTTACAAACGTGTATTTATCGGGGTGACGCAACAGCTGATTAAGATCCATTGGCTTGAAGGCGTTTACCGAAACAAAGAAGTAAGCTAAGCTGTATGATTAGACCGCGTTGAATAATGTGACTTCCGAGTTACAAAATACAGTAAATGTTACTACATAAGGATAAGATATTGTCGTGTTTCAAGTACTATTTTCATTATGCACGATTTTCCGGGATAAAAAATAGCCTAGTTTTTGTTCTGTTCCGTCACTGCACGAACGAATGACACACAAACGTTATCCATTGTTACAAGACGAAATGGAAAACTATTACAAACAAAAAAAACTTGCGAGCTAAAATAACGGGTACATGTTAATTTGAATTACTGTACTTACAACGTGAACGTTACTTGCACTTGACTAAACTTACAAGTCACCAATAACATATTAGCGATTTGTTCAGCTAACCTACGAATTCATTTCACATCTCGAAACTGCACAATTGCCAAAAGTTTAATGAGTAGGTAGACACTGTGTTCGGAACACAAGCTCGGTAATGAGACCAGGTAACGGCTATACGGTGAGTACTCGGAATTGACTGACCTTTTGAGATATTAAAAATTTAATGACCAACGACCAAATGCTAGTTGCTTGACAAGTCAGTTTAGTCACTCTGAATGAAACTTAGTATAAAAATTAACTTACTTATTAATCTTACTAGTACTTATCCTGCAAAAATGACCCATTATTGTCTTATTTATTGGTGCTTGTTAACGTTAAACTCCACAAATGTACTAAAAATACACCGTTTGACTTTTTAAGTAAATCTTCGGAAATTAAATTTCATTAGGTCGTCAGAATACCGGGTGGGTATAGGACTTGCTGTGGTGTCGACAAAGGCTGAGCGAGGTGTGGGATTTAGTTCAGCAGTCTGAACTAGATCAGGTCGCAATCCAATTAATCCCGCTTAGTGACATACAGCCTGCGTTAAAAGCCATCGAAACAGAAATAGATCATTGTCCCAATTCAAGTACTAAGCAAATAACTTAGGCGAGTTGCTCCATATATCTACTAGCGGTTGATTTATCTAAATATCAAGCTGGTATTTATAGAAATATATACCTTTTGATACGTACGTCGCTAGATACACTTATTAGGTACAGTAAAATAAGTTCAATTGTATAAGAGCGTATACGTACCTAACGTGTAGTAAGAGGGTTGGGTACGAAAAAATTGCAAGAACTACCAAAACCCTTCCTTGAAGTGGTATATCCCGGTGACCTTATTTCGTTGTAAGGTAAGACGGTTCGGGGTTCTAGACGGTTCGTCGCTGTCCCGTAAATCTTTACGCAGTGACTCCTTTAAATTAAACTGCCTGACGGGTCCTGGATGAAATCGATATTGGGTATACCGTTCAAGTGTGGAAGTAAAGTTGACACGAGTTGTCCCCGTCCTCAATAACTTTTGTTTTGTATGAGATGTGATGTTTAAGGGTCAATCAACTTTTTTCTGTAGGTAGTCTTTATAACTACGATTAAAATTACGACATCGGCGGTAATATTTAGCAAAAACTTTGTAATTGCAACAGCTATAAGCCCATTCTTATGCAGACTATCTCTCCTGATAATACCAGCACCTCTAGCATAACTTTGACACGCGACACTTTATCGTGCGACAAATACTGCCTTTCACTTTCCTAATACCGTATTAGGAGCAAGATAGGTGATATATATATAGTGTGGAATAACAACAAAAAATGTTGATCCACCCATATAACCTGTAGATACTAATTACGAAAAGCGATTAAATCTAAGATTCAAATGTAATCGTCGAAGTGGCCGGTCATGACGTGTCGATAATTGCCAATTTATTGCATCAGCTCGGATTTGGTCGCAGTCTAGGCTTTGTCTCGTTACTCATCCATTGGTCACGTTCCACTCTTGACACGCTTTCCAATATTTCCTCACATGCCTCGGTCAGTAATGACGTGTAAACATAATCACAAACTCATTTGTACAATGTTGAACCGACATTACAAATTTAATAATTTTTGTACTTTATTGCACTTGTAATCCTCTATAATAATTATATTTTTTTAGGTTTGTATTGAAAATATTTTTTCTATGGAGAGGGGTTATGATTTTAGGAAAAATCTTAATAGCGTGATGCAGGATCGTCATTTGTCTTGTATGGACGCGCGGTGCCGTGCCAACCTAGCGCCATCTGTTTTCATAATTTCCTTTGTCCTCGCATCACGCCGAAACGGCTGGACAAATTTTAACCAATTTTGATACAGGGATAGTTCAGATAGTGAAATCCTATAACCATCATAGGATACTTATTATCCGTCTACGGTAAAGAAAAAAATGCGTGGACGATGCTGCGAGCACCTCCTACTGCTACTATATAATTGCTTAAATCATCTGTCAATCCATATATATGAGGCCTTATGATCCAAAAGTAAGCGTTTATTCTTATAATAAAATTTATGGTCAAATCCAGCCTTCTATTGTTTTATTGACTGCTGTGTGTAGTGTATTGTACAAGCTGTCTCAATAAACATATAGTAGGTATGTAATCTTAAACGGAGCGGCCCTCTACCGCTAGGTAAATTTAAGCCTCCGCTGGCCTTGATAAACGTCGGTTAACAAACATACCTTCCAAGCGTGCGAAATCCAAAGTCCCGTCGCCCGATTAATTTGACGCTAAATTTATGCATCCTGCTTTCCTTATCAATTCACAAGCGCCAACGGCGAATTGGAGCGGCTCATGCAGACAGATAATCGACTTTGACTCGGGGGATCCCTCTCCTCTCGAGGCGAGTTAAGTATAACTCGTATCATTTCTAAATAAAATGATTTCAACGGATTATATCTCCTATATTAATTATTTGAGCCTCCCTGAGGTTTCGGTAACTTAGTTGACTGAAAAAAAAAACTCAATTTTTTGTGTCGAAAGTTACAATTGTGCAAACTACCCATTTTATAAATATGAATTAAAAATAAAGATCTATGTACATACATGCCAGATAGGCCTAATGTGTAAAGACAGTTACACAGAAGTGCATTTCAGTATTAGGCTTGCTGAGGAGAAAATATTCCGTATCATTTTGTTTTTGTGCACGTTGTCGTGTCTACGTAAAACACTGTAAACTACTATAAAATAAACATAAGAATAGAAACAGAACGCACGCTAAACTCTCATATCACTTTCGCTGCACTGCATTTGGTCATTGTCTTTGATTGTTTTTCCCATGGCCCTGGTTTCAATTTAAAATACGTATTCCCATATCTTCAATATGTGACTAGAGAATAGAATGTTGTGACTACAGGACCAGCTATCATGATTAAACTGATGACGTCACCGCGATAAACGAATGAAAATGTTCGAAACCCGGCACCTAAACAGCGAAGAGTGGGTTATCAGCTCTCAAATCACTTTCGTTGTACTGAACGGGTCGCGGCCCATTGTCTGCGACGACGTTTATTAAGGTTCCGCGGAACGCTTAGCACAGTCCCTAGCGACTATGCCCAAGTGAAAAAGGCAATAAGCACCTTTGTAACTCTTACCTCGTTGTTAACTTTTCGTGTTCAAACGCAGACTGGGTCAATGTTGTTCCCACCGTTGTGTAGCGTTCTTTACTCGCGTTGTGACTTGTTCTCTTTAGTGCTTTGTTATGACGAATACGGTTCTGAAATTATTATGTACTGTTAAAATGTTTATTTTCTTGAATTTTCACAATGCCGTTTTGTAGAGCCCGCACAACCGCTTTTGTGTTGAAACATTCAGTAACCTTTAGCAATATATATAGTAAACGTAAAACAATTTAAACAATAGTTCGTAAATTAAACTAAAGTAAACATTATGGTATGCATGACCGTTTGGCCTTCCCTTCCAATAAAACATAAATATGAAAACGGTTATGTCACCGATTCCATTTTACATACATTTAAGCAAATATGACAAAACCATCTTTCCTATATACGTAATATTTTCTCTCTCGCCTTTGCACTGGGATTTCCTGGCCCACTTGAAATCCCTATCTGATTGCACTTTGCACTAATTAATGAGAGAATTTACCCCTGTCCTCGACAACGAGTCCTTCGCTGTCGCTACTAACAATCATGAGGAGAGCACATATCTGGACAAGCGATTTAGAAGTGAAAATAAGTACTTATATGCACGAAAATACAAAATCTTCGCTGATCGAAAAAATTGCATCTATGTACCTGACAAATTCTACCTTGATATTATGTGTGTGCGGTGCACTTTCATATTATAGCTATTGGACTACACATTTCTAAGCGCATAAAACTAAAATAAACAGTTTACGGTAGACTTGCGAGTTTGGGTTTTAAGCAAAATATACGGAACCCGTGCCACTATAGTAGGCTTAAACTCGTTCTCCGTCGATCTTAATAGGTCGTTGCGTCACCTGTTGCTTTGTCGAGCCGTTTGTTTACCGTAGAACGCAACCCGAGACGCTAACGCCGACCCTAATATAATAGAACAGAATCGATTGCATGTCAAACAATAATCGGACAAAGTATGCTTTACGTTTACAACAATGTTTACAAGGTAGAGATGTGACCATTACCCGTTCGATCCAGGATATTGATGTATTACTTTGTTATTGTAATTATAAATCCATAAACTGTATAACCTGTGTAAAAAATGTCTATGTATTATTAGAATCACATCTAAAAATACATAGACATTTTTAACTGAGTTGTGTTGTAGCAATATACCTAATTTGTAGTAGGTTTACAGCTAATGAGATTTTGGGATGACCAACCAAATGATGTTTCCAATAACAACCTGTCCCATTTCATGCATATATTAAACATTATCATCACGAATGATTGAACACTAGGCCGACATTAGGCGTCAAATCATCCATGCACCGAAAACCTCGGGGTACGATTATCATTCTCGGTCGAGAGTTCTCTTCATTGGCGTCAAATCAGACGGCATGTTCCGAGCCGATTAAACCACCACTTATGAACCAAGAGACAGCGGTACTATTTGATGTCATATGTAGTTAACAAGTATACAATAATGGACTTTTATCATAGCCATAAAGGCTTCTATGTACGTTGCTTATTTTCACACACTTTGAGATTATTCTTTCAAGTATACAATCGCTCATTGTTGGACGTAGCAACTACACTGTTGATATGTGATGTGAGTGACATTCGCCGTGATAGCCCGTGATAAGGGGCTTTGATTTGATGGCGTCATGAAGAAACGGTTATTTTCACAGACCACAGTAAAAAATATACTTAGACTAGACGTCCATTGATTGATGTAGATGTCTTTAATTTCTCGTATTGGCACCGTCAAATACATTTAAAGCTGTGTTTATAATGCAAAAAGGATTATATATTACGTGTTTGCAACTTATTGTTCTGGCTGTGAGTTCATTATACGAACAAATATTCGTGTGCTAAACTTGGTTGATCCACATAGCGTAAAGCGTTCTGACTATTTAATAGGACAAAATGTCCATAGTAACTTGGAGGTTAAGCGATTTGTTCGTTAAGGAGTTGCAACAAATAACGTTGCTATAAACAGTAACATTCGCTATACCAACTGTTACTGTTACGGTATTGCAAGTGGTACTGTGATACCGGCCAACACATGTGCGTGTTGCAATATTTACGATAACAGATGCGTTGCAACACTATACTACTCTTTCGATATTGAAATTGCCTATGAAACCTACTTATACGTTAAAATAACGCTATTTTTCTACTATGGTGGACAACTGATCACTGATCGGAAGCCTTCGCTGTTAGTTTACTGTACTTATGGGCAGATGTAAAATATATAAACCTATATAAAATAACCTAACATAGCCAAACTAAGGCAAGTAATGTTTTCCTAACATAGGCACAAACTTCAGAAAGCTTTTTATATCAGCAGTAGACTGGTTTTCAATAATATTGAAACAAACCAATAATACTGGCTTCCATTCCACATTTGGTATTATATGTATGTATGTATGTATGTAAACACTTTATTGTACATAAAAACAAGAAAAACACATTACAAAAGTATAAGCATGTACAAAGGCGAACTTATCCCTTTAAGGGATCTCTTCCAGTTAACCGTTATATGTATTTCACAATAAACATCAACTGAATAGTTTTTTTTTTTTTTGCACGGTTTTTGGGATGTTATTGTGCATTAGTACCTAATAGCGCTTAAAGTATATTATCTATCGATAGGTACTGTTCCTTTGGCTTAAATATTAGGGTGCATATATTACAAAGTTAGCGGCTTTTATGCATTATATCTAGAATCTAGATCAGTAGCATTTAACACTGTTTTGTTTCGTATCTTCATTGACCTGATTCTTATCACATAAACCATACAATTAAGGTAGTCGACATACATTATTCAAATCTGTTGCTATGTTGTCAATATTGATAAATATCTAGTCACGATCACGATTATGGACATGTCCCTTGAGAAAAACTATTATTACATGACTGGCGGCGACTAACATACCTAACCTAGTGTGTTATTGTGAGTAGGTATTATGACATTGCTCAAACACTAAATACTGGATAGTGTTTAGTTTTAGAGCAATGTAATGTTGTTATGGATATAACATAGTATAATAATAACATATATATGTGGTATTCTCAGTACCTAACATTGATGCGTGTAATATTTTCACGCCTGCCCGTCTAGTACAGCTATACTTCGCGAGTCTTGTCGCGCGAGATAGCGCTATCTGTCACTGTCTCACATTACTGCACAGAAAGAGACGGGTAATTATCTCGCGCGAGAAATACTCGCGTATGACAGTTATGCTTGAGGTGCTGTTCGTATTTTCCGCCTAGCGACGCATGCATCTCGGAATCCATACTTTATAAAGTTTTGAGGATACTCAACATAATAATTACGTTATTATTAGTACATATTATTACAGCCAAGGCAAATAAATCGATATCTCGTCTAATCATAATAATTCATGTTCATGAATTATTTACCTTATACCTACTGCTAATAGCTATAAGTGGATTATTTTATTTTGAACGACGTCTACTATGCAGTTGAAGTCCCTACAATTGCCGTCTATATGCTTTCCAACTACCACCCGTAGCTTAGCGAATTCTGCGAATTGCACAACAGCTACTGATGTCTTCTCACATTTTAAATTACATATCTCCTCAATTGTTAAGTTCCCAAATAAAGAACAACCCCTTTCATTCCCGCAGGAACGTGGACCGCTACGTGCGAGTGAAATGGCGTGACTTGCGCGTGGGCGACCTGGTGCACCTGTCCAACAACGAGGCGGTGCCGGCCGACATGGTGCTGCTGCACACCTCCAACCCGCTGGGCATCTGCTACCTCGACACCTGCAACCTGGACGGCGAGACCAACCTGAAGCAAAGGATGCTGCCGCCCGGTTTTTTAGAAATGGTAATGTTCTTTTATTATTTCTAGCAGAAGAGGATCTGGGAGAGGGTTGGGGGAGGTTTTGTTGGAGACCTCCCCCCTTTCCCTCACTGTGACAGTCGTATTGAGAATTCGCTTTTACCCTTATTGCGGCAGTAGTGACATTTGAAAGTAAACTGCCCATAAAACGTCGCCGTACTTTATACTGGATAGAGTGTACATTACATGCTTAAACGGATATAATATAATATACCTTTTTTTTGGATCTTTTCAGTGAATTACAATAAGCGTTCTTTTTTCAATCAACATAATTTATTTATTTATTTATTTTATAATAATTACATATCTGAAACTTACAGCTAATTGCCAAGGCGTTACAGATCTTAACTTAAAATTAACAACAAGCATTATATATATCCTTAAAAGTTAATAGTTACAAATTAAAAACAAAAAAAAAAGAAAGAAAACAGTAACTAAACTTTAGTGCACAGGAAAACAATTTATAAAAGAAAAAATACAAATACAAAAATTGAATTTACCGCCGTTCGAGATATTTCCTGCACTCCACCAGTAGATTCGAAAAGCTCGCAGCAAATATGTCGCAGTGCGGGGCCACGTCGAGTACAGAGTTGATGTATTTTATAAATAAAATAGAAAATGGTTTAGCAAGTATCCAGTGCTGGTCTATATACAGCAAGCGCCATACTGGGTAATTTCAACCCCATTCATACTGTGATACGAGTTCACCGAATTTTCTCTTTCTAGCCTAAATACTAGGCGGAATTTTAATCACGAAAATGGGAGGACGAATTTCGTCATCTAGTGATTATAAGGTCAAGGCTACACATTCTTTTCATGCATACTTAATGTCCTAAATTCCGAGGCGTGATTACTTCGATCATTAATCATTTCCTTTGCTCCGTCCGTGTCTGTCTAGTTAATACCTACCAAACTGTGTCGCCGCCGTTCCAGCTCACCGGGCATCCACATTTAACCTCATTGCAGGCTGGCATTAACGTCGCTTTCATAACATGATAATGGCGGTTTTTCTCAATTTTGACGCACTCATTACATTACTATTCAAAAGAATAAGGTTGTACGATCCTTCAGGTTGCAAACAATCATACTGTCTTTTAACAAAGACGGTGAAACACCTGCGTATTCCTAAGAAACCAAGCGTGGGAACACTTTCTCCGATATTAGCAACACAAAGCAAAATCGGAAATGATCGCTGCGAGCGAGTTGCATCAACGTGAATTAGGGACTATTAAAGTTTGAGCAATTAAAACGAGATTAACGACAAATGTCACGCACGACGAATGGTAACTGTTTGTCATGTCTTTGTGAGTTTTGTAAACGGGTTTGAACTGTTTCCAGAACCAGAACAGGACTTTTTCTTTATTCGTTAAACATGAGATAAAGATATATAAAAGGGCAAAGCATCAATACGCATACACGCGTATCTGTTCTGAACGTGTTCTCAGACATTTATCTAAGTACCGGAAATTCTGACATGGCTATTAAATCGTACGATAACAGCCCTTAAGACTTTGTTAATTGTCATATAAACTATATCATATTGCATTCTACAACATGAGTCTAATCTTGCGTCATCCTAACGCTGAAGTGATATTCTTGTTTGAGGCATATTTTCCTCTATATTAGGGAATAATCTCACACACAAACATACCTAGAGCAATGCTTTATTTGTTTTTTTTTGTTTACAGCATTTAACTTTTCGTCCATCGAAATTCAAGAGCACGATAGAAGTTGAACGGCCTTCAACCAAGATTAATCGGTTCACGGGAACCATATCGCACCCCAACAAGGGGCGCGTGCCGCTCAACTCCGACCACCTGCTGCTCCGCGAGTGCACGCTCAAGAACACCGACTTCGTCGAGGGCATCGTCGTCTACGCAGGCCACGAGACCAAAGCCATGCTCAACAACGGCGGGCCTCGCTACAAGTGCTCCAAACTAGAAAAGAGAATGAACACCGACGTCATCTGGTGCATCCTAGTCCTACTCTTCCTTTGCTGCTCCGGCGCCGTCGGCTGCAAAACCTTTCTCGACAACTACAGCCTCCAGAACCTTCCGATGTTCATCCCTTACTCATTGTCTGCTGCATACGAAGGATTAATCATATTCTGGACCTACATTATCGTCCTGCAGGTCATGATACCGGTTTCGCTCTACGTGACGATAGAGATGACGAAACTCCTTCAAGTGTACCATATACACCAGGACGTGGAGATGTACGACCCAACCACGAATACGAGAACACAGTGCCGAGCGTTAAATATCACCGAGGAATTGGGGCAGATCAATTATCTGTTCAGTGATAAGACCGGGACGCTGACGGAAAACAAGATGTTGTTCCGGCGGTGCACGGTGGGCGGCGTGGACTACGACCACCCGCCGGGCCCGCCGGCCGAGCCGTCCCTCGACCTGCCTCCCGCAGTCACCCCCATCACACAAGTGTCGCCCAACAGCCGGCTTCTGCAACATGTACTCGACAACAATGGAAACGAACACACTCAAAAGGTACATTTGTTTTATATCTATATGTAATATAACTTTGCCAATCGCATAATAGTCTGTTTTGATCCTTCTGCTCTCCAAGCTGTAAATACGAGTACCTATGGAAACACAAACTTTCTACTCTTTGCCGTAGGTAATTGATATCCCAACCACTGAGTTGCCAAAATAGGGAGTCCGTATCGACAAGTCTATGGACGGATTTAAGTTGAGATAGACAAGACTTTCAACAACAAATTGAAAGAGTCGTACCCTTTTATTAAAGCGTAAAACTGATGCCAATGATATCCTGACCAGTGAATGAAAATAATACGCATCTTGTTGTGTAGGTACGAGAGTTCCTGCTGATCCTGGCGGTGTGCAACACGGTGGTGGTGAGCCAGCCGCACGTGGACGAGATGCGCATGAGCGGCTCCAGCCCCGGCGACGAGGAGCCCTCGCGCTCCAACGGCGCGCTCCGCTCCAAGGACAAGTCAGTACCATTCGCATGCGGGCTCATAAGGACCAGGGTTTTCGGAAATCGTTAAATCACTTGGTAGCGCCAACATTTGTATATAACAAGGTTACCTACCCACTTTAACACTAGATTCATACCACTTCTAATTATAATTAATAAAATAGACACGCGCCACAGCATACGATCTTGTGCCTACAGTGGTGACAACTGATGATGTAACAATTTTTGAAAATCCGATAGCGTCGCTGCTACGCCAGCATTAAGTCAATACAAGTTGTGTGTAATATCAGATAAAGATAATTAACGAAGGAGACTTCCATATTTTTCAAATATTTGATGAGTATGACTTTGTATCTTATTGACGGCAGACGATGCCACGATCATATTAGCGCTGGCGCCAGCGATTTAGAATCAATCTAAATCACCACCAATTGAAGAGTGAGATTGAAAAGCGTGCTTCCTTATTTATTTTATAGTTCATATCTATAAGATACTTTATTGGTTCATCGTTAAAGGTGATCTTTTCAAGGGATTCATTTTCAAGGGGGGAATTGCGAGAAATTAGACTCACGTTTAGTGGCTGTGATACAAAAAATATTGTGAAAAACTGTTTAAATTCTAATAAGTACTATTCGAGAAAAGGTATACTCTATCCGGATAGGTATTTAACTAAATGTAAACAAACAATAAATTAGGTGCTTTATCAGGCTGACATTGGTTGGTAAAATTTGTATTTAATAATATTACTTTAATAAAAAATATAATATTTATTTTGCTTTAATATATCAAGTTATAGAATAAACCATACGATACCAAATCAAGCATATGTAATTATTCCCTAAGTACATTAACTTAATAATAATTTCAACATGCCACCAAATATTTTACAAATTGTGCACAATAAAGAACCTAAAAACCTAGGAATCTGCAACCTTTTTTTTTTCAAATAACATGATACTTGACACTTCTCGTGTATTCGTTTTCGCATACTACCTATACTAGTCGCGATTTTCGCTTGCATTAGTTTTCTTGTTAGTTTGTTTTGTTATTGATCAAAATATTGTTATGTCATTTGTTCTGTTCATTATTAGTGTTATTAATTGGTTGTTATCGTGTTAGTTATTGTTTTTCTGCTGAAAATGAACGAACCTGTAGGTACTAGGTACAAGCCGGGCTAGCTCGGATGGATGACACAAAAGAACGGTTCATTATTAAAGTTCAAATTAAACTAGGATTACACTTACCTACTGAACTCTTTTATTTAATAATAATTTGTCCCAAAGGTAAAAAATGTAACTTTGAACGAACTTTTTTTTTTTAATTTACGTAACAGTAAGTTTACATACTACCTACATTAGTGTTTGTGAGCAGCACAGAAAAATTAAATTTAAAATATTGAATGTCTATTCAAACATAATATCTGTGTATTCATTTATTTTACGTGTATGACTTGGCAAAGGCCATTTAATTATTTTTCTGCTTTGCCGAACCTTGATCAGAGTCAGACTATCAAAAGAATAATCGAAAGTAAGAATTAAAATTTTACAATTGATAAAATGTTGATTACACCTGTATATGTCAACTTTGACAGCCAAGGTTTGTTTACATTTAGTTAAAGCCCTATCCGGATGGAGTTTTTTGTTATAGGTAGTGCCCCGCTTCTTTTTTGTTCGTCTTGGCGGGGGCACTACCGTGCCCCCAGATTTCTTATATAATTTTATACAACAAAACAAATTAGTATAAAAAACTACATCAAAATACAATCGTATGTCTGCATACTTATGAGTGTTCTGTAGTTATGAATTATGCATAAATATGCTTCATAATTTGACAGTAAATGAGAAACATACGGCATAGTTGATTGTTAATGCGTGATAACGGAACCATTTATATCGATTCCTTGAATATTTTTGGAAATACGCGACCCGAGTTAACGAATAAATAGCACGTTAAATTACAAAAAGACGTAACTGAAATCAAAGTCACTTATTGTCAACTAAATTAACGAACATCAAGCAATCAATGCATTTTTGAAAGGATTAGATTAATTGTTCTCCATAATTAAACGTGACTAAAGTCTGATTGAATCAAGAACGTATATCAAAGTTAACTAGATCTTGTTAATGTCACGCGCTGTACCTCTACCATGAGTTTACAGTGACCGTTCTCCGAGCGTAAACGATGTGTATGAAGAATTGTAGTTCTACAAACTAAACGTTGTCGCTAGCGAGTACGGCCACCTTAACTCACGGTAGGGGTACTGTATATGCACGAGTACGGCCACCTTAACTCACGGTAGGGGTACTGTATATGCACGAGTACGGCCACCTTAACTCACGGTAGGGGTACTGTATATGCACGAGTACGGCCACCTTAACTCACGGTAGGGGTACTGTATATGCACGAGTACGGCCACCTTAACTCACGGTAGGGGTACTGTATATGCACGAGTACGGCCACCTTAACTCATGGTAGGGGTACTGTATATGCACGAGTACGGCCACCTTAACTCACGGTAGGGGTACTGTATATGCACGAGTACGGCCACCTTAACTCACGGTAGGGGTACTGTATATGCACGAGTACGGCCACCTTAACTCACGGTAGGGGTACTGTATATGCACGAGTACGGCCACCTTAACTCACGGTAGGGGTACTGTATATGCACGAGAAATGCGCCGCTCGTGGATTATGTGGTGTTGATCGCGTGAGCGAATTCTGAATTGAAATTCAGATACAAGCAGCGATCGTGTGACTTGAAAATTTAACTGTTACCTTTTATTTATATGGAATACATTGGTTGCTTGATGTTTTATATTCGTAGGTACATAATGAAACTGAAATAAAAAAGCGAAACAAACAGACTTTATTCCTACTAACAATTCTGTCTGTGGCATCTTAGTTTCTGAATTGATGATTCATTTTTTGTCTGGAAAGCGACTCGATCGATAGCATCCTCAGCAAATGAGTTAAGAAAATCGAATCAGTGCTTTGAATACCATCGCCTTTTTTCTAGATGTGGGATATTTTTATAAAAGCATCTTTTTTTGTTTAGACAAGTCTCTGGTGCATTATTATATTATTAAGGGCAGCATCAGGTGGGCCGGACGATTTAGAAACGTTTTGAGTTCACTCGCCTTCAAACCAAAATTTTTGATTGACATTTTAACTAAACCAACATATGAATCGTAACAGACCCATGCAGTGATATTTTCGTACTTGAGAAGTGTTTAGTTTTATGAAATCCGTACCAGAGAAGCATAAAACTGTAAGTGCCTCCGTATCTAAGACGCATAACCTTTTAAGCATGTTTGTGCATTTAAGTTAGCACTTACAGTGTTTTGCTTCTCAGTTACGGCCGCACTTACAGCGTTACGGAGATGCCACTTTGCGCGACTAGCGACGCGAGATCCGAGCGCGGTGGCCATATGAGTAAGCGAGACACACGTACCGTCCACCGCTGCCGCTGTCGCGCAAAGTCGAGGCATCTCCGCTACGCTTCTCTGGTAGGAATAAAAAAACTGAATCTAGCGCAGAGGCCAGGCGTAAGGTGAAGATATAAATTAGGCAATTCGTTGAAGATCGAGTACTATGGATACCTCGCTGCTGGCCTTGTTATTTGTGTAAATAGAGTATAGTAACTTTAGCGGGAAAAAAGATAATACTAATATAAATATAAGTGAGACTTTAATATAATTTATTTCTTATATAACCGAGACGATACCTTATATAGCTTCTGCTAGTGATGTATTGACCATATATTGTATTTATTTATATAGATGCAATTTACACGTCTAATGACAATATATTGTTTTATTTATACATGAATATTACTTTTTTTCCTGGCTGAGTGTGGAACTTTCCAAGTAGAAAATCCTTCATCCTGGGGCTTGTGCGCAAATCACGCGAGGTTCTATAGGTGGGGTCACGAAAAAATCATGACAGGTCACATTGGGGGAGGGAGCGGTATAAGGAGACCTCACGTGTATTTCTCTACAGTGAACACACTAAGAAAAAAATCTACCGCATGAATAGATACCCAGGGCAGTTTTGCAATCTCAGGAGTGTGTCGAATAGCGTTATTCTTAGGATCTTTCTCATAAACTGCTTAAAACATTGTAATTAATTAATATCATCATGTTAGTTGTTCTTGTAATAATATAGGTATACCTCTTTTCGGATGCGCTTAAGCTACACAAATTATGAACTCAATCAAACCTCCTCTACATATGCTCAGTATTTAGTGTTGCTCAGTGTTATTATTATTACCAAGTCACAAATACACAGTTTTTACAATGACGCTTAAGTAACTATGAACTAGGTACTAAGCTTACATCCTTATAAACAAATTACTTAACTTCGCACACAAGCATTGACTTCCTAATAACGAAACACTAAAACAATATGAATGACTTGTCTCAGATCGGAGCCCGGGCGGAAGATGTCCAAAAAGCTGGCAGCATTGCCCCGCTGGGTGGCAATGCTGAGGGCTAGGTAAGGCCGGCCCGCTGGAAAACAAAATTACTTTAATTCTCTTTGATTTTTGTGATCATTACCCATTCAAATTAAATTTTACACGCTCATCACGTTGCCTGCCTAATTTTTCCAGTCCTTTGGCGCCTGACTAATCGAAACGAGATGGGATACTTTCTTAAAAGAATGTAATAGAAATTGCTTTGTCGTGAAATTTCGTGAAAGTTTTCACAAGTCAATCGCCCGCGAGTGAAAAAAACATGAATACATTTTGTTTATATTATTTTACATAAGTTAGTTTTCACTAATGGTCTTTCTCATTTTATCCCTCGACGATTAGTATTACAAAGGACTTGAAATATCGGCGGTAAATTTAGATAATACACGCGATGCAATGCTTTTAAATATTTTTACTTTGAAACTACGTTTTTTACTAAAATTTCCGTGTTTTTTAGACCGGGTTCTTGGTAGTCAATAATTAATAAATGTGCCTGAAGGACGATTACGCTAGCCATCACTTTAATTAACCATTGTAATAATGTTGTAGCAAAATATACTATAATGGCACTTAAAATTAATGAGTAGGTAACCGTTTTCCTACTTGATTATGAAATACTTCACAGCTATAATTATTGACTTCTAAAAACCTGTCACGTGTCTATCGATTCCCGTTGAATGTGCGGCACCCGACGTCTCGATGGACAAGCAATAACAAAAGTATGCAATACTTACAAGCACTAGCAGCTAGAATTGATTAACACCATCGTCACGATTAAAGCTTTACATCTCGGCTTGCTTCATAGCATGTAGAGGTGATACTCTTATTACAATGTCATGGTATGAATGGTAATCTTGTGATAAGGATTTAGGAGGTCACCTTTTGTATGTTTAATGTCTCATATGAGACATAATTTAGCAAAAAAATGTGCGTGAAAAATAAACAACTGAACCAAATAGCAGCAAAATATTGATATATTTTCCACACGGATATTTCATCTTTGGAGACCACCCAATATTATCAACAGGCCTCAGTTTTAACATTCCAAGACTGTCCTTTAAGCCGCTCAGCATTAAAGGAGTTCCGGTTCCAATTAGGGAATGCACACCCGGTTATTTAGCTATACAAATTACCGGGTTTACTTTGAGAAAATAACCGGGTATGCATTCCCTGGTTCTAATGGTTTCACGTCTCCACCGACACATTGTTCATCCATTCCATGCTACGCTTACCACAACTTACTTAACTAATTCCGGTGTTACTTGTACTCAAACTAAGAGCAAATATTTATACGTGTCGCCACGACGCTTGAAAACTGCACCATTCACAGGCTTTTCACCAGCTCACCTATTTATGTGCACTAACAATCTGCTGCGGTAGCTGCAAACAACAATTTCATTGTTCTAAATGTGTATTTCCGTGTTTAATAAATGATTATTTTTAGAGTATTTCTCAAAATAATAATTTCAGTTTTCGATGTAAATAAAGTTAATTTATTTCAAGAAGACAATAATTTAAATGTGCTTTAAATTGGAACGGTGTTTGAATATTTTAATCAAGACGAACATTCATATTATTTTGCGAAATACTCAGTATTACCATTAGTTGTTTCAATAGTAAACAAAGATGGCGTCTTCCTTACAGATACGCCCGCCTGACGGAGTCCCGCTCGACGACGCCCTCGCCGCCGCCGTCCACGACGTCTCCGCTGCGGCTGAAGCTCGCTCGGCTGCCCTTCGGACGCAACGAGGACAGCGCCAGCGAGCCCAGCGCCAGCGCCGACCAACAGGTATAGTAACCAGTGCAGTCCGAGAAATCCCTGGACAAGCCAGAACGGAATTTTGCTGGGCTTAGTGATGTGCCGTTTCCGAGATTTTCCGGAACTTTCCTCATTTTGGTACTGGTAACTGGTAGCCCCTTTTCCGCAAGAACCATAGAGAAATATTAATATAAATACCTACATATCCATGTGAAACCGGTTTACTCACGTTGCTCAAATATTGCTCTACACTTTTTTTATTGAATCTTTTTTATAGATTCTGTTTTAATGTGGAAATATCACATTTTTATTTTCATAAATATTGACACGAAAAAAAAATGTAATGTGATCCACTACAATGTAAGCAAGAATTGCTCGACATGTTTCGAATCGGTACGCGGTTCATCACCAGGAGCTTCATTCAACCAGTTGCCACTGATATCTCGAGCTATATAGTTGCCACTGATATCTCGAGCTATATTCGACCTCAAGGACGTGAGTAAACCCTGTGCCCGCGTAGCTGTAGATAAACTTGCTCAAACACTCTAAAATAAAGAAACCGGCGTCGGAAGTCAGCAATTCTGGCTCCGGCACAGCACATAAGATCCGTTAGGTCATGAAATAACCGACGTTGATTAAACGTTTTGTCTTCTAATTACACAATCTACTTGTTCCCAATATGGATATTCCATCCATATTGGATTATAGCCCGGACAAGTTACTTTTTGTTCAAGTTGATGGCTTCGACAAGAAACTACTCACACAAAGTGGCATTAGTCTTTGACGTTTACCAACCGCTGTTGCCCCTTCGTGTATGTAAATTTGAACGGGCACGCAAGCTCAGCACCCTGTATCTGAGGCGCAACAAGTATACAAAACCGCAAAGCGAATATAATATAAGCAAAGTGATTATTTTTGTATTTTCCTGTTAGTATATGGCCCAACTGTCAAGGGTTTTGATAATAAAATGTTTTTCGTTATACTTATTTATCGCTGTATTCGTATTTTCCAATTACGTACACGTTTTAATTGCTTATACGCCTTATTTTATCAGCGCGATATAGCAATTATCAAATAAATGCTAATTAAATGTATACATTTTTTTTTTATTTCCTGTACCTCCTCATTTTTAACATTCTGTTCTTAGACTCCTCTCAGGTGGATTCATTATTGAAGAACCTCGTGTCATGATCAAATCCTGGTAACCAGGATATACCTACTAAAATACATACCCATTGTCGCGCCTTTGTCAATTTAATGGAATGTCTCAAACACAGACAACCCCCACTAGACGGAGCATGTAAGGCGACCCGCGCGCACCAACGATATGGTACGGCAGAACATTAAAGTATCAACACGGCGGCCACCGTTTAGTTGCGTCCATGTTTATGAGGTCTCTCTACACCACTTAACACTACAATTTACCATGTTATTTATTTAATTTCTTTTTTCGTTGACGTACGCATGGATCATAAACATGGACGCAACTAAACGGTGGCCGCCATGTTGATACTTTAATGTTCTGCCGTACCATATCGTTGGTGCGCGCGGGTCGTTTTACATGCTCCGTCTAGTGGGGGTTGTTTGTGGTCTCAAAGCAAAGACGAACATAATGCATTTAGTGTTATATATCACGAGCATTACCGACTGGACAAAGATTACCTGTTTCACCTAGATTTGCCGAACAGAGCTCTTTAAATACCAGTTCTCTCGCGTCTATCTAGACACTCCGTAGATGTATGGTGCCGCCATTAATAGTGACCTCCAGAATAAAAATAATGTTTTGTACCATATCTTCCATGTAGAAACATTTTATTTTACAGCTCGCGCGCTTCGAAGCCGAGAGCCCGGACGAGCTGGCTCTAGCGGAAGCAGCGCTGGCGTACGGGTACGAGCTGCGCGCGCGCGCGCCGCACGAGGTGGAGGTGGGCGTGCGCGGCGAGCTGGCGCGCCTGCGCGTGCTGCGCGTGCAGCAGTTCGACGCCACGCGCAAGTGCATGAGCGTCGCCATGCGCGACCCCATGGGACAGGTGCGTACCTCTCGCCTCGCAGGCACAACAGTGCGTGTTTCTAGAAATTTCCTGCCTCGCACGACTGCATTGTGGAATGAATGGTCGCTTGCGGTATTTCCGGACCGATACGACCTTCAAGAAAAGCACGAGATTAACTAGCTTTGGTGGTTGTGTCGGGCCATATCTATCGAGGAACCGGTAACCATTGGTACACGAGTTCTTGAGTGGAGACCATGGCTCGGCAAGCTTTTAGGATGCTTTGCAGCGAGGTAAAGTTACAGAGTGTTGATTTACAAAAGGTTGCTAGGAGAAACGGGATGCGTCAAGCTGAAAACGGTGAAATGGCTTTTGAGGTTTTATATTCTTACTAGCTGCGCCGCGCTACATTTTTCGAGTTAAAAAGCATGTTAATCCAGGGTGTGAGTGTGAGCTACCTGCGTACCAAAATTTAACAAAATTGGTTCAGCCGTTTAAGCGTGAAGAAGTAACAAACATGCACATAAACACACTCACAAACTATCGCCTTTATAAAATTAGTGTTTTCTTCTTCGTGTGAGGGGATCAATTTCTTAGGCTAAATGGTATTTTGCCAATGCGTTGCCACTTCTATCCTTGTGGGAGTGCCTTTTATAAGGTCTTCGAGAGTGCACGTGGTTGGAATATTTAGTGTGATAGTATTATTTTTAGTCTATTTGTTGTTTTGTTTCTCAGTTGTTGTCTATTTTTAAGGTAGCTGCCATTGTAACCAATAGTCGTTTCATAAGCGACATTCTAATAGAATGCCTTAGAAGGCTGTTAATGGCATACCTATTATCTGTTGATGCTGTGACACTTCATAAAAACTAGCGGATTGAATCTGTCTGTCTATGAAATAACATTACACTTGTGCGTTTGATCGGCAGGTGGTGTTATACGTCAAAGGCGCGGACAGCACAATCCTAAGCGCGCTAACACCGGTACGCGCCGGGTCTGTAGAAGCTGCTGCTTTAGAGAGGACCCGCGCGCTGTTGTCCGAGTACTCGCGCGCAGGTCTACGCACGCTGGTCATGGCCAAGCGCATCATGAAGCCGGCGCAGTGGGAGGAGTGGCTCGCGTCGCATGTTCGGGCGTCGGAGATGGGAGAAGGTATGAGCACTATTTAATTTATTAAGTGAAATAGAAGAAACGTTATTTTATAAGATCATGTGATTGCTCTAAAAAGGACCAGTCCGGTCACCTGGTCAAAGCGCCTGGTCATGCTGCTCAGTTATAGTGAAGTATTGCTTATTTCGAAGAAAGTAAATGTCCTCGGTTTCGTTTTCGGAGTTTTTGAGGTCCTCGAGGCATCGAACTGAATTGCAGTATGTAGTCCCGTACTCGATGCACTATTGTTTTTACCTCACCGTACGCGGGGAGAAAATCTCACTTTCTGGCCAAGGTAAGACGAAAATCTTTTGGCAAATCACGTGCAGTAATTCATAAAGCCTCAGATCGCCTATTTATACCTTTGGTTCGGGCCACAAACACCTGTGCTATCTGGGACATTCGCGAATTCCTCTGCTCTAGGTATATAATGTACTAATTGTACAGTAATACTGAATATCATTTTACAATGCATGTGCTCGAAAAGAGCGTATTCTAGGCATTCAAACTGTGCGGAAAGTACTACTTTTCCGCACTAGTGCTTTTTACTTTTCAATTTTTTTTTAATTTATAGCCGTATCTGACATACTGACACAAAGAGGTTTTATTATTTACAAAAAGTTTAATATATAAATAAGTCAAATACCGATTATTATCACGTATAAAAGTACAATAAAACCAATAGTTCATTAATTAATTCATTTAACACGTCATTAATTACATTCGATATAAAATTTGATTAATAAACGAACTTTAAATCGTTATTCATTAAATAAATTTGGCTGAATGTACACGCGCTTGTGACATTTTGACATAAGACGAATATTAAAAAAATACTTTTGCACATGCGCAGTAGTAGATATGTCGAGCGCGGTTTACAAATAACTCCGCCATTTTTTATTGATGTCTAGTTTATTTTGAAGTTGTTTTGTGCAAATCTGCTGAAATAATGGCGAGATAAAGGGACGAATCATGAATTTAAACCCGTAAAATGTTATTGAAGAAGTAAAAAATGTGAACGACGGCTTCTTGTTGGATAAATCAAATTAAAATACTTTTTTTCCAATGTAAGTAAAGTTTTGTACGGAACTCGTGTGTAAGATGATTTCCGACTCGTGTTTGTTTAATCACTCGCTCGTACCTCGCTCGTGACTAAAAATCACGCTCGTCTGAAATCAGCTACCTTCCACACTTGTATCGTAAATAACTATTTCTCCAACTTGCTTGGAAATGTTCCCATTAATGTAGTAAAACTGGACCGCGAAATCGTTCATTATTTTTATAAGGCATTAATACAAATAAAAAATATTGGCCTTAGCCGGGAAATCAATATTATTTAAATAAGGCGATTAAGTAAAAAACACATCTTCCGTTTATGACGTCTCATACAAATGAGGGTACTCTTAATTTGGCCGGTTACTGCATTTTTACTTTAAAACTTTCAAAGACTTTGATAATAAACCATACAGATTGTCCACTAAATTTGAAAAATAAAAACTAGTATAAACTTTTTAATTGTTCTCTGCGTTTAGTTCTTCCACTGATAGTACATGGAAATCGTGCTTTAAAAGTGGGGTTGCCTTGCATTAAATCGGGTAGTTCTGATTTTTGTATATGTTGCCTACAGTGAAATGGTAATGATAAATCAAATTTTTCGACCTCGAAGACCCGCCGGATCATTGTGAAATTCTTGAAAAACCATGAATTTTTCGGTGTTATTCATTTTTTGTTACTTATTTCCACCAAACGCTTTTGTTACAGTAAAAATCACTATGAACACTTTTAAGTACACTAAATTTGCAACAAAATAAAAGTAATTTGGTTACATTAGACCCAATAGTTTCTAAAATACAGCTATTCAAATGTTAACAAATTTACCTAAAAATGTTTTTTCAAATTAGTGGTGTATTTAGAGGAAATCGGTTCCAGTCATGTCCAATACTTGCAAAGGCGCTACGGCTCCCATATAACTGTAGTTTTCTATGGGTATCCATCTGACGCTTTAGAAAAAAACACCAAGAGCACGTCTTCGTAGAGTTGGAATAAAGTCCTCATCTGACGTTATCTTCTTCTTATCTACCCGACAGATTCCTTCATCCACCAAGCAAAACCCGTAATGGCACAGTTCTTTCACGCTTGCAGTGGTTGTCATACAATTTCAGCACTTTTTGGCCAAGGAAAAATGAAGTTTCTGTCGACACTGAAAAAACAGCCGCGCCCCAAACAAAACGCTGCGGTTTTCCTAATTCCTCTCACTCACATCTGAGGAATGAGGCCTCGCACTCGAGGCTTCATTCCTCAGCTGATGACGAAGCCATCAGCTCCTCAACCCCTGCTTAAAATGATTTCCTGCAACTGTAAAAAAAGTTGGTTATACAACTTGTAGTTGCAGAAAATCTGGCCTCAAATGCTCGGCTGTTTGCAACCACTGCACTGCAGCGATCAATCTTGCTAAAACAAGCCTGACTTGATATCTGACGACATTGACGAACAATTCATCGACGACCCATCATTGGATGGCGGTTTCGAGCGGCCTGAGCCGGTCGATGAAGAAATGCTAACGGAGTAAGCCCTCCACAAAAGAAATGCTGTAGATCTGGAAGATCAGCCTGGTCCATCAAAGATGTACAAAAAAGACTAATAATTGTTATTATTACTGTGTTTCTGTAAATTATAATGCTTATTTCATACGTCGCATTTCATTTTACAAACCCTTCTATTATTTTGTTTACTCACCTCAGCAACTTCACACGGCTTTATCTAAAGAACTACCGAGTCTTAATAGACCAAATTGGTCTCATTTAGTTGCGGATAGTGTGTACTTTAATAACATATATGGACTTATAACGTAAAATGGGTCCTTAGTTGACCTCGTTGCCAAAAACTTAAAAAAACGTCTAAAAATATATATTTTTCGAAGTTTGGCTAATTTTTGAACGCTTGCATCTTACAAACTATTTGATTTATCGCTCTCTCACTTTAACATAATTTGTTGAAAATTTAGTCTTCTTTAAAGTTTACATAGAGATACTCGTATTTGCGGTAAAATAGGTCTCTCATGGTAAAAATTGGTGGAAACTGAAAAAACACCGAAAAATTCATGGTTTTTCAAGAATTTCACAATGATCCGGAGGGTTCCCGAGGTCGAAAACTTGGATTTGCCATAACCACTTCATCATATAGAACATATAAAAAAATCAGAACTACCGGATTTAATGCAAGGCAAAATGTACCATTTCCATGGACTATGAACATTTTTGTGCTCTGCTACTGACAATGTATTTTAAATGTCGACAAATTTCGAATAACGGACAAACAATTTAAATAATAACTTTATTTGCGGTGAATTTATTTTCATGATTCTTAGTTATTTATTAGAGATTTCTCACGAAAGTTTTAATGTTAATAATGTGATGGTATTTAATGAGTGAGTTGAAAAATAATTAGTGTACCAAACGAAAACAAATTAAAAATATAACAGAAATGATTGTGTCCAAATCAATATAAAAGTTATTTTGAACTTATGATCTTCTCTGAATGATAAATATGGTATGGTTTCTAACAAAAACTGTGCGTTTAGAAGTTGTTGTTTCAACTAAAATTAATAATTATGTGCATATTTTTTATTAT
Source organism: Apotomis turbidana (assembly GCA_905147355.2). NCBI lineage: Eukaryota > Metazoa > Arthropoda > Insecta > Lepidoptera > Tortricidae > Apotomis > Apotomis turbidana. The sequence goes on from LR990286.1 coordinate 22,635,293, forward strand.
TGTGTTTTGGAGAAAAGCACTATACAAGCCTCGGCGGGAATGTCAGTTCGCAGATTCGTATTATTGAAGGACTCTGCTACGCCTCGTCCTTCAAAATCATACTCATCCACGAACTGACTTTTAATTGACTACTACTATTAATTGACAGGGCGCGACAAGCGCATCAGAGACTCGCTCGCTCGGCTCGAGAGCGCTCTGACGCTGGTGGGCGCGACGGGCGTCGAGGACCGGCTGCAGGAGGACGTGCCGCGGACCGTGCGCGCGCTGTTGGACGCCGGCATCGTGGTGTGGGTGCTGACCGGCGACAAGCCCGAGACCGCCATCAACATCGCCTACTCCGCCGCGCTCTTCTCGCAGAGGGACGTCCTCCTGCACCTCATGTCGAGGGACAAGGTTAGCGATAGATTGCGCTCTAGATTTTATTGGCACGGTCGGTAGGATCAGTTACTACAAAATCTGCGATCCATTTGCTTATTGGTATTTGCTTATTTAAATATATTTTGTTTAACTGGGGATTGAGAAAGACGGTTAAATATGAACTTAGAAATTGTAACTTAAGAGTAGTACTATAGACTAACTGGCGCAATCGGTAGGATAATTGCAGAAAAATAATAGTGTTCGTGGTGAAAGTATCTGCGAATATTAGTGTGAGGATATGGGTTGTGTGTGTGCAGGAGCACGCGGAGTCGACCATAGCCCACTACCTGACGGCGTCGGCGGGCCCGGTGGCGGCGGGCGGGCGCGCGCTGGTGGTGGACGGGCGCACGCTGACGTACATCCTGGACCGGCGCTCGGGGCTAGTGGCGCCCTTCCTGTCGCTCGCGCGCCGCTGCTCCGCCGTGCTCTGCTGCCGCGCCACGCCGCTGCAGAAGGCCTACATCGTGAAGGTTGTACACGTCATTAGTTAGTGCTGCCTGACGGCGGCGGGCGCGCGCTGGTGGTGGACGGGCGCACGCTGACGTACATCCTGGACCGGCGCTCGGGGCTAGTGGCGCCCTTCCTGTCGCTCGCGCGCCGCTGCTCCGCCGTGCTCTGCTGCCGCGCCACGCCGCTGCAGAAGGCCTACATCGTGAAGGTTGTACACGTCATTAGTTAGTGCTGCCTGACGGCGGCGGGCGCGCGCTGGTGGTGGACGGGCGCACGCTGACGTACATCCTGGACCGGCGCTCGGGGCTAGTGGCGCCCTTCCTGTCGCTCGCGCGCCGCTGCTCCGCCGTGCTCTGCTGCCGCGCCACGCCGCTGCAGAAGGCCTACATCGTGAAGGTTGTACACGTCATTAGTTAGTGCTGCCTGACGGCGGCGGGCGCGCGCTGGTGGTGGACGGGCGCACGCTGACGTACATCCTGGACCGGCGCTCGGGGCTAGTGGCGCCCTTCCTGTCGCTCGCGCGCCGCTGCTCCGCCGTGCTCTGCTGCCGCGCCACGCCGCTGCAGAAGGCCTACATCGTGAAGGTTGTACACGTCATTAGTTAGTGCTGCCTGACGGCGGCGGGCGCGCGCTGGTGGTGGACGGGCGCACGCTGACGTACATCCTGGACCGGCGCTCGGGGCTAGTGGCGCCCTTCCTGTCGCTCGCGCGCCGCTGCTCCGCCGTGCTCTGCTGCCGCGCCACGCCGCTGCAGAAGGCCTACATCGTGAAGGTTGTACACGTCATTAGTTAGAGCTGCCTGACGGCGGCGGGCGCGCGCTGGTGGTGGACGGGCGCACGCTGACGTACATCCTGGACCGGCGCTCGGGGCTAGTGGCGCCCTTCCTGTCGCTCGCGCGCCGCTGCTCCGCCGTGCTCTGCTGCCGCGCCACGCCGCTGCAGAAGGCCTACATCGTGAAGGTTGTACACGTCATTAGTTAGTGCTGCCTGACGGCGGCGGGCGCGCGCTGGTGGTGGACGGGCGCACGCTGACGTACATCCTGGACCGGCGCTCGGGGCTAGTGGCGCCCTTCCTGTCGCTCGCGCGCCGCTGCTCCGCCGTGCTCTGCTGCCGCGCCACGCCGCTGCAGAAGGCCTACATCGTGAAGGTTGTACACGTCATTAGTTAGTGCTGCCTGACGGCGGCGGGCGCGCGCTGGTGGTGGACGGGCGCACGCTGACGTACATCCTGGACCGGCGCTCGGGGCTAGTGGCGCCCTTCCTGTCGCTCGCGCGCCGCTGCTCCGCCGTGCTCTGCTGCCGCGCCACGCCGCTGCAGAAGGCCTACATCGTGAAGGTTGTACACGTCATTAGTTAGTGCTGCCTGACGGCGGCGGGCGAATTATGACTCCGTACTGAGTTCTGACGAGTAAACGAAAGATCGATTATTTCCAAGAGTCTTAACAGTATTTTACCTTATTAACACATACCATATTAACATAACACTATAATATTATGTATGGAACTATAGGTCTACAATTAAGGCTATTTCTATTCCTATGACAATACTAATGTTATATTACTTTAAGACTGTTTGTTTCTTAATAAAAAAATTAAATAAAATAAATAACCCCAGAATATATATGAAAGGAACAGAATGTCTTTGTAACATCGACCAGAGATACAGAACAGCCACAATAATGGACGTTGTGTTACAGGCGGTGAAGGAGGAGCTGGGAGTGACGACGCTGGCGATCGGGGACGGCGCCAACGACGTGTCCATGATACAGACCGCGGACGTCGGAGTCGGTACGTACGCGAAACAAACAAATAATTAAAATAAAGCTTCCATTACGCAAAGAGAATTTGGTAGAATGAGCATAGATTGAGCATTCGCTCTTTTAGTCTAATCCCACCGTAACCCTAAAAACATTATTCAGCATTAAACATTACACGGAAGGCGAACTTATAAATAAATTTATTTATGATATTTCTAATCAAATTGTCATATGTACGTTGTGACGTCTTCAAGCAAAAGGCACTACCTTGTCGCTTACCCTTAAAGATGCGTTGACGCACGGAATACAATACGAAATCCCTAAGAATCACAGTTATGCTTTCTTCGCAATTTATGTCTTTAAATTGTATTCAATAAATCGATTTTATTTCTTATCAGAAAACTTTTTGTGCTGTTACTTCAGATATAATCACCTCCATTTGTATACCTGCGTCTGGTGAACGTGACTTTTCCTGTTTGAACTTCTGACAAAACTTCTTGGTTTCTTGCGTCATGCTATGTCCCGTATCTTTGGCACTGTATTACATATTAGACACAAAATGTAGAGTAGATAGGGGTATCTACTCTGCAGCAGTTAATTTATACTTATCCTTAGTTTTCTCCAAGTTTTCTCTAACACACTAAGGCTAGATTCGACCAAACTTTTATTCCAAGAATAACGCCTACTCTTAGATAGTAATTTTAAAACCCCATAATACGAGTAGTTTAACATAACAATCTGAGGATGAGCGTTATTCACGGAACAAAAGTTTGGTCGAATCCAACCTAACATTAAACTTTATAGCACAAAAAAAAGTTACAAATGGCGGACTTAATGCCATAAGGTCTACCAGTTAACCATTGGGCTGAACAGAAACGGTACAAGTATGGATATTTATCCCTTTACAACCGAGCTGATACGATCGTGCGGGTTAACTGCAATTGAATTTGAACCTTATTGTCAGGTTATTGTCAGTTGCAGTTTAACCCGCACGATCGTATCAGCTCGGTTGTAAAGGGGTATTATCTTCTGTGTATTGTATATGATTTCGGTATGTGTATCAGAGAGTCGCATATTAAAATTTATATTTTTATTTTCCTAGGTCTTTCCGGTCAAGAAGGTAGACAAGCAGTAATGGCGTCGGACTTCGCGCTGTCACGGTTCAAGTTTGTGGAGCGACTGTTACTAGTACACGGCCATTGGTGCTACGACCGCCTCGCCAGGATGATACTCTACTTCTTTCTCAAAAACGCCGTGAGTATTCTACCAGGGGGAACTAAAACACATGTAATATTTAAGTAGAGCAACAATAAAAGCAAACCCTAATGCAGTTGATTTCCATGTCAAGAAGCGTATCAAATGAATAGGCTTAATTATTAATTAAGTTGTTAATGGAAACGTTTTAATTATCAATCATGCATGTTTTTATTAGGAATAATGCCAACTCTCGCTATTAGGAGAGACATCTTAAGAGACATAAGGCCTTTTAATTTTTTTTTTCATATCATGACAAATATATTGATAATTTCAACCAACTTTTTAAAGTAAATAAAACTTTTCCCTGAGTTCTAGAAAGTAACATAGCTATTTCATGCTTTTATTGCGTGCAGTGGAAAATAAGTTGAAAAAAAAAAACAGTCTTCTGCGTGAATTATCCCAATTTCGCGTAGTTTTTGAAAGAAAAATTATCAATGAAAAATTTTCAAACATACATATACCAATAAATGGCAATGTCCCCGTTCTAAGTAGTAACATTGATAATTATGTTTGATTGGAGACAAAAAGGTCTAAAACCATCAGCGTTGTTGAACGGATAAGAAGCCTTAATAAAATCTTCTTGATGTGTGTACTTAGTGATTGGCATGTATAAAAATATTGCAGACTTTCGTGTTCATGGTGTTCTGGTACCAGCTGTACTGCGGCTTCTCGTCGGCGGTGATGGTGGACCAACTGCACATGATGACCTACAACCTGGTCTTCACCGCCGTGCCGCCGCTCGTCATCGGTGAGCTCACTTGTGTGTCACTAGCTTGTGTCTGCATGGAATCAGTCATTTGGCCGCCATTACTACTACTATGTAGTAAATAAGTACTATCGCCCAACGCTACGGGTTCACACTTTCTCAACAAAATCGTTTGCAGACACAGTTTTAAGTATTCACGCCTTCTTTTATGACAAACCAATTAGGAAACAATTTGTAAGTATATAAGGTCGATACGGTACCTCTTCTTTTGTTTGACCTGACCAGACACAACATCTGGTGACCATCGAATTCGGCCTTTTCTATTTTTAGTTGTATTTTAAACGGCTTTGTTGTTAAATTTCGAATGATTCGAAACCTGTGGCTGAGAAATTCGTGGACGAAAATTGAAAAAAAAATTTAGTCACTTTTGCTCTCGCTGGGAACCAAATCGCATTTTGTTCACTTTCATCTCGCAGCAGATTCACCATGTTTGAGCAGCACGGTTAGCATAACTTTGACACGCGACTCTTTGTCGCGCGACAAATACTTACTAGCTGTCACTTTTTTTCAATACCGTGCGAGCGAGGCAGATGACGCTAAGTCGCGCGACAAGGGGAGTCGCGAGTGAGGTGAAATTTAAATTGCGCCCATACGTGTCCCGTGTGGTGTCCCGGTGAGGACCACGTATGAGCGCAGTAAAATTTTTCTTTGCGTGTTGATCTTTGTCTTTATAGCAATATAATGTTATTATTTATTAGGTATTTGCTATGGAATTAGTTTCGGCTCGAATCATCTTATAAAAAAACGGGCCTTATCATTATGTGTATTACGACAAAAAACGACTATAAGGTAACGAGATATTTATCTAGTAATTTCAGCTCTTTCTCATTTACGTAGGTAATCAGCAATTGCTTCGGGGCCTTTAGGCTTAGGCTCACAAAAGTTGGCTGTTAAAAGTAAAAAAATCTGATTCAAGGAATATGCCACGTTGTCTCTTTAGGAATGTGATCACCAGATGTTCAGTTGCGTACGATCCATACAATTTCGAACGGTATTTTTATAGCACAAAAAAGGGGTTTGCAGTGATTTCTGAGTCATTCTAATTTGTACCGTATCGTTAAGAAAATTTAAATGAAAATTAATTCACAAGAGTTACTGGTCAAAAAATCACTTGCCGTTTCTATTGGTGGATGATGTAAATAGCGACCGCTGCGAAGTGCATACGAAAATAATCCTAGAGGTGTGTACCCGTAGCGTTGGGCGATAGTACCTATACTAGCAATTTTTCACTGACTGGTTCATCGGTTTATTTATTTATTTATTTGAGGAGAACCAACAGCTAATACACTACATATAGAAACTTAAATAGAAATACAGAGCCCATTACAGGAACTCACAAATAGTTGCTGTATATAAAACATAAACTTAAGTAAACAGCGCACATCGATGTACCGACGCGCACTTGCAGCAAATATATTGTAAAAACTATGAACATTCGTTAATCTACAAACTTAAACTTATAAACCTTAACTTTAGAGCCTTGATGGGCTGACAACCTAAGTACCTACCTAATACACAATAACAATACTGCACAAGCATGTTATAAAAATCGCTCAATCAAAAAACACATTAGCTAAATTTCGCCTCACGGAAGGAATTACACAATTAAATATATCAATATCATGCTCTTTCGTCGTATTATTCAAATGGCGACTAGCGCGGTTAAGGAAACTATTCCGTCTGTAATTGGATGATGTTCGCCTCAGTGAGATAGGGGGGATGTGCCTTTTGGACCGAGAAGGAGTCACAAACGATAATTCCTTGAGCAGTTCGGGGCAGTCAATGCCGCCAGTTGTGATTTTAAGCAAAAAGGTAACATCGGCATTATACATGGTATATGAAAATAAAGTATGGCACTGCGGGCAGTGAGACTTTCTACGTCATTGATTAGTTGCCGCTCTATGGTAACAAAATAATTATAAGTCGTACAAAAAATAATAATTATGCATTTATGTATCACGGTTGTCATATTCTTTGACAGTTTTATTTTATCGTAATCATTGATTTAAAACACTTTTATGAGATTCATACAGGTAACAAGGGAATCGGGGAGTATTATGACACACCACTGGCAACACAGAAACGGATTGACAGAACCAACCGATTCTTTGGCGGGAATTTGAAAGAAGCGGGAGTGATTTTTTCTTTAAAAATTTTATTTATATTAAAATTCTCATAAAAGTGCTATAAAACCCATTTTTAGTGAAAGAAAACTTAAAAAAATGGATGGTAATGAGGGGGGCGGGGATAACCCGCCCAACTCCCTGAAGCGTCCTCGCGGCGAGCCCGAGGACACGAATGGCAACTGCAGCGGCGAAAGCGGCGGCGGTGAGCGTATCGATGAACAATTCTTACCCTATTACAAACCTAATTATAAAAGACTCTATCCTGAGAACTCGACCAATATCGAGTTCAAGGTGTTCGTGGAACATGTTAACCACAAGGAGCGACTAGGGAACAAGAGTCCCATATACCTCAACCATATATTCACGACTGACGTCAAAGGTGTGATGGCTATTCAAAGACTGAATGCCAATAAAATAGCAGTAATATTTAAACAATATAACACGGCAAATAACTTCTTGAATAACTCTTTATTTTTACAAAAACACGGCATGAAAGCATATATACCGGCAAATAAAATCGAAAAAACAGGCATCATCAGATTTGTTCCAGCAAATATCTCAAATAAGGACTTATACACAAAATTAACATCAATTTACGAAATTATTTCTATAAGAAGATTTACGAAAAAAATAGGACAGGATAGAGTTCCCCTACAGACCGTCAGTATAACATTTCTATCGAATACTCTCCCAGATAACGTACAATATGACTTGTTTTCATACAGAGTCTTCGAATACATCCCTCCATTGCAACAATGTTTTAAATGTTTCAAGTTCAACCACTCCGCAAAGATTTGTAACGGCAAGCAGAGGTGCTCAATTTGTTCTGGTGAACATACATATAAAGAATGTGACAAGCCCAATGAGCTATGCTGCGCCAATTGCAGCGGCCCTCATCTGGCCATTTCAAGACTTTGTCCAATTAAAATAAATAAAATAATTGAAAAGAAAAGTAAAATTACATATGCAAGTGTAGCCCAAACTAAGAAACCTGATATTGAATACCCTGCTTTACCGATGCCCAAGCATCGTCAATTTGTAAATAAAAATTTTGTAAATACCCCTGTAAATTCTGAAAAAGCTGTAAATTCTGTAAATAAAATTGTAAATAAAAATGTAAATACTAAGCCTGCCTCCCAGGCTGTAAATACACATGTCCAGCCTATGGACATCAAAGCCCAGATCCTCTGCGACAGTGGAGTACTAATGGCCCTAGTACAAACACTGGTGGAGCTGGGTAACAATACTGATTCCACCCCGATCACTACAACGAGTATTAAAGACGTACTAATAAAAAATCTGTCTAAATAATGGATTTAAGTTCCCCCACAGTGTCCCAATTACGTATTGCGCAGTTTAATAGTCAAAGTGCGAATAGCAAAAAACCGTTGCTAATTAAATTTTTACAAACACAAAATATACATATATGTCTACTCAATGAAACTTGGTTCAAAGAGTACCATAATTTTAGAATACCAGGCTATAATCTCCACTCCAGAATATCCCGTAATGCTCACAATGGTGTAGCTATATTAGTTAGACCAGAATTTAAATATAATGTCATAAATACACCGTTTTACGAGGATATCCAAACAATAGCTATATCTCTATCTACTGAAAACGGCAGCTTAACTATACTTTGTGTATACTGTCCACCTACTAGCGGGCACATAAGAATAAATAAACTGCGCAATATTATTCGAGACCTTCCGAAACCGATTTTTATTAGTGGTGACTTTAATGCTCATCATATTGCGTTTGGTTGCTTATCAACAAAGGGTCGAGGGCAAGATTTATATGACATTATTGATGAGTTAGATTTATGTATCCTAAATGATGGCAGTTTCACGACAGTGAACCGCCCCAGAACCAATCCTTCAGCTATCGACGTCAGTTTTGCCAGTGCGTGCTTAGCGCCATTATGTGAATGGTCTGTACATGATGACTGTATGGGAAGCGACCATTATCCCACTATGTCAGTAATATCCCTAGGCATTGACAAATATCAAATTAACCCCCCTGTTGATAAATATCTTTATCAAAGAACCGATTGGCACAAATTTAAAGAAATTTCTGAAAATGCTTTTCAGGATTTAGAAATTAATGACGAGCAACCACTTCATTCTTATACAGAATTTTGCAAACGTCTTGATCGCCTTAGAGATGAAGTTGTTCCTAAGTTCACTAAGTCTACTTGCTTTACTAGCAGACCTCCGGCACCTTGGTGGAATGAGGTCTGCGAGCAAAGTGTAAAAGCATCCTACGATGCCTTGAAATTGTACAGAAGAGATTCTACAATGGAAAACTACATAAATTATAAGAAAAAAGATGCATTAAAGAAAAGAACAATTTCTGAACAAAAGAAAGCTGGTTGGAATAACTTGTGCCATTCATTTAACAGAACTACCCCTATAAGTAGGATTTGGAACATGATTAAGATGTTTAAGGGTATTAAGGCCAATAATAAATCTCACTGTGACAACTTCATTTCTCCTTTCATAGATAGACTATCAGACAATAATAATTTAGTAGATACAAGTAACTTATTTAATTATTTTAATAGTAACAATAATAATAACGAATCAAAATTCCTATTAGATCCGTTTACTTGGAATGAATTTATTAACAGTCTTCAATCTAGGCGTAACACTAGTCCGGGTTTAGATAATTTTCCATATATTGTAATTAAACAACTCCATATATCTGTTCAGCGCCTATTTCTTGACATTCTGAATGCTTTATGGCATAATCAAATCATTCCTGAGCCATGGAAAACACAATGTGTTATTCCAATACTCAAGCCAGATAAATCTCCAGAGCATGCCAGTTCCTATCGTCCTATATCTTTGTCTTCGTGTTTAGGTAAACTCTTTGAAAATATGATTAAAGTCCGTCTAGACTGGTTCATAGAGGCTAATGGTATCATCCCACATGTACAGTATGGCTTCCGTCGAGGGCGTAGCTGTGCAGACAGTTTTATTTCGTTGATCTCTGACCTGAAAAGAGCAAATAATTTAAAGTCACACACAGTCTGTGTATTTTTAGATGTTCAGGGAGCTTTCGATAATGTTGACCCAGGTATCTTGGTTAAAGTTATGTCTAGTGTAGGTATACCTGGCAAACTATGTCAGTGGATATATACATTTTTAAATAATAGAATCTTGTATGTTAAATATAATAATATTTTACATGGGCCTAAAGCGTCATCCAAAGGCACAATGCAAGGTGCCACATTGTCACCATTGTTATATAATTTGTACACTTGTGAAATATGTAAATATGTTAACCTTAGTGATGTAAATATTTTGCAGTTTGCAGATGACATTGTTTTGTACAGTAGTAACCGGAATTTAAATGTTGCTATGGACAATATGAATATAGCCTTAAATCAGCTAAGCCTGTACTATGGAGATAGATTACATTTAAAGATAAATCCATCAAAAAGCAACCTAATGATCTTTGGTGATGATGATCCAACCTATGATATAATGTACTGTGGAGAAGCTATAAGCAGAGTTAGATCCACAAAATTTTTAGGAGTTATCATAGATCAAAAATTGTCTTTTGAAGAGCACATCCGATATATCTCCAAAAATGCTTTAAAAGCTATAAACATAATAAGATGTCTGGCTGGTGTCTCATGGGGTGCTGATCCCAAAGTATTGTCCATTCTTTATAAAGCAATAGTGAGAAGTCATTTCGACTACAGTGCTTTAGCATATATGAACAGTCCACATGCAAAGAAACTAGACATTTTGCAGAATAAGGCTCTGAGAATAATTTCTGGTGCAATGTGCTCAACTCCCATAAGGGCCATGGAAGTTGAAACCAAAATTATGCCACTTATCTTGAGACGTCTTGTCCTAGCTGAAAGGTATTGCCTCAAACTGCTGTACTCTAATAACACAAAAATTATTAATAAAATTTTACCTCATCGAATCACTATGTCGGGTCCTTTAGCAACAGGAGAGGGTCTCCTAATTGGCAACTCCCCAATGTTTTTCCATGTTTTTCTGGAAATAGAAAGCAATTGTAAGAAAATCAGAAAGCAGCACCCATGGCCTTGCTATTCCACTAACTACACAAGTATTATACATCCAATTAAAATTGTTAACTCAACAGTGTTAAACAACTTAGACATGTTAGAATTTCTTTCAGAAAATGAATATTACACGTTTTATACAGATGGAAGTAAAGGCAGTGACTATGTGCGCTGTGCTGTTTATGATCCACAAATAAAATTCTCTCAGAGTTTTGTTTTGCAGGATGTCTGTACAATATTTACTGCAGAAGCCTATGCTGTTTATCAAGCTCTTTTACGAATCAATAATGTAAATAATTGTAAATATTTTTTAATTGTAACTGATTCCCTTAGTTTGATTGAGGGGTTAAAGAATTTGAAAATTCATTTTAAAACTAACTTAATTTTATATTCAATTAAGGAATTGATATTTAAATATTATCTTGAAGGGATAGAAATTTCGTTGATGTGGGTACCCTCTCATAGAGGAATTACTGGAAACGAAATGGCAGATAAAGCTGCTTTCAAAGGTATAAATGCACTTGATGTTTCCGACTCCATGTATGTACCTATGACTGATTACCAATATTGTGTAAATATAGCTATAAGAACGTTATGGAAGCAAATGTGGAAGAAAGATCAAGAGTCGAAAGGCCGTTGGTACGGTAGCATTCAAGAAGACCTACCTGTAAGACCGTGGTATGACAGACTTGAGAGAGCCAGCCGTGACTTTATCACCACCATAACTAGATTACGATATGGGCACAATGCTGCACCATCACACCTAGCGAGGCTCCATATAATCCAAAGTAGTTTATGCACTTTCTGTGGAATTAATGAAGCAACCATGGAACACATTATCTTCAGCTGTCAAAGCTTTCCAATTGACAGGTTAATACTTGCAAGTGAACTCAGTGATGTGTGTCAAAATTACAGTGATATTTCTTCCCGCCCGCCGCCGCTCATAGAACTATTAAAAAACAGTGAAACATATCAACCACTATACAAATATATTAAAAACACAATTAAAAACATTTAATGTGAATGTAAATTCTGCGAAGCTGCATCAAGAAATTAAGCCGTGGCTTAAAGGCCTCTGCAGCCAAGCCATAAAATCCACAAAAAAAAAAAAAAAAAAAACAGAACCAACCAACCAATCATAGCGTGAGGCGTCAAAAGTCCCGCCTGTCATTCGGGAGTGCCATACCTTCTTTTCTTATACCATGGGTTTATAGTGCTTAACTTTCATCCCCCATTTCACAAAAAAAAACCAGAGTGCAAGCTATCTCCAGTACCAAATTTTATCAGAAATTATTCCAGACGTTTGAGCGTGAAGAACTAACAAAGACACATACAAACTGTCGCCTTTATAATTTTACTGTGATTATTTGCCGTTTCATGCGATCACGTGTGAAGTACCTTAAGTGCTGTCATCATAACTTGTGGATACAGGTTACCGAAGTAGCTAGCCATAATGTGGCAGTTGGGCATCATGATGGGGGTGTTTACCGATCACTGGACTGTCTGACAATACAAATTGTAGAATGTGTGGCGAGGAGGCAGAGACAATGACGCACATACTATGTGTAGATGTCATGCCCCGCCAGACTTAGAATGAGGGAATTCGGTATTGGCTACCCAGAACCGAAGGAATTGCAGGCAATCGGCTCCATCATCCGATATGTCGTCGGTTGACAACCAAAACTCACTAAGTAACGAATACCTACTTGAAACAAAACTCATATCTCAGTATCAATTTACTAACTAGATACGAGGTTTTGAAAGCTGTGACAGAAATTTTAGTGACTTTTGGTTGTCACCAAGCGGTATGTAGGTGGTGGAACAATCCTTTGAGTATAAGAGAATTAGAAATTAGAGATTAGAACTTAGTGTATATAAGAATTTTAAACACAATTTGTAATTGTTCTCGAATAAATGATATGATGATATAGGTACAAGAAGGGGTAACTACACAAAAGATGCCACTGGGTCGAAGTGTATCCGTAAGGAGCAGTGTACTAGAATAAATAGTAGTTATTGCACACGCCGGGAAATAAGGGCTTGCCGGCTGAGTAGGTATAGACACGGATAGAGATACGAAGCCGGCAAGCCCTTTTCACGGCTAAGGCATGTATAGTGCTTTTCTTAAATATATGCAATGAAACAAAAAATACACCACTTAAAATAAACATAATTTAGCTGTTTAGCCCGTTCATGAACGCAGACGCCATGTATAAAAAAATATTTCCCGGCCTAGGTCTTCAATTTTGTATGAATTTCCTTTACAGTTCTCTCGAATTGTTACGCCCGAAACGTGACACTTCGAAGCCTGTTTTAACGCACGTTACGACGGGTTATTCCCGCCTGTTACCACCAATTTGTTACCACTGGTAACTGCTGATTTTTTTTCCCACCTTTTACCAGGGGGTAACTACTGGGAATAAAATTCCCACATGTTACCACCAATTTGCTACCACTGGTAACAGCTGGGATTTTTTTTCCCACCTTTTACCAGTGGGAACTACTGGGAATACAAATTCTCAGCTGTTACCACTAAAATTAATTGGTGGTAACTACTGGGATTTTTTTTCCCAGTTGTTACCCCCTAGTAAAAGATGGGAAAAGAATCCCATTAGTTACCACCAAATTATTTATAATTTTAATGTTGGGAATAAAATGTTTTCAAAAATACGTATCTAATATTACTGCAATACGACACGATACTGTGGGACAAAATCGAATTTCATAAACATAGACGTCTAAGTAATCTGTTTTTTCTAAGTAATTGTACATATATCCCAATTTTCAATTTTTTCTTCAACAAACTATTGAAAAACAAACGGTTGCTAAAAAGCTTGTGTTGTTATTTGTACCAATTGCCTATTTGACCTATGCGGCTAGATGAACACTCGAAGCAATAAACAATAAAAGGCTTATATTTGCCGCCATTGACATGATATCGCATACTGGTAAATAAATAGAAACTATATTTTCGCTCCTAGGTCTCGTACCCCTTAACATAGATAAGTAGTCAAATAGATAACTTCTTCTTTGTCTTGTCCTTATCCCACATTAGGTGGGGTCGGCTCTCCTTATCCTACGGCGCCAAGATGATCTATCTTGGGTTGTCGGGTCGGGTAATTGGGCTTTCTCCATAAGCTTGGCCATACTCGTCCACCACGTCAAAGGGGGCCGTCCTCTTCCTCTCTTGGCCTACGGGATAGCCATCGCCCTCTGCACCACGTGGTCGTTATCCCTCCGCATGACGTTCCGCAAGTAGATCAGGTGAAGTATTTAGGCCTGACTATTGACGCAGGTCTCACCTGGGGTCCTCACATCGACAGCTTATGTGACAGATTATCGTCTGCATGTTTTGCGCCCAGCAGGCTGCGCCCTAGTCTACACGTAAATAACATAAAGAAGGCGTGTATTACGGTTATATCCACTCACTACTTGCCTATGGTGTAGACCTCTGGGGTGACGCTGCAGAGCGAGAAAGGCCATTCAAACTGCAGAAGCGAGCAATTCGTATAATGGCCGGCGCGCCGTGGGACAGCCCTGCTAGAGACTAGTTCAAGGAGCACAAAGTACTAACCTTACCTAGTTTATACATTCTTGAAGTGGCTAAATAACGTAAGAAAAAACCCAGAACAGTTCCAACGTTCGGAGATGCTCACGACCGCAACACAAGGAGCCGTAACTTCCTGCGACCACCACCGATAAGGTTATCCAAATCCAAAAAGTTTCTACTTTCAATTGGCCCAAAGTATACAACGCAATACCCACTGACATAAAAAACGCACCTAGTGACAGAACATTTTTATATAAACTAAAAAACAAACTGATATGTGACGCGTTTTACTCCGTTGACTAGTTTTTTTCAAACGGCCACGTGCAGCTTTTGAACATGTGCTTCCTTGATCGTCCAACACTCTGCTCCGTACATCATCGCTGGTCTCACTGCAGTTTTGTACACCTTGCCCTTTGTGCGTATAGGCATCCGCGGGTCGCAGAGAACTCCTGTAAGTGTCCGCCACTTCTGCCAGGCTACGTTGACTCTATGTGCCACATCTGCCTCCACATTTCCGTCGGGTGTAACAATTGATCCCAGGTATTTGAACTTGTCGACCTTTGGCACTTGTGTTCCGTCCGGGTAGCAGAGATTGCTTACACTTGTTGTGATGCTAAATTTGCATTCTAGATGTTCAGTTTTCAATCTACTAACCCGGAGTCCTGAGTTTTCCAAAGCAGTGACCCATTCGCTTAGAGTGTCTTGTAGCTCCTCCACGGACCTGGCAGCCAGCGCAATATCGTCGGCATATAGATGGTTCCAAGGTAGCACCTGCTGAATATCCTTAGTGATGTAATTCATGACTATGTTAAACAAAAGAAGACTGAGTGCTGACCCTTGGTGAACCCCCACTTCAACCGCGAATTCCTTGCTAAGGCCGGCTGGACTTCTGACCTTTGTGTGGATGTTATAATACAATGTCTTGTACTAGGCTAATGAGGTCTTCTGGTATTAGCTGTTCTCTCATCGCTTGCCACACTAGTCGTCTAGGCACCCGGTCAAAAGCCTTTTCAAGGACGATGAAAATGAAGTGCAAGTCCTCTTTATTTATACGGTGCTTTTCTATTAGCAATCTTACCGCCTGTATTGCATCAGTGGTTGATTTTGAGGGAGTGAAGCCAAATTGGTTCGGAGTTATAGAGCAGATGTGCAGAAGACGCTTGTTTATTACACGTTCCCACAGTTTAAGGGTGTGCGAGGTTAGTTTAATGCCCCTGTAGTTGCTGCACTGAGTTATATCTCCCTTGTTTTTGTAAAAAGGTACGAGTTAGCTTTGCCGCCAAGACTCTGGGATTGATTTACTCTTCATGATCGCATTGAAGAGTTTGGTGAGCCAGTTGACTGCGGGCGGTCCAAGGGCTTTCCACAGATCGGTGGGTATCTCGTCAGGACACAGAGACATGATTTTTTATTTTCTGAATAGCTTGCTTTACCTCATCTGTACTGACCTCCTAGATAGGCCCGTGAACTGGTGGCAAGGGGTTAGACGAAGGCTCGGAAATTCTTCATTCAGTAATACACTGTAGTACTCAAACCATCTATGGCTTATATCCTGATGTGACGTGAGTAAGATGTGGTCCTTGTTTTTGATAAATTTATTAGTTTTGACATCTAGGGTTGATTCTAGTTTTAGCAATTCTGAAGATATCATCGTCTGTCTCTGCATTCTCAAGATTTCTATAAAAACCTTTTCTTGACTCTGCTCTAGATTGTGCCACACATCTTTTAGCTTCCTTTTTAGCTTTCTTGTATTTGTCTCTATCTTGTTCCGACTGAGACCTCTGCCAGGTTTTAAAAAGTGCCTTTTTGGTTTTGAGTTTTTCCTTCACTCCTTCTTCCCACCAGCTGGGATACTACCCTTAGATATGCCTAGTGTGGAGCTAGCTTCATGTCTACATTGTGCTTCAAATGTTGACCATATCAGATCAGGGTTTTGGTAGGTTGTATCTAGATCTTGCAATAGGTAGTCTCGCAGTTTACCGAGAAGGATTTCGCCTTTGGGACCGGGAAGTTCTTTCCATTTAATTCTTGGGGTTTTGTCCACTAACATCTTGATTGGCTTTGGTAATTTGAAAACAAGTACTAACAGACGATGTTGCGAGGTTAACGACTCTCCCGGTATTACTTTGCAGTCCTTGAAACCACACTTTAATTTTCTATCTGCGAGAATGAAATCAATTTGCAATGATTTACCTCCACTTTTATATGTAATTATGTGTGTGGCTTTCTTTTTAAATGCCGTATTGACGAAAATTAAATTATGTCTAGAGGCAAATTCTAGAATTTGTTTTCCTTCTTTATTCGAGGCACCATAGCCATGGCCCCCGTGAAAATCACTGTATGTGCAATTGGTTTCGCCTACGTGGCCGTTCAGGTCTCCCAAAAGAAACTTGGATTCTTTTTCGGGTATGCTCACAGTTACTTTGTCTAAGTCTTCCCAGAAAGTTTCCTTATCCAGATCCTTACAGCCTACTTGAGGTGCATAGGCACATATAATGTTCATTACTGGTTGATCGTCCATAGCTAATTTAACTGCAATGATGCGGTCGGACTTTCGTTCAATACTAATTATCCTGTTCTTGAAGTGGGTATCCAGAACTATGCCTACTCCATTTTGTTTACTATCTTTGCCGTGGTAGACAAGCTGGTAGCCCAAACCTAGGTCTCTGGACTTAGATCCCTTCCATCGGGTCTCCTGTATGCAACAGATATTTATGTTCCTCCTCTTAAGGGTCTCTGCAAGCTCTTGACAACGTCCGGTAAGGGATCCCAGATTCCATGTCGCCATTCTGACGTTATTTTGTATATTTACAGTACTTTGCGAATGTTTGTTCTTGTCGATACCGTCGCTTGTGGGGAACGCCCTAGCATTATTCAGTTTCGAAACATTCGCGTCGCTTCGGGGGTACGCCCTAGTATCTTTATTGCCCTTTATACTTTTAGTCGCTTTCATGATTTGGAGAATGTGTTTTGGCTATGTGGTTTTACGGCCGGTTGCCACCTGACCCCAAGGTTGTGACTTACATAAGCCTGAGTGACGCCGGTAAACACTTCGACTTCTATGTCTATGAAAGCTGATTTTTGTCCCACTTTAAGATGTACCGCAATAATATTAGATAAGTATGTATTTTTCCTAATTTCAGTAATATGAAACATTTTTGGGAATATTAAAAATTATAAATAGTTTGGTGATGATGGTCACTACTAGGATTATTTTCCCACCTTTTTCCAGCGGGAACTACTGGGAATACGAATTCTCAGCTGTTACCACTAAAATTAATTGGTGGTAACTACTGGGTTTTTTTTTTCCCAATTGTTACCACTGGGAACACGTCAATATATTTATTTATTTATTTATTTATTTATTCGGCAAGGTTACAAAATGTAAATTCTCATTAACATAATAGGATGTAGTTATAGTTAGACTGTACTAAATTTACATTTCTATGACTACCATGCACAACTTTCATTTAATGGGTACATACTAAATTTAAATGTTAAACTTATCTAAGAGGAATACATAATACCAAATAATACTACCCCACCCGATCTGGTGTTAGCCAAGGCTCCATACTAGGGCCCTTGTTATTCGGGATCATGATTAACGATCTCCAATCGGTTCTTCGGGCGGCTCAATGTCTCTTGTATGCTGATGATCTCAAGTTGATATATGGAGTGGAGCAGGTGGCTGATTGCAAGACATTACAAGGGGACATCGACTTGGTGTTTCGGTGGAGTCTCGAGAACAAACTTCTTTTTAACCCTGCCAAGTGCTGTGTGTGTTCATTTGGCCGCTCTCTCGATCCCATATATGCTCAATATATGTTGGGGACAGAGCCGATAAATCGTGTCTTCTCCGTCAAAGATCTGGGTGTAGTGTTTGACACGCGGCTCACTTTTCACGAGCATATTTCTTCTCTTGCCACTAGCTGCTTTCGGAGACTGGGTTTTGTGATCCGAAACCTTCGCCACTTTCATGATCCGGTGGCCATAAAAATGGTTTACAATGCCTTAGTAAGGAGTAAGCTGGAGACTTCGTCGATCATATGGAACCCCTATGAATCGACGTATGCCTTACTCCTTGAGAAGGTTCAGAAAGCGTTTTTAAGGTTCCTTTATAAAAAAACATCCGGATTTTATCCGTATCTGTACCCAACAAAGTACCTTCTCGGCTCCCTCGGGTACAACTCCTTGGAGGTCAGGCGGAATTGTCATCTGATGATCTCGGCATGTCAGGCCTTGCGTGGTGAGTCGGACTGTCCCGAGGTTGTGGAGCGTCTGGTGCGACTGTATGTCCCTGATGTCCCGAGGATAGCCCTGAGACCTCGACAGCGCGACTTGTTGGCTGTACCGTCGTCGAGGACCGTGTCGCTCAGGAATTCGCCGTTGCCCCGCGCCCTCTCACTTCTCAATGCGCTCCTGACATCGACACCCGAGTGTGACTTGTTTGCGTGGCGATGGGCGGCAGTGTGTAGTGAATGCCTGAGATTCTGTGAGGCGATGGATACTAGGTGCTCTACTGTTCCAAATTAAGCTGTTTATTTATCTATTATTGTGAACCTTTTATTGTTAATTTTAAGTTTTGTGACGCATAGGTTTATAACTGTAATGTCATAAAAATGTTTTTATAAATAAATAAATAAATAAATAAATAAATACTAAGATTAAAATTTATAATAAAGAAATAACAAAAAACATGTGTATTTTTACACTTATCTAACTTAAATTGTAATTGAGATCTTCGTTTTGACTGAACTAATGAGATAGTTTATTAATAGAAAATTTTAACTGATTGAGACTTAAATGAAATATATCAAGTTCACTACAAATCTTGTTATAAGAATTACACATACGTGTTATAGGACTATTTTGTGACACATTATTATTGGCTATCGGGACTAGAAACTGAGCTGGCTTACGGCAAGGCTTTGAATATATTCGGAAGTTAATGTTACTAATGAGCTCAGAGTCTATTTCGTTATTAATAATTTTATGTAGTGTTATTAGTTCATACACATTTCTCCTGCTTTCTAAAGTATCAATTTTGAAGTAGCTCAGTCTTTCCTCGTATGTGGGTAGCTTTCGTTTAAGTCCCAATTTGTAGACTAAAAACCGGAAAAACTTCTTTTGAACAGCTTCTATATGGTCTATGTGTAAACTATAATAAGGTGACCAGATGGTGGAGCAATATTCTAGACAGCTTCTAATTAATGCACAATATATTATTAACATACTATTCGGGTCTTTAAATGGTTTCATTGTTCTATAGATAAATCCTGATAATTTATTTGTTTTTCCTACAATATGGTTGTAATGCGCTGTAAATGAGAGCTTTGTATCAAACCATACTCCAAGATCTCTAATAACTGATACTCTATGAAGGGATATTCCATTTATGTTGTAATCGAAGATTATTTGATTTTTGTTTTTAGTAAATGATATGATGTTGCACTTTTTAACATTAAGTGCCATATTGTTTCTAGTGCACCACTCATTTAATAAAAACAAATCATTTTGAAGACTATGGCAATCTTCGACATGTTTTATTGTGCTGAATATTTTAATGTCATCTGCGTATGCTAATAAATTATTATTTAAAGACTCTAAAAGATCATTTATGAAAATAAGAAAAAGTAAGGGGCCTAAGTTAGATCCCTGCGGGACGCCAGAGTCTGCTAAAAAGGAATCTGAGAAATAACCATGGACATTAACTAACTGAGACCGATTTTGGAGATAACATTTAAGCCACCGTAATAGTGACCCATGAATTCCGATGTGTTCGGCTTTGATACAAAGTATATTATGGTCAACTTTGTCAAATGCTTTGGCGAAGTCTGTGTAGATGGAATCAGTTTGTGTTCGTGTATTTAAAGCGGAGCATAGATATTCGGTATATTGAATGAGGTTACTATGACCTTAAGGCATATAACCTTAAGGCATATGACCTTAAGGCATATATTGTGTGCAGGCGCGTACGACCGCGTGGCGCCGGCGGCGCTGCTGGCGGAGCGGCCGGGGCTGTACAGCGCGGCGCGGCGCGGGCTCGCCTACCAGACGCACTCCTACTGGGCCGTGCTCGCCGAGTCGCTCTACATCAGCATCGTCATCTTCTTCACCGCCGTCAGCGCCTACTGGGACTCCGACGTCGACTTCTGGGTGTTCGGCATGTGCAACATGACCTGCTGTCT
Organism: Apotomis turbidana; assembly: GCA_905147355.2. Taxonomy (NCBI): domain Eukaryota; kingdom Metazoa; phylum Arthropoda; class Insecta; order Lepidoptera; family Tortricidae; genus Apotomis; species Apotomis turbidana. The sequence continues at coordinate 22,655,846 of LR990286.1, forward strand.
CGTCATCATGCTCGCCTACGTCGCTATCGAGACCAGGAGTTGGGTGAGTCGACGTTCATTTATTGTTTTTAAATATTGATGTAAATTTACACGATTTTCTCACATTATCAGAAAAATCCACGTATTTGTTCTAGAAACGCCGGTATATACTTGTAACTGGAAATATTAGAAAGTAGTTATTTTTTCTTGAAATGGCAATTTACATTACGCTTTCGTTCTGGACTTAGATTTGAGCCAACCCCGAGAGGTATTTACTGCAATTTAATTTATTTATGTATTGTGTGCGACTCAATCACAGAGCAAGGACTCCTTGTTAAGCAGTTATCACACTAGCACCTCATCTCGCTGCGAGATGCGGATGGCAACACAAAATCGTCCGCACGGAGCGCTTCCGCAGTGTGTTGTACCATGCGGGCTATGTATACGAAAATCAAGAACCTACAAATAAAAGTTTACAGGGATAAGCTCGCATTTGTACATATCAATCTTTTTATGTCCTTGTTATGTGTATATAAAATGTACAATAAACAGTTTACATACATACATACATAAGAGAACCGCAGTTCGCACTTCGCAGCGGGATGCGGCGTCATTGTGATAAATGCCTTGCTCTGTGGAATGTAAATTGTATCTATGTGTATTTTATATATAAATTATGACTATGTGTATCTATGTTTATGACTGAACCGTCATATTTCCATGCAGCTTTTCTATCGTAAACTTGTAAGTGAGCAACAGCGTGTGGTCATAGATGCGCGTCGTGTCTGTCCGTCACCGCCGTGGACACGTGTGTGTGTGTAAACGTTCACTTAGTGCCGTCACCATGCTTTGTTAGAAATTAAAACGGGTACACTTTTGTGTTGCTTATATACGAGTTGTACCCATTTTCTTATAGTTTTAACTGTAGTGACATACAAATAGACCAGGATAGATAACTAAAAAATTTGATATAGTACCTAGAGGAATGAAATAGTGTTTCTATGAGATTGTTTATTTATATAGTAGAAAAGAGGCCTAAAACCTTATGAACAATCAATTTGTTCATAAAATTTTAGGTATTTTATATTCGCAATTCAGAGCGCAGAGTAAGTTGCTGCCCGATAATGATTTTAAAAATATAAAACCAATAAAGCGCTTCTTTTCAGGGATCTCATACGTCTAAGACGAGACGAGTCCCTCATCAATGGAGGCATGTATTAAATGAACACTGAATGTTGACAGACGGTGATCCACGCGATAGCGCTGACGGGCTCGCTGGGCGCGTTCTTCGTGGCCACGCTCATCTACCACTCCATCCCCGTGCCCTTCCTGAAGATGCCCTCCACCTACCACGTCATCCACCACGCCATGGCCGACCGCACCTACTGGCTCGTGCTCGTCGTCACCACCGTCGCGGCGCTGGTACCCAGGTACTGACCTGCTCCATATACTACAAGATAGTCATCCTTGTTCTACTCCAAGAATGACTCAAAATAATCATCGACTCACGTTTGGATTTTTTTGATCATAGCAGAATCTTGCAGATTGGAGAGTTAACTATTGTTTAATTTGCTCGTCTGAACATTACGTATCAGTTCACTTTTTCTTTAACGGAGTGGAGGTTCAAGTTTAAGGTATGTGAGTGCGTGTAGCGTCTAGCTGGGCGTGGACGAGCCGAAAAAGGAAAAGAAGTGCGGATCCTACCTATCTGATCCTACCGGCTGCGCCATGTAAAATAACTGACTGTACACAGAAGCAGACTAATGAAGATGAAGGTTTTTTTTTTCTCGCTCCTCACTGACTATTATCCTTCCCAGGGTCGCGTACCACGCGGTACACAACTCGTGGCGGCCGGGCGTGCTGGGCCGCGCGGTGCAGTCGCGGCGGCGCGGGCGCGCGCGCCTGCCCTACGCCGCGCACTACCACTGCGACGTCGCGCGCGCTGAGGCACACGTGTACAGGTACACACTCTCTACCCCACACTAGCCGGCCTGGCTATACATACGGTACACAACTCGTGGCGGCCTGCCCTACGCCGCGCACTACCACTGCGACGTCGCGCGCGCTGAGGCACACGTGTACAGGTACACACTCTCTACCCCACACTAGCCGGCCTGGCTATACATACGGTACACAACTCGTGGCGGCCTGCCCTACGCCGCGCACTACCACTGCGACGTCGCGCGCGCTGAGGCACACGTGTACAGGTACACACTCTCTACCCCACACTAGCCGGCCTGGCTATACATACGGTACACAACTCGTGGCGGCCTGCCCTACGCCGCGCACTACCACTGCGACGTCGCGCGCGCTGAGGCACACGTGTACAGGTACACACTCTCTACCCCACACTAGCCGGCCTGGCTATACATACGGTACACAACTCGTGGCGGCCTGCCCTACGCCGCGCACTACCACTGCGACGTCGCGCGCGCTGAGGCACACGTGTACAGGTACACACTCTCTACCCCACACTAGCCGGCCTGGCTATACATACGGTACACAACTCGTGGCGGCCTGCCCTACGCCGCGCACTACCACTGCGACGTCGCGCGCGCTGAGGCACACGTGTACAGGTACACACTCTCTACCCCACACTAGCCGGCCTGGCTATACATACGGTACACAACTCGTGGCGGCCTGCCCTACGCCGCGCACTACCACTGCGACGTCGCGCGCGCTGAGGCACACGTGTACAGGTACACACTCTCTACCCCACACTAGCCGGCCTGGCTATACATACGGTACACAACTCGTGGCGGCCTGCCCTACGCCGCGCACTACCACTGCGACGTCGCGCGCGCTGAGGCACACGTGTACAGGTACACACTCTCTACCCCACACTAGCCGGCCTGGCTATACATACGCTACACAACTCGTGGCGGCCTGCCCTACGCCGCGCACTACCACTGCGACGTCGCGCGCGCTGAGGCACACGTGTACAGGTACACACTCTCTACCCCACACTAGCCGGCCTGGCTATACATACGGTACACAACTCGTGGCGGCCTGCCCTACGCCGCGCACTACCACTGCGACGTCGCGCGCGCTGAGGCACACGTGTACAGGTACACACTCTCTACCCCACACTAGCCGGCCTGGCTATACATACGGTACACAACTCGTGGCGGCCTGCCCTACGCCGCGCACTACCACTGCGACGTCGCGCGCGCTGAGGCACACGTGTACAGGTACACACTCTCTACCCCACACTAGCCGGCCTGGCTATACATACGGTACACAACTCGTGGCGGCCTGCCCTACGCCGCGCACTACCACTGCGACGTCGCGCGCGCTGAGGCACACGTGTACAGGTACACACTCTCTACCCCACACTAGCCGGCCTGGCTATACATACGGTACACAACTCGTGGCGGCCTGCCCTACGCCGCGCACTACCACTGCGACGTCGCGCGCGCTGAGGCACACGTGTACAGGTACACACTCTCTACCCCACACTAGCCGGCCTGGCTATACATACGGTACACAACTCGTGGCGGCCTGCCCTACGCCGCGCACTACCACTGCGACGTCGCGCGCGCTGAGGCACACGTGTACAGGTACACACTCTCTACCCCACACTAGCCGGCCTGGCTATACATACGGTACACAACTCGTGGCGGCCTGCCCTACGCCGCGCACTACCACTGCGACGTCGCGCGCGCTGAGGCACACGTGTACAGGTACACACTCTCTACCCCACACTAGCCGGCCTGGCTATACATACGGTACACAACTCGTGGCGGCCTGCCCTACGCCGCGCACTACCACTGCGACGTCGCGCGCGCTGAGGCACACGTGTACAGGTACACACTCTCTACCCCACACTAGCCGGCCTGGCTATACATACGGTACACAACTCGTGGCGGCCTGCCCTACGCCGCGCACTACCACTGCGACGTCGCGCGCGCTGAGGCACACGTGTACAGGTACACACTCTCTACCCCACACTAGCCGGCCTGGCCATACATACGGTACACAACTCGTGGCGGCCTGCCCTACGCCGCGCACTACCACTGCGACGTCGCGCGCGCTGAGGCACACGTGTACAGGTACACACTCTCTACCCCACACTAGCCGGCCTGGCTATACATACGGTACACAACTCGTGGCGGCCTGCCCTACGCCGCGCACTACCACTGCGACGTCGCGCGCGCTGAGGCACACGTGTACAGGTACACACTCTCTACCCCACACTAGCCGGCCTGGCTATACATACGGTACACAACTCGTGGCGGCCTGCCCTACGCCGCGCACTACCACTGCGACGTCGCGCGCGCTGAGGCACACGTGTACAGGTACACACTCTCTACCCCACACTAGCCGGCCTGGCTATACATACGAGAGGCCTTAGACAGGGGTGTAGCTTCCCTGAGGACTAGGTGATGCCGTGCACTGAGGCCCCCAAACACGAACTGACTTGGAGCCCGTTTTTTTAGGGTTCCGTAGTCAACTAGGAACCCTTATAGTTTCGCCATGTCCGTCTGTCCGTCTGTCCGTCTGTCCGTCTGTCCGTCCGTCCGCGGCTTAGCTCCGTGATCATTAGTACTAGAAAGCTGAAATTTGGTATGAGTATGTGTATGTATCACGCCGACAAAACGGTAAAATAAAAACTAAAAAAAAAATTTTTTTTCGGGTACCTCTCGAACACCTAAAGTGGGGGTGATTTTTTTTTTTCGTTTCAACCCTAGTGTGTGGGGTGTCGTTGAATAGGTCTCTTGAAAATAATAGGGGTTTTCAAACATTACTTTTTGATAAAGTCAGTAGTTTTGTAAATATTCGCTCCGAAAATAAAAAAAATTGTGTCCCCCCCCCTCTAACTTTTGAACCACAAGTCAAAAAAATATGGAAAAATTCATGTTAATGCGGCCTTATAAGTACTTTCAATGAAAACTATATTGAACAAAATCGGTCAAGCCGTTTTTGAGTTATCGCCAAATTTCATATTTTTTCTTTAAAAGGTCGTAAGTTGACTTCCAGAAGGTAATAAGTGATTACAGTTTCTAGGGCGTTTACGACCTTTTTATAGAGCTTAAAATCTGTCTTAACTTAAACCTCGGGCTTAAAACAGCAGTTTATTGTGAAGGATGAGCAACTACGGAACCCTACACTGAGCGTGGCCCGACATGCTCTTGGCCGGTTTTTCCCATTAGTTACACCTACCAGCTAGAAATAAACTGCCGCCCAATTTTCTGCTTTCCCTACTTAGACATTAATAAATGAAGTATGCCAGGCGGACGCGGGACACGGAATATGAACTTATAACGCTATGCCCACAGATCGACGGACGAGGACGGTCTGCAGAAGACGAACGCGGACGTGGCGGCCATCACGTGACCGCGCGCGTCGCCGCCCCCCGGCTGTGATCTGTCGTCATGTTGTAGTGTCGGCGCGCCCGCTCCCCGGACGTAAACGTTCTATCGACTGACTCTCAATTCGCTTCTTCAGCCGACCAAACGGAATAGTTTCCTCTGTTCTGGCTGCAAGACTTGAGTTAGCTTCTGACGCCATTTTAGATGCTAATGTTTAATATTACTTAATATACCACGTACTGTCACTTTTATTCGCGAAAGCGACGGTGCTTTAGGACCTTTAGCTCTAATAAAATTATTATTCGACGAGGCATACTCGATGGCGCGGAACAATCGATGAATGCATGTGTTATTTCAATTTTGTGAATTAATTTCTGGCGGTCATAGAACCCTATTTATTTAGGTGATTGATGGTCTAGTAATATTGTTTACGATCTGACGATTCAGTGAATGAATGAACCGAGTAAGAACTGGAGTGTAGTTGATACAATGTTTAATCAAAGCGATGCCAAGGGTACGTTTGCTCGATGTTAGACTAATAGATATTGTGCTTTTGTACGATGTTGGGACCAACGCGTCACATTCTAAAGGGGCCCGAGGGCCCGTGAGTTGAGCGAGCCTTACAAATTCCAAATAGTTTTGATACTACTACCTTACTTTTAAGTTCTCTTTATTCTAGGTAATAATGTGAATTAAGATAATTCTCACAATAGTCAATGACGAACCAAAATATTAAATCGCATTTTTGATTGACACGTTCTCAGTCTCCGAATGCGAAATATTTCAAGTGGACGCGCTCTTAACTGGTTTGAAAAACGGCGTTGTTTGAGACCGCTCTTTTTACTTGAGATTAGTATAGTAAATGATGACGGTACTGGACTGACGGAGCGTTCAGCGTCGTGCGTGGTACGATACTGAGCTGGGAACGTGTTAAGCCGTCGACTGTATCGTAGCCTGAGAAGATATAGGTTAGAATTTCAAGTAACAATATTTCTAGGTTGTGTAGATAGATTCTGAGAGTTTGTAACTGAAACCTATTCATTCTCCGGGAACGGATACATGCTCCGATATTATGACGATGGACTGCTGTCCTGCTTTAGCGATACTTGTTATTTTTCTACAGTTTCATTCTTGTGAGGGTCTTCAAAGTAATGATATGTAATGGGGTTGTTAATAATGAATTCCTGTCTTAAACACAGAACTACAACGCCCTAGCTTCGGAGGTTTACCTGTCAAGTCACTGTCGTACTAACGCTATAGCTACAATATAATTTCTCAAAAAGATAAACGAAATTATATCTGTAACAGAAGTATTTAATACTGATATATGGGAATGTATTTCATCGAATATTGTGAAGTCGCCATCAGATATATATCGCAGCATATAAGGCGTTCATAAATGTCGGAACATGTACTGTAACGCCCAGTCAATAAGTCGTGTTCAGATATTTATGAACGCCTTATATGCTGCGATATATCTGATAGCGACTGTACTATGGTTTAGTACAGTGCAGTTTCAGAGGTGCTTCTAGATCCACTCGAGAAATGTTCGCCCTTCGCATTCAAGGCGCGCTCAATCACCATTATTATATCTGTTAATCCGATGTAGTGCATACAGGGGCCCATTTCACGATGCTACAAGTTATAAATAACAAGCGGAAGTCCCTTTTCAACTTCTTATATTAGAAAGTGACTTCCGCTGGTAATTTGTAACTAGTAGCTACGTGAAATGGCCCTAGGAACTTTGTTCGATATGCCCGCATACGTATCGCACAAAAAATCAATAGTCTGGCTGTCTACTGCGATTTACCAGATATGTAAGAGATAGGTACAAGCTTGCTACTTCGCGTTATATGCCGTGCTACGCGCGTATCAAATGGAGCTCCAAAAGCATTGCTTGAAGACATCTCTTTATGCAGCGGTGATGTTAAATTTGAATGATCCCAATAGTCAATAAATTTAAATGCCATGTATGAGGTTTCTTTTGAGAACGTATTTGATTTAATAATATGTAGATGTTCGAGTACATCCCGGTTAAATATTGTACCTAGTTTATATGCAATGTCATATATACTAAGTGCAATTTTGTCTACCAGGTATGCGATATTCTAATACATTACTTAAAGTTGTCGATGACTGAAAACCGACAGATACCACTACATTAAAGAATGTCTTGTTCTAATAGCACAAACGAAGGCACTGATAACTGTTAATTTATAAACTAATATAAACCTTAGTACAAACGTGTTAAGGTCTAGGGGTGTATAGTTAACTGCTGTGACTTCGTTTGTACATTATCTTCTGCCGCCGCATGTGAATCGGCTACATTTATATTAAAAATGTACTTATTTTAATTTTAACAGTAGATTTCACCATTCCAGCAAAAAGTTTCAATTCTTGACCCTTTAAATTGTATGTGTAATTGTTTCAGTATTTATATATAGAATATGTATCATGATATTCTATTCACGTTAGCAGTTGTACTTCCTGAAAAGTTCCTGAAAGTAATTCCAATTTCTTGTCCTTGTTCAGTAGAATAATTGGTGAAATCGGTAATTAGTAGTTATAGTGTGCATTCACTAAGTCTACCAAAGTAGCGTGACCCATCCCGTAATGGTTAATATAATAGCGACATATACATTAGTAGACTTGGCTTATGAAGCGCAAGCGTAACCGACGGGTAAGTTTCGAAAACCAGTTAATATCTACAGACTTCGATACAAGCAAATATTTGAAAGGAGTCGTGCTCAAAACGTGTCACCGAAAAGAAAATATTGACATGCATCTTTCGTTCCCTGTGAAATAAGTATATCAATATCACTCATTTAGTACACTAGTTCAATTTAGTTCAGTAGCTCAACAGATCCATCTACCAATCCTACTTCAGTTGATACAGATAGGGTTTGGTCCATGTTTGAAATGTTGACAAGGTTAACACTCAAATCGCAGAAGCTATAAATTTATTAGAAAAACTGCAGTATTACATAGTACCTATGTCAATTCTAAACTATTACACTATGATATTGTTAACAACGTCAGTGTGATGGAACACAATTACCTATCTGTTTTACATAGAAAACTATCGTGAGTCTCAGACATATTAAAATACTCAAACGGGTTTACTCACGTCGTCGTCGTGCCCGCAGTGTTCGATTGGCCGCCGCCGCGACTGATCGCCTCTCCTGATGATGAATCGCGTACCGATTCGAAACATGTCGAGCGTTATTCGACTTCTACGACGTGAGTAAACCCGTTTGAGTATTTTAATATACCTATCTGTTGTCCACATACTACGAAAGTATTATGTTGCCTTAAAGATACAAATGACTGTTAAGTTCGCTCGTCGTGCTTTATATGTATGTAAATGCTTAATATCTCAATGATACATTTACGCGTGTTCTCGGAAGTTACCCGTCGCCATACATTTGTGTTCATCGTAGTTAATTATTTATTGGGCGGCCGCGGCCGTGTTCCGTAGGACTAGTGTGTGATGTTTGGCTTCCCGTCGACCTCTAGCGGTAGCGCTGCCTTGCCCGAGACTGTCCCCGTTTTGGGTCTTATGATGTAAGAGACTCGTCTAACACGCTCTATCGGATCTTAAAATAAAATAGTTTTTCGTGGTAAAACTTAGTTTTACAACTTTCAACTATGAAAGTTTTACAACTTTCAACTATGAAAGTTTTCTTCATGTTGTTAAGGTATGGTTTCGATGCGGCGCGCTAGTCGGGAATCGTACTTATTCGTTCAAGTAGCGGCTTCGAGCGTTGTTGCGACCACGCGGTGTGTCTGCACGGCGCTTCAATCTGCCTATGCGAACCCTATGTGGCGGGAAATACGCTCTGGATATTGTATCGCTCGCGTCAAAGTCGAGTTCATTGCTACCGGTCTTTGTAAATGTAATTTAAAAGAGAGAGAGTAAGAATATTTACGAATTTCGGATCATGAAGAAATAAAATGAAAGAAGTACCTATTGAGTTATATACGAATGTCACGGACTAGGGACTTTCGGAAGAAGTGACAGTTCCTCTTTATTCTCACTGTCTTTCTCTTTTGACAAAGGACCTCATTTTTGCTCTTGCTCCAGAGAGACGCGAAACATCGAATCGTCGCATCCTTCTCGCTCAAATAGTGTTTGCGAGACGGACGGTACGATTCGATACGCCCGTCCACGGGCGTGTAACATTCCAGCCCGAGCTCGTGTTTCCCGGCAGTCTGCGTATACTAAACTTATGATTCCTAGAAGATTTGACTATTTTTAATACTGTTTCTAGTTGTGTACATAGAGACAAATTATATTTCTACAATGATAGTTATTGTTATATGTACAGTAGGATATTTTTATATAAAAAAAAAACTTTGTGTAAATAACTTGTATGTACTAAGACTGTTGTTTATTTAGAGCTTTTAATTTGTTCAGTTAAATTACTAATAGGTATTATGAATAAATCATGTATTTTCCAGTCATTTTGTGAGTGTTGAGATTATGTGAAATTTCTCGAATACTTTTTGAGTTTCTTGCCATATGAATCGCAATTAGTATGTGATAAAATGTTCAGTACAAATAAGACGGGCTCCAAAAAGGGCTGCGACGCTATCAGTCCAAAGTCGCTTCAAAAATTTGACTTCTCGAGGCTTCCAATAGGTGTTTACGAATCATGGTGAACTAACGTAGGATTTACCCAGTACTCGAATCAAATGATGAAAAACAAAATTGAGCTTATTTTTTGTATAATACTTTAACTAAAGTTCATGTTTGTAAATGGTACTCCATTCCTAGAATGCTTCGGCAGCATCGGACCCGGCCGAGAGTTTTGCCGTTCTCGAGAACATTATACATTTAAATGGAGAACTTTACCGAGAGAATTCTCGGCAATTGCAGGTCTTACCCAAACGTACGCAAATTACAAAATAATATAGAATTTCCTCCGTCACCACTATATTGATTTTGATTTCATCTTAACTGTTGTCTCGTATCAAAAGACCAACACAACACGAGACAGATAATCTATAAGTAACTGTGCATGTCTAAAATAAAAGTGAATTATGAGCACGTGACAAACAGCAGGCTAAAGTATTTATTTTTACACTATTATCATTAGGCTATGTAATTTTAATTTATCACGATTAACTAGTCCTTTTTCAACGAAGTATAGTAAATACAAGCATTTTCTTAATACAATCATGATGTGTATTATCCGATACTCAAAACTGTCTTTGAATATAATATCACAGGCAAGGGTAAAATCGTGGATAAGTCGTAAATGTATAGCGTATTTTTGGCTATTTATATTTTACCCTCGTCTGTGAGTGCTACCTATGTGTATTTAAATTTGCATTTATGTTTTGTGATAACGCCATCTAACTGTGGGCGCCACGCTTGCCGGCGAAGAGCCGCAATGACTTGAAAATACATATTGATGTGTTGTTTTTTTTATAAAAATAACAAAATATTTAATAAATCTATTGTTTTATTTGCTGTTTCACGTCGTCTCCTCTACCTAGAGACAAAGCTTATCTGAATTTTGCTAAGATACAAATATATTGCAATGTAAAATCTACATGTGCGACAATTGGCTAATTATAAAATACTGTGTATAATTTACCGACTTCGTAAGTCAACATTTATGGCATTTTAGAAAAAGGGGCTGGTTTCAACGCCAATCCGCTATTTCCACAGCAATTAACATATCTAAGAAGCGGTCGGCGGCAGAAACCAACGCCATATATAAAATGGATCAATCATCCAAAAAGTCAATAACAATCTACTAAATTTAACGTTATATAAACACATTTTATGCGTGTTATTGCTTAGTTGGGGCAAGAGGAACACTGCGAAAAGAAAACCTTACACAGTATCTAAAATACTGGAGACGATTGCGTTGACACAAATATATCGAATAGATATTTCATAAAATCTCGACTGAACCAAACGAGTGCAATTGTGCATTGCTTAGAATAAAACAAATAATTCCTCTTACCCCACCTCACCTTAACATAAAACCTCAAAGTCTTTTCGTATTCGAATTATAATATGATACATATTACAAATGATAATGGCAAATGTTGTGTCAAGTCTATATTAGAAAGCGTCTTTTATGCGTACATCTTTACAAAAAATTTCGTTTGTACATATTTTCAAAACTTACTTACCCTAAATTCATACAAAAATTAAACCGCAAAAAATCGACATTCAACCAGTGGAAAGTTACGTTGGCGTAAACATTCCAGCGGTTACTCCTGGAGCCCACCCTAGTGAGCGGAACCCCAATAAAAAAATTAAAAAAACAAATTAGTAAATAATTTCAATATGTTCTACGTGTATTGATATAACACCGTTAGATATGGTTGACGAATACTATTTTTGTCTGATTACTCTACTACGACATATATAACCAAACGAAAGGGTTATTGATTGTTGTATTCACCGCAGTACAACTGAGCCGAACTAATACGGATTTGATAAAGTATCCAGTCTATTTCCTACTGCACAACCAACATTAACAGCAAAATATCAATTATATTATTAAAATAAAATCAGGAACAACTTTTGTACACAAACAATTGATATAAAAATATTTCTTATATATTTTCAACTGTAACAAAAAATAATGATTACTCCCCTTTGTTTTATAAAACTATAGTGTAATAGATATATTGGCAGTATTAACCTCGTAGAAAGTAACGTTACTTGATATGAAATTAAAACTGCCAATCTATTGGACCAGATGGGTCGATTGCAATTTTTTTTACGTAGTTAAGGGCTTTAATTAAAACAAAACTTAACTGATTCCTTTGAAAGAAAGCGATCGTGATTATTTGTTAACTAAGCTTTTAACCATGTACAATTTTTTTTGCAATCGACCCAAATGTCACCACCGTTCAGTGCGTCTTCTGTAACTTCAGTAGTCTTATCAAGTTTAAGTTGTAATTGGTACGCATACTGTATTAAACCCACCCTTGAAAGTACATGAGCAAAAACCAACGTCCATTTGAGACTTTGAAACTTATCGTCTGAAATTGGCAGTGATTAAATATACCTAAATAAATATGCATCTAACGGCTGGCGGAATATGTCTATAATATGTGCAATGCACTGACACGAACCCCACAAAGTGGCGCCGTCTGTTTCTGAATCTACTACATTTTTATAGAACAAACAGGATCTCGATAAAACTCACCATTAAAAATATAGATCAACAATTATCTATAAGCAAGGCCCGAGACGAAATAAAAAATATACTGCAAAAAAATATGATCAGATCTAGATTACGTTAATTTAAAAACCATCTTTAGTAGAAGGAAAAGGACAACAACTTTTGACCCAAGCGGCCTAGTAATAAATGAAATAAAATCGCGAAACAATTATAGAACCACGAAACCATTTTCACATTGTTCACTTCGCCTCGTGCCTCATTCCGATTGAACTAAAACAAATCACAGCACAAGTTTCAAAATGGCGTTGACTAGATCGACGGAGTGTTCGTCGACGAGCACGATGTCGAAGTGCTGCAGGTAGCGGGGCAGGTTCTGGTCGCCGTGGCCCAGGAAGCCGAGCTTGAGCACCGTGTCGCAGTGCTCCATGCCGGCGGCCATGCCCGCGTCGCCGACGTTGTCGCCCATCAGGATGACGTTGCTGCGGTTCTTCACGAGCTCGTAGTAGTCGGTGTTCTTGATGGCGGTCTCGTTCTTGTTGTACGTGTGGATCACCTCGCCCTTTATGCCGACTATGCGGTCGTTCTCGTCCAGCGCGAGGAAGTTCGACACCACCTGTAATAAAGACGTATTTTGACGGGTAAATTAACGACGGTGTATGGAGCTGCTGAGAATGTAGGAATGTGTTGGCAGAGCGAACCACAATTGCAGTCGGCGCTTAATCCAGGGCCGAACTGAACTAGGAGCATAATTTTTTGTTTTTGAACTGAGCCAATCTACTTACAGACGAGAACAAAGGCATTATAAGTTATAATCTTCTTAAATTATGTTCTCGTTATCTTATCATAGTTAGTTTACCACCAACCTTTGAATGTCATTGTTCTCTTTAAGTTGATTAGCCCAGTTTAAAAAGTAAAAACTGTACCTTGGCGGCTCCTCACAAGCATGGGCCCGAGACTGGATACTGGTACATGGAACACTAGCTAGTGTGCAGCAAGCTCCGCGCACGCCGCACTGCTACTGACAGTGAGCGGCCGCACTCACCTTGACGTTGGGCAGCAGCAGGTCGCAGGCGCGCAGCGCGGCCACCACCGACTCGCCGAGCCCCGCCGAGAACACCAGCACCGGCACCGCCCGCTTCTCGCTCCATGTTATCATGTTCCGCACGCCTATCCTGTATACAACACATTAAATTAAGCCTTAATGTAATGTCTCATTTTTTAATGTGGGTACACCACAATTTTTATTTAAGCCTTTAATACAAAGTTCAAAGCTTAAATAAAAATCGAAAAAGGAGGTACCTGAGGGAAGAGACCGGGAATCGAACCCGGTACCTCTGGATTGCCGGTCCAGCGCGTTAACGTTAACCAACCAACCAAAAGGGCCCTTTTTTAATTTTGAAAATGAGACATTACATGTTTCATAAATTTATAAAAACGAACAGCGCCCTACTCTCGTTTGCTCGGTCACCACTGTAAAGTGGTGCGGTAAGATGTGAATATTAACGTATTCACATAGAGGTCGCTAAGGTGTACAAACCTTTCAAATAAAACAATGCAAAGATCGACACACAAAGCATAAGGAAATTTCGTGGGATCTTCCTGGAGCTAGGGTAGCGAAATGGTTAACGCGCTGGACCGGTCCAGAGGTACCGGGTTCGATTCCCGGTGTCTTCCCCCAGGTAGCGCCTTTTTAAATTTTTCTTTAAGCTTTGATCTTTGTAAGAAAAATTGCGGTGTACCCACATTTAAAAATGAGACATTACATGTTTCATAAATCTACATTAAATTAATACAAATATAATCTACCGATTGCCACAAAAGAACATCAAGCTAAATTTGTAATAAACAAATTGAAACAAAAAGTCTGTCAAGCTAACGGATAAACATTTTTACGCTGATTTTAGGTCTCGCGTTATTTACCTATATCTTTGATGAAAACTAAAACGTATTCTAATGTGACATAACCAGACCGGCCCCCGGGTCATTATTCGAGCTTTTCAACCGCCTCACTTTCGTGGACCCAATTTTTGTGGAATTGTCTGTAGAATTCATAAAAACAAACAGTTCTCATCACCAAAATGAGATTATAACTCATAATCTTATCTTATTTATCGTCTTACAAAGAATAAATTTCATGTAGGTACTCTTACAGCATCAAACAATCGAACGTATACATTCTTTATATGCAGTGAACTTAAAATTCGAAAGATATAGCGCAGTCTAGCATTTATTTACCTTCTAGAAACTACCAAGAATAGAGACCTGGGTTCTATTTTAGTTTAAAATATTATTATCTGAAAGGATGTGCCGGGATTTAGTTCAACACTTATTGAACAGAGAAACAGGCAAGCTATTTCATGTGTTCCGGGCAGGCGCTAACACCTACCAGTATCCATTGGAAGCATAAGGTGAATATTTACAACAAAGAAGGTTCAGATGGATCACTGCTTGTAATACAATACACGATGGTGTCTTTCATTCATTACATTTATGTGTAAAGATGTAATAATACAAGATACTAGTTCTTGGTGGAAAGCCAGAGGTGGTATTGCGAGATATTAATACCATCCTTCCTCGATTCAAGGAGCTGGGTCTGGAGGTTAACAGTGCCAAGTGCGAATTCTTCCCTTGCAGTGCCGCATCCTGCGGTTCCGTCGCTTCATTTAACACCTTGTTTCCCGGCCTCAGGATGTTATCGACGCAAACGTTTAACCTCCTGAGGTCGCCTATTTTCCCTGAAGCTATTTCTGACGCTTTCTCGTTGAGGAGGCGTATTCTTCTGGCGGCGGGGACAAGGCTTAAAGATCTTTCGGCTCACGTTGCTCTCACTTTGTTACGATCTTGTTTCGCAGTTCCCAAGCTCATGTAATTTCTGCGCACTGTGCCGGCTTGGCTGCATCAAGGTGATGTTGACTCCTTTGACAACCTTGAATGTGTCCTCCAATTCAGATCAATGGGATCTTGCGTCTCTCCCTATTCGGAGTGGTGGCTTGAGGATCCGGCGTGCGCGGGACATCAGCCTTCCCGCTTTCTTGGCTTCGGCGTGTGGTGTTGTGGACCTTGTCACTGATATATTGGCCGTGGAAGGTGACAAAGCAACCATATCGTATGCGTCTGATGCCCGGGATGCTTGGATGGCTCTCAACCCGAATAGTAGCGCGCCTGAAAGGCTGGACCGCCAGCGCTTGAGGGACGATGCAGGGGTGGCGCGAATTCTGTGCTCTCTTGTCGATGGTGCGGAGGGGGTGGATAGAGCAAGGTTGAGAGCCGTGTCGAAGCCGGAGTCTGGGGCGTGGTTACATGCGCTTCCCTCCCCCCACCCAGGCACTCTGCTCGACGACGACTCGATGCGGGTGGCTGTGGCTCTCCGCCTGGGCTGCGATGTTTGTGAACCATTTATGCATCTGCGGTACCAGGGTGGAGAGCAACGGGCACCATGCATTGAGTTGCTGTCAGAATCTCCCCGCACAAGATTCACGCGTCATCACGCTCTGAACGACATCGTGCGGAGGGCGCTAATATCAGCCAACATACCGTGTGTTCTGGAGCCTTCAGGGTTGAGCAGGTCGGATGGGAAAAGGCCGGATGGTTTGACCTTGGTGCCGTGGCAGAAGGGCAAGTGCCTGCTGTGGGACGCAACTTGCGTCAGCACTTTCGCTGCCTCGCACCTGGGTCGTACCATCTGTGCGGCCGGAGCGGCGGCCGAGACGGCTGCCCGAAGAAAGCGGGACAAGTACTCCGCCCTGACAAACTACTTATTTGTCCCTCTCGCGGTGGAGACGACTGGCTGCTGGTGCTCAGAAGCCAAAACGTTCTTGTCGGAAGTGGGGCGCCGTTCCGTGCCGGGTCATTTCTGTTGCAAAGGCTGTCGATCGCGATTCAACGCGGTAATGCAGCGAGCGTGATGGGCACCTTTGCTCCCGGAATGACTCGGGGCGGGTTATTTGAATAATATTCAGGTTGTGTTAGGTTAAGTGACTGATTTCATTGACATTTTGTATTATTTTTGAATAAAGAGTTATTTAGAGATACTAGTTTATTTCAAAATGATTACCAGGTAAATGGATTTATTTGAAATAATAAATTGAATGAGACAAATATAAGTTTGCATTTTATTTGTTGTGGTATTACGAGTAGCGTCAACCCTGACTTGCTGTCTGGATATATAGCCTGGCAAGTGCCGGCCCGTCTGGATATATAGCCTGGCAAGTGCCGGCCCGTCTGGATATATAGCCTGGCAAGTGCCGGCCCGTCTGGATATATAGCCTGGCAAGTGCCGGCCCGTCTGGATATATAGCCTGGCAAGTGCCGGCCCGTCTGGATATATAGCCTGGCAAGTGCCGGCCCGTCTGGATATATAGCCTGACAAGTGCCGGCCCGTCTGGATATATAGCCTGACAAGTGCCGGCCCGTCTGGATATATAGCGTGGCAAGTGCCGGCCCGGCCCAGGGATGGTGGCGCTAAAAACAGCTTTCATATGGCAATAATGAGCACAAGTCGTATATTTGTATTATTAAATGTCAATAGCGATTTCGCTGGCCCAATATTACAGGGCTCTGTTACATTTTCTGGGTATTTCATTTTAAACTTTGCGTCACAATGACAATGTTCAAATTTGAATTAGTCAAAAGTGAAACAGAACCCTGTAATATTGGGCCACCGATTCGTCTATTATAGTTGTGCCGTTGGGAAATACTTACTCCCAGTAAATTCACATCGTTCCCGGGAATATTCCTAAAAGTCTGGTTATATACAAGGTGAGTGGTCCCATGTTTTTTTAGGGTTTATCCTCCTGAGTTCCAGTGTACTACACACATAGTACATAAACTTCAATTAACAGTTAACTGTCAATCTATTTGTCATAACGCTTAAATTAAACTGACAAATTATGAATGCTGGTCGTCAGGAGGCTATACCTAAATAAAAAACCAACAGGGCCCTATTACTAAGCATCTGACGACGCGTTTGGCTCGGTTTGTAGACACCTGCCTACTGAGTCGGCGGTCCCGGGTTCGAATCCCGGCCGGGGCAAATATTTGTTCTTGGGTCATGGATGTTATCTATATATGTATTTATATATTATGTATATCGTCGTCTAGTACCCATAGTACAAGCTTTGCTTAGTTTGGGACTAGGTCGATTTGTGTAAGATTGTCCCTTAATATTTATTTATTTATCTACTATCTGTCTGTCCCAATGTCTGCGTGTATCTTTGGAACCGTAATAGGTAGAATATTGAATAGTGTTCAGATTAAAATAATTTCATTGATTTATTATCACAGAACCTTAAACTATTATAAATTTATGAAACATGTAATGTCTCATTTTTTATGTGGGTAGGGTACTACCACCATTTTTATATGAAACCATTGATACATGGAAGACACCGGGAATCGAACCCGGTACCTCTGGATTGTTGATTCTGTAAAATTGTCTGCGCTGTGTGACCAATTACCTACTGATCGCCTACGCTCTTTTCGAATGTAGATCTATACAAATGAATTTTTCAATCACAAATAGGGATATCTTTGAAAATGTAATAATGTGGTAATATTTAATTTTTTATACTTTATTTGATAACTAGCGAGCCGCCCCGGCATCGCACCGGTGCAATGCTGATAAATTATGCACGTGTTATACATATAAACCTTCCTCTTGAATCACTCTATCTATTAAAAAAACCGCATCTAAATCCGTTGCGTAGTTTTAAAGATCTAAGCATACATAGGGTCAGACAGCAGGGAGCGACTTTGTTTTATACTTTGTAGTGATGTGGGGAAAAAAAAATGTTGTCAATTGCGCGATTCGATTACATCAGTCAGACACCGGCAGACAATTGAAACTAAATAAAAGCTTGTAACAATCAGTGGCATGGCGTCAAACATCTTCTTGGTAAAGCTGGTGCAGATTTGGATTACATCAGACTAATCTGATTATATGCTCTAGAATGGGCAAGCCAGTGGGAATCGGGTTCTATGGACACCACGCTACTGGTAACAATATCTAAAACTACAACCTATTGGGTTCTACACAACGATTTTAAAACTCGGAGAGATTTTGAACCACACAGAAAAGTGCTAGTTGCGAAATAAGGCAGTTACGGAAATATTGTTCGGCGAAATCGAATGAAACCTACCGAATGAAATAAGCGCCCAGCCGAGTGAAACTAAATACCTAAACAATGACATGACACCAAGGTGAGCCCCCGAGTGCACTGTTTGCGCAAGCACTTTGGCATCAATTATGTCGAGCAGGTAATTTTCAATGCGATACTCGCGAAAAATGCAGATGCATGATATGTAGAAACATTTTGTTTAGCGAATATAAGTACAAGATTTGTTGGTATTTTTAAAGGTTATGCTTTTAAAGACTACGATTATTAATATTATGAAAAATAGGGACAAAAAGAACGATTTGTTTTTTTTTATTAATATTCATAATCTTTACTACTATTGAGTGGCGTATTTCTTAAGGATAAATTCTGAAGTTTATAAAAACGTCTGTCATAGGTCCATAGATTTTTCAAGAATATAATACTATAAATTATTAGGTTAATTTTCCAAAGTCCAAACTATTTTCTAAGGATTAGTTTAAATCTATAATAATTATAAGGCTTTGTAAATTTCAACATTACGACAGTTTTATAAAAAAAAACGCTACGTTACCTGAACCATGAGTCCAACAGATAAAACGTTTAACTTAATAAAATAATCTAACCTGAACGAGTCCTTCATTTTCTTCCCGCTCTCCGCCAGTTCGTTACGCGGTAACTTCACGCCTCTGGAATAATAAAAAAGTAACTTTATTATGTAAGCAGACCATAAGGGCACTTTTACATGTCTCAGTCTACTGGCATTTCACAAGAGGAGACCACTGTTGAGAGAGAATGCCGAAAGGAAGTCAACAATCTTTTCTTGAATGATACTTAACATTACAGTGATATAAATAAGCGCACAATACAGCTATATCAATCAATATGATGCTTAGGTTCCCCAAACCAATAAAAAAAAACACTAAGTTGCAGCGTAGTCAGGCAAGAAGACTTTTACAATTACTACCCCCTTGTATCAATATACATAATCTGTCCAGCCGTTTAGGCATGATCCGGTCACAATGACATTCTGAACGATAGATGGCGTTGTGATAGCAACCGCTATCATTTTCCCATACATCTAATATCAGCAGAGACTTTTTGATATATCTTATTTATTTTATTACATAAATAAGTACATAAATTAATTATCACTTTATATAATCAGAAATAGCACAATATGATTAAAGAATTTTTATTTGCTAATGTATAATTTACTCACTTGAGAAGCGCATGTGCTGCATGGTACCATTCAACCATGTGCTTGGTCTTCTCGTCAATGGACATGTGAGGGTCAGCCTCGATGGGCTTGTAGATGCCGGAGAGCCTCGTGTCCTCGTCCTTGTAGTGTTGGGGAATGGATGGGCACTCCCGAAACATACCTGCAATGCAATCGTTATTTTTTATACAAGTGTGTAAGGCAGGCGATTTCAAATAAGTGTCATTTTTATTTTAGCGAGGAACGAACAAGTGAATTAATTGACACGAGTCGGAAACCATCTTACACACGTCTATTATACAACTTTGTACTATGCATTGTGAGAGGAAATAAAGAACACTTACAATGTCTTTGTGAATTGGAAAGAAAGCATTTTTCTATTAATTTAGACGGTAAGAGGCTGATATCAACATTTCGTGCTTCTTGAACAACATTTTCCAGGTTTAAATTGAGAGCTAATTAAAGCAGTTAATTGACTGCTCATAACCATACATCGGGGTTTTCAGAGCGGGAACGTTTGACATTAGCCAAAGAGTAGGTATTGACTTAAAAAACAGAATGTACTCTAGCAGGTTTCTACGTCATGAATAATTAATTGAAAAATATAAAATAATAATCATTCATATAGGTACACATGTTATAATGGTCAGTCATTATCAACCTCTTCAGTTAAGTCCCTACTCATTTATATCAATATTGACATTATATTAGGCACTTATTGTCATACCGTACCCTAATAGATAATTTACAATGCAATCGAATTTTAAAAATACTATATAATAATCAATACAAATATGCCTCCAAGAAAAAAAGCTCGTTACGAGTTTGTGCGTTCGTGATGGATAGAAAATAATCCAGACAGAGGTTCAAGATTCTTTATTTTTTGCACCAAATGCAATGTTAGCTTCGCTCAAACGAAATTTGGTGTAACGCGACGCGACATGTTGCGTCCAATAAACACACAAGTATAAAATATGATTTCAATAGTGAGCTCGTGAATTTTTTTGTGGGCTGTAATATTAATATACTTACCATGGACGCAGGTAACCAATCCGATATTAATTTTGACTGCGCAGTAGCTGATTTACGTACAAATGTGAATGATTTGTGTGACATGTGCAGACCCGGCATCTTTGTTAAAAAAGTTTGCCGGCAACTATACCAGTAAATTTGGAAAAACTGTAAAAAAGTTCTTCAGTTCATTTGAGTAAAGTTTACGATGAAAAAATTAATACAATACGAAATGAGCTTAAAAAATAATATATTTACGGCAGTGTTGACGAAACCACGGATGGTGTCGGTCGGCAAATAGCTAATGTCATAGTAGCCATATTAGCACGCTAAAAATTAAATATAAATTGTTAAAAGGCAAAGAAAATATAACTCCAATCGCAAACTTCTCGTGCATCAATTGATTCCTTCAAAAAGTTTAAATATGCACCTATTACAACTGTCGACGTGGAAAGATCGGTCAGTTCATTGAAATGGATATTTACAGCAAGACGCCGCAGATTAACCATTCCAATTATGGAAAAATATTTATAGTTTATTCAGAAAATCATGTCAACTACTAAATTTAGTGCAGGTATTTAATTAAAGTTATTTTTATTGTTATCTACCGAGGCTTGGTAATAAAGCTAAAGTACTACATGAACTAAAATAAAACTGTCTCATAGAGTGTATACAATTCGCAGAGAGGTAGTTATTCATTAGGCATAATATGATATTTTCTAAGACTAACGTATCTGTTTATCTCTACTCTTTTTCAAATCGTTCCCGCTCTGAAATCCCCGATGTATGCTCATAACCCAAAGTTTATGGCACAAGTTTTTTTTTTCATGATTTCATGGTTGGTTCTTTAGTAAAAGCTGCTGTGTGCTTTAGTAAAAGTGTGAGCCTACCCATCACCCCCTGACACTCCTATTCACAACTGAAAAAGCACCGGTAGTTTTTCATTTAAATAAACAAAAACAATGGGCCAATTTTTAACAGGTAGAGGTTTTTTAAGAATAAGAATGATTTATTTGGTAACACATAGGTGTCAAATTAATTATTTAGGAACACTATGTTTAGCCGAAAGGCATACAAAATATAAGTAGTCGAAATTCATTAATATTCATTATTATCATCATTAACATTATTATCTATAATATTCTTGATTAGAATAGTACGCCTTTTTCACTAAAAAATTTAACAATGATTTTTTTACATTTGAGTAATTTGCAAATTTCTAATAGTAATTGGTAGTTTATTGAATATTTTAGGCGCATTCCAAATATACTTATATAAATATGAATAAACAGAGCAGTTTTATACATGTTACTAGCTAAGCATTCCATTGTTTACAAGCTTTTATTTAACTTGCATTTTATGTATCGTTAAAGTATGTTTGTTCTGGTGGAATCTTGCAAAGTTGCAACTCAATTTTGAAGCAGATATCGTCAACTGATTGAGCTGAAATTTTGCATACTTATTTAACTTTGATGACAATACAATAATATGGTACCATGCGGCTGATCTGATGATGGAGCCGGAAGGTGGCCATAGGAACTCTATAATAGAAAAAGCAATCCTACCGAGTTTGGGCTCTTTAGAATCGTCTGTGAGCATTTGATGGATATTCAAAGAAAAGTACAGTCGGCTATAAAAGCTTGTCACTAAAATGTCATTTTTGACAGAAACTTATTATTAGATAACATTCATCCACTGGAGTCATATAACAAGGGTGCTTAGTAACTTCCTTTTTCTTGTAATAAACATTATCTTATCAATTATTTTTAGAACAAATGTAACAATCTGCACACTTTGTAGCATCATCACAATATTCGATTATATTATTAATGCCAATGGCTGACTATAACAAAGACAAACAAATGAATGATAAATAAATGTTAAAGCCTTAGATTACCAAAACTGGTGAGTACAATTTTCCCATTGTCCAACTTGTGGCGTGTGAGTGTGTGATCAAAGTCAGTCACAATCTGCAGGCTGCGGTGCCCGCCGCCGATGAGCTTGTTGATCTTCTGCAGCAGCTGTTCCTTGTCACCTATGTGCACATTCTCCCTGTTCATCTCCGGGATGTCCGCTATGTCCAATAACTTCATGTCGGAAAACTGAGAAACATAACATAAAAAGAAAAACTTTAACTATTACAATTTCGTTACTCCACTCCATATTAATTAATCGGAACTGTGCCAAATTAACTAATTTTCTGTGTAATGATTGGTTCATTATTAATGACTTTCAGCAACTAACACACATGAGTTTCTTTTTACTATTTATTATAGCCTTAACAAGGAAAATAAACATATAATAATAATCTAAATCCAAAAGCATGAGAAATACAATGTTTACTCTTAACTAGTGACAACGGAGTGACCATCACCTTGAGGCGGACGAGTTCTATAATACCAAAAATTATTTACAAAGCACTGATTATAATGCCTCAGCGAATAGTGATCAGACTACTTAATAGCTACGGCTAAGTTCCGGTTTGATTATCTAACAAATATTTTTTTACTCACGAATACAATTTCAGTCTTGTAAAAATTATAATTCCGAATTCAATTCAAGGTCTCTTGTTTTCAATGTTACCTTAAAAATGCTATTGAAAGCACTTAAAACTTTTCGTAAAAGTATTCGTTTAATTTTTGAAGGGAAATCACGTCCTGATTTATATCAATATCACGAAATAAAATTAGAAAAATTGTTGAAACGAGCGCACGGCTGACATATCACTGCTGCGCTGCGTTTGACACACTTGACAAACTGAAACTGACATGTAACTGACAGACGCAGACGAGACGACGGATAGTGTTAGTGTTGCTAACTATATAATCATCATTTAGTGCTAAAAATATGGTCGAATTTATACCAAAATAAAAATACTAAAACTGTAATAACGTCAAAAAACTGCTTAATTTTTTGTTGATAATGGATATAATAATGATAAATAAAAGTATACCTATAATTTTAAAGGTGAACGTATTAGCAAGAAGACTCCTTATCTTGTTTCGTTCTTAGGTAAAAAAACTTTATCTTTGGACTTACTTTGACCAATGAATTGATATACTTATATATAATTAATCTCTTTGTAATATCAAATAATCCCTAGGTAGTTCAAAATTTATTTTTGAAATAAGTTAAGCCCTTTTCTTTTTTAAGTATAATGATTATAAGTGTGCTCACAAACACTGCTAAGTGTTATAGTTTTGTAACATTTAAGGAGTGAATACTGAATATAAATAATAAATATGTGCAAAATAATCCACAAACTTACGACACTATTCACTCCCACTAGGTAGAAGCTGGAAATTGGATTTCAGGTTATTGCATCTTCTGATAGAAGGTGGGTTTTAAAGGAAAGGAAACGTGTTGCAGCTTGCTGGCACTTGAAAATACCTTCGATGAATATTTTTTTCGTGCAGTATTTGACAGATTTACCTCAGAAACTGTGAAAAAGGCTATTTTAGCCTGCTGAAACTGCAAAAAGTTTACATAGTGCAAATAAAACACTTTTGGAGTTTTGACATAGGTAGTACCTACTAGTATCCGACCGAAACACGTTTTTTTTTTGCGGAAAACGAAGTTACGGTTCTGATTATAGTTTCGGCAGAAAACGGACCTTATATAAACGTGAACGTCTTTCCAGATATAATATGAATACATTGAAACATTTCACTGGCCTAATTGGCCGATGGAGCAAAGCCTCTCCGTTTCAGCCTAGCCCAAAATTCTTTCTTATGTTTGAAGCTGTTCTCGCCTGGAAGTCGTATTTCTTAACCGATTCTAATGAAATTTTGTGAGTAGGTTTGATAAGTACCTATATATATTATTTCTGTCGATTCAGTTTTTCAAAGAAAATCAAGAAAGTGGAGATAAATATAGGGTAGATTGAGGGTGAACAACGTAAAAAATTACAAATTTCAGCAATTATAAAACAAACTCACGTTTCACTTTTGTTGAATTGTCATTTTAACATTGTCATAGTGGCACTGGGTCTAAATTAAATTACGCCTAAAGTGAAAATGTAACACTAACAGCTGTAATACTGTACAGAAGCAGTGACCTGTTAATTGTAGATGTCACGAAATCAAACAAGTTTAGTAACAAAATAATTAATTGAGTTTTAATTTTTATAATTGCTATCAGGCAGCCTCTAAGCGCTAATTCAAGGTACTAATTTTATTACATACACTCAACTAAGACGAATTCTAAAGTCGTTTTATGAAATAAGTAAACCTCACTTTTATCCTAAATAACCAATATAGCAGTCAATATGTTTGTAAATGAAGAAAATTCCTGATAAGAATTGACAACATTTCATATTTATAACAGGTGGAAATTAATATAGAGATCGACAGGGCTATATGTCGTGTACCTTAAAAAAAAATCTTTGAATTTATTCTTCTGTATATAAAGAAATATAAGAAAATACATCAAATAACTGCAATCTAAGACAATACGGGCTGAATAGGGTTGTTGTCTAAACCAAAGAGCGAAAAAATATATTTATTTTTTATTTGACGTTGACAGAATGACAGATGCATACCGAGTTTTATTAAGTTTTTTTTTAATAGAAAACCGACTAAAGTAACCGTTTCATTAAGTTCTGGTTTTGGTGTTGCCACATTTTAAAATGAGTATGTTTTTATAAATTAATAATAAAATAAATAATCATCTCAGAAAATAAATAAAAACAGAGATTACTTCATCTTTTTAAGCAGAATTCAGAAAAGTAATAAAATGATAGTCTTAAAAATATGAAATGTTGTCAATTACGCTATGAGATGATAAATTCATAGAAAAAAAATACTTAAGTAGTTTAATTTAAACCGCTCTTCACTATTTTAAAAAATTCGAAAAACTGAATCGACGAAAACTACTATATGCTTATCGAACACACTCACAAAAAATCATAATAATCGGTTGAGAAATGCGACCTTAAGGCGAGAACAGCTGGTAAACGCATGGACAATCAAACATCCGGGCATACGAAAGAATTTTGCGCCATGCTGAAACGTAGATGCTTCGCTCACTCGGTCAATTACTTAACATAATTCGAGGACAAACAAAAACGTCACTTCACTGAGCAGTGATTCAGCGGCTGGCCGAGTCAGGTGAGCGACGCCATATTGCCAACCGTGCTGACTGCCGAGCGCACCGAACGTAAGCCGAACGCTACCCGAAAGTAGGATGTTGTAAGTTTCGACGCGGCCGAAAGCAAACATTTAGCCGAAACCGAAACTTCGGTCGGACACTAGGTACTACACAGTCTGACTACACAAATGTTGAATTTAGCTCTGACAGAGCTAAGTTAGCAACACTGCTGACAGATACAACGGAATGGTTAAACCGGTTTCAGACCTTCCGATCTTACCCGATCCGATCCGATTTATCGATAAATCCTACCAAGCCAATTACACTACACATTATCCGATTTCCTTACAATTAAACTACACATCATCCGATTTCATTAGATAAATCGGATCGGATCGAAGGTCTGGAACGCGCTTTATATAGCCGACTTTATTCTTGGGTTGCCAGATGATGTAAATTAGAAATGTGATTTTTATTCGTCTTCAACTTTACTCAGGCTCAGTGTAAATTTTTATTATTTTTAGAAGTACGAATAGATATCAATAATATCTAAAGTATGAGGGCTATGCAATTAAAATTAAAAACCCGGTATAATCCAAAACCCAAGTTATGAGGGTTCAAAACGACGAAGCGCTTCGAGAAAAGCTAGGTGTTGCCCTTGCGCTTCGTTTGGCTATATCTAAAACTTCTGGATATTCCTTAAACTGATTAAACAATCCTACGCACGCCTACAGTGTGGAAAATGATAATAGTCTCGCTTACTCATATGGCTCCCGCACTCGGATCTGTCGCTCAACCGCTCGCCGCGTCGCTTGCCACCGAAGTCGTGGCATGCCCGTAACTAGGGTTGCCAGATCGAATGACCCTACTATCGGGAGAAACATTTTTTTTTCTGAATTTTGTAGCTTAGGTCGGGAGAAACAAAAATTGAATCACATTAAAATAAATATATTAAAAACAACGTCGTTCGCTGCCGACAGAAATGTCTACATAAATAAATACTAACAAAAAAAAACCTGAAATGGTTTTCTCATTATTATAATTTTATCTCTAATCTAAAATGTAAAAGATAATTTATTTTATTTACAGTACTTATGGAAAAATAGCAATGGTATTTCCTTTTAAAATTATAGTTTCATGAAATGTTGTTTTTGGAGAGATTTTTTACTTTGTCGGGAGTCGGGAGGACATACAAAAATTCGGGAGAATCCCGCCAAATCCCGGCCATCTGGAGAGACCATACGGGTGAGCGAGAGTAGCGAGACAACCGTCGTGTTTTATTCTACATTACTCTACGAAGGCCGAGGAGATCGTAGAGTATGTACGTGTGAAGACCGGAATTATCCTGAGGGTCGTGAAGTTGGAGTCTCGCCACAAAGTGAATTTTAATTCTTATGTGTTGGGGGTTCCGACTGACCAGCTAGCGACCTTCATGAAGGAAGAATTCTGGCCGAAAGGTGTTTTATTCCGACGTTTCCGCGGTCGGCTACCCAACACCACGGACTTACGAAAGACATCGTGACCTAGTTGTTTAGTATTTCAATATTTAATATGTATGTTAGATTGTAAGGTATTTATCTATGGGCCTTTGATGCCTGAAATAAACGAATTATTATTATTATTATATTATTTATTTAAATCAGTTAGGTTTTTATATAGGATGGTTCAGTGCGCTGAAAAAATCCAAGTAAAACAAGGTATACACTTGCTGAATATATAGAAATTTATTTAATAATACACTTTTTTTTCTCATTTTCTCACTTGTCATGAAGGTATACATCTGTACAAGTTTTACAATGTACTATAATTAAGTAGACAACAGTTAGAGAATTACTAAAAGACAATTAGCAAATAATAAGCTCTGCCTGGAGTAGTGAGATCTCAGGAACATCTAGGGGATTGTATAACATAGCCATGATCGGTTATCACTTTAGCAGCTGACAACCCTTTTATTTTTTAAGGGTTTTGCGAAACTTGGCACTGAGAACTTCAGTAGAGATAAAAACTACCTCACAATCAATATAGATGATAGAGATCTATATGGATTTTGAAATCAGTAATAAGAATCGACAACAAATCTTATTATAATTCATTGAATCTAAACCCTTTAAACGACACCACCACAGCACTCGCCAATGAGTAGTATCGCCAAATCAGCGCTGGTAGTGTAGCCATGATCATGTTTATTCATTGGGTAGTCAAAAGGTTGAAATATGAAAATGATTACTATTATCTATGAATTAAAGTTAGTGGTAATCATTCGATAAGATCTATAAAACTATAATTTTAATGTTAAGGAGTAATCCTCAACGGCATAACAACATTGCAGATCGTATAAAATAAAATAACCGCAAAACACGTGCTATTTTAGTTTAAACCATCTTTTAGGGTTAAAACACGATCGTACATGACCCTCGGCGAACCTTAAAAATTAAGTTCGGGTCGATTGAACTTATTCATGTTTGTTTGAGGATCACATTATTGCGCCATCCGCAGATGCATTATATCAATCGTATTTTAACACGAACACAACCTGAACTAAAACTACAAAAACAATAACTATTTTTCGTCACAATTCACAAAATGTACAAACTAAACTAATAATTAAATACATAATATATCTGTACATCATTGCAAAGCAAATATTCTTCTGTAATTACGGAGATGCCACGAGTTTGCGCGGCGAGCGGTAGAGCGAGAGATCCGAGCGCCGCGGCCGTACGAGTGAGCGAGACGTGGCGAGACACACGCAGCGAGCGCCGCGAGATCATGCCATCTCCGTTACTACTGATCAAGTCCAAAGAAATATAATTACGACTATTCGGTGCTCATTTCCCTGTGTTCTATGTAAATGTAATTGTTGTTCAAAGTTGTTAAGTTTAACCAAAATTAACCATTTGTTTTCCCGTATATACTTTACATTTCGGTTGTGATAGTTCATTCCGAGATTCCACGACAAAACAAAAAGAAATCAGCTACACCAAATTTAATAATGTATGAAAATCAAATTCCACTTAAAACTAGATTACAACTAAAATAGTGTCCACGATAATAAATATTTTTGCTAACTCAGGGTTATTTTGATTATTTCGTTTAATTGATTAAAAACGATTGAAAATCATTTGATATCACTTACACTACTTACCTACAACTTTTAATGTAAATAAGATCATCCAAGAAATTGAAAAGCGCAGATGGTTTCTTCAAAACGCTGTACAGCAACAATACGTAACGTACTTCTAGAAATTAGTATGATTTGACTCCATCTGTTAATAAGTAACGCGATATAAATAAAATCCACATAGATTATACGCGAAAAATAGACTCTAGCCATACAGTGTCCGACTACGCGACAGAAGGCTGGGTTTTGTGGCGTGTAGTCGGACTACAGGCCTTCCACGATAACATCCATATAGATGGTTATTAAATTACACAAAATAAAGCTAACTATACCGCAAGTGCCGAAAATGGGATTAAAAATTGAATTTTAATTTCCAACACGTAACGCTCTCGTGCAGCATGTAAAAAAAGTTAATATTCACACGTGACGTAATGGAACGGACAAACTGACCCTTTTATTTATTCTTCACATTGAAAATGCTATCGATTATGAGTAAGATGAACCCAAAAATATAAACTTCTGGAAGCAACAGGGCATCGTTTTTTTTTTAAAACGCCCTGCTTATTTCACTCGTTTTTATCATTTCGCCAAAATATGAAAGAAGGATATCTAATCTGGTTAGGTCAGGTTTGGATCTCTTGGTCAGGCTGCAGCTAGTGTGTAAACAGCAATTTTCTATCCCATTCTTAGGAGTGGGGCACTTTACGAGGCACGCGAGGTCCGATTTAACGAAAGAGTCACACACGAATTTTGACAAGTCTTCGCTGTTTCTGACGACTATACATTTATTTGCTTGAATGACAATAATGTAATATACCTTTAACATAGCTATCAGAAACAGAAGGGACACTGCTAAACCCATGATCGGATTAAGCCACAGGTAATCGAGGATCGAAGCCCCTCGTCGCGGAGCTCCTAGACGGCGCTTGATCCTTATTGCCCGCGTATAATCCGACCCGCAGGCTTGAGCTCCGGAGCCGGGTCTGCGGGCGGGGGCTCGGGTCAGTCGTCGCTGATGCGGCGTTTCTTCTTCACAGTCGCAGCCTTCTTCTTTTCCATGGCTTCCATCCGCATGTCCTCGAGATCTTCCATTATACCTGGAAAGCGAAGGTGGCATTAGGGATCATCCACATATTACGTAACATCGTAAGGGGGAGGGGGGGTCATACCAAACGTGACAGTACATGTTAAAGGTATAGCAAAAAAGCATGACATAGGGGGCTTATGTCACTATTAGATATGATTAGTAGACCATACAGAGAATAATCGGGCCACGCTCAGTATTGGGTTCCGTAGTTGCCCATCCTTCACAATAGCCCCCGAGGTTTAAATTACGATAAAGATTTCAAGCTCTATAAAAAGGACGTAAACGCCAAAGTAACTGTAATTGCTTATTGCCTTCTGAATGTTATCGATTATACGCGCCAGATTGAGCGGAATGTTTTAATGCAGTATGGCACTCAAAATAATATGTGTAACGTTTGAAGTATAAGGACACCGCGCGGCAATTACGTCATTTTAACGAAAATTATGAAATTTTGCGATAACTCAAAAACGGCTCGACCAATTTTATTCAATATAGTATTCATTGAAAGTACTTAATAATATAATATAAGGCCTCATTTTCATGAATTTTCCATAATTTTTTGACCCGTGGTTGAAAAGTTAGGGGGGAGGGCTATTTTTTTTTTTGGATTTCCGGAGCGAATATACAAAACTACTGACTATCAAAAAATTATGATTGGAGACACCTATTATTTTCAACGACACCCCACACTCGCCTATACCATGGCGAGTGTTCTGAAGAGTTATTTTATCTTATCCCACCCTCCCCTTTCCGTCATAGAACCACACGTGTCAGCTTGCGATGTCATCGCCTCACCGTGGAGAATATTCCCACACGTACCAAGAAGTTTGGCAATTCCTTCATCTGCCGAACTATTAAAGTATGGAACTCCTTGCCGGCTCATGTGTTTCCTCCTTCTTATAACTTGGGACCCTTCAAACGAAGCGTGAAGAAGCATCTCTCGGGCCAGCATGGCAGTGTCAACTGACTTGGCACCGTTGGTTTCTCGTCAGTTGCCATTGCGACTTGGGCTCCCCTTTTTGCTTACCATCAGGCGAAGTGGAGCCACTATGTTGTGCCGTTATAAAAAAAAAAAAAAAAAAACACACTAGTGTTGGAACGGAAAACAAATTCCCCTCTCACTTTAGGGTACGAGAGGTACCCGAATAAAAGTTTTTTTTTTTTAGTTTTTATAAGGGTTCCGTACCCAAAAGGTAAAAACGGGACCCTATTACTGAGACTTCGCTGTCCGTCCGTCCGTCTGTCACCAGGCTGTATCTCAACAACGGTGATAGCTAGACAGTTGGTAATTTTCACAGATGATGTATTTCTATTGCCGCTACAACAACAAATACTAAAAATAAAATAAAATAAATATTTAAGGGGGGCTCCCATACTTGTTACAAATTAAAACTTGTTATAAATTATATATATGTATAGGTACGGAACCCTTCATGCGCGAGTCGGGCTCGCACTTGCCCAATTTTATTTTACCGTTTTGTCAGCGTGACGAAACCAACGTGTTAAGGTCCAGGTATTCCAGCACCTCTAGCATAGCTGTCATACGCGACTATTTCTCGCGCGAGATAATTGCCCGTCTCATTCTGTGCAGTAATGAGAGAGTGGCAGGTAGCGCTATGTTGCGGTTGTGCAGTAATGAGAGAGAGTGGCAGGTAGCACTATGTTGCGGTTGTGCAGTAATGAGAGAGAGTGGCAGGTAGCGCTATGTTGCGGTTGTGCAGTAATGAGAGAGAGTGGCAGGTAGCGCTATGTTGCGGTTGTGCAGTAATGAGAGAGTGGCAGGTAGCGCTATGTTGCGGTTGTGCAGTAATGAGAGAGAGTGGCAGGTAGCGCTATGTTGCGGTTGTGCAGTAATGAGAGAGAGTGGCAGGTAGCGCTACGTTGCGGTTGTGCAGTAATGAGAGAGAGTGGCAGGTAGCGCTATGTTGCGGTTGTGCAGTAATGAGAGAGAGTGGCAGGTAGCGCTATGTTGCGGTTGTGCAGTAATGAGAGAGAGTGGCAGGTAGCGCTATGTTGCGGTTGTGCAGTAATGAGAGAGAGTGGCAGGTAGCGCTACGTTGCGGTTACGCTGGACGGGCAGCAGCCGGGTGACTCACCGATCTTCTTGCTGATGTACTCCTCGCGCTGCTGGCGCGCGAAGCTGGACTCCATCGTGGGGTCGTCGTCGTCGTCCATGTCTCGGTACCTGCACATTTACAGTTCACTCTAGGTTTTGTACTATTCTTGGAAGACCGTAATTATATTTTTTTATAGACCTTGCTGTAAGTATAAATTTTTCTTTAAGTACCATGGTTTTTACAAAATCTTTTTTTTTTCGTTGTCAATTTGACTGTTCGCAATAAAATTGGATGAAGGGATAGAGGCCAAAAAAAATGACGATAGTCGACACTTGTCAATGTCAAACCGTTGAAATTTTGACATTGACAAATGTAAACCATCGACTATTTTTTTATGGATTTTGAAGGCACATGTGGGCTGTTGGGATCAGCGAATTTAATAGCGAACTGCCAAATTGTCAATTTAGTAAAACATTTTGCAGGACTATCGAAAAACATAATAATTAATGGACTTTCAGAAACTGTACCAAGCATATTCAAAGGCCTTATGAGCGCGTGTGCGTCGCCATCGGTTGGAGCGTAAATGGTAACGATGTCAAAAGCAAGTAGCAGACTGACATTCGCGGTTGTAACTAACGAGCATGATTCTTGAGGATCGTTTTTTCACGGCAAAACTTGACCAATAAAATGTCAACTTACTTGGACTTGTCGTATCCGAAGATCTCTTTGATGTGCGTGGAGTAGTCCATGTTCTCGTCGCCGTCGTCAATGAAATCGTCCATCTCCGAGTCGTAGTCGGACTCGGAGTCTATCGCCCGCCCTGACACAAACAATCATTTTATAGTTAGAACAAAAATGGCGGATCTGCGCATGTACAGGCACAAATGTACCTATTGTACGTAAATCGGCTACTGCGCAGTCAAGGTTATGCTCTAAAAGTTTGCCGGCAGTACTAATTCCTGTTTTCTAGAAATCTTTTAATCATGAAATCTACTTTCAAAAGATCTGCTACTTTCCCTGAACGAGTAATAATAAGACAGCGTGATAAGTAAAAAGATAGTATTTTTTAATATTAAACTAATTCCTTTTTAGCATATATTTTAGATAGTTAAGTTCTTAGTTTATAGTTTGTATTTTAATATCTGTGTTATAAATATATGATAGTATTGAACCATTGATATTAGATCAAAGCACAAAGAAAAACTTGAATGCGTAACCTAGCGGAAGACGCTGGACCGGTAATCCAAAGGTACCGGGTTCGGTTCTCGGTCTCTTCCGCCAGGTTACGAGTTTAAATTCTTCTTTTTTTTGTGTGTGGAAAATGTGATGTATCCACATTAAAAATAATGAAACATTACATGTTTCACAGATTTAGGCATTTTATTTTCATTGCTGGACAGTTATTTTCGACCATGGAATAGGACGCATTGTTAAACCTGCAATAGTCCAAATGTTATAAGGAATTGCCAAACCGAACTAAAGGTTTCGAAACTATTGCGATAAGGTTAGTTACGTACGTTTCCATTAATTTAATTACATTAATTGTTTGATAACATATTATTATCCAGGCCACCAACAAAATGCCCGACTTGGCCGATATCGCAGGGGCCCGTCGAATGGGGCCAACCCTCACATCCGTGAGGAAGGCCGTTCAACAGTAAACGTCGTTTAGCTGATATTTAAATAGCAAACTTCGGCATAAGTTACTTATGGAAAAATCTACATGTTACTTACGTTTCTGTTTCTTCCTCGTATCCTCCTGCATTTTCCTCCGCACATCTGGCCGTCCGTGCGGCCGCTTGGCCCCGTTCTTGTCCTTGGCGAGCGAGCTGACGTGGCGGTCGAAGTCGAAGCTGTTCGACACCTTGGGCTTGGGCGCGGGCTGAGGTTTAGCAGCCGGCCTGTCATCAGGCCTCCTCGGAACTCCTTTGTTCTCGGGTGGACGCTTCCCGTTTTCCTGCAACGCTTTCTGTTTGGCTATAGCTCTGTCTCTGTCACTCAACTTCGCGTCCTCTCGTTTCGGAGGCAACTTGGTCTGCGAGCTGTGGCCGTTCATTTTGTTTGGCGGTGCTAATTTTTTATCATTGGAATTCTTGTCTATCCTATACGTGTTCTGGCTTTTCAAGTCTATACTCTTTTTAACCTCCTGTTTCGACTGGTCCCTAGAGCTTATTTTACTTCTATCTACGTCTCTAGCTTTATCGTAAGATTTGCTAGATTCCAGTTTCATCTTTGTTTTGTCTAATCTCTCTCTGTCTCTGTTTAGTCGTTCCATTTCTCTGTCTATCCTTTCTCGTTCCGCTTTCAATTTGTCTAGCCTTTCTCTGTCTAGTCTCTCCTTGTCCCTTTCCTGTCTGTCTCTGTCCTGCCTATCCCTGTCCTGTCTGTCTCTATCTTGTCTGTCTCTGTCCTGTCTATCTCTATCCTGTCTGTCTCTGTCCTGTCTATCTCTATCCTGTCTGTCTCTGTCCTGTCTATCTCTATCCTGTCTGTCTCTCTCATGTCTATCTCTCTCATTTCTATCTCTATCCTGTCTGTCTCTGTCCTGTCTATCTCTCTCATGTCTATCTCTGTCCTGTCTCGCTCTATCTTTCTCTCTCTGCGTTTTGTCAATTCTCTCCCTGTCGCTTGTGGGCTTGTCTCGGCCGCGCTCATATGTCTTAGGGCTGTCACTTTTGTAACTGCTCGAGATGGAAGCGGCGGCTTTCTCGCCGATTTTAGGGATTCTTCCAAAGCCACTGGATTCTGGTTTCTTTTCTCTCTGTTCTGGTCTTTCATCCCTTTGAGCGGGCCTGTCATCTCTTAGAGCTGAAACAAAAAAATATAAGGACTTATTACAGATCGTCATATATGTAAGATAAGAAAAATAGGCAACTCATTTGGTAAATAGTTACCCTGCAGAGAAAAGGTATTCTCGCGGCGAAATTAAACGTGAAATAATGAGTTTAAGAGAAAAAATCACAACATAAACGGGCAACATAAACTCTGCTCTTCAATTTACCTGAGTTTGTCGTAGTCAGGTAATTCGTATTACAACGATGACTCACAACAAAACGACCTTCTTATAATGCCGTTGAACACATAGGAAAACTAGGTCACAGGTATATATACATTTATTTATTTGTCTGTTAGTATGTATCTACAGCTGTTTTCAAATTTACTGTAAATAAATCGACCATGCGGCGAAGCCTCGGAAGACCCAAGTTGGGCTGGCGCACAGCCCATATCTCAAACCGTGTCGTTTTAAAGTTGGTATGGTATTACGTCGTCGTGCTTACTCAAAACTATGATACAAAATAGCGAGGTAGACAGCAACATAAATCTATAGAATTCGTACTTTAGCAGACATATTCGTCAACTTCAAATAAGAGCCTTTACCACTTTGATTGTATGAATAACTCAAGTCACGAGGTGCTTTGATTTGTTTACGTTTACTAAAATACCTAACCAATTAGCGTGCAGCACCTAAAACAAGCACGCAAGCCTTATCTTAATTTACTACCATGTAGCGCTTGCCTGCTGATGGCAACAGCTACCCTAAATGAAACACAGGTCACAATTTGATCCAGAGTATTCGTGCACTCACGTTTCCGCCCATTCTTCTCTGCGTCCAGGCGCTCTTGTCTGCGCTGCCGGCGCGCCATCTCTTCCTCATACTCTCTCCTCTGCTTCTTGGTCATGAGCCGCTCGGGCTCGCCCTCCGTCCTGGCGGCGACGGGCTTGGGCGCCTCGACGGGGGCGCTCTTCTTCTCCTCCGCCAGTTTCAACAACTGGTTGAAGTCCATGGGCGGAGGCGCCGGTTTGCGGAACTTTGGTTTCTCCGGTTTTTCATCTTTCCTCTTTTCTTTTTCTGGCTCGTACTTCTGCGGCGGACTTGATTCTCTCTCTGAAATGAAGAGGTTGTCTTCTATACCATTATAAAGTTCTAAAATTGTAACGAAACGAATTCTCTATGGGGAGTGGTCCTGATGACTCGCTAAGCGCGCTTGAATGGCTGAGGCCGGCCCTGGTATCGATTTCAGCGCGATCCATCGGTCGGAATATACTTGTGCGCTCATTACGCCCAAATGGCTGAAAGGGTTTCAACCAATTTTGGCACAGGGGCAGCTTTTGGCATTCAAACTTAACAAACGCGGAAGAAGTTCAGGCATCTTCTAGTAAATCTAGTATGACTATAAACAGACCTAGGAATCCGTGGGGCAAATTTCGTTGACAGGTAGGGACATCCTATATCGACAAATTAAATTATCGATGTTCGTTTTATATACTAGTGTAAAAATATGTTTTTATTAAAAGTAAAAAATAATAATTACAGTATAGCTTGGACCCACGTTTAATTATTTCAGGTTGTTTTTTAAGCAATTCTTCTATTTTTTTAGGAGGCATTATTTATTTATATAAAATACTTATGTAATATACCGTGTTTACAAATGACACTGTCCGACGACATTGACAAGTACCTATTGTTTTATAGCGAGTTAGCGATTGTCTATGTAGGTAATTTACTTCTATTGAATTATCAAAAGAGGTTGAGATAATTATTAACTATTTTGTAGTGCTATAGGTATTACACCCTACCTTTATATTAAATATTGTAACCTAGCGATTATTTAAAATATGCTATGTTGAACAATTGAACAAAAAACACACAATGTTGGGGGCGATCACTAGTATATAGAACGAACATCGATAGTTTAATTTGTCGATATAGGATGTCCCTACCTGTCAACGAAATTTGCCCCACGGATTCCTAGGTCTGACTATAAAAAATATACTGAATCGCATTTTACAAGAAGTAAGTGAAGAAAGGCCACTACAAACAGTTTATTTG
The DNA here is from genome assembly GCA_905147355.2 of Apotomis turbidana. Classification (NCBI taxonomy): domain Eukaryota; kingdom Metazoa; phylum Arthropoda; class Insecta; order Lepidoptera; family Tortricidae; genus Apotomis; species Apotomis turbidana. Next base: position 22,692,797 of record LR990286.1, read on the forward strand.
ACTTGTTATATGTATGTATATTTAAAAATTTATGAAACATGTAATGTCTCTCGCGAAAGAGACTGGGTGTCGAACCCTGTACCTCTGGATTACTGTTCTACTTAATACATGAACACGCAAAGAAAAAAATAATTGCGCTGATACATGCATTATATGTTGTATGTAAACGGCTGGTAAAATTCAACAATCTTTGGTACCCGGCTGGCTCAGATGGCTGTGTAACCCCACAAGACCACGTTATTTGTCTAGTGACAATGAATTACCATACTGAGTAGTCTGGTGACAATGAATGACTATACTGAGTAATTCAATAATTAACTAAATTACTTAACTTTTTCGTACACCTATAATTGTTCTCAAATGACAATACTTAAAAGTGGCGGGCCAATTTAAATGATTAAAAATAAATAGAATCCTATCTACACTCGTAGTGTTACGTACCGCCATTTTCGCCAGTCCGTCGTCTTCTCTTGTGCGGGACTGGGTCGTCTTCATGCGCGAGAGCGTTCTTCACGCGCTCCATGGTGCCTTTCAAATCTTTCTTTACACTCTTTTCTGAAACAAGGTTATCATATTTGATAAGACTGTTATACAAATACACAATATTTTGTGGTGATATGATAAACAATTTGTGTTTATTTCCAATTATTTACCCACAGTTTCACTCCTATTAGGAATTATGTCTTACATGCTAAGTTTGATCGAATTTTACATCAAAGTTTGAACCAGTTGATTATAAGGATATCTAGAAATCCAAGGTAAGATGTAGAGTTGCTGAAACCCAGCCCGTGATAACCTATCCATTGTCAGACTAGTCATGATTTCAAGGTAGCGTTTACCATCTTTGTCTAGCTTGGCTGTGTCGTAGTCTACATGGGCACCCTGGCTTTAAAAGTATCCTCTGGGAAAATAAGTAGTAGGTATTGTGCAACACAATGCAGCCCAGAACCTTTTTGGGGCCAGTCCAACTGAAATTTTACAGTAATAATAGTGATAGTCTGGGAGTATAGTCAATTGAAGATTGAAGTTACAGTCATCTCTGTTACACCTATCTATAGTTCAGTTGTTGCTATATATTTTGTTCAAATACCTATTTGTCAACTGCATGGTCTTTTATATATTTCATTTCAATAAGACAAGCTAAATTGAATGCATAAATGAATTTACTTGAGAATTTTGGCATCTTGCATCTTATGTTTTTTTCCCTAAACAGTCTCACCTACACACACAAGCTGTTATCTCTATATCAGTGTGAGTTTCCTATTGTGGTGGTTGCAAAAACCTTCAACTGATGCATGTACTAAAACTTAAAAGGTTATCGAATAACCACTGTATAATCTTATCAGCAATGAACCACATAATTTGTATATGCAGGGTTTTCAACTTTAGGACAAAAATAATTGAATTAGTCAATCATCAGGGACAAATATGGTTTGTTTTTAAATACAGTAAACAAACAAAGAAATCTGATAGGCTACATGGGACTGCTGCAGAATATCATCAATATTGGGACGGGTGGAGTGCTGGCAACTGTTTATGTAATTTATTTAGAGAGAAAAATATATTATTTCAGAGAAAGCAACAATATTCAAGAGTGATTAAGCATCAAGTCATCTTTAGTAAGTGAACTTCTAGTCCTGGCCCAATCATGCTTTTGGCCACATTGCCCAAATTTGGTCTGAGCTCATTGTGGAACATTTTATATGCAGCAACTCGTGACACATAGTATATAATTTTAACATATAATAAACAAATTGAACTTACTGCCCATAGGGAATTTAGGTTCATCAGGTATCTTGCTGTATTTCTGCATCATTTTCTCATAGATAGCAGCAGCCTCCTGAGACTCATAGCCATAATCGTCCTGGTCTGGCTGCTCTGGGCCCTCCCGGGTCACCGCTGTGTTGTTGTGGTCCACTGCATCCTCTATCACAGACTTATTGGCGGACTTAATTGTTTTCAATGTCTTTTGAATCTTTCGTAAGGCCTTAGGGTCGCGCATAGCCAGCAGTTCATCTTTCTTCTTCTGAGCTTCCATTTGTTTTTGTCTCTCTTCTTCATCTTTCTTAGCCAAAAACTTTAAAATATTCTCCGACAACTTATCCTTTTGTCGCTGTTCCTTCTTAGGAGGGTCAAAGCCAGCTCTGTAGTACATGTTGCGCTAAAAACAAAGTACTAAAGTTTATATTTATCTGTCAAAGCTAGTAATTAACACGAAAGTAAAAGTACGCGCTCAAAGAGCGTAAATTTTCACGAGAATTTGGTAGAATACCATGAAAAACGTGCAAAAGACTGGCTAAAACATTACATATTCACACTGTATTTAAATAGGGCGCAGTAATATGTATTCACGAAACTAAGAATGAACTCACAGATGACTTTTGTTGTTGATTTCGTTGAGCAGCTAGCAATGTCTCCCGGAACTCCATTTTGAGTGGTTCGTTTGATTTTTTCAAACGATAAGGTAATTAAAACAAAACCATAATGAGCTTTTATCAAATCATCTACGATTTTTTAGAAAATACGTGTCAGACTTCACTTCAACACACAACCCGAGCCATTTTCTGGAAACGTACTGAATCGAGTTACCAGCTGTGACGGCCCAGATAAAAGTCAACTTTATTTTGAAGCCTGGTAACCCTTACACCATTTCCGGAGCACTATTGTCATCTTCATTAAACCCACTCCAGACCTTCGATCCTATCCGATCCGATCCTAATTATCGGATGAAATCGTATAATCGTAATGTGTAGGGGTGCGTCCACACTTGTATCATTTCGCCGATCCGATCCCCGTCGCGTATCTTCACCGCGTATCATGAACGGTAAGTGTGGACGTCGCGCCGTGCCGCCGAGCGTTGCATGATCGCGACGGCGCGACGTCCACACTTACCGTTCATGATACGCGGTGAAGATACGCGACGGGGATCGGATCGGCGAAATGATACAAGTGTGGACGCACCCTAGTGTAATTGTTAGGACACTACACATTATCCGATTTCATCCGATAATTAAGATCGGATCGGAAGGTCTGGAACAGGTTTAACTTATTATTAAAAATTATAATTTTCTGAATTATCATTAAATTACTATAAAAGTGAAGGCACGCTACGCGATGCGGCGCGGTCAAATAATTTTGTTTGATTTTCTTATACCACGTCGTATAGCTCCGCTGCAGCCTGCAGCGTAGTGCGCTATATCTCATACAATTTCATACAAATAATATTTGATCTTTCGTGGCTTTTTTTTAAATGTATTTATTTATTTATTTTTATTCAAATTAGTTACACAGCATTACAGTGATTAAACTAAGGCACTGTGAACTACAAAATTAAACATAAAATAAAATAAAAACTTAAATCTAGTGTAGTGAACTCTTTAGTGAACTAACTTTATGGTGTTGTTTTAAATATACTTTTACAATACTTCAAGATTGATTAATGTCACTTATATTCTTCTACTAAATAAAATGCACGTTTGTTATTGAAAAGCTACTTTATTTTATTGGCGACGAGATGGACGCCGAACAATTTGCGCAATTCCTTAGCGTTCAACAGGCGCAACAGGAACAAATTTTAAAACTCCTTACCGTGGCACTCGCGCCCACCACAAAACATGCGGCAGCGAGCTCCACATCGACAAGTGGCAGCGTGACGAGCACTGCCAACTCACAGGAACAACCACGTAACAAAATGGCCACATTAAAATCGTTTAACATGGATCGGTACAACCCGGACAACTTTCGGGTAAGCGATTACGTAGACTTCTTCGAAGCCAAGTGCAGAATACACGACGTGAATAAAGACGACGAGATAAAGAAAGACTTACTTCTTAACTGCATAACACCTGACGTCTTTAGGGAACTAAAAACAGCACTTATTCCCAATTTTGAAACAAGTACATACACAGAAATACGTACGAAACTTCTTGATTTATATCGCGTAAAGAAGACTAGATACCGCGCACTTACGGAGTTTTGGGGCTGCGTAAGAGAAGACACAGAATCTATGGAGCATTATGCTAACCGATTAAAGGGCTTGAGCATAGATTGCGGGTATGACGACGCACTTCTGGAACGGCAGCTTCGTGATCGGTTTGCGACTGGGTTGAATCACACGGAGCTGGAAACAGATTTAAAGCAAAAGTGGCCTGATCTAACCGAAACGCATGATAAACAGACCACTGAAGTTTCTTTTGCTCAATTGTTTGCAGTCGCACAGTCACGTGAACAAGCAGAGCACGACACCAACACTACAACGACAAGTATCAAACGGATTACAAAAAAGTACAAAGCCAACTATCACCGACCAGAAACTTATACTAGCCCACGGAAAATACGGTCTAGCCAATGTCTTCGCTGTGGCAAGCATGAAAAACATAACGTGTCTGATTGTCCAGCCCAGAAGCATACATGCGAAGAATGCCACACACAGGGGCATTATGATAGTTGCTGTATTAAAACTGGACGAGCGTATCTGATGAAATACAGAGCCAAGACGCCGACATCTCGACACAAACTGCAACGTGTAACAAACACCGCAGACAGAACATCTTCCGACTCAAATTTGTCTTCGGATAATGACGACAGTGACAACGAGCTGGTATGCAGTATAGTTCCGGCACAAAACAGAGACTGCAAGAGAATAGACACCATCATCAACGGCAGACGCTGTACAATGGACTGGGACCCTGGATCAGCATATTCCATTATCAGTACATCATTTTGGCGGCAAATAGGGTCCCCAACGCTAACTAAAGCACCCAAGTTAAAGGCATACTGCAACTACAAACTGAAGTCAAAGGGCCTCACGGACGTGACTGTGGAAGTCGAAGGGAAGCAGAAAATAGTACCAGTAGTAGTCATGAAGCACGCAGACCCAATGCTCTTTGGATTGCAATGGAGTGAAACATTTGGGATGACGTTTCCTAAGCCTGTCTACTCAATTAAAAACGCGACACCAAAAACATTACAACAAGTCCTTGACAAATACAAGCAACTGTTTGACGGCAAACTCGGAAAAGTCGAAAACTATCAAGTCAATATTCACGTAAAACCAGGAGCAGAACCTGTACACCTACCAGCACGGCCTATCAAATTCGGAATGAAGAGGAACATAGAAAAAGAAATTGCACGTCTTGTGGATGAGAATATTATTTACCAAGTAGACCCCAACCTTACACCAGTAGAGTGGGCCACACCCACCGTCAATGTCGTCAAACCAAATGGTGACATTAGAATATGTGGAGACTACAGAAGTACATTAAATCCTGTTTTGGTAAAACATTTACACCCAGTTCCACTATTTGATCAATTACGACAGAAACTGGCACGCGGACAACTATTTTCTAAAATTGATTTAAAAGATGCCTACCTACAATTTGAAATAACACCATAAAGTTAGTTCACTAAAGAGTTCACTACATTCGTCCCCTCCCCATCTTTGGTCACATATCAAAAAAATACCTTACGCTTGCAACTCACAAAGGCTATTTTCGATATAATCGGATGCCGTTTGGAATTTCCATAGCGCCATCTGTGTTTCAACATTATTTAGACGAACTACTCAGCGATTTACCTAACACAGCTGTATATTTTGACGACATCGCGGTAGCCGGAATTAACATGGAAGAACATCTACGTACACTATGCCTAATTTTTGACCGTCTACAGAAAGCGGGACTAAAGGTTAATTTAAAGAAGTGTTCTTTCCTAGAAAAGGAAATAGAGTACCTGGGACACACGATAGACAAAAATGGTATACGCCCTACAAAGAAAAAACTTGAAGCCATTTCCAACGCCGCCGTACCCACCTGTTCGAAAGAATTGAGATCATTTCTTGGGCTTGTCAATTTCTACGAACGCTTTATTCCACATTTACACGGACTATGTGCAGACCTCCATGAATTAACAAGCGGGAGACAACCGTGGCGCTGGACAAACCATGAAACGATGGTTTTTGAAGCTACAAAGGAATGTATAGCTTCATCAAGACCGCTAGCGGCATTTGATGAGGATCGACCTATCTTTCTTGCCTGCGACGCCTCTGAAAAAGGCGTAGGGGCCGTATTGTATCATAAAAATGGGAATACTGAACACCCCATAGCTTTCGCTTCGAGAAAGTTACGCTCGGCGGAATCCAAATATTCCGTTATTGATCGAGAAGCTCTCGCCATCTTATTCGGTATAAAGAAATTTGATCAATATTTACGCGGAACTAAATTCACATTAGTGACTGATCACAAACCATTGATACACATATTAGGATCACAACGAAACCTCCCAAAGATGGCTAACAACAGACTTGTGCGGTGGGCCCTAATAATTGGAAGTTACAATTACGAAATCTTGTACCAAAAGGGTGAAAACAACATACTGGCAGACTGTTTATCCAGATTACCCAACAATGATACACAGCCATCGGAATGTGAGCGTACAGTGCACAGGATAGAGTCACGCCTTCTCGAGAACAGAATGTCCGACTTACATCTCTCTGAGGACATTTTGAGAGAGGGAACTAGACAAGATGCCACACTGCTAGAAGTATTAAAATGTATTAAAACTGGCTGGAGAGAGTTACAGTATACAAACGATATTAAGCATTTTTTCAAGAAGCGGAATGAGCTCTCTATAGAAAATAAAATAATGATGTGGCAAGGCAGAATGATAATTCCAACGAGCCTGCGACGGAAAGTACTGACATACCTTCATAGAGGTCATCCAGGTATTTCAGCTATGAAGGCTCTGGCTCGTTTTTATGTTTGGTGGCCATCCATTGATGAAGACATAGATGATCATGTTAAGAGATGCATTCGATGCCAGCAAAATAGACCTCATAACCCAGAACTACCGGTATACTCTTGGTCTATTCCAGAACGGGTGTGGGAGAGAATACATATCGATTTTGCCGGACCTTTCGAAGGCACTTATTGGTTGGTTCTAAGTGACGCCTTGTCCAAGTGGATAGAGATCAAACCCATGAAAAATATAACCACACCAAACTTGTGTAACGTGCTAGATGACATCTTTTGCACATTTGGTCTTCCGGAAATGATAGTTTCTGACAACGGCCCTCAGTTTACTTCATCGGAATTCAAGGAGTACTGTAAACGTCAAGGTATTTCACACATAAGATCATCACCTTATCATCCCCGAACCAATGGTCTAGCGGAACGGTTAGTCAGGACTTTTAAATCGAGATTTGCCTCAGCGGCCGAGCCTCAACAACAACGGCTACGTGAATTCCTATTCACCTACAGAATCACTCCTCATAACGCCACGGGTAAATCGCCGGCTGAGATGATGTTTGGGCGAACGTTGAATACCCTACTATCCAATATACGACCCAATAAAAGGAGAATGATGCAATATAAACAAATGCAAGATAACATACAACTCTCGGCGAATAAAGCAGAGTATGTACCTGGCAATACGGTTTACCATAGGACCCGACTTGATAAAACCTGGCAGCCCGGAGTCATAGCAGAACGAAAACACCGCTATTCATATACAATTTCAACACCAAATGGAAACACCATTCGGCGACACGGAGACCACATCCGTCCACGGCTACCATCACCTGTTAGTTCCCAAGAGTCATCCAAAATTTCACAACAATCACCTTCAAGAAGTCCCACTAATACCGAGTTTTTCCGCACACCTAGTGCCTCTCCAAGTGCCGGATCGTCAAGGACGCCTGATACGCCCTCTGCACACATTGTACCAGAACGTCATGAGGGAGTGTCATCTCTAAAAGATACTCGGACAGGTTCACCTACAATAATTCTAGAACAAGATGAATCGCAGCATTCGCAGTCAAAGGTCAACCCGAAATCACCTTCTGCTTCTATACCTACACCAGAGCCACAGCAACGTAGTAAGCGGGTACCCAGACCACCTCGAAGACTTATAGATGAGATGTGACCAAAGATGGGGAGGGGACGAATGTAGTGAACTCTTTAGTGAACTAACTTTATGGTGTTGTTTTAAATATACTTTTACAATACTTCAAGATTGATTAATGTCACTTATATTCTTCTACTAAATAAAATGCACGTTTGTTATTGAAAAGCTACTTTATTTTATCTAGTTTGATGTAGGCGACGTAACAGCGTGGCTCCGTTGCGTCGTCTGATCTGGCGCAGGATTCGGCAGATTGCCCCGGAACTGCCGAAACACAACACCCTTCGGCCAGAAGTCTGCATATAATATAGTCTTTATATAACTTCTTCTTCTTCTTAAGGCTGATTTAGACGAAGACAATTTTGAGACGCCTAAATTACGGCGCCTCGAAAAGGCACCGTATAAACACTTTCCGCGCCATTTTTTCGCGGCATGCCAGCGCTGGCGCCGAATAGAACACGGGCCTATTTTTTGGCGCCATTGACCCCCCCCCCCCCCCCCCCCTCCGCGTTTCTCGCTGCCACTAATGACTGGTACTGAAAAAAAGCACTGTATAAACACGGCTTTATAGTGCATCTCCAACTAGTGAAGGTTGGCAGTCATTTATATAACTGGTAACTCAAAAATCTGACATATGTCAGACTGGCTATCTCCCGTTCTTTTTCTTTGGTGAATTTGACGTTGAAGCCGAAAATATGGTTGGTGTTTATTTCCCACTGTTTTATCCATATTTATCAAAAAAATCGTGTTAATTATAATGAAATCTAATGGTGTTTCTTGTGTGTAAAGTGGAAACGATAGTGTTAAAAGGATTATTTCATTTCTATAGCAGTTAGTGATGGTTATCATAACCTTTATTTATTCTGCAGGCCACCTCCAAAAAGAGAACTAGGAAGTTGAGAGGACACGTGAGCCATGGTCACGGTCGTATTGGTGAGTACTTCTTTAAATTTTTGGTTATTAATGTAAAATTGGGTATACAGAAATATAACCTCCAAAACGTCGATTTGTTTTACTTGATATCTTGCTTCGTAGCCATGGCATTGTAAGAAGCTAATGTTTTCGTGTTTCAGGCAAGCACCGCAAGCACCCTGGAGGTCGAGGTAACGCCGGTGGTGAGCACCACCACAGAATCAACATGGACAAGTACCACCCTGGATACTTCGGCAAGGTATGTATATAGTTTATTTTCGCTGATATATTCACCCAACAGTGTTCTTAAGGAATCATATATTATTATAGTTAGATAGTCAATTGTTTACAAAGCTATCTATTGACTGACGAAGGTAGATTCTCATATTGTACCCCACAGCTTAATAAATAGTGCCTTAATAAATGCCCAAAAATTTGATATTTATGAAAACTAGATTAGTTAGCTAAGGATATTAAGTACTTAAAATAATAAAAGGCAACTCTGTTGACAACAAAATGGTCAATAGATAGGGAATGCAAAACTGGTTATTTTTCTACATAAATGGCTGGTTATAATTGTTTTACTATGATTAAATAACTGGTTTTGCATTCATATTAATAGAAATTAATTATTGATACCTGCTTTCGGTCAGATTTCTCTTGCCCTTAACCCATTTATTTGGGGTCAGCGCAGCATGTCTCGCATTCTTCAATTTTCACCCTATTACTCATCATGTAATTGTTTATTCATGTCATCTTTCACACAATCAAGATATTCACTTTAATAAAAAGTGTCATTGTTCTATCATTTACGCCTTGATCACACATACCGAGTAAATGGGTGAGACAGTGCTCTGTCTCGCCCATTTGTTTTGTGTGTGACAGGGACGAGAGCACTGTCTCGGTACGTGTGATCAAGGCATTACACTTTGAATAGAGTTAGTTGAAGAGCTCATTCATTTTCTTTTTCAAGTGCTATACTACTAATTGTTTAGTATTGGGTATATTTACAAACATACACTATTTTATGAGATCTTGTGCTTTCAATAATGCTATGTAACCTCATCAGTCATAACAAGTGTTGCATACTTTTTAGAAATTACATTCTCACTTGAAAATTGAATTGATTTAGTTGGTTTCATTAAAAGGTCCAAACTTAGTATAAATGTGTTGTATATGCAGACAGTATCAGAGCAATAATTGAAATTACAAAACCACCAGGACAAGGAATATTTTTAAATTTGACTTATTTTATTTCAGTAATACATATTTTTGAAGCAAAACCTTTCATTGTAGTTAAAGTAACTAAACCTTAAAATTGTTTTCAGTTGGGTATGAGGAATTACCACTTAAGGCGGAACAAGGACTTCTGCCCCGTCCTGAACCTTGACAAGCTGTGGACGCTGGTGTCAGAGCAGGCGCGCCTGAAGTACGCCAACGCCACCGACGGCAAAGTGCCCGTCATCAACATTGTCAAGGCTGTAAGTCATTTATTATCATTACTATAATGTAGGTGAAGATTCATTTTGTTTAAATAAAAATATTTTAATTTTTTTTTTGGAACAAACTATTTAGTTTTCAATAATGTCTTTAAACCAAGATGCAAGCTTTGTTCCAAGACGATAATTGTTATATTAGATAATTATATGTCATTGAAGCAACATGAAATAAATCTCATTTATAGAATTTACATTAAAAAAAAGCTATGGTAATTGATTGAGAGGAGTTCATAATGGGCAAACATTGTCACGGAAAGAGAAGTAAAAACGGACAAAAACTAATAGAATTTTTGATGCAGAATAACCTAACATTATTGAATTCAAGATTCAAGAAAAAACTGAAAAACAAATGGACTTGGATATCCCCAGATGGAAAATATAGAAACGAAATAGATTTCATTATAACAAACAAAGCAAAATACTTTAATGACACACATGTAGTTAAAAATCTAAACTTTAACACCAATCATCATATGGTACGAAGCTGTCTGAAGACATTCCCCACAAAAAAATCCAGGAAAACTATATACAACCATTCAGCACCTTCATCAGATCAATACGCAAAAAACCTAAAGTCTGCAACCATTAAGTCCCTGTCAGAAATAGTCAGCTCTGATGCAAGTGTACTAGAAAAATATAACCAGCTGGACAATCAATTATCACAAATAAACAAAGTAAAGATAGACAAGGAGGTGAACAAACTAAGTGACAGCACATTGAAGTTACTGGAAGAGAGAAAAACATTGTTATCAAGAAAAGAAACTAAAAAAGAAATTCATAAAAGCATATCAATAATTAGCAAACAAATTCGAGAAAGTATTAGAAAGGACAGGAAAAGAAGAAGACTGACAAAGCTAGAACAAATTATCACAAAAACTGGTGGAACCAAAAAAGCTTTCAAAGAATTAAGGGAACATGGAAAAGAGTGGATTCCAAGACTCAACAACAACAGTAAACTCATACAGGAAACAAAGAGGAAAGAAATTCTAAATTCAGCCATGCAATACTATAAAAACCTTTACTCAAGCCAAGACAGCAGCCAAGACAACCATAGAGCGGGGGAGTTATGTGAAAAGAATAAGGACATACCACCCATACTCATAGAAGAAGTACACAGAGCCATTAACTCGCAAAAACTTGAAAAGTCCCCAGGCCCAGACAATGTACCAAATGAGCTGTTGAGAGGCACGGTAGAAGATTTAAGTCCAATACTGACAAAACTGTTCAACGAGATTCTCGAACCGGGTATCATTCCCAGCCAGTGGGGAGAATCGCACATCATTCTTCTACACAAAAAAGGCGCTAAAGAGGACATAGACAACTATAGGCCAATAAGCCTCATATCAAATGTGTACAAGGTTTTTGCCAAGGTAATATTAGATAGAATAACAGGAACACTAGATGAACACCAACCGATAGAGCAAGCAGGCTTCAGAAAGAACTATAGCACAATTGACCACATTCACACTATTAAACAAGTTCTAGAAAAATACAACGAATATCACAAGCCAGTATACATCGCATTTATAGACTATTCCAAGGCTTTTGACAGTCTATATCATAACCACATCTGGGAAAGCCTACGCCAACAAGGAGTAGCCAGCATCTACATCAACATAATTAGAAACATCTACAACAAAAGCCAAAGCCGCGTGAAACTAGAATCAAAGAGCGAACCATTCGCTATAGACAGAGGGGTAAGACAAGGAGACCCCTTGTCTCCCAAGCTGTTCACTGCGGTGCTGGAAAACATCTTTAGGAAGCTGGACTGGCAGCAGTATGGGCTGAATATAAATGGGAGCTACCTTAATCATCTAAGATTCGCTGACGATATAGTGCTTCTAGAAGAAGACCCTAAAAAACCTTCAGACAATGATACAAACCTTAGCCACAGAAAGCAAAGCAGTTGGCCTATCAATGAACACGGACAAGACCAAGATGATGACCAACAGCACCGAGATGGCTATCATGATAAATGGAAACAAGCTGGATTATGTCAACGAATACACCTACTTAGGACAAATTATTGCTCCCAATGACATAATGTCGAAGGAAATAAATAAAAGAGTTGTATGCGGATGGAAAAAATATTGGTCCTTAAAGGAAATAATGAAAAGCAAAGACCTCAGTATCAACATCAAAAAGAAAACTTTTAATACCTGTGTACTTCCCTGTCTGACATATGGTTGCGAGACATGGTCCCTTACTAAGACTCATAGAGAAACATTATCAAGGTGTCAGCGGGCAATGGAGAGAAGCATGTTGGGGATAAAATTAAAAGATAAGGTTAGCAACAATCTAATAAGAAACAAAACCAAACTGACTGACATCCTGGTTCGCATTGATCACCAAAAATGGGGATGGGCAGGACACATGCTTCGCTGCCAAACAAATAAGTGGAGCAAACAGGTCACCTTATGGTACCCAAGAGACGGCACCAGAAGACAGGGGAGACCAACAAGAAGATGGGAGGACGACATTCGTCTTACCCTTGGACCATATTGGACAAGAGTCGCGAACGATAGAGCTCAGTGGAGATCGTTGGAGGAGGCCTATGCCAAGAGGCACACCGAAGTGAGGGATATAATATAATTTAATAAATCAAACACAACACGAAACATTCATTATGTAATCACTCAATTTGGGAAATAAAGGCTATATTATTATTATTATAATTGATCAAGTTAACCTAGTTCTGTTGAGACTAGATTAGTTAGTAATTTTTTTGTATAAACCATCCTAAACTATTTCATTAATGGCAGAATAAATGTTAGTACAGATATGTCATTATATGATTATGAACTGTAATATTCATCTTTTATCAATTACCACGGATGGTGAACCATATACCGCATATGACTAAATAATTCTGAAGCCCAAAGCTACTTTCTAACTAAAGTAAAAAAAAATGGATCCAAGTTGATCATGCCACCCTTTATTGTTACAAATTATATAATCAACAGCGTCAAAGTCATCCTTGTGAACAAACCTTTTCATTTTTTTTTAGTTTTTTTACCAGGGATCGATACGGTATTCATTAAAATTTAAATATCTTTTTACCTTCGCGTTTTTTTTTTCGAATTTTATTAATTAGGTTTTTCTTTATTGATATTAGCCCACTACCTATAATATAAAAATGTGTAATGATAAGCGAATATCTCAAATTGAATAATGGTATTATGATTTCTGCGTGAATGTTGTTAATTTAGAGTAGTTTTTGAAACAATAATGAAAAATTTTAACTGGTAGGTTTAAAATATAGAGCAATAAATCTCAATAGCCCTGTTTTAAGTAGCGACATTGATAATATGTGAAGAAACATGTTTGATTATAGCGATAAAAGTCTAAAACATGCTATTTTACTATTATAAATAAATATTGACACAGAGGAAATTTTTAAACACACATGACACAGAGGGCGCTCCAGTAGCGTAGAATTATGGAATCAAAGATTTGGTGTGATTGACGTAACGATGTGATAGCTCGGTTGGTAGAGCACTACGCCGGACGTAGGGTCGCAGGTTCGAGTCCTGCCTACATTGCAGTGGATCACATTTAATTTTTCTTTCAAAGTTTACCTTTGTGTCATTATTTATAAAAGTAAAAATGTGGTATTTCCACATTAAAAAAAAAACAGGATCGATGAAAGATTCTATTAAAGACCTCTATTTTACTTTTTAGTCTCGTTCAAAAACTATATTTTAGAAAAACACATTCAGCCGTTCTTACCCACGTGCTTAAACTTTGGTTTGTTCAACAAATAGTTGAAAGTTAGTGATGAACGATAAATTTGGAATCTGCTCATAAAACGATTTAATTTGATACCGCTGATGATGATAGTCTGACTAAAATATCTTTGCACCAGCAATTTTAGTTTTTTATCTGTAAATGACAACACTGAAGTAGGGCACTAATTAGTCTTGATACTTGTGTATTATTCTTAATATTTAAACTAGTATTCGTTTCTAGCAAATTTAATATAAATAAAAAAACATCTTGGTAAGTTAAGCTTTGATCAGTATTGTACTTATAAAAATATTTGCGTTGTATTTAGTGCTGTAATTCAAAACGGCAACCTAGCATTTATTGACGTTCTTACTCTAAGGGCTCTAAAGGAATTAAAACAAGTTTGTATGGGTAAATTGGCAATAAAAATAAGCAAGTAGGTACTAAGATTGTTGGTTACTATTCTGCCGTGCTACAGTAAAAAGCCGTATCTTACAATGAAATCCATGCAAAGATACGACCTTTTAACTAGGGCTTGCAATATCGGATGGTTTTCCAATTCCGGAATTGACTTCGAGATTGGAACTCAATTCCGGAATTCCGGAAATGGTTCCGGAATTGACTAAACATACAAAAATACAAAAAACGAGTATTTTTTTACTATTGAAGGCGGAAATCGATGTACTATTGATGATTAGAGGTTTTCTATATGTCAAGAGATTTTCACCCTAAATATCTATGAAATGTCTGGATATCTTATCTTACATGATAAGCATTTTTCAAAGTATTCGCAGGACGGCAGGACCAATAATATATTTAGACGGTTTTATTGCGGCATTCTCCATCGGTGTCGGGGTAAAGGTACAATTCATTTAATACACTAATGCCTCATATTTATGTCTGTTTCTTTGTTCTCGTTCCTACAGTGATGTTCGCACAAACGCTCCAGTATCTTACTTAGTGTACACATCAAAAGTGTCGTAATCTAAAGCTTGCTTAGCAATGTCTTAGTCCATCTCTTGGTGATCTGCACAGTACCACACAAGTCGCTTGTTATCAGTCATCCCACTGTCAAAAAAACGTATATTGAGCTTCCGTGGAGTCAACGGGAATCTAAAAAGGACCCCTCCTCATTCAATGAATTCTTAGATTCAGTTTTTCAGCTTTCTTATTCTGTCTTTGGTTGAAAGATTTATTGACCTGATTGTATAATTACTTGAGATACCCTATGACATTGTGTCATGTATGACTTTTTTATTATACCTTGATATTTCATACCCCGCTGATCACTATCGTAAGTTTTTACCAAGCACATAACTATCTTGAAAATGTTGTAACTCCCGATTCTTTACATTCCTATCATTAACAACAATGCCCTTGTATTTCCATCACGAGGCCGCAATCATGAATAAAGACATATCTCTAAAATGCTTAGTGGAGCCTTAATTTAATGAGAGATTTTGAAATATCTATGTAGTGGGTAGATAAATAGTGGCAAGATCTTAGACAGATGTGAATTAGAACCGTTGAATTTGGCTCATTTCTGGTGAATAATCTGCAATTTAGTGTTTTACCAAAATAACCAGTGTAAATAACATTTCGACTATAAATGGTTCTCACTGCTAACTGTAACAAATGCTAATGCTATATTTACAAATAGTGAACTTCATGCCAAATTAAATTCTCTTCCCGTCCACCATAGGGCCAAAAGTCAAAACAGAGATACAAATACAAATACAAAATTTATTTATTTTCCAAAAGTAATGCACAAGAAGATACAGATGGTTTAACGATATTGTAAAGTGAGCTTATAGAACAATAATGGTCCTCACACTAGGTCAAGCCTGTGTCGTGAAGACCGCGAGGTACTTAACAACTAGAGGTTTACAGTATAGAGATGCGCGTACAGATATTTATATTACTTAAATAAATTGAGGATGAAATATTTATAAAGCTAAGTCTGAATAAAATGACAATACAGTAATTTAATGATTACCAAACGCCCATGTTTAAGAAAATGAAGTGTGTGTGGTGAGTGTGTGTGTGTGTGTGTGTGTGTGTGTGTGTGTGTGTGTGTGTGTGTGTGTGTGTGTGTGTGTGTTTGTTTGCATCTCATGAATGGATTGAGTTTATTTATTACATTATTGCAGAGGTATTAGTAAGCTTTCTGTATCCTTGTAAGAGAGGGTCAGCAACCAGTCTTTAATAATTTTAGAGAGCGTTTTGTTTCGAGTGCTGGGCTGTATGTTTAGTTTCTTTATCAGTTTGTTGTATATAAGTGGATGTAAAAATGTAGGAAAGCGTCGCGCAAATGATGTTTTAATGGTAGCAACTGGGACACGGAAAGTTCTTCTGCCACGAGATCTGCCAAGACCCGTTGAGTGCGCCATATTCCGGTGCATTGTTGTGGCTATCTTATAGATAAATAGTTGGCGGACAGAAAGTAGTTGTGACTCAGAGAGCAATTTATCTGTCGGATACTGGACAGGTTTTCTGCTCATTACTTTGAGAACCGCTCTTTGAGCTCTCTCTAGACCAATCATTGTTGAAGTACCAGCACCGCCCCACACCGAGATACAATATCCCAGAATCGACCGGCACAACGACACATACACGAGCCTCAGAACATTTCTCTCCGCAGAGCAACGGACGCATTACATAAATAAGTTTCCTCACACGCTTCGTCAAGGAAGCAATGTGTTGTTTAAAATTAAGGCGATGGTCAATCTCAACTCCAAGGTATCGTATACACTTTTCTCTACCAATAGGGCTACGATTGTCACCAGCAATGTTGATACTAGTGACACTTTCAGGTTCAGATGCCTTGGTCTTGTGAAAGCAAATAAACTTAGTTTTGTCCAGATTAAGGGTGAGCAAATTGTTATCGAGCCAGTCTTTTATGTCCTTTATACCCGTTTCAGCTTTATGCAGAGCCTCGATCCACGAGTTACCATAGAACAGTGCTGCTGTGTCGTCGGCATAACATGTAATATCGTGTTTTGAAGGGTTAATTGAACAGAGATCATTAATGTAGAGGGTAAATAAAGTAGGGCCTAGCACGCTTCCTTGCGGAACCCCGAACTGGATCGGAATTTGACCACTTATACTGTTGCCAACTCTTACACTTTGGGACCTATCGGTGAGATAGCTCTGAAACCATTGAAGGGGGGGGCCGCGAACGCCGAAGGCTTCTAATTTTTTCAGTAGAATAGGCACAGATACGGTGTCGAAAGCCTTAGCAAGATCAAGGAACCACTTGTAGAGTAGAATTTTAAATCCGTAAAACATCTCAAATTACTGTCTAGGAACTACATTAAATAATGTTGTTTCAATTCCGGAATTTTCGATATTGAGCGTCCTCAATTCCGGAATTGTAATATTGGAAAAATCATCCGAGATTCCGGAATTTCGAAATTCCGGAATTCCGGGATGCAAGCTCTACTTTTAACGTAGGACGGCAGTATTGCCATACTAAGTTTATATGTGACAGTTCATTTGCTTTCCGACTCTAGATGCTATACTGTGTAGATCGGTTTAAAAAAAACATTCCACACAAGTTATGACTGACCTGATTGGTAAGCAGAATATATGGTCATAGCTCTCTAGCTATGGGCGGTGGGTAAATTCCCAAGGTGTTTTTCGGGTATTTACCCTGTATCTATCCAATCTACCGGGTATTTACCCGTTTCTACCCGACTTGGTGGGTATGCACCCTAGCAATACCTGGTGTAGCCCTAATAATATTTCGCTTAATTATTAAAATCTATGATATGATTTAAAATATTTTTTTAGAATATTTAATAATTAATTGGTGATGGTGAATCGATTGTAATTATGTTTCAAAAATTATTTAACCTATATGTCATATTACTTCACTAAATGCCATTAAAAACGAATACAACATAAGTTTTTTACGTGAAATAATAAATAGCTTCATTAGCTTAACTTAATTACCTTTCTATCATAAATATTACATTTACTAAACATATATTTATAATAAAGCTATTTTTAGTTGAATAACACATTGAATTATTTACTTATTTCCAAAACTGATGATAGATAGTTTATACCCACTAATTTTACCGGGTATTTACCCATGAGCGCCCATCTCAAGTCATAATGGTTGCCGATGTAGCTCTGCCCACGATTTAGTCTCCGTAAAATTTGTTAAACTCCTAAATAAAATATGGCTAACACAACTAACATTTAATGGCACATATTCTGCATAAACTCGCCCTACTTTTCACCATCTTTAACGATGAATTCCGTAATAAAAACTATCTTATGTACTTCTCTGGAATTCAAACTATCTCCATATCGTATTTCATCTAGATTGGTCGAGCCATTTAGGCGTGACGATGTAGTCCTACCTTCAGATTCATAATATTAGTAAGGATTGAATGAACTAGTAGTGGCTGGCTGAAAATAGTCAATATTTTGATATACCGGTCACAGTAGCACAACTGTGTTAGAGAGGTACAGCTATTATGGTGACATGATGTTAATGTCTGCATAAATGCTTAATGTTCCTTTGTTATTGTTTCAGGGTTACTACAAGTTGCTCGGCAAGGGCAAGCTCCCTAAACAACCCGTGATCGTCAAGGCTAAGTTCTTCTCGAAAACGGCCGAGAAGAAGATCAAGGATGTTGGAGGCGTTTGCGTCCTGTCCGCGTAATTTAAGTGTACAATAAATTCCATAAAACCACAATTTCCTTTTTATTATTTTGCCATTTTACTGTGAAACGTTTCAAGACGTTGTCCCGAGAATAATGCTACGGTGCTAAGCTAAAAGGCGACCTTACCTTAGCACGGCAGAATGGATGTGTTTTTTTAAGAGTGACTACGTAGATTTTTTTATAAAAAATAAATACTTAGGTAAAAATGTTTTGTTATGCCTTGTTGTACAAGGCCAAACAAAATATTTTTTTAAACTAACTTATCCGACAAACATTGTCCGAAACTAAACTATAGTTATATACTTAAGATTTGCGCGGCGGTGTATAGAATCAAGGCGGGCTTGAACGCGAGAAAAAGAGCATGCGGCTCTAGCACAACTCACCGCGACTAGGCTTGTCACCCAATCACGCTTCGCGGCAGCCGATAACATGAAAATGCATGTGAGGCGAAACACTTCCGCTGCTGCTACGGACGTAGCGTCCGCTAGCGGGGTTGTTGTGCTCGTGACAGTTTTGATCGTGTTCTCTTGCACACGTAGTCTTGTTTACTAGATTACGTTACTCCTGGTCCTGGGTCTTATCACTTATCATGAATACCACTAAAGCCGGGTACCTACTCATTATCGAGTTGTAACCGTAATGCCTTGATCACATGTACCGAGTAAACGGGCGAGACAGTGCTCTGTCTCGCCCGTTTGTCTTGTGTGTGACAGGGACGAGAGCACTGTCTCGCCCACTGTCTCGGTACGTGTGATCAAGGCATAAACGTTGCATGTAATGAGCCGACGACTCGGTTTTTGCCGCGAATCAAAGGGGCTCGCTCGCAGTACGCTCGTGGACGTGTCAAGAGGAGAGATTGTTGCTAGCCGCGAACCAGCATTAGATATTCAAAATAAATTGCACTCATTCTTGTGAAATTTTGTAATGACCACTAATTTCTTGATTTTTCAACATGAAAAGTTCTTTCCCGATAATTCTATGAATCCACCATCTTCGTATGTATAAGTATGTATGTATGATGCACAAGCGAGACACTTCGTCCGAAACCGTGGAGTCACAAACCAAAACTGCGTATAGATCCGGCTTGTCAGTGGCTATCACGTACACACTAGAGAACCTCGTTATTGTATCTGTTTGGTTACAGTTAGGCAAACTTAAAGCCAAGAGCATGTCGGGCCACGCTCAATGTAGGGTTCCTTAGTTGCCCGTTCTACACAATAGAATCTTTTACTTATGAGTACCCGGCTTTATATATTAAGTTTGAGACTCATTAGCCATAATTTCTCTTTTGACGACATCGTCGTTGAGGTTGATCAGGTTTTCGGCAGGGATTCCAGTCTAGTCAAGACCATGAACATTCGAGATATTAATAAGGCACCTTACTGTCGTATCATGGGAATCGCTATTCTATAGTAAATAAAACGAACTATGTATAAATAATATCATTTTATTTAATTGCATAAGATAAGTTGCACAGATGCACATGATTAATATTAGTGTTATTGAGATTATATCCTACAATTATATAGTTTGATACTTAGCCTAAGGCAGTATAATGATGAATTAGTAAGATCCCAGGCCCCTGTACTCAGTGTTATCAGAATATTTACGAGGGTATAATCTTAATATTACTGAGATTAGGGTTTCTGGTTTGAATATGAAGCATTTACTTGCAAGGTGTATTCTAGTAATAATAAAAAAGCTTACAGGCAAATTATCAATATTCCACTGTTAGCTGCAACTTAACACCAAACTTAAATTGACAATTTGCTTAATAGGAATTCTATATATTAAGGCAAACAATTATATTCAAATATTCATAGATTATTGTTACAACAATTTTATGTCATTACTATCCATAATAATGTCTTAATGCTATAGTTATCAGGCTACTTGTGTACTCCCAACCTGATGTGGCAACATATAAATGTAAGGGATAGATGTTATCAACTGTGATAAACATGTACATGTTTCCAGCTTATAGTTGCACATCTAGGTGTTAATTCTAGGTGTAAATAGTAACAGTGTGAGTTGGTCTTATTTGTTCTGCTGGTGTTTGGGCAGATGGGCCCTCCGATGGTCTGCCCTGCTTGGCCTTCTTCCTTGCAGCGTCACTCTCAGCATAGTACATCCCCAGTCTTGTTTTAATGGCAGCCAGAGCTGCCCCATTGATCTCATAGTGGAAAATGTTGGTGTATCTCCACTGCTTCACCAGAGGACCTCTCCTCCTCTCTTTCTTAACTTTCTTCTCTTTAATAGCATCCTCTCGTTCTTGTCCTGGGTTCTGGTTGTATCCAAGGGCCGGATTCTGAGATGCTGTTGGTTCTGGCTTGGTTTGCAGCACTATGTAGGCTGTTGCTGGTTGGGCTGGACGTGCTGCAGCTGACGAATGCAGGAGAATGCCCATACTTTGTGCTCCATTCTGGGTTTGATAGAAGTTTGTCTGAGTGCCAGTGGATGCCAATGCAGCAGACTGGTACTGGTTCTGGAAGTAGTTCTCAGCCAGGTTGACAAGATGGCCGCTACCCGGATACGCAAGGGGAGCAAATGGTTCCTGAGGAATTGGTGGCTGCTGGGACTGTGAAGGCATTTCACTCGGCATTGCAATTTCTGAGCCTCTTTTGGACTTAGGCATAGTGGCCGTAATGTTGTCTGGGTCATATGTCTTGATGTAGTCCTTCCACATCTTGGAAATATTGATCTCCAAGCCTGCTATCTTGTCCAGCCTTATGAAGTCCTTGAGGCGATGTGTGTGAACAATAGAGTAGATGTGATTTTTTATTTGTTCAATCACACCGTTTGGCAGCCTGACTTCTCCAGACCGACGATGACTGTTTTTCCCACGATTGTCACTGGGGAACATGACTCCATCATCCATTTTCTTGCAAAGGACTCGGACCTTTCTTTCAGTAATAGCATGAATATTCTTGAATGCAGTTTGGCAGACTTGGGTCTCCCGCCCTTTCACACGGATAAAATATTCAAATGTGCATGTCCGTCTGCTGCTGGCCTTGACTCTCTTGCGCTTAACGTCCACTTGACGCATGAGACCGAATAAGTAAGCATTTTGCTCATCATGTGTTTTCATGGAGTAGAAGCCGTGGAACGTTCTCAGTCTGATGTCTTCCGGCACTTTCTGGAAACATTTACGGCGGCAGTTGCAATCGGGGCCGGGCTGCTTTGGAGGAACTATTTTGCCATTTGCATTGATATACTCGAGCCCAGCAATTCGGAGACGTTTTTGTTTCTGTTTGTGCCATTCTGAAAACGAAATTATGATTAGTCCCCAAATTATAGCTAAGGATTGGACAAACTCAATAATGAGACAATCAGGATTTCTAAATAAATATATTATCATATGGCGTACGTGGTTAGCGTCATTCTAATTCTTTTGTTCACAGTACCCAAGGCGATCATGAAATCATATGAGCTTATTTACGTGTATAACTTGAACAATAAGATGCAAAAACTTTACGTGAAACTATTTCAAGTCTTGGACATACGTGTCAAGAAAGTAATAAGAGTCAAAAATGGAGATTTCTTGAAGCATACATGAAGGAAAGGCATAATTAAGTTTATCTCCATTTTATTTATGAGATAGTAAATCTACTGAACGTATAATCTTTGTAGTTACCTTCTGGGTTCCGAGAGCGTCGTTTTACAACTTTTCCGTTTTTAGTAAGCTTTATTTTGCGGTCATTACTTGAGACATCCGCCATTTTAATATCGAAGCAAGCTACATACGCATAACCAAATCATCCTAACAGCCACAGCATCGCGAACAAAACCTGCTATGAATAGTTCTTCCTTGAATAACTATTTTTTTGTAAAACGTATTAATTAACATGTGTCATCATTGTTTCTTTTAACAAAACTAGAATCAGGTAAACCATATCTAGTGGGTAGAAAGTAAATTATAATATTTTTACGATATTTTCTGATTGATTGAGTTAAAATGAAATAACAAAACGCAGAGGAAGCTGCCTATCTGGCAACATTACTTCGCAAATGTTACCATTGTCAATATAATATAAAGTACTACAAATGATGTATGATGTGTTATAATTTCCGGGAAATATTTAAAGAAATGGATTATTGAACTGTATTGTTTAATATTTCAGCAAGTGGTAATTATTTATGCCATTACGAATCAAATTGTTATTCAGTTACTAATACTTATCATTATCAGTAGTTTTAATATTGTCTGAAACATGACACGTGACAGATGTGTTGACAGAAAGAAAAGAAAGACCACCGAACCGAACGAGTGAAAAACAACGTCACACCTATCACATCACCCGTTCATCGTCTTCAAGTGAAGATTACATTCAATAGTTTCAAATCAAGATTACCAAAACATTTTGAAACACTACTCGCTTGTTGCAACGATTATACTAAGAGATTAAAACTTTCTAAAATGTAAGTACTGGATAAAAACTTCTATAGAATTAGTTATTACTCAGTAACAATCTGGATTTTCCCTATATTTCAAGCGATTTCATAATTATTTATATCTCTATTTGTGATAAATAGTAAACTGTGATTGTTTCTAATATACATATACTGCATTTTGTCAGTATTGTAGTCAAAAATGTTATATTGTTACATTAGGAAACATAATGGTCAGAAGTTTTTATATCGATATACCAGTAAAAAATAATATGACAGATATACAATTAAAATATCACGATTTGCAGGTCATTCCAATCACCAATGCCCAGCCGGGAGTTCCTGTGGGATATCTTCAGAAGGTAAGGGCAATGATTAATTGTTTACTGATGTTGTTTGCAGATATGTGCCTATCTTTCAGGTAAACAAATGGATTGAGGACGATGTCCAAACTTCTTAGTATAATTTGAACTCAAAGAGCATTGTTCCTAAGATTCCTATTAAGTTAGTATAACCATGAATTATTATCACTCAAAATTGATCATGATATTTTTGTAAATGTGCCTTTTATATGGATATGATTAATATTCACTCACACATGTAGATTTTATTTCTGTGACTTGATAACAGATAGGTACATACTGAACTGAAAATTACTAGTATTCTGCAATTGTAAAAGAACTTCTTATACTATAATACCCTTTATTGCACACCAAACAAGAAAGAAAGACTGACTCAGATAACACATAACAGTACGTTAGTGTTACTGCTAAACAGTGAGATCTTCCAGTCTTGGTCTTCATGTTGATTTGAATATTAACACTTTCGCTACCAGGAACCCGCCTGGTAGGCACTCGTAATCATTGCTCAGATGCCGGTCACGTATTTTTGCTTAAAGAGCTACCCACCTAGCGGGCTCTCGGTTTCTGGGGTAGGGTTAAATTTTATATCTGGTTGCGAAAGTGTTAAAGTAAAGAAAAAAAGTTCCGAACTACTAATTTAAAGTATGTTTTGTAAATCTATAGCAAAATATTGAAATTTTCAACAGAGTGGACAAAGACAGAAGCGGCTACATCTCTGCGGATGAACTGCAACAAGCCCTGTCCAACGGAACATGGAACCCATTTAATCCTGAGACAGTGCGGCTTATGATTGGTAAGTTTACTGAACTCCACAAGTTGTTCTGATAAAGGAGATAACATGCATGATATGAACATTATTGACATACTGTTTGTAAAAGTACATGTAGGTTAAAATTATTTTACAAATATGCTGTAAACAAGGTCATAACATATCCGTGCCTGGCGTGAAGAACTTGATAACTCGACTTATACGTTTTTTTTTTTATTGGCGTAATGGCTTTCTACGGCCAAGGTTTTGTAGGAAAAAAATTGACAACTCGATATCTATGATACTTTTGAAGATATGGCCTGTGACATCATATTGATATCTCGATATTTAGTGGATTTTATTTAACAAAACGAGATATCAGCGCGATGAGGCACAAAAAATATTGCATATCAACTTATCAAAGTATTCTCAAAAAAAAAAAAGCGTTCGTAACTTGTCAAATCAAGATATTAGAATGAAGACAAGCACACTTTAACGATAACAAATGAATATATCGTTTTATCTCATTATACACAACTACCGTAAATTCATATGTCGATTTATCATTTTCAGGTTGATGGACACAGCAAATAATAAGTTGACATAATTAATTATTCATAATTTATCGAAATGTATATTTCGATTTGTCAAGTTATTCTCACATCTGAGGTGTACTCTGGTACAAAGGAAAACACTGATAACTGTACATTTGTGAACATAATATAAACCTTAGTACAACGTGTTAAGGTCCATGGGGTATAGTTAACAGTGTCTTCGTATGTATCATTCACATTACCGGTACCTTGTCAACCATCGACCAGTTTTATTTATTGGATCAGAAAAACAAAGATGTTTCCAGTTAAAAATAAGATAAATTCATCTAGTTTTTCTGTAGAATAAGTGCTTTTGCATTACTGAATTAAAGACGATTCATTTACTACAATTTATTCAATATTTTTATAACTTTTAATTTTATTTTCTTCGGGTTTCGTGACTAAAATAAAACAATTCAAACGGATTGTATCATATTTATTCATTGTTTGTGCCTTTCTGACGTATTTGGCACCGAAAATTTGTGTTTTTCTCATCAAAAATAGTTGCCGAAACGTCAGGAGACTTAAACAACGAACACACGCGATATAATCCATTTAAATCGCCTTATATAAACAAAACAGTTGTATAGAAACGATAGAATTGTTTAATTGATACCCTATAAATTCTATGGTGAATATGTTGATAAGTCTAATATCTCACAAAATACAATGATTCTACCAAAATAAGTAAGATAATTGAAAAGTTTGCATAAAATTACCCTTAAATCAATTAAGACATTTCAATTATACAGAAAAACTGATTTTTAGGGATTAAATTAAAAAACATTTTCACCAATTTGGGCACTAATGTATGGGGAATAACTTGATAAGTCGATGGTGAACTTGATAAGTCGATGGTGAATATGTTGATAAGTCTAAAATCTCACAAAATACAATGTTTCTACCAAAATAAGTAAAATAATTAAAAAGTTTGCATAAAATTACCTATAAATCAATTTAGACGTTTCAGTTACTATGAAAAACTGATTTTTAGGAATTAAATTAAAAAACATTTTCACCAATTTGGGCACTAATGTATGGGGAATAACTTGATAAGTCGTTGGTACCTATGTTGATAAGTCTTATATCACAGAAAATAAGAGGATTTTACTAGAATACGTAAGGTAAATGAAAAGATCGCGGAAAATTATCCATAAATCAAGCTTTAAACACGAGTTAAAGATGAAAATGGATTTTGGAGAAAATGTCAAACTTTAAAATCGACGCCCTGAACAATTGCCATTTTGGACTTATCAAGTTCTTCACGCCATGCACGGATATATTATTGATATCCTGACAACTAGCTTCAGGTAAATAAGGTAAAGTTATTGTTGCTTATCAGAATAGAATAGAATAGAATATCTTTATTTGTGCATAAAATGTGGTACAATAGGTGGTATACATTTAGAAGTTTCACACAATTTACCGGTATCTGGCATGCGTCAAAGAATTAAAAATGAACATGGTTACAACTTTAAATGTTAGAACAATAACAAAATACCCGAATCAACGGCAAGTAACTGAACAACAGTAGCTCTTCGGATGCAACATATAATTTTAATTGCCAGTGACTGCTATGACTGGCAATTTATTTCCATATTGCAAATTAGTTTGTACAAAATCAAAACAATCTAGATGACATCATTTTCAAACCCAGTATCTTTTCCTATATGCATGCTTGTATTTTGTCTTCAGGAATGTTTGATAAACAAAACAGAGGGGTCATATCATTTGAAGATTTTGGAGCTCTATGGAAGTACGTAACGGACTGGCAAAACTGCTTCCGCTCATTTGACAGGGACAATTCTGGAAATATTGACAGACAAGAACTGAAGAATGCACTCACCGCATTTGGGTACCGGCTGTCAGACGAAGTGGTGGGGATCATGGTCCAGAAATTTGACAGATTTGGACGAGGCACAATATTGTTTGATGACTTTATCCAATGCTGTGTGACTTTGTATGTGAGTATCATCATTGTTTTAATAACAAACTTTTTATACTAAATTGTATATAAAGAATTGTAAATAAACACACGCGTTACGTCAATTTAATTATTTAAGTTATAATTATTTCATTTATGATTATAATAGTTATGAGCCTTTGTGAACAGTCATTGACTGTCTTACTTTTCAGCATAGGCCTCCCCAAGATTCTTCCATGCCAATCTGTCACTTGCTGTTCTCATCCATGTCATTCCTGCAATTTTCTGTTGTTTTCCCAGCTCCTATATTGGCTATAGTTGCCGAGAAACTTCTTGAGCCTAACCTTGACTGCGCAGTAGCCGATTTACGTACAAATATGCATGCGCAGATCCGCCATTTTGGGTCAAGAAGTTTCTCGGCAACTGTACCTTGCTTTCTTTTATTGTACTTAGGACACAACTCCATCACATCTTTAGCCCATTTTTCCCTATTAGTTCTTATAAGGTGTCTTGTTCAGTTCCATTTCAGTTTTTTGATACATTTTTTTATGTCGGTAACTTTTCTTCTTTTTCTATAGTTTTGAGTCAAAACTTGTCTTGTAATTTAATATTTATAGCTCAATCATGCTATAATTAAAATGCCTTTATTTTTACAGACTTTAACTTCGTCATTCCGTCAATTCGACACAGACCAGGATGGCGTAATCACAATCCACTACGAACAATTCTTGAAGATGGTATTTGGCCTAAAGGTATAAACCTGGAGATGATTCCAGATTTGATGTCACAGTATTGTTAATTTGGTCTGGGTAAAGTTAAAGACGTTTTTTAAACAACAGTTTAATTTTGAGAATGATTATCTTCGGGGATAGTGCAATACCACTAAGTAACACGTGTTGATACGAATCAATATTCAAACAAATGCTAAGCATTTTATTGAATTGAGAACTTTATCGACAGCTGTTATTTACGCGGTATTGCACTATCCCCGACGTTATATTAAGTTGTACCATATACATGTACACTAATAGACTCCTTTTACTTAGCCTTATGTTTTAAAATGCATGCAAACAAACTATGGCTTGTCTTCCTATCTGCAGTCAAATTTCTGATTTAATATTCAAGGAAATAAAACATATTATAGTATGCAAATGCGAACAAGGTTATTTATTTGAGTTGATTATAATTATGAACAGTATGTAAATGTTGAAAGCATAATAATGGTGTTATTGTTATTATTACTATCTGTAAGACTGCGCAAAGGTACTATGTACTGTAAGACAAATATTTATGTAACCTAAGAAATCCTCGTTTTTTTTTCTGATAAAAGTTAATTAAATAAAATGGTTATAATGCTAATTTTATTTCAGCCTTATGCTTTTGTTATTGTAAAGTTTTGTATTGGATGTTAATGAATGTTTGATATGTCGTATTTACCGAAGCTAACATATTATTAGCAGGAAGTGACACGTATAGTTCGCATAAGTAACATGTATAGAATAGTTTTCCAATATCCATTTATTCACGTAGAGATTTGTGTAAACCCGGTATGTTTTGTGCCAATTTCTGTACTTGGTAGATGTTTAACACTAATTTATTGTAGTATGTGCTCTAACCGTGGACTTTTTTTCCGTCCAGTGCTGGCCGTAAGCTCCGGGTTTCTATCGCCACCGAGGTTTGGGAACACTTTACTTTAGTGCCTGCAAAATTTCACACTTACCTGACTCGTATACATCTCTTCCTATTGAAGCAAAAATACTTATATATTATTTAGAGATGATCTGACAGTTGCCTATTATTGACGAGGCATGTTCTTAAGAGTAGTTTTTGATACAAACCTTATGTCACACGCAAACTGCATGCATTTACATTTACACACCGATCTTAAGTTATTTTTTTATAAATGATAATTGTATTAGCTTTTCTATGTTAGATTTAGTATTCTAAGTAAATAATAATATGAAAATGTTACGGTTGTAAGATGTCTTGTTTCTGTCTTCGCTCACTTTGCCAAATTTTTGTAGTGATGCAGTTTTGGATGCTGCTCAATCTACGAGCTTACTACTTAGCGTGCACGGTAGTGCACGGCCAAGTCTTCTTGTTTTCCAAGAGGCTATGGTGAACTGTAGAATCTGTTTTATTATAAAATCTATCTTATACATTTACATTTGTATGTTCAATGTCCGATACGTGACTAGCACACGTGATTTTAGTATCTTGAATTGTATAAATTTCTCAATTATAATACTGATTAAGGATATTGGGTAAAGAAGAAAACTTTGTAGATTTTTCTAGTGGTGGATGTAAATTAAATCATATATATTTCGATTAAATCGAAGCGTTCCAGATGCGGCCATGTTCGCACATTTGCATATGAGATTATTGGTCTATTTAGCTAGAACCAACAAATTTGGAAATTAAAGTAGGAGGGGTTTCTTACTTTTGCGTTCACAAAATGCTAATTCGTGATGCAGCGTTAATCATATCCTTGGGTGGAGTCAAATTGATAAAAAATGATTCATTAATCATTACATTAGTCGCCCCGACAGGAACAAGTGTGGACGCTCCGCCATTGATGCATCCGAAATGAAAGACTTAAATGGTTTGGGCGATGTAATATTAATTGACATGTTCCTGGTGCGACGAAAACCGCGCTCCATATTTCCACTTATAGTGCGACACAAAAGAGTAGAAAATAAATGAGGGCGCCACTTCCTTCGCAACTGTCACATTTTTGACGTAAAGTGCTTGAATATGGTAACAATTTTGTATGAAAAATTTTAGTTCCTTTTTCATCCGTTTTCTACTCTTTTGTGTCGGGCTGTAGGTATCTGAAAGTTACGTTTGAGTAATTTTCAAAATTGATTTACATAATTGGTTATCGTCATTTATGTAAGTATTTCAGAGTCAAACTCATGTTGGAGTACTTGCTGTAATTATTTAATTTTCAGTTTTTTTAAGTATGTAGCTGTCTAGATCTAACCTAACCTTGATGTTTACCATGTGTTGTGGTAAGATACTTCTTTATGTATAGCTAGGGTTGCCAAATGGTCGGGATTTGGCGGGATTCTCCCGAATTTTTGTATGTCCTCCCGACAATGTGAAAAATCTCCCGAATAATAACTTTATTTTATATGAATTATAATAATGAGAAAACCATTTTATGTTTTTTTGTTAGTATTTATTTATGTAGACATTTCTATCGGCAGCGAACGACGTTGTTTTTGATATATTTACTTTAATGTGATTCATTTTTTGTTCCTCCCGATCAAGTCACAAAATCCCGAAAAGATTGTTGTTTCTCCCGAAAATAAGGTCATTCGATGTGGCAACCCTATGTATAGCTGAATGTTACCAAGGTAACGGCCGGCCGCGACTGCGCGCGACCATTGGAGCGTTGCGCGGCGGCCATAGGTGGAAGCGGAAGGTCCGAGCGCGGTGTCTCGCTCACTCCTATGGCCGCCCGCCGTCGTGGCCGAGCCGTCGTCTCATAGCGGCTCTACACTACTCGCGAAGTCGGCCGGGGTTGGGCGAATATGGTAGTGTGGAGGGCACTTCGCCGCGGAAACCCATACCCAATTTCGATCAACTTGCGTGTAGCCGCAATCAAATATTTCAATTGACCCTGTCTGCTGTTGCATGTCGGGATGTTTTCAGAAGTGAATGTCGATGTTAACTAGGTTATTGGATGCTCTGACTATTCTTAGATGGATTATGGATTTATTGTCTGTACACCGAACTTGTGCTATTATGATCTTTTCCAATAAACATGAATACCTATCTTGGATTTTTTCGTTTCATTTTCGTAATGCTGTCGAAATTAAAAAGTTTGTCGCTTTTGAATCTTATGACTATCACATATTAGAGTCGAAAAGTAATGACACGCAATATCTGAAATAAATATTTCTACATTAAGTTATTGCGGTGAAACATACAATGTTTTAGTTAATTTAGTCCATTAAGTACAGTTTTTATTTACAGATTCCGAAATGTACCTACATGAAAATCAGTTCTTTATAGGGAGGGGTCGTATTTCAGGAAACATCTTAATAGCGGGATGTATGGACGCGCGGAGCCAGCTGAACCTACAGCGCCATCTGTCGTTGGAAGTTCTTTGTCCTCACCCCGCCGAAACGGCTCGAAGCTATTTAACCGATTTTGGTACAAGGATAGCCGGTCATCCAAAGATGTGATATGGTTACCTATAGGATATTTTTACTCAACTTTATACGCGTACGGGCACTTAGTTGCGCACCTCCTAGTTTTATATATATTATATACCTACATAAAACAGCCCAAAATCAAAATAACTATCTACGTGCACGGGGCACGGAAGAGGTAATCGCACACAGCAGGAAAGTTTCGCGCGGAGTAAACTTTTACCTATTACTTCGGTTTTACGTTGTGTATGTATTGAATATCACAATCGAGTGGCCGATTTTGTAAACGTTTTTGCGTTTTATTGGATAGGTGGCCTCTGAACCATTTTCAGCACATTTACTGTTTTTTTTTTTACCAGTCTATGCGAGTCATCTCTAACGTCTTTCGAAAGTCTGCGTCTTGCCAGCGCCCGTACAGCGTCGCTGCGGCGGACAGGACACAACGCAATCCGCGCTACCCGTTACCGCGTCGCGCCACTCTCAGGGCAGGGACGCCAACGTTCGAAGGACGTAAAAGACGACGCGTAGACGCTGCGCGAACGTTGCGTCGCCCAAAAGACGCTAGTGTGGGGTGTGCTAAATCGGCGCGGTGGGTCCTTTCATGAACAATTTCAGGGTATAATTCAAGTGTTCATTAACTGAGAGTATTGGGACCAATAAAATTATGAAATTACGTAAATAAATATTTACTCATATATCAAATAATTTGCGCTTAGCTTAAAAATGAATACAACAGTATACATATTTTACGTTAAATTGATGTCAGTAATTATTTAGATTTTTCGGTGTGTATCTTCCAGGCGCCCAGCTGGTACTTGAGCCAGATGAGCCCCAGGTCGCAGCCCATCTGGATCCAGGAGACGACGGGCGTCACCTTGGAGCCGTCAATCTCGGTCCATCTCACGGGGATCTCTGCTATTGGAATGTGTAGTTTTTGCGCTATGTATAGGAGCTCTACGTCAAATGCCCTGAAAAAAAACATGGTGTCAATGATTCTAGTTTTAAAAGAGTGTAAGTAATAAGTTATGTATGATAAAGAAACCGTTTGGTAACTGGGTTAACTGGGAACCATTACTTCTTTTCCTCGGAGATTTCGTAGCTAGTTATATAACTTGGTTTCAACCGAACGAGTAATAAGGCAACTAGGAGCCGGACAGGGCATCAAAATTCTTATACTTCTAAACATCGACAATCAAGTTATCGATAAATACCACTTCAAAGTCATAGAGGAAAAGTAAGTGGCAAAATCGTAACATGCATTTTCAAATTTTCATTCATTCCTCTACTTTATACAAAAGCTTAGACCTTCATATTTTAAGAATTAAAAAAAATATTTATTTAAGACATTCATTTGAGTTCCACGACATTGTGAATATTCTCTTATTTAATAACTATATAAATTATGCATTTCCTTTAGAACGATGACGGATGTTTATCGATAACAGGCTGGTCGATATTATTATTTTGTAAGCACTAACCACCTGTTGTTCCTGCTAGAAATATATCTAGGTATAATGAGCATACAGCCGACTGCCTTCAAATAAATGGGGGTAGCGCTGAGATACTTTAATGCATTGCACAGAAAACAAAACGGCATCAATGTTTTTCGGGCCCCCTACAAAGATTGGGGATGTCGGCTCCTGAGTGCCCCGTGGGGAAGAAAGGGAGCTGGGCACTGGGTACATACACTTTACATAAGAATCGAAAAAAGATAAGTGACAACGTGTATGTACATTAAATATTCATAGCCTTCCAGGAATGCCACCGCCTTAGAGACCTAGATGCGAAAAGCGAGCTTCGAAAAGCGCGACCAAGGCCTTCTACAGCTACACATACAACGCTGACGGACAGCTATACTGTCTCTCTTGTGATCGTGTGTTCGTGAACAAACTGGCGTCCACGGGCCACGTGCGCGCACATGCCAGTAACAGTTGACAGGGTGTCGCCGTGGACGGATAACGTCAAGGAGGACATAATCATCACATAAAATATGTAGTCGGCATATCAAGTTACCATCTGTTGACGTGCAGGTTGCGGAAGCACACGTCGGCCGCTCGCCTGGTGAGCAGCTTGAAGCCGCACTGCGTGTCCTTGACGCCGCGCACCGTGAACAGCCACACCAGGAAGTGGAAACCGTACATCAGGATATTCCTGGAAGGTTTTCGATGGATTATGAGTTGCATTGCAGTAGCGGTCATAGAACTTGGCTTTATTTGTGGTGAGGGTGCCTACTATCAAGCTGTCGACCTTCCTGCAGGAAAAAACTCTGGCCGAAAGGTGTCGTGTTCCGGCGATTTCGCGAACTGTTACCTACCCGACACTCAGAAGTTACGTGGCACGTCGCGGAACTAACGTGTTTATGTTTATTTGATATCATTGTTTTATTTGATATGTATGTTACTTTTAAGGTATTTATCTATGGGCCACAGTTGCCTGAAAATAAATGATTATTGATCGATTGATTGATAGTCTCCGACTGAGAATGCGCCTGCCCAAATGAATAGTCAAAAAGCTTTACTTAGCTATGAGTATTGATTGTTGAATGAACATTCTGTGGTATTGAGCACTGAGTCTGCCATTTCCTATGTTTTTTATGTGTATTAAAGTACTCTTAGTATTGAGCATTATATAGTGAGTTTAACTCAGGCCTCATAAGTGCCAGGTGCAGATGATAGTGATTCCGGAATAACAAACTAAATGTTCATGTTAATGCTTGATGTTACAGGCAAACCAGTAGTTCAAGATAGAGGCTAGGTATTCTGTTCTCCTTCACAGATCAGACTGATACTTTTTAATATGTGTCAAAACGTTCAGCTAGTAGATACTATTGGCGAAAAAAGGATTAAGGCGCATAAGCATTTTAAACACACATGACGCAGAGGGCGCTCCAGTAGCGTAGAATTATGGAATCAAAGATTTGGCATGATTGACGTAACGATGTGATAGCTCAGTTGGGTGAGCACTACGCCAGAAACGTAGGGTCGCAGGTTCGAGTCCAGCTTACATTGCAATGGATCATATTACATTTTTCTTTCATAATTTACCTTTGCGTCAATATTTATGAAACCTTTTTTCTGATGTTGTTAATCTTAAACAACCAGCAGCTCTTAATTGATTTTGTTAATTAAAATTGACATATGATATCCATTAGAGACAAATACAACCAGTATTGTACAACATAAATAGAGTTCATGTTACTAATTAAAACATAAACATACCTGAAAATACTTCTTGTTACTAGAGATTCTTTTTCCAAATGCGCTCTAGATCCAATGATGATGGCAAGGCAGTCGGAGACGAGCCCAGGCTGAGTGTTCACGTCACCCTTCACTAGTTCTCTGAGAGCCAGCTCCAGTTTAGTCAAGTCCTCAAACTTTGTGGCTCCGTCTGCATCTGCAAAAAGTACTGCAGCTCCTCTAGCACGTTGTATGCCCTGTAAAATAACATGTGTGTACTATAATTATATAATTATGTATATATATTTGGTGCAAGTGCGTGTCGTTGCATCAATGTGCAACTATTTGAGACTTCCTGTAATTGGCTCTATGCTTCTATTTAAGTTTCTATGTGCAATGTATTAGCTGTTGGTTCTCCTAAATAGATAAATAATTAAAAGAAAAGCTGTTAAGTATCAAAAGATTTATAATTGACTTTGGTTTCTGAAATTGTCACACATAAATAACACAATTTATACTGCTTATATTGAAATTTTAAGGCTGATTTAGACGAAGACAATTTTGAGACGCCTAAATGACGGCGCCAGTGATGACCGCACAGCACACCTCCGCCCGTTTAGACAATGACTATTTTCAGCCGCCTAAATCTCGCCGCCAGTGACCAGCAAGCCGTGTTTACACAGTGCTTTTTTCAGTACCAGTCATTAGTGGCAGCGAGAGACGCGGAGGGGGGGTCACTGGCGCCAAAAAATAGGCTCGTGTTCTATTCCGCGCCAGCGCTGGCATGCGGCGAAAAAATGGCGCGGAAAGTGTTTATACGGTGCCTTTTCGAGGCGCCGTAATTTAGGCGTCTCAAAATTGGCATCGTCTAAATCAGCCTTTTTATATAGAATAATTATTCTCTTCAGCAGGTAAAATAAACCCATAAAGTTCTCTCAATGTGTTTTCGTATATGTGAATTCTTATAATTTTGCTTTCAGATAGCTACCTGCTAATAAATAGAAAAAAACTTTTATATTTATTATTCTTTTATGAAACAGCACTCACCAGCCGTACAGCCCCGCCTTTGCCTCTATTTTTAACTAATTCTAGACATCTCACTTTTTCACTTCCATACTTAGCAGCATAGGACTGTGCCACTTCAACAGTCTTATCCTTACTGCCATCACTGACTACTATAATTTCGTATTTGTAAGAGGGATTATCCTTTAGCCGGTTTTCTAGGTGTTCCAACGCTTCATCAAGCATAGGAGGCACTGTGAAAAAAGGCAGATTATTGTTCAGTTCAATCATAATACATGATATGATTCTTTACATGGCCCAAGGTAGTTTCTTCCCAAGGTAAATATCAAACCAGGGTCTGTCACCGGTTAATCTTATTATTGAAATTGCTCCCTAAAAAACTTGTGGTTTCTACTTTGTGGTCAAAATTTATCGATTCAGATCTACGAAATAAAAGTCTTAAATCACAAGAAGAAAAACAATGTTAATATGAGTAACAGTGTTCATAATAAACTCTAATAGGTTAATTAGTATGGATAAAGGTTAACGGTTGCAACTGCACTGCATCAGAGACTCATGATATTAAAAGCTGGATAAAACGGCTTTTAAATAAGAACTAGTCAAGTATTTGTCAGTTATAGACACACATTTCATAGTTGTGCAGTGTTCATTAAAAATTTGGAAGAATATGGTTTGCAATAAAGTCAACATGAATGTTTAGAATAATATGTTTTTTTTTTATTTGATGGTTAAGGTAGGGCTTAACAAAGTCAACATGCTCACATCTCTCTTCCTCATTGTAGGCTGGCACTACAACACTCAAATTCATGCTGTAACACTCCTTGATTGATGGGAACTTTTGCTTGTTCCCTGACTTTGGGTCTTCATAACTTTCTTCTTCTTTGTATTGTTCTACGATTGGATATGGCTTTGTCATAATTAGGATTCCAATTGAAAGCTGAAATAAATAAAAATATATAGGTATAATAGTAACTCAGGTTTTAATATATTTTAAGCTTTTTTTATTGAAATAGCTACCAGACATGTCATGTTTCATTCCATGGATCGGGTTAAGAACATCCCGTAAGTACACGTATATGTTACTATTACTACATTACCCATTTCAGTAACAAAATGCCAACTATGCACTAAACACTTGACATAATTATAAATAAAGTACTTACAGTCCATGAGCTCTCAGGTTGCAATTTGGGTTTGGGTGGAAAATGAGAGATTCTTATCTGGATCGCGTAAGAGCGAGCGAGACTGGTATAAAAAACGAATTGCATTCAGACAGCTCACGCACTGGATAAACATAACACATTTTAACTATTCTCTTTGTACATTACATATAAGGTACATTGTAGTACTTACCAAAATTAACAGTGTTACAGCGGTTAAAACACCGTATAAGATAAAAAGCCATAATAAGGAAACTACGTCCATAGTAACGATCGCCGGGTTCCTAGATGTTCTGTTATATTCGTCTGTCGCTAAACTTATGTATCCAATTTGAGTAGTGGTGTAAGTTGGCTACGAATAGTAATGTTCAACTCAGACAGAAACATTCCGTGGTCAACAGAACTAAGCGGTGTGGTATGAATTTACAGTGATAGTGATAATGTAAACGAAGTTTATGTGAATTCATGAATTCAATGAATTGTGATATGACATGACACATGACGATGACGTGAGATGTGGTGACAGTTGACAGCCGTACTTCCCAATACGTTCAGAAATTTATACCACATTTTCAGATAGATAGATCTCATATAGATCTTTATTGCTCTCATATATAGTGTACAGAAGTCTATAACTAACATGACACTGAAAGGGCGATGAAATATTTTACAAAAACAGCTTAATAACTAATAAAGTTATGTTAAACAATATCAAGAAATATTTACATGCAGCTCGGGCGAATTATTGTTAGGGTGCTTGTACACGGAGCACGTGACTGTATCAAGTTTAGTAATGGCGTGGCTTACATGCGCTAGTAGTATGATAAGGCTTAAAGCATCATTTACCGACGTGCTATTGTACCTAGTACCTACTTACACAGTGCAGACCAGAAACAACTAAGATACGGGTTACTTCAATGCCTTAACAAGCGCTAGTTATTTGTTCTTTCTCTGATGAAGGTACTTGTATATCGTGCAAGTTGCTTACGCAAAATACAATAATTGCGCATTTCGCATATGTCCGAACCGAACCTGCACTGCACAACAGCACCCTATTTACGACTTTTTAACCGAAGAAAAACTTGATAGTGCGTCCCCTGTCCGCTAGCTAGGCCTAAAATTCGTCTTTAAATATATGATTATGATGCTCCTCGGAGCAGATGGCGCACGGTTCCCATAAATCCGTTCTGCTGCACAAGAAACCCGCAAGCGCTGTAGATTGTAAGGGTACTGGTAGGCACCGTTGCCGAGTTATTTGCACCGAGTACAAACAATCTTCTTATTCTTATAACCCTTAATTACATAAGATAAAATAAAAAAAAAAATATTAGAGGACAATCATACACAAATCGACCTAGTCCCAAACTAATCAAAGCTTGTACTATGGGTACTAGACGACGATATACATAATATATAAATACATATAAGATAACATCCATGACCCAATTTATATTAAAACTTATACTTATTATATTAACTTATAGAACTTTTATTTATATGAAAATACATAAACGTGTTTACTCACGTCGTAGAAGTCGAATAACGCTCGACGTGTTTCGAATCGGTAAGCGATTCATCATCAGGAGAGCCGATCAGTCGCGGCGACGGCCAACCGAACACAGAAAAATGTTCGGCTCTCCTGATGATGAATCGTGTACCGATTCGAAACATGTCGAGTGTTATTTGACTTCTACGAGTTCTACGACGTGAGTAAACCCGTTTATGTACTTATTTTAATATGTCTGAGACTCACGGTAGTTTTCTATGTAAAATAGCCTTACATTTAGTTTACGTTAGCAGACGTTACTGCTTTAACAAAAAATAAGTAAAATAGCCTTTATTTAAATTAAGTTTTCCTAATTGCAGATCTTGAGTTGGGTAGAGTAGGTTCCTAAGTAAATTGTCAATATCTGGTCGCTTTAGCAAAATGCTGTGCTGGGCAGCGTTCGGAAAGCTACGTCACATCTTATCGTCGAAAATTTTCCAGTGCCTAAAGATGAAGGTCTTCGAACAGTGCTAGTGATGTGATGACTTACGGAACTGAGACATGGTCGTTCACAATCGGACTCATAAGGCGGCTAAGGCTAAGAGTCACGCGACGTGCAATGGAAAGGGCTATGCCCGGAGTTTATTTGCGCGATAGAATCAGAATTGAGGATATCCGCAGAAGAACCAAGGTAACCGCCATAGCTCACAGGATTGCACGGTTGAAGTGGCAATGGGCAGGCCATGTAGCCCGGAGAATGGACGGCCGTTGGGCAGCAAAGTCCTAGAGTGGCGACCACGTATAGGAAAGCGCAGCGTGGGTGAGCCCCCGACTTGATGTACGGATGACCTCGTGAGGGTAGCGGGGAATCATTGGATGCGGTCTGCAAAGGATTGCACTTTGTGGCGAGTCATGGGGGAGGCCTATGTTCAGCAGTGGACGTCTGCGGTTGATAGATAGATCAGCAAAATGGATTTACAACCCGGTTACAATATCTGTGGACCTCGCTGCAATGTAAAGCCATCGACGCCAGGTCCACAGATATTGTAACCGGGTTGTAGTTTAATTGCATAGTTATATTGGAATTTTATCAATTAGAGTATTTAAGTGTTCCCGAATATATTTCTGTTATATTAATACCTACCTGTTGCAGTTGCTGAGGCTCTCCCTCCGCGCCTCCGGATTTTCATATACCTACACCCAGGTGGGGTAGGAAATACCACGTGGTGTCGCACTTCTTACAGGCGGGTAGGCCCTGATATAACGTATTAGAACTCTATCCGTCGCCATCCGCTCTCTGGTTCCGTCTATAGCCTCTTCGAGACAATTGCTATTTGCATTTGCTTATTTTATTTATTTGTAGATTATATATAGCACTCACTCCGCTCGAGCGCCAAAATATCTAGAATTAAATAAGTGTCCTTCATACCTTGTTTACTAATCTACCTACCATTTATTTTATTATAATATTTAAAGTAAATCAATTTTATTATTTTTATTTTATTTTTCAATAGCGTTGGCGTATGATTAATTAATACAAGGTACCTAAGGCTAGTTTTCCAAAGAAGCAGAGCGGAGAAAACTGTTCAGAACGCATCCAAACTGACGTCACCACCGACGTCTTCAGCCGAAGCACGAAGATCGCCGATCATCGGGCCCTTCGGGTACAACCGACACCGGCCGCCTTCAACGGTCAATTTTAAACCATCCTTGGAACGACCAACACTCTGTATTTCTGATTTTGACAATATATTAATTTAAGTTAAAGTTAAATAAAATATTCTTATTGAATATCCACCTAGGCTATTCGCGAATACACTATAAAGGAACCTAGGCCTCAACAAAACTAACCAATCAGGCTGCGTCTTTGTGGAGCCCAAAAAAAGTGCATTTGAATCTGAGGGAGGTGATTGGTCCATTTTACACATCTCCGCTCCGTTCCGTTCCGGTGGAGGCAGCCTAGAGTCAAACCACGCTCTCTTCCAAGCAAATGAACTGTCAAACCATAGAAACTGACTCACTTTGTACGGTTTGACAGTTCATTTGCTTGTAAGAGTTAGCGTGGTTTGACTATATCATCGAGTTTCAGGATAAAATAAAACAAATAACCTAAAATGTAACATATTATTTACTTAATTATATGTACGTAACAATATTTTTTAATTAACATTAATTAGCCTTA
Organism: Apotomis turbidana; assembly: GCA_905147355.2. Taxonomy (NCBI): domain Eukaryota; kingdom Metazoa; phylum Arthropoda; class Insecta; order Lepidoptera; family Tortricidae; genus Apotomis; species Apotomis turbidana. Next base: position 22,732,712 of record LR990286.1, read on the forward strand.
ATTAGTAATTAACTTTTTCACAAAATATTCTGATTTATTGTTCTCTAAAGTAAAACTTTTAAAGGATTGACGCATTATATTCAAGTCTCTTATAAGTAGCATTTCTACGTGGATATTTACAATATCACGTTTCGTCGGCCAGATTCTACCTCTGGTTCCATCAAGCTGCTTGGGAGTTGCTTTAAGGGGTCTAATCTATTCTTAGAACTATATTGTATCTATATCAATATTATTGTAATACAATTACTTATTCCTCTTTGATGTTAATATTTCACAGTAAAAAATCATGAGTAATATTTATTAAATGACAGGTATTTACGTACCTACTTATATAAATATAATGAAATGATAATGATCGTTTACTTATAATAGCATTTTGTTCAAACGACACCTATAAAGTGCACAAGCCAGCCAGTGCCACCGTTGTTCATGTTCGTAGTAAAGACGATTTTGACGTAGTTGTCATCGCCAGTATAGTCTGCCGGAGTCTCATCACAGAAAGTCGATATCAAGTCTCCGTTTCTTTTAACCAGTTTTACGTAGTTCTCGTTGCATGCAACACCCAAATCGAACACCGAAAAATGTAATCTTATTTTAGTACCCACAAGTGTTTCCAACTCCCATTCACACGTGTTCGTCTGGCGGTAGGTGGTTGGATACAGGGGACTCGTCACTTGTCCATATTCATTTTGCAGTTTCCCACCGCAACCTGGACCTTTGTTCGTAATTATATAATTTAAATCATAGCCAACACGATCACCATCCTTTTGGTAGTTATGCAGGAGAAGGTATCTACCGGTTGAAAACAATGCTACATCAGAGTCGTACTCTCCAGCAATTTTAACCAAACTCCTCGCGCTAGTCTTATCCCCATCGAACACTTCCAGGAAGACTTCATCATTCCAATAATCAGGAGAAACATTTATGAAATACGCATTTATAGTATAATTTTCAGGAGCAGTGATAAGCGTATAACAATGTTTTTCTCCAGTTCTCTCGATGTCACCGCGAACAGATATAATGCGACCTTGCGGCTCAGTGTAGTTTCTACCACAGAAGCCGACGTATACTACTTCTATTTCAAAGCCTTTATGTTGTTTTGAATCAGAATCGGGTGAAGTAATTAGATTTATAACTGCAGCGGCATAAAAATAATAATCAAGTGAACTTTGGATGCCACAAAGCTGCAGTTCTTTCGGTACAGTTATCGAGTCTTCGAAATAGTATGGTGATTCAAATATCTCTCTGTTTCCATGTTCGTGAATATATTCTGTGCCGAGAGTAATGTTTCGTGGTAAAGTTCGTCCAGATATAATAAACTTATCCCTATTGCATTGATTTCTATCTGGGTCGCTAGGTTGTAGATCAAGATTATTAATTCTAACATGAAGTGGCCTGTACATTTGAGATGAGACGAGGTCGTAAGCGCAATTCAGCCCCCGGGGAATGGATCCTGATTGGTATCCTGGAGACCGTATAACTTGTTTTTCTGTAGATACCGTAAAGGTAGTCTGACCACATATATTTGGAAGGGTACTTAAACGAACTTTGAATCCTGAACTGTTTATTTCACCGTCGGTTGAGAGCGTGATACTCATTTGATTTCCGGAAGATGTGACGTCGGACGGCGTTGTATGGCCACAATAAATGCCGATTTGAGAACTGTCTGGATTTAACCCGTCTTTAACTTCAACAAAATCGCAATCGCATTTGCTGTACCCTAAGGCCGTTTGGTTTACGTTGTCACAAGGAGATATATGGAAATTTAAGAATTCTACTTTGATAACTCTGTCGTCTGGCGCTCGGATGGACCAGTGGCAATTTAAGAAATTTTCGTAGACGCTACTGCCACCTATAAGTGGAGATGTTATTGTATGGCTCAACGTTTCAGTTAGGTTAATATGTCCACCGCAACCGACGGATTCGGTGTAGCTAAAGAAAACCCCAGCTTTGAATCCCTCGTAACTGACACTTCCATCCGTTACAAAGTGCATTAGCATTTTGTTGCCTGTGCTTCTGAAAACGGGATTTTCATTTTTAAGGAAGCCGCAAGTTTTGGCTATACGATTGTTATAATCTATTATATTTCCATTATATAATTCTACGTAATCGTAAGAACAGGAGCGCCCTTCAATTCTCAGTGTGATGAATTTGATTACGACAATTTTATTAGCAGGAGCTTCGATCAACCACGTGCAATTCATATCTCTATCATAATTAAAACCTTCGCCCGATGATATGACGGTAGGTTCTGTAATTTTTCCACCGCACGAATAAAACGAATAAGATAATTTAAAACCTTTTCTTTGGATGTACCTGTCGGTTTTAAAATGAACACCCACTTTGTCTCTGAAACGTGAGGGTGTCGGTTTCTCAGATCCACAATATGTGGTGTCATCATAATAAGCAGATATAGTAACGTTGTCATAGGAGCAATCAGGATATGTTCCTTCGAGATCAAATTCCAGGAATTTTAATGCAATCTTTTGGCCTGGAGCTGTGATTTCATAGCTACAATCTAATGATGGCATGTAATCACCTGGAAAACCAGGGCTATATAATATTTGCTCTTTTTCTTTTGCCTTGTATTTGCCTCCACAAATTGGATTCCACTGAGCCATAAATCCATCCAAGTTAACTTCGCCGTCAGTCCGTAAAACGACTTTCATTTTGTTGTGCGTGGAGTTGTACACCGGTGGAAGATTTCGGCCACACAAGCGAGCCAGTTCTGTGTATGTGTCGTCGTCCCAGTCGTAAATTATAACCATATCCTTTGTGCAATTAGGTGTGTCCTCTATAACAAACCGGTCTACAAATTGCAAAGATACTCTATTGCCTAAGTTGGCTTCTATATCCCACGTGCATTCTTGATTTTCAATGTAAGGTTTAGGATGGTTAGGAGATGAAAAGGTTCTGTCGTACCTAGTAAGATATCCCCCACACTGATGATTAACAGTTTCTGCGGTAACTTTTATCGAAGTTTCGTTTTTAATATTAGAATGGTATTGAATATAAATTTCCCTAAACGACAGAACTAAATCGCTAGTTTGCATCCTGTCCTTACAATAGTTCCCGATGTCGGGATGAGTACCTTCAGACCCCTGACTAATCTTAATGAATTCATCTGAGCAACCTAATTTAAATGTACCTTCGAGTTTGATTTTGATCCTGTTTCCCGCTTTTATAATCCAAGCGCAGTCTAATGTATCGTTATAATTATTCGGGACGTTCAATATATTAACCGACCCTTCTCCTACTACTACTACTATTCCACCACAAGGCTGTAATTTCCAATCCAAATGAAAGAAAAGGGACGCGTCTTTATTTTGCGTCGCTTTTAAGTCCATGGCATTCGATGGTATTCGGAATTGTGCTTCATTATTACCGCAAAATTCTCTAGAGAATACGACACTTTTATCATTTAAGATAGCACTTATTCTTAGTTTGGAATCGCTATAGCGACACCGAGTTCTTGTTATGGATGAATTGACTTTAACGTTGACGAACACAGTATTGTACTCGTATGTAATGTTGTTACTGTCTTCATCTTGATTCACGACTCCAAGTCCACGATAGCTCCAGTGACAAGAGTAAGAACGCTCCAGAGAAGGCGAAGAGAGCTCACCATTGTTACCCGTCAGAGGGCCACCACACAATGCCAGTTGATCAGAGCTGAATTTGGCTTTGAATCTATGTTGAGAAGACAAGGGCGACAACCACACGTAAATACCTAATACATTTCCAGAAGATTCAAAAACTTTATTTGCTGGATTGTAATCCTTATTGGATATACTTTGGATTAATGTCTGAAAATGGTTGTCATTGTAAATGCCTATTCTGTGGGAATCCGTTCCAAGGTCATAGTCTTCGATTTCCAAGCGTACGCGTCTGGAAGTATCAGGGACAGTGATGAACCAATAGCAATAGTGCATTGTGGTTTTACGAGGGTACCCGGGAGTACTTATGTAGCCTTGGGGTGTGGTAATACTACCTCCACACATGGGTCTGGAGGAATTGAAAGTGATACGAAATCCTTTCCTTTCAGAGTAAAAGTAATTGGCTTTTTTGCCAACATAATATTTAATTATCACCTCGTTAGAAGATGTTTCGATGGGTGTATAATCTTCTACGTCCTCGTTGCAGAATGTTTTGACAGTATTATTCTGGCCAGTACCATCTTCAACAGTGACTTTAGTGGCACATAATACTTCAGATTCAGGTAGATCCATGTCTTGTGGTTTAATTTGGAATACATGACCGGGATAGCCCGTTATACGCCATTCACATACTGTGCCCTCGCTAAGTGGCGGCAAGTGTGGGTATCCGGGGGATGAGACTTCTCCAGTGTTGGCAACTATTGTCCCACCACAAACGTCGATGGAGACGTTAGCTTTTAGACCACGGTTTGGTACGTCACTTTGAGTGATATATTTAATATAGAGGCCATTGCTACTTGATTTGATGGATCCTGGTTTTTCATTACAATATCGTCCTTTGAGAGGCGCTAAACTCGATAAACCATCTCTAACCTCTAGGACCTCTTTAATACATTCATAGTCCGGTTTTAGATCGAATTCAGCGAAATCTACTCTGAGTATTTCTCCAACAGGACCGCTGAAAATCCAAACACACTCGGAATACGGCAAGGGAATAGAAGGGAAGTTAGGAGTGGTAAAGACCTCCCAGCTGTGTTCAGGATCCAGTTTGGAAGTTACTCCACATTCAATGTTTTTTTCTTCATAATGCAACCTAAATGTTTGCAATGAGCCTTGGTTTCGAATACTTTCATAACTCACAAAGAGAGCGTTACTTGAGGTCTCCATGTCCACAAGTTTTTCATGAGTGTATCCGCAAAATTTACCATTTCCTAGCAAAGGTGCTTCCACTGAATCTCCGTTACGAACAGTAACGTATCTATAACATTCGTTGTCTCTATTGGTAATATTAAAATGCAGAAATTCAAATTTTATTACGCGACCTGGCCGAACTTTGATCCTCCATTGGCATATAACACTAGGTCCAAATCGCAAGGGTGCTAAGTCTTGCAAAGTGTTTCCGATTTCGCCGGAGGGCTCCGATATATGACCACCGCACCTTGAAGAGACTTGAGCACGGAAACCATTTTCAGTCATTGAATAATCGGTCCTGAAAACCAACTTCATGAATGTAGTATCTACGATAATGTTTTGAGCTGCTGTATTTGTGCATATCGATTCTTTAATTGGTTTCCATTTCATACCTGTGTCAGAACCGTATACCGAAATGTAGTCTGCAAAGCAGTTTGGTCTTTCTTCAAGCTGAACGTCTAGAAAATTTATACTAACATGTTGACCGGGTGTAGACTTATACACCCATTCACACTTTAAATTATCACTGTATGGCAACGGGTAATTTGGAGATTTTACAGTCACCGTTTGCCCTGGTTGTATAATTTGAGTTTCATTTGATCCACAGTTTATATGTTCTTCTTCTTCTACGCTCTCACTAGAACTATCGCTTTTTGCCCACCGAAGGTGGAATAAAGAACCAGTGTTCGAATTGTCTAATTTAAGCTTTATAAAAGCAACGTTTCTGGATGTTTGGATTTCTTTGGGGCCGTTATGCAATATACCACAAAGCTCTTGTAAAATTGAGGATGTATCGTCATACCCGTCGTAAATAATTAATTGATTGGTGCATTCAGATCCATACGTATGTATTTCTAGGCGATCCACAATCAGGGATATAGATTCTACTGCATCCGTCGTCATAATTCTCCACGTGTACTCACCTGTTCCGTCGTATGAAGAAGGGTACAGTGGAGAGGAAATCTCGCCGTTATCTAAACCAGTGATTTCATTTCCGTGAAGAAAACCGTAATGCATAAGAAAACCTTTGCCAGCATTCTTGTTGTCACTATGGAATTTCATATATATTCTTGATGCCGAAGTCGTATTTGTAGGTATCGTGTTTCCACAATATACACCGATAAGGCGTCCTGCTCCCGAATTTTCACGCAATTCGAGATAGTCTTCATTGCAACCTTCAGAGAACTCCAACTCAAACTTTTCAAACATAACGTAAACTCTGTTACCTGGCGATGTGCTGAGGATCCATTCACAATCTGCACTGCCAGGATATGCTAGAGGATAGTTAGGGGAAGCTATAGTTCCCTCTTCTGATGTAAATGATCCTCCACAGGCGTTATTCAAGGTTGTATAATGGGCGGAGAAACCACCAGTAATATTGTTAGTATACGAGCCTAGCTTAATGGTAAGAGCACTTCCTTGACTCACGATCATTTGAGGGACTTTATTTCCACAATATTCGCCAATGACGGGTCCGTTTTCGTCATTGCCTTCGAAGATTCGTAGGTAGGAAGAAGGGCAATTGTTGTTACTTACAGTGTCGTAATTTTTAGGAATGGAAATGTGAGTAATAGTAAGGGTGATTTTTTGGTCTAGTTTTGGCGCTACTAAAGTCCATGTACAGCTTTGGATTGAATGATTTAGATATTTATCACTAGTAATAATACCGTCGTACTGGGCAGTGATAAGTGCTCCGCATATCATCGAGAAATTGGCTTTAAAACCTTTGGATGTTCCAAAACTGTCAGAAACAAATTGAAGGGCTAATCGATTCGCTTTTGATATATATTGTGTGATTTTGGACTTAGGACATATTATTTGAGAATAGTTTTTGCTCAACACATTTAGATCTTCATAAATTTTGATGAAATCATGGCAGTCTTCGTCATCTCCAGCATCGGATGAGTATAAATCAATATCTAGGAAATTTATCTTAATCCGGTGATATTTAGGGACTCCTAGTTGCCAGATACAGTTTGTATTGGTGTCATAATTTTGAGGATAATTTTTAGAGGTTATTAATCCCGTCAGTGAATCTATTCTACCGCCGCATCCAGTGCGATAAGCGTCGAAGTGACCCGTGAAGAAAGCTCCCCTAAGACTGGACTTCTTGATGTACCGAACCAGCATTATGTTAGTGTTGGACTGGATCGTCGAAGGTTGGCGACGGCACAGTTTTGTGATCAGCGGAGAGTTCTTAGTCTTCCCGCTATAAATTTCAATAGCGTCATTTGTGCAATTATTGGTCTCGGTTAAATATATATCTGTAAAAGTGATTGATATACTTTTCCCTGCTGCTGCTTCTATTATCCATTCGCATTCCATCTCTTCGTCGGATATTTCGTTTTTATCTGACGATAATGTTCCGTATGATTTTTGGATAAGTCCACCGCATCCGTTTCTGACCCACTCTAAGCGAAAGCCGGTGTGTGGTGAAATAGGGTTAGTAACAAATTTTATCTGTATAACATTACTCTTAGAAGTAAATGCAGCCGGAATTGTTGAACCACATAGATGTTTAGAGAAGGCGCTGTCGGGTAGTTGCCTAATTTGTAGATAATCTTGATCGCAAGTTTCCATATTGGCCATAAGTCTCTGTCTTACCCAGCCCGATATGTAAATTGTGTGAGGTATGTACCGTATACTTTCAAAGATATCAAAATGAGTATAAGTAACATTGACTCGGTGGCCTTTAGGCACTGTAATAGTCCACAGGCAGTTCAGATTAGAGGGATAATTGCCTGGAAAATCAGGGCTTTCAATAATCCCGTAACTACCTGTTATATTGTTGTTACATATTGTATTATAATTTAAATAAAACCCTTTGCTACCAACATATACATCTGAACGAAATTTGATGAGCGCATAATTAGAGGAGGTAACTATTCTTCTGTTCAGGCTGGGTGACATTTCACAGTATCTTCCTAAACTAGGATCGTTGTTCGTACGCCCGTCGAATACCTCTACATAATCATCTTTACAATTACGTGTTCGTTCCAAATCTAAATCGGTAAAGGTTATTTGAATACGTGAGCCAAAGCTTGTAACAATTTTGTAAAAACATTCTGCGTTATCGTTGTAATTCTGTGGATAGTTCGGAGAGGATATTGACCCAGAAGAGCTAGTGAGAGTGCCACCGCAGCCAGTTATCGTTCCGTCCCATTCAATTTGAAATCCTCGACCTTGTAAATAGTTGTCAGAATGAAAATGAAGAGAAATCGTGTTGCTAAGAGATTTTATAATCTTAGATTGGAATCTTCCACAATATTTTCCTACTGCAGGCGAGTTTGGCGAAGCTCCGTTTTTAATTTCTAAGTAGTCTCCGCGATTACAGGATCCCCGCAGGGGTGGTTCTAGGTCGAACTGAGATATGTTTAGCATGATTTGTTGGCCGGCAGGAACCGAAATAGTCCATGTGCAATCACGGTTTCTTTCATATACCTTAGGCCACCCAGGTGAATACACGTATCCATGAGTCTTGATAAAATATCCGCCACAATGTTGTTTTGCATCTAGGAAGGAATATAGCACGGAAAAACCGGATGATCGGACACTGGAATCAGAGCGAAACTTTAGCATTAAACGATTCGTTGTAGACGTTAGGGCAGGCGGCATTGTCGAGCCGCAGTATCTCTGTAGGCTATTTTCTGCATTATTATCATCTATTTCCAAAATTTCAAGATAATCACTATCGCATTGCGGCATATCTTCTAAGTCAAATCTATTCCATGTTAGCTTTATGTGAAATCCTGCAGGCGCTATTAAAACCCAAGCGCAGGATTGGTCGTGTTCGTAAGTCGCACCGTTAATTTTGGGGTGGTTAATGAGTCCAGTGGTGTCTCTGTAAATTCCTCCACATTGTGTGTCGATCGTCGTATAGTTCGCGTAGAATCCAGTACCAGAGACACTCATGTCAGAACTAAACCGGACATACATGTAATTATGAGTGGATGTTATTGAGGGTGGTGTATGTTCGGAGCCTCCGCAAAATCTGCCCAACGATGTCGCGTTCCCGTCAGGTCCGTCGTAGATTTCGACGTTATCGTAGCGGCAATTGTAATATAAGTTGTCCTCGATGTCAAAATCATGGAAATTTAATTGAATTGCTTTACCGGGAACAGTGCGGAGGATGTACTCGCATACTCGAAGGGCTGGGTAATTATTGGGATATCCTGGCGATTTAATGACCCCGCTATCCCCGACTATTGTGTGTTGGCAAACGGATTCATATGTTATTTTGAAACCCCCGGAAGCTATGTTGTAGTCGCTTTTGAACTTCATAAATAGAGTATTAGATGAAGATACAAATGGCAACTTTGGATACGTATTGCCACAGAATCTGCCATAAAGTCTCGAGTCTGGTGAAGGTCCATCATAAATTTTAAGATAGTCATATTTACAGCGTAATGATTGCTCCAACGCAAAAGATACGAAAGTTATTTTAATTCTTGTATCTGGATCTGTTTGAATTTTGTAGTCACACAGTAAATTATGCAGATATTTGCCGTTAAATGATGGTGAAACAATTTCGCCTCTGTCAGAGGTGTACAAACCGCCGCAACCAGGGACGCCTTCTATCGGGGCATATGAAATTTGAAAGCCTTTTCCTGCTCCGTACGCGTCAGAATGGAAGTGAATCATTATATCCGAGCCAGCCGACTGGACGGGCGCCGGCTGAGTCGAGTTGCAATATCGACTGATTAGCGGATCACTGCTGTATTCTCCGTCATAAATAGCTATGTAGTCAAAACTACAATTCGAATGGGCTTCTATGTCAAGCTCAAAGAAATGCAATTGGATTCTTTTGTTAAAATCGGTTTGTAAGTGCCAGTAACAATCTCTGTTCGGGGGATACTTGCCGGGTGAACCCGGGGAACTGATGCGTCCGTGTTTCTTCGCATCTATCTCCCCGCCACAAACAGGAGGTATGCTATTCCAATGTAAAGCAAATCCATCTTTATTAATTGAACTATCAGATCGGAACCAGAAGTATAAGTAATTATGGCTAGATATGATGTTACCTCCTTTAGGAAATTCTGTTCCACAAAATCTACCAATAAGTTGACTGGCCGAGCTGCGACCGTCGTGAATTTGTAAGAAATCATAATTGCAGTCCGGGTTTGGTTCTAAATTGAATTTACTAAAAGTCACATTAATAACTTTGTCAGGAACAGTACGAATTACCCAAGCGCACTTGGAATCGTGTGTATAAGTAGTATTGTGTAAAGGATAGTAAAGGCTACCTTCTTCGTTGTCCAGGATGCCGCCGCAGGACTTGGCCGGAGTGTCGCACAGCTCGCCGGTGTACTGCGCCGAACATTCACATCTGAATCCTCTCGCCAGAGTGGAGTCCTGCCGGCAGACGCCTCCGTTGTAGCAGGGGTTGCCGGCGCAGCGGTCGGCCGACGTGTCGCAGTGAGGGCCACCGTAACCGTCGAAACAAATACAAGTGTAACCTAAGTGTAGAGGGTGGCATCTTCCGTGCACGCATGGATTGTCTTCACAGTGCTGTGTAGAATTACCACCAGTAGAAACGTAGCAGCCGTGGGGCCCGACGCCGTCGCCCGCCATGCCCGCGGGACACACGCAGGGACTCGTCTGACCGAGGAATCCAGGGTTGTCGATGCATTGCGCCGCGGGATGGCATCCGCCTCGGTTGATGCTGCACGTTCCTCTCCAGCTGCAGGTGACTCCGTCTCCAAGGTAGCCAGGTGGACAATTTCCGCATATACGGGAACCGATGGTATTGTGGCATGAAACTAAAGGACTGCAACCACCGTTTGGAATCGTCATACATTCGTCGATGTCAGTGCAGACGTAGCCGTCGCCTTCGTACCCGGGCGGGCAGGGGCCGCATCTAAATGAGCCCGGGGTATTAATACAACTGACTCTCGGATTAACAGAGCAGTGCGGCCCATGACTGGGGTCGCATTCGTTGATGTCTATTAAGCAGGCGGAACCCGTGTCGTTCTGCGTCCACCCTTGATTACAGATGCACGTGATGCCCGTCCCCGTAGTTACCCCGACGCACGTGCCGTGTCCGCACATCTCGTAGTTACCGCCGGAGCAATCCTTCTGTTTTCTGGTACAGTGGAGACCATACCAGCCGAATTTACATTGACATTCATATGACCCGGGTTTATTGACACAGGAGGCACCATTCTGGCACCCCAAGTCCGTTCCAGCAAAGTTGCGGCATTCGTTGACATCGACGTCGCAATCGTTTCCTTCCCAATTCGATGGACACAGACAGTGATAGCCTCCCAACAGCGTTAAACAGGTGCCGCCATGTTTGCATGGATTTGATTGGCATTCATCTCTCGTCATATAAGCGATTTGAGCTTCCAGATGAGAAATTCTCGTGTTGAATCTGTTTATTCTCCTCCAAAGTAAAGACACATTGCTTTGAACGTTACCCGGCGAGATGGTATCACGTGACTCTAAGTCTTCTATTCTGCGAATGATATCTAAGAGTTCAATACTGTTTCTTGGCGCAGGATCGGAGGGCACACCGCTGGAACTACTCCTGTTGATAGCGAGCAGATCAACTGTACCGATGAACACGCTCGACTTGGGACCGTTGGGGAGTAGATATATATTTTTGTCCAAAGCCGGCTGCAGGATCAAGTCGCCGTCTGATGTCTTGATTTTGGGTCTGTCTTCATACACTTCACAGTCGAGGTGCACAAACCAGACGGTTAAAAAGAGACATTGTATAAGTAGGGTGGACATGTTGTCCAGAGTGGTCGGTGTAGCCGCTCTGACTGACGATCCGCTGCCCGTTGCCCGGTACCCGCGCAGGGGGCGTTTCCCACCTGCTGGTACTGATTCAATCATGGATCCGCCCCTTGCTGATAAGAACAGGCCATGTGGTGCTGAATACAAGCAGAGAACAAAACTTATGGAACTTTACATTGGTATTCATATGGATGTAACTGACACTGGGCAACGTTTTATTTGGACTGCCCCGTATTTTGATAAGGCTAGAAGCTTCATGTTGCATTTAATTGCATTACCTAACTAGGTATAGGTTTCGACGACACCATCGATCCTAATTAGACAGTTATGCAAGAAAAAATATTCACTGACAATTATTGAACAAAATTAATTCCGAATCGATTATTTGCAATAACTTACAAACAAAGGATCATATTTTATTTCCAATTTTCTTCCCTGAACCATTTTTTTTTTTAATTTTCGCTTCAATGTAAACAATTAATTTACAAAGGAGCTTATACCACCTTATTCGTCTTTTAGTAAATTAAAATACATACAGACAGGCAAGGGTAGGTAAGCGCGCCACACAGGATAAGCGCACTTACCATAAAAAATGTAAAAACCGGCCAAGAGCATGTCGGGCCACGCTCAGTGTAGGGTTCCGTAGTTGCTTATCCGTCTGGAAGTCAACTTACGTCCTTTTAAGAAAATTATGATTTATGACATTTTTCGATAACTCAAAAACGGCTCGATCGATTTTGTTCAATATAGTTTTCATTGAAAGTACTTATAAGGCCTCATGTTCATGAATTTTTCCATAATTTTTTGACCCGTGGTTGAAAAGTTAGAGGGATGAGAGGGGGGGTGGGGCTATTTTTTAAATTTTCGGAGCGAATATTTACAAAACTACTGACTTTATCAAAAATAATGTTTGGAGACCCCTATTATTATCAAAAGAACTATTCAACGACACCCCACACACTAGTGTTGAAACGAAAAAAAAAATCACCCCCACTTTAGTGTACCCGAAAAAAAAATTTTTTTTTTAGTTTTTATTTTACCGTTTTGTCGGCGTGATACATACCCATACTCATACCAAATTTCAGCTTTCTAGTCCTAATGATCACGGAGCTAAGCCGCGGACGGACAGACGGACATGGCAAAACTATAAGGGTTCCTAGTTGACTACGGAACCCTAAAAACCTACTTGGGCGCATAAAGCAATTAAAAACGAATGAATAAAAACGACCGTTTACAACAGGTACAAAAGTTTTATTTAAAATCTCCATGTTATCAGTCGATTTTAGATACATTAAAAATACTTATTTTCAAACTAGCTGCGCCCCGCGGTGTTACCCGCTCATTCCGTGAAAACACTACATTTTCTCGAGATAAAAATTTGCCTGTGTTAATCCAGGCTGTCAATTACCTCCTTACCAAATTTTCATAAAATTGGTCTGGCCCTTTAGGCGTGAAGAAGTAACAAACATACAAACACACTCACAAACTTTCGCCTTCATAATATTAGTCTGCTAATCTTTAACTGTACAAAATAAAAATAAGTTGGTAAACATTTATGGGTGGGTGTACGTGTTAATTAATGTGTTTTTTTTTACTATAATGTCAAGCGGAACTGTTACAGATATGGTGAATAATGTTTAATCATCGTATTCTGTCGAATAAGTTCGCGTTTAAGTACTTCTGTCAATAAGCTACTGAAAAAATATATATAAAAACGAGCTTCGCCGACAAAACACGACAGCATAATTTTATTCTGTTATTTTATTACTCTTATCCCATTTGACCTTAAAAGTTATTCTAATCTATACATTCTTGAAAATATAGGTAATTGGTACATTAGCTTTAGAGAAGAACAAAATAAGAAATTTGGCAAGATTTTAATCAAAACCAAATGAAATTACATATTTACGATGTATTTTTTACACAATTTAAACATAACACTTGAATTTACATAAACTTACTATAATTTTCAACTGCTTGCTGCCGGTACTCTTAACACTATGATAATTATAATTAAATTAAAATTATATACACACGTATGTTACATTTGTTAGTTCTAATTTACGACGTTGCGGAAAAAAAGTTGCTAACTTAAATCTATAGAGGCACACACAGTGAAATAGCACCAAACTGAAGTTCACGATATTCGTAAATCATCGTATTGCTACGCGCCTCGGGGTGGGGCGGTTCCATCACCGTACCGTCGGGTGAGGTAATACTTTCGTACCATATATGGGCAGGATATGTAGCAAAAGTATTCTCACATACGTAATTAAAATATGCGGTCCAAGGGATAGATACAATGCCCTCTTAAACACGTAATTAACTAATAGAAGACTGTCTAGGGACCAATTTGTGCGAATTCCCTTTACAAAATAATATTTCGAGCATGGTATGAAGATACTCGTAACAACCAATTATTGCCCAAATTTATCTTTCCTCACTTATAATACATAGAGTTAGTCAAATAGTTAGATTTTTACAAGTACAGTGAAAACAGTCATATTCATATTCACTTATCAATTAACATAGCAACATCTGGGAGTACCTAGTCTATATCATTCGTAATTTTATCTTTCGGACGATCAAATACTAAATATTGTCACGTACCAATATTTACGTTGTGCGTGATTACTGATTGATATACGAGCTTGATGTAAGGTTGAACTGAGTCCCTTTATTTTGAACGTCTAATAGGTGTTAAACGGTCGAGATAAATGGACTAAACTTGTTCTACCGGGTATAAATACATCAAATACGAGATTTGTATCGTGCGGTCGCACGAGGTAGGAGTAAACGCGGTACTCGTGCCTTATATTAAAAATAAAATACTATAAAATTAGTTCGATTCGTGTTATACGTTTTTATGGCACTAGTATGTCGTTCGTGTCTCGACCGAGATCGTTAGCAATTTTGGAGGAATACTCACGGCAAACTTTAGATTTTCTTCGAAACCGTTTCCGTTCTGTCCCTCGACCACAAATAACTCGACGTCATCGAGCTAATTGATCACGAAATTGGTTCATGGCGCGGTAGTGGTCCCGACCTTGTCGGTCACAGCCCCCGGTGTCAGTACATGGCGGGGTCGGGCGAGGGCGGCGGCGGCCGGTTCATGGCGCGGTAGTGGTCCCGACCTTGTCGGTCACAGCCCCCGGTGTCAGTACATGGCGGGGTCGGGCGAGGGCGGCGGCGGCCGGTTCATGGCGCGGTAGTGGTCCCGACCTTGTCGGTCACAGCCCCCGGTGTCAGTACATGGCGGGGTCGGGCGAGGGCGGCGGCGGCCGGTTCATGGCGCGGTAGTGGTCCCGACCTTGTCGGTCACAGCCCCCGGTGTCAGTACATGGCGGGGTCGGGCGAGGGCGGCGGCGGCCGGTTCATGGCGCGGTAGTGGTCCCGACCTTGTCGGTCACAGCCCCCGGTGTCAGTACATGGCGGGGTCGGGCGAGGGCGGCGGCGGCCGGTTCATGGCGCGGTAGTGGTCCCGACCTTGTCGGTCACAGCCCCCGGTGTCAGTACATGGCGGGGTCGGGCGAGGGCGGCGGCGGCCGGTTCATGGCGCGGTAGTGGCGGTAGTGGTCCCGACCTTGTCGGTCACAGCCCCCGGTGTCAGTACATGGCGGGGTCGGGCGAGGGCGGCGGCGGCCGGTTCATGGCGCGGTAGTGGCGGTAGTGGTCCCGACCTTGTCGGTCACAGCCCCCGGTGTCAGTACATGGCGGGGTCGGGCGAGGGCGGCGGCAGCCGGTTCATGGCGCGGTAGTGGTCCCGACCTTGTCGGTCACAGCCCCCGGTGTCAGTACATGGCGGGGTCGGGCGAGGGCGGCGGCGGCCGGTTCATGGCGCGGTAGTGGCGGTAGTGGTCCCGACCTTGTCGGTCACAGCCCCCGGTGTCAGTACATGGCGGGGTCGGGCGAGGGCGGCGGCGGCCGGTTCATGGCGCGGTAGTGGCGGTAGTGGTCCCGACCTTGTCGGTCACAGCCCCCGGTGTCAGTACATGGCGGGGTCGGGCGAGGGCGGCGGCGGCCGGTTCATGGCGCGGTAGTGGTCCCGACCTTGTCGGTCACAGCCCCCGGTGTCAGTACATGGCGGGGTCGGGCGAGGGCGGCGGCGGCCGGTTCATGGCGCGGTAGTGGCGGTAGTGGTCCCGACCTTGTCGGTCACAGCCCCCGGTGTCAGTACATGGCGGGGTCGGGCGAGGGCGGCGGCAGCCGGTTCATGGCGCGGTAGTGGTCCCGACCTTGTCGGTCACAGCCCCCGGTGTCAGTACATGGCGGGGTCGGGCGAGGGCGGCGGCGGCCGGTTCATGGCGCGGTAGTGGTCCCGACCTTGTCGGTCACAGCCCCCGGTGTCAGTACATGGCGGGGTCGGGCGAGGGCGGCGGCGGCCGGTTCATGGCGCGGTAGTGGTCCCGACCTTGTCGGTCACAGCCCCCGGTGTCAGTACATGGCGGGGTCGGGCGAGGGCGGCGGCGGCCGGTTCATGGCGCGGTAGTGGCGGTAGTGGTCCCGACCTTGTCGGTCACAGCCCCCGGTGTCAGTACATGGCGGGGTCGGGCGAGGGCGGCGGCGGCCGGTTCATGGCGCGGTAGTGGTCCCGACCTTGTCGGTCACAGCCCCCGGTGTCAGTACATGGCGGGGTCGGGCGAGGGCGGCGGCGGCCGGTTCATGGCGCGGTAGTGGTCCCGACCTTGTCGGTCACAGCCCCCGGTGTCAGTACATGGCGGGGTCGGGCGAGGGCGGCGGCGGCCGGTTCATGGCGCGGTAGTGGTCCCGACCTTGTCGGTCACAGCCCCCGGTGTCAGTACATGGCGGGGTCGGGCGAGGGCGGCGGCGGCCGGTTCATGGCGCGGTAGTGGTCCCGACCTTGTCGGTCACAGCCCCCGGTGTCAGTACATGGCGGGGTCGGGCGAGGGCGGCGGCGGCCGGTTCATGGCGCGGTAGTGGTCCCGACCTTGTCGGTCACAGCCCCCGGTGTCAGTACATGGCGGGGTCGGGCGAGGGCGGCGGCGGCCGGTTCATGGCGCGGTAGTGGTCCCGACCTTGTCGGTCACAGCCCCCGGTGTCAGTACATGGCGGGGTCGGGCGAGGGCGGCGGCGGCCGGTTCATGGCGCGGTAGTGGTCCCGACCTTGTCGGTCACAGCCCCCGGTGTCAGTACATGGCGGGGTCGGGCGAGGGCGGCGGCGGCCGGTTCATGGCGCGGTAGTGGTCCCGACCTTGTCGGTCACAGCCCCCGGTGTCAGTACATGGCGGGGTCGGGCGAGGGCGGCGGCGGCCGGTTCATGGCGCGGTAGTGGTCCCGACCTTGTCGGTCACAGCCCCCGGTGTCAGTACATGGCGGGGTCGGGCGAGGGCGGCGGCGGCCGGTTCATGGCGCGGTAGTGGTCCCGACCTTGTCGGTCACAGCCCCCGGTGTCAGTACATGGCGGGGTCGGGCGAGGGCGGCGGCGGCCGGTTCATGGCGCGGTAGTGGTCCCGACCTTGTCGGTCACAGCCCCCGGTGTCAGTACATGGCGGGGTCGGGCGAGGGCGGCGGCGGCCGGTTCATGGCGCGGTAGTGGTCCCGACCTTGTCGGTCACAGCCCCCGGTGTCAGTACATGGCGGGGTCGGGCGAGGGCGGCGGCGGCCGGTTCATGGCGCGGTAGTGGTCCCGACCTTGTCGGTCACAGCCCCCGGTGTCAGTACATGGCGGGGTCGGGCGAGGGCGGCGGCGGCCGGTTCATGGCGCGGTAGTGGTCCCGACCTTGTCGGTCACAGCCCCCGGTGTCAGTACATGGCGGGGTCGGGCGAGGGCGGCGGCGGCCGGTTCATGGCGCGGTAGTGGTCCCGACCTTGTCGGTCACAGCCCCCGGTGTCAGTACATGGCGGGGTCGGGCGAGGGCGGCGGCGGCCGGTTCATGGCGCGGTAGTGGTCCCGACCTTGTCGGTCACAGCCCCCGGTGTCAGTACATGGCGGGGTCGGGCGAGGGCGGCGGCGGCCGGTTCATGGCGCGGTAGTGGTCCCGACCTTGTCGGTCACAGCCCCCGGTGTCAGTACATGGCGGGGTCGGGCGAGGGCGGCGGCGGCCGGTTCATGGCGCGGTAGTGGTCCCGACCTTGTCGGTCACAGCCCCCGGTGTCAGTACATGGCGGGGTCGGGCGAGGGCGGCGGCGGCCGGTTCATGGCGCGGTAGTGGTCCCGACCTTGTCGGTCACAGCCCCCGGTGTCAGTACATGGCGGGGTCGGGCGAGGGCGGCGGCGGCCGGTTCATGGCGCGGTAGTGGTCCCGACCTTGTCGGTCACAGCCCCCGGTGTCAGTACATGGCGGGGTCGGGCGAGGGCGGCGGCGGCCGGTTCATGGCGCGGTAGTGGTCCCGACCTTGTCGGTCACAGCCCCCGGTGTCAGTACATGGCGGGGTCGGGCGAGGGCGGCGGCGGCCGGTTCATGGCGCGGTAGTGGTCCCGACCTTGTCGGTCACAGCCCCCGGTGTCAGTACATGGCGGGGTCGGGCGAGGGCGGCGGCGGCCGGTTCATGGCGCGGTAGTGGTCCCGACCTTGTCGGTCACAGCCCCCGGTGTCAGTACATGGCGGGGTCGGGCGAGGGCGGCGGCGGCCGGTTCATGGCGCGGTAGTGGTCCCGACCTTGTCGGTCACAGCCCCCGGTGTCAGTACATGGCGGGGTCGGGCGAGGGCGGCGGCGGCCGGTTCATGGCGCGGTAGTGGTCCCGACCTTGTCGGTCACAGCCCCCGGTGTCAGTACATGGCGGGGTCGGGCGAGGGCGGCGGCGGCCGGTTCATGGCGCGGTAGTGGTCCCGACCTTGTCGGTCACAGCCCCCGGTGTCAGTACATGGCGGGGTCGGGCGAGGGCGGCGGCGGCCGGTTCATGGCGCGGTAGTGGTCCCGACCTTGTCGGTCACAGCCCCCGGTGTCAGTACATGGCGGGGTCGGGCGAGGGCGGCGGCGGCCGGTTCATGGCGCGGTAGTGGTCCCGACCTTGTCGGTCACAGCCCCCGGTGTCAGTACATGGCGGGGTCGGGCGAGGGCGGCGGCGGCCGGTTCATGGCGCGGTAGTGGTCCCGACCTTGTCGGTCACAGCCCCCGGTGTCAGTACATGGCGGGGTCGGGCGAGGGCGGCGGCGCGCGCGCGGCGGGCTCGGGCTCGGACTCGTTGGCGTCGGTGCTGGCGGGCGTGGGCGGCGGCGGCCGGTTCATGGCGCGGTAGTGTCGGTAGGCGCGGCGCCGCGCCGGGATGGACGCGCCGCTCGCTGTGGCCGGCGACGGCGGCGGGTTGGCCGTCGGCCGCGGGTAGCGGCATATACTCTCCGAGGATCTGCACAAGTTTACGTTAAAAAATAAAATTCGGTTCAAGTTTTGAACGTTTAAAGTGATGCCGACGACGTCGATAGCCGTCAGTGAGTATTCAGATTGTGTAACATTTTTTGGCCTGGCGAAAATTATAAACAAGTTAACATCAGGAGCAATGACAGGAAGTGTACTTACATGGTGGCGCTAGCGCCGAGCGGGCGCGCCCGCAGCGACGGATGCTTAAGCGGCGCTAGAGCGGCGCACGGCGGCGGCAGCGCGCGCCGACGCCGCCGCCACCGCCTCAGCGCGGCCCAGGCGGCGGCGGCGCCACCGGCCACTCCGGCGATGCCGCCGCACACGGCGAACGCGTTCGACGATCGCCCGGGTTGCTGGAGGGATAAGTGGAAATTACTATATTAGTACTGGACTCGGACGTATGTATGGATGTTGGCTTGTGTTGAAATACACAACCATCAAATTATTATTATATATATTGATAAACTACTAAACAAATGACTTTATCGTCATAGCAATTAGTATGATACACATGCAGCGTTCAGTGAAAAGGTGAAACTTATTGTTATTTTTAATGTTTAATGTTTTTAATGCATTCTATGTAGATATTGTAGTTCCATATATTCGTACCGGGCCGCCCTGGTTGTTGCCGCAATGCGCGGGTGCTTCGTCGGCGCCGTCCTCGCAATGCGCGTGTCCATCACACAGCAGCCGAGCGCCAAGACACAAACGCTCGTCACATCTGTATAACATACATTCATTTTACCATACCATCCATAATTTATAAAATTGATACAATTTTGGAATTTCTACTCCCAAAACTAAAGAAACGCTGGTCGCCATCGGGAAACCCAAAAGTATTTTTTTTTCTGTCCCCCAAGACTTGCAAACATTCGTCATATTTAGAATCATTAAATGATGCTATTTCAGAATCTACTCCCCAAAAAACCTAGGAAACGACATTCGAGTGTCTACAATACGTACCGGAAGGCGTCGGGCAGCGGTGGATCGGGCGGCGCGCAGTAGGCGCCGACGGCGCAGTCGCCGAGCGACTCGGCGCACGAGCCGTCGGCGCAGCGCAGGCCCGCCGCGCAGCCGCAACCGGCCTCGTCCGAGCCTGACGGGCAGTCCGCTTGCCCGTCGCATCTGTACAAATAATGGTGTAATTATAATAAAATACTTAACGAAGACGCAACTTACTTTGTGAAAAGTGAATGGACTAGATGGTACTGTGAAGGTGGTACTTCACTATCGGTGCTAATCGGCCACCGACATAAAAATAAAGTCATTTTTATGTTTAGAATAAGACGTGTGACATCCGTCAATGAAATAAAATGTATAGTTAGTCTTTCTTTGGCCTCCGGGCAATAAACATCTAGAACGTACCTCTGCTCTTTTAATAGCCCCATCTGACTGCACCCCCGCAGTCTCACAGTACCTATCGCGATCGCGCTCATTGAGATATTAAACAAGTAAGAACGTAATTATAAGGATACAGAGAGCCCCTTGCTGCTCTGCGGTAACCGACCACGCCTTCTTGCGATGGTTTAAATATAAACAATGGAGAATCCATTAGAGGCTGGGACGGGTTTGCACCCAGTCTTCTTTTAATGTTTATTATAATATATTGGGTATGTGCATGACTACAGCGTTTTCATTACTAGAGGGAACTGTCAAACCAAATGGAGAAGCCACTTCTACGCCAGTGTCTACTTTCAAAATATTACTGCACACAGGGTAGTCAACGTAGTGTCCCAACAGTTCAAGCTGAAATAGAAAAGCACAAAAATAAATAAGTGGATCGCCTGTCACTTCATCGCAATCCAGCCCGTCTAGCGCAAGTTGGCTTCGCGACTATTGTCGCGCGACACTACATCGTTCGTCCCTCTCACACAGTACTGTAATGAAATAGACAGGTAATATTTCTCGTGCGAGAGGTGCTGGCAACACAACTTCTCGAACCTTATCTCACCGTAAAGAGGTTGAAAACGAAAGATGTCTTATAAAACGATAGTACAGGCGCTGGCCTCTATGCCTGCGTGCCAATAGCCACACAGAAAAAAAAAATAGGTGATCGTGGGTACTGACTTCCACTCTATGGGGATGCAGACGGGCGCGGCGGGGCCGGCGCGCTGCGGGCCGGGCTCGCACGGCGCGTGTCCGGGCGCGCAGGCGCGGCACGCCGGCCCGCAGCCGCACGCGCCGTCCGCGCCGCACGCGCCCACCGCGCCGCCGCACGCGCCGCCGTAGCACGGGTGCGCGCGCGCCACCTGCACACGTGCACGATACACGTTACACAACGCTCACACTGACAACTGTTCACTAAATTATTTTATTTTGACCAGGCTTTTTTCCTATATAATCAAATAGAGGATAAAACATTTTCGAAAATATACCAACTTATGATTAAAAAATACATTTGAAAAGTTTCGCATTCTAAGAGTCAGTCGACAAGTAATTGGTGTCAGCGAAGTAAATCATACAATCGGACTATTACTGAGACGGAATTACTATGGAAATTGTACCAATGTTCTCTTTGTCATTTGAACCCTGGTTTTTAAACTAGCGCGCGGTCGCCTCCGCTCAGGTATAGTGAGCCGCTGTATACTGACAGTGAGCCTGCCCAGCTACCTCGCCATATCCTGCGTCTGTATGGTACGAACCTTGAGCACGGCGAGAGTCATGGGCAGGCGCGCGAGGTGCGGCACGGGCGAGGCGGGCTGGTCGCGGCGGTGCAGCGGCACGCGCATCAGCGCGCGGTCGCCTCCGCTCAGGTATAGTGAGCCGCTGTATACTGACAGTGAGCCTGCCCAGCCACCTCGCCATATCCTGCGTCTGTATGGTACGAACCTTGAGCACGGCGAGAGTCATGGGCAGGCGCGCGAGGTGCGGCACGGGCGAGGCGGGCTGGTCGCGGCGGTGCAGCGGCACGCGCATCAGCGCGCGGTCGCCTCCGCTCAGGTATAGTGAGCCGCTGTATACTGACAGTGAGCCTGCCCAGCTACCTCGCCATATCCTGCGTCTGTATGGTACGAACCTTGAGCACGGCGAGAGTCATGGGCAGGCGCGCGAGGTGCGGCACGGGCGAGGCGGGCTGGTCGCGGCGGTGCAGCGGCACGCGCATCAGCGCGCGGTCGCCTCCGCTCAGGTATAGTGAGCCGCTGTATACTGACAGTGAGCCTGCCCAGCTACCTCGCCATATCCTGCGTCTGTATGGTACGAACCTTGAGCACGGCGAGAGTCATGGGCAGGCGCGCGAGGTGCGGCACGGGCGAGGCGGGCTGGTCGCGGCGGTGCAGCGGCACGCGCATCAGCGCGCGGTCGCCTCCGCTCAGGTATAGTGAGCCGCTGTATACTGACAGTGAGCCTGCCCAGCTACCTCGCCATATCCTGCGTCTGTATGGTACGAACCTTGAGCACGGCGAGAGTCATGGGCAGGCGCGCGAGGTGCGGCACGGGCGAGGCGGGCTGGTCGCGGCGGTGCAGCGGCACGCGCATCAGCGCGCGGTCGCCTCCGCTCAGGTATAGTGAGCCGCTGTATACTGACAGTGAGCCTGCCCAGCCGCCTCGCCATATCCTGCGTCTGTATGGTACGAACCTTGAGCACGGCGAGAGTCATGGGCAGGCGCGCGAGGTGCGGCACGGGCGAGGCGGGCTGGTCGCGGCGGTGCAGCGGCACGCGCATCAGCGCGCGGTCGCCTCCGCTCAGGTATAGTGAGCCGCTGTATACTGACAGTGAGCCTGCCCAGCTACCTCGCCATATCCTGCGTCTGTATGGTACGAACCTTGAGCACGGCGAGAGTCATGGGCAGGCGCGCGAGGTGCGGCACGGGCGAGGCGGGCTGGTCGCGGCGGTGCAGCGGCACGCGCATCAGCGCGCGGTCGCCTCCGCTCAGGTATAGTGAGCCGCTGTATACTGACAGTGAGCCTGCCCAGCCACCTTGCCATATTATGCGCCTGAAAAAAAAATAGATGAAATAAATTAACATCAATAACAACCTGCTAAATACAGTCCGTGAGCTCTTAGAATAGCCTAACGAGCTCGAGCGCTTATACTGACTGTATAATTCACCAGTCAATTTAATAGCTAGCCCATTGATTAACTGTCGGCATTTAACTGAGAGAATTGCTATAGTATATTGTGTCATAAGGGTAGTAAGTAAGGGATTACTAACGAAGGTCTATTAGAAGCCCGACGCCGAAGGCGGAGGGCTTTTAATGTCCTGAGTTTGTAATCCCCTTACTTCCCGCCATACACACAATATTTTTCATCACATTTGGGAGTAAATAACAAATACATAAGACAAAAATAAACATTAAACTAATTAAACGATAACGAATGACAGCAAATTTTTTCTGCATATATTTTTTTAATTTACTATAAGCACTGGCAAAACGGCCATCAGCTTAAAACAGAAAACAAATATACACAGAATCTTACCATCTATCATTAAACAAATAACAATTAACAATATTATGCAGGAATAATTAACACCGTAATACAGGGTGTCCCTAAAACCAACGCCAAAATGAAGAGGGGTGATAGAACAGCTCATAAGCAACCATATTAAGTTAATTTGACCTTAATAAAAAGTTCATGGTTTTCGAGATATTTGCATTTTAAAAAAACTCGTGAATTTTGAGGCCCTGCGTCAGTATGTCGATTGCCACCACTGCAAATTTAGGTATTTTTTAAATCTGTTTTTTGCAGGATGTTACTAAAAACATATCCTATCGAATGTAATTTCAATTTATTACATATCATGATGCTTTGTCGGTAAAAATGATAAAAAAAAAACGAATTATAGCAATTTATTAAATTTAGCCAGCGGTTTTGATCGAGTTTCATTTAAAAAAAGTATTGTAAACTAACATGGCACACAACATAAAAAGATAGTAAATTTATTTTAGTTTTCAAAAAGGTACAGCATTTTCTAATTTACGCAGCAGTTTACGAGATATTGATATTTTACACTAACAGGAGCTCATACTGCAGTTATTACATAGTATGGAACCAGAGCCCCTACTAGGCTCAGAGTTTGAATTTCGAACAAAAAATAGATTCAAAGAATACACAATTTGAAATTGGAACACAATTTGAAATTCGAATTCAAGTCGGCTTTCTGATTAAAGAGTATTTTAGTAATTTTAGGACACTTCGTCAATTCGTTTGATGTTCTTTATTTAGTTTGGTTTCTTATTTTCTTAAATAGACTTGATTTACCAATAGAACTCGTGTTTGCCTTGTGATTTGGATTTTTGGTACAATTTAACTTTGCTTTGTGCATCTTGGACTCGAGTTCTGCCTATTGATTTTAACTTCGATTTACTTTGGCTCTGTTAAGATTAATTGTAGTGCGTTTGTTACAAATATGCCAGAGAATTATACTCCTCAAGAATATGCCAACATGCATTTTGTCTATGGGGAATGTCAGGGTAACTCTTGTGCTGCAGCTAGACTCTATCGGGAAAGATATCCAAATTTAAGGCATCCGGACCATCGAGTATTTCGAAATGTTCATCTCGCATACTCACAAGGCGTTTTGCCTGGCAATCGTGGTGGATTGGGAAGACCTAGAGGAGATTACGATGAAGATGTTTTACAAGAGATTCAAAACGACCCATCCACTTCGACACGGAACATTGAACGTAATTTAGGGATATCAAAATCTGTTGCCAATAGAATATTACGTCGATATGGATATCATCCATACCACATACAACGTGTTCAAGCGTTGCTGCCCCGTGATTACCCACTTCGTGTTCAGTTTTGCCAGACAATGCTGCAAAAACACAGAGAGGATCCCAATTTCATAAATATGGTTTTATGGTCTGATGAAAGCACTTTTAAGAGAGATGGATTTATGAACATGCACAATTTACACAGTTATGCATTAGAAAATCCTCATTTAATGAGGGAAGATCGGTCGCAGTACCAATTTAAAGTGAACCTCTGGACTGGAATATTAGATGGGAAAGTAATTGGCCCATTTGAATTACCAGAAACGCTGAAAGGTCCAAGTTATCTGCATTTCTTAGAGAATGAGTTGCCAAATCTTCTCGACGACGTACCTTTAGCTACGCGGAGGTCAATGTGGCTGCAGAATGATGGCTGTCCAGCACATTATGCACGCGAAGTGCGACTACATTTAAACCAAACTTATCCACAGAAATGGATCGGCCGTCTGGGTCCCATTTTGTGGCCTCCTCGATCTCCAGACCTAAATCCTCTGGATTTCTATTACTGGGGTTATATTAAAGAAAAAGTTTACAATGAACCGATTAACAGTATAGCGGAGCTGAGACAACGCATTTACGCAGAGGCCCAAAACGACGTATCAAGAAGTGCACGTCACATCAGTCGAGCATTTTTAAGGAGATGCCGAGCTTGTATTCAATCAATGGCGGACAATTTGAACATTTAATTTAGTTACATAAAACAGGTATCGTATTTTTTTAATGTTTTTAATTTTTTTATTCACCTAACAGATAAAAATGGCAACCAGTATTATTTTTGCATTATCTTATAAACCGCTAAATAATTAAGTCACTTCAATACCATTTTAAAAACAACTCTAAATTTGCTATCTTTTTACGTTATTTGCCAGGTTCGCTATGAACATTTATTTTTTTTTAATTCTAAAATTGAAGTGTGTTCCTATTCTAAATAAAGTATTCTTTAAATCGATTTTTTGTTCAAAATTCAAACTCTGAGCCTAGTAGGGGCTATGGTACCATACTATGGAATAACTGCAGTATGAGCTCCTTTTGGTGTAAAATATCAATATCTCGTAAACTGCTGCGTAAATTAGAAAATGCTGTACCTTTTTGAAAACTACAATAAATTTACTATGTTTTTATGTTGTGTGCCATGTTAGTTTACGATACTTTTTATAAAGGAAACTCGATCAAAACCGCTGGCTAAATTTAATAAATTGCTATAATTCGTTTTTTTTATTATTTTTACCGACAAAGCATCATGATATGTAATAAATTGAAATTACATTCGATAGGATATGTTTTTAGTAACATCCTGCAAAAAACTGATTTAAAAAATACCTAAATTTGCAGTGGTGGCAATCGACATACTGACGCAGGGCATCAAGTCACGAGTTTTTTAAAATGCAAATATCTCGAAAACCATGAACTTTTTATTAAGGTCAAATTAACTTAATATGGTTGCTTATGAGCTGTTCTATCACCCCTCTTCATTTCGGCGTTGGTTTTAGGGACACCCTGTATATTATAAAACTTAAATACGAACAGTAATTTTGTTACAATACTAAATAGTACCTAACCAATAATTTTATAACTTTTTTCTGTTTTTGTGTCGTCTACCACAGATAATGCTAAGAACTGCGTTTAGTTTAGAAACATGACAAGCCATACTGCCAGATTGTAACGATAATTCAAAAATAATTTTAATAAAATTATTGCAAATTACACTTAAATAATTGTAAAACATAAATATTAATGCAGTACATGTACCGTATTAATTCAATACACAATAAAATTTGCTGGTAGGCAAGTTTTGTTCGTACAACAAAAAACCTTGGCTGGATTGAAACCTCCTTAGTCTGAAGTAAACTGCGAGTGCGTACTATATTTTTAAAACTAAAACCATAACTCCCTCGGGAGTTATAACAATTTATAACTCCCGCGGGAACAATATAGGCCTTAGTCCTTCAGCACACCTACATGTAATACCATCTTTTACGAGCAAATGTGATGAAAAATATATAATAGCTGCGGCCTGGTCGACGGCCAGCGCGGTCGTCACTACTCGCGCTAGTTATGTACTATGCACTCACTTGTTGCTGGAGTCGAGGTCAACAGCGTGTATCTGCTTGTTGACGGCCCAGTACACGACGCCTGCGGCCTGGTCGACGGCCAGCGCGGTCGTCACTACTCGCGCTAGTTCTGTACTATGCACTCACTTGTTGCTGGAGTCGAGGTCGACGGCGTGTATCTGCTTGTTGACGGCCCAGTACACGACGCCTGCGGCCTGGTTGACGGCCAGCGCGGTCGTCACTACTCGCGCTAGTTCTGTACTATGCACTCACTTGTTGCTGGAGTCGAGGTCGACGGCGTGTATCTGCTTGTTGACGGCCCAGTACACGACGCCTGCGGCCTGGTTGACGGCCAGCGCGGTCGTCACTACTCGCGCTAGTTCTGTACTATGCACTCACTTGTTGCTGGAGTCGAGGTCGACGGCGTGTATCTGCTTGTTGACGGCCCAGTACACGACGCCTGCGGCCTGGTCGACGGCCAGTGCAGTCGCGTTCACCGCCCGCGCTAGTTCAGTTCGTCCTGTGCCGTCCGCATGAGCGCGCATTATCGCACCTAGCCCTACGTCGTTCCATATTAGGATCCTGCACAACACATTTGTAATCATGAAATCTGTGGAGGGTAAATTTCGCCAGAAAAATATATATGTAACAAAAAATGTTTTCGTGACATCGAAAAATCAACGGTCGACGCCTCCACGGTATGGTGAAAGTAATGTACGACAGGAGAGTCGAAATCGAGTGACGGATTTTAATAGCACTTGGATTTCATTTGTTCCAAACGCTATATGCTATAGGACTGTAGGTACTTCTATTGTTTCCATGAATTTAAAAAAATTGGGCAAGTGTGAGTCCGACTCGCGCATGAAGGGTTTCGTACCATAAAACAAGTTTGTTGTGTGGGAGCTCTCCTTAAATAATTACTTTATTTTATTTTTAGTATTTGTTGTTATAGCCGCAATAGAAATACATCATCTGTGAAAATTTCAACTGTCTCTGCCTGGTGACAGACGGACGGACGGACGGACGGACAGCGAAGTCCCTATAGGGTCCCGTTTTTACCCTTTGGGTACGGAACCCTAAAAAAATCATCAGATACAAAGCTTGGTAAGAAGGGGAAAAATAAAAATGGTTTGTAAATGTTATCAAATCATAAAAAAAACTGATATATCCATAAAATTTTGCTTAAAATGCGGCTATAGTAAACGTCGTTTATAAATCAAAGCAGCACCATACCTTTTAGTCTGATGGAACGCCAAATGCCTCGGCATCATATTCTTCCCCCTCAATATGATTCCGGCCGAGGAATTGTTCTCAATAGACGTGGCGTTGATCGAGTCGGCGTCGAAGCAGGTCCAGTAGAGCGCGCGGCCCAACACGTCGAGCACCATGTGGAAGGGGCGCGACAGGTCGGCGACGACGCTGGACGCGTCCGTGACGGCGGACGTGCCGGAGTACGACATCGGCACGCGCCGGATGGCGTGGGACTCTTCGTCGATCCAATAGAGCATTCTGGAAAATGTATCCATAATTATTCTTCGCCGTCAGGTTAAGGCTCCTTATCCGCTTTAGAAAATGCTGATTGTTCTAGACATTTTTCTATGTGATCAAACATGTCTCTTAACATATTATCAATGTTACTACTTAGAACAGGGCTAAAGCAACCGTTTTTTTTTCAGATGCTTCAACTCATCTTAGACCGCGATGCTGTATGTGTTAAGAAAAATGAAATCTATTTACTCACTTGTTTTCTGGATCGTACTCAATGGCTTTCACGTTTTTCAGACCTGTCACTGGGATGAACGCGTCATTGCATTCGCCGTTCACTATCATAATGCGTCCAATGGCATTTTTCTGTGCGAATAGTAGAAACTCTTCCGGTTCTGAAAATAAACAACATATTCCAATCAACGAACGAATAAAACATAGAACACGAGCTTCATACAAAATTACAATCAAAAACCGGCCCAACAGTCGAAATGCGCATGCTCACCGGTGTACCAATCACAGCCACTCAAATGTTTTCAATTACGCATAACAAATAAATGTGATTCGTCAATTTCCGAATGGCCAGCTGTGATTCGACAAAACGCATGACATTTGTCTATGGTAATATGGCGGTGACAGTGAAAACTTATAATTGGTGAATCTTTAATGCAATAATGAGCCATTTTTGTTTCCTTCATTATAAATCTTGAATGTTAAGGTTATTGCTTACATACGAATTTCAAAAAAAAAAAACATATTTTAAGGAATCCTTGTTTGTTCCTTGTTGTTACTAATACTTTGAATGATTATTTTTAATGCGTGCTGTAACTGCTGTATATATTATTATTTCTCCTTCTTTGTAATAACTAATATTTTACATGTAAAGTCGATACAATCTTTGTAGTGAAAAATATCAAACATAATTAGGAACTTATACGTTTTCCTACCGGACTGACGGAAAACGCCTTTTAGGGACGGTCTTATACAAGCACAAAAGCCCGGCTTGCCCTAGTAATATTAACAAACGATAAAAAATTATTTACTTGAACAATATAAAATTGCGCGCCGTGACGTGTTTCATAATTTCAAATTTTGTCGATGCCGCGTGGTTAAAAATTTGTCCGCGCACCGACCGCTCCGCGCTATGGCTCGTCACCGTTCTATGTCACCGCTAGTCATGTCCCTCGCACGCGTAGGCTTGCAATCGGGCTTCATACCGCCTATTCTAACACATGGAAGTAACCTATGTATCAACATAACTATACGTTCCTTCAAGTGAAGTGAAGTTACATACGGATCGGCCACTTGCAAATTTCGCGTAAACGGGAGTGATTTAACTTCACGTTGTTTAGAAATATTTAGTTAGTGTAGTGTTTGTTTGAGCGTAGTAATAAGTAGAAGTAGGTAATATTATAGATAGTGATCGTGTTTTGATTTTGTTTGTTGTTGTGATTACTGTGGCTTTAAACAATGGAAGGAGTTGTTCCGTGCGATTGTGATGAGTTAAAGTGTGCAGGTCTTTTAATAGGCGAAGGAAAGGTAGGCACTCTAACTTTCGCTCAGAAAAAACAGCTCATATTTTCCCCAAAACCCACGCCCCACCTGTGTATTATTGAAATTGTACTTTTACCCATATGCCTAGGCACGCCACTGATTGCATTACTTTTTTTAAACATCGTATATAAATTAGTCATATGGCATAACACCATCCCTATACAAAATCTGTTCCGTAAAATAAATTAAATTAATATGTGTACGGCTTTATTTACGTATGAAAACTGATACCATCTTTTTTTTGTGTTTTCCTGAGTGATTAATACACCATTTCACTGAACATTATGCCATATTTTGTTACTTTGAGACTTCATATATGTCACGTAATGCAACTGTTCGGATGCGTCGCCATTTGCAAACTAGACAGCCGTTTGACACAAAATTTACGCCCCGCCTTAACTGACACAAAATCCGTGGGGCCATTTTCCGACGCTAGTTAGGCTTCTATGTTTTATTCGTTCGCTGATTCCAATGATTTTTTTAATTTTTATCTTTTTACAATAGTTGGGATAGAGGGGTCAAAAAAAGCGAGCGGCAGAGGTTACGATGTGAGTGAATTTTTTTTTTCGTTCCAACACTAGTGTGTGGGGTATCGTTGAATAGGTCTTTTAAAAATAATAGGGGTCTCGAAACATTTTTTTTGATAAAGTCAGCAGTTTCGTAAATATTCGCTTCGAAAATAAAAAAAATAGTGTCCCCCTCCCCCCTCTAACTTTTGAAACACGGGTCAAAAAATTATGAAAAAATTCATGAACATGAGGCCTTATAAGTACTTTCAATGAAAACTATATTGAACCAAATCGGAACCATGCTCTTGGCCGGTTTTTATTAAGTACACGTTTAGATTTGTTTTAAAATTTTCATGCATTCGGAGTAGCACTTATTTTCATAGAACTTGTATGATTTTGTTAAAAATTGATTATTGGTTATATAGACAATATAAAACTGTGAGGGCTAAAATTCTTGGAGCAATTCCGTGCCCATAACTTAAACTTGTTCATCGTAAGAGAAGACGCTACGAGCATTTTTTACTTACTTATACAACGTTGCATACAATACTTTATCCACGACAGTTCAGTCAAGTAAAAGGTAAAAAAGTACAACGTCGAAAGTAAAAAGTAAAAAAAGTGAAAGGTAAAGGGTAAAAAGTAAAAAATAAAAACGATAACATGTGACACGCATCAGTGCTAACGATGTTATAATGTCGCCGAAAAATCATTCAGTGCTTTTTTTGGCAGCAGACTATTGACATTTTCAAGGCTCACGAAATGTAGCGTTTATAGAAGAGTTAGTAACTGTGTAACTCAAAAAAATATTGGAGAAGATAAAATATAAAAACACATTACAGTAAACGGCGATAAAGAATGCACATCGATCTTTGGAAAGAGGCAATCGGCTAATTTCGACTTCGTATAGCGATATCTGTGTCGCACACACCTTTGTTTTGTCAGTCGTGGTTCAAATGCGAGAGAGTGCAGTCGCATATCCAAGTCAATATATATATATAGAGTTGCTAAAACTTTCACAAAATTAAATTTGTACTATGACATCTATAGGAAAAATAGGTAAGCCGTTACTTTGCCAGTCACGCGAAATTATCTAAAATTGTTTATAAATATTTTGTAACTGAAGCCGACCAATTTAAAAAAACAAGGATGTTCATGTAAGTAATTACACTTTTTGTCGATCTTTAAACCCATATTTAAGTATGCTAGTAGTATAACATCAGTTGCTAATGTTCAGTCAACCCCTTTTAGGAATATGGGCGTGAATATATATATATATTTATTTTATTTATTTATTACAAAAGATACATATCACTTACAGACTAGTCCAATGCGCGATATATACTATTAAGTCAAACCACATGTCAAAGAAAAATAAAAATAAAACTAAACTAAAATATGTATGTATATTATTTTTCCCCAACAAGAACATAGCAATAATTAAATATAATTACATCGAGTTTTACAGCTCTATATATTCCACGTGAAATCAAAACAAAACAACAATAAAGTACTTAGTTCCAAATTCAAATTCTGATGAACGATTAATCTAATAATTGATGTACATGGAAATTAGCATTCGTTTGTATTCGGAAATGCGATGATTGCCGATGTGCATTCTTTATCGCCGTTTACTGTACACTTCCTGCATAGGGTAAAACGCCATGCCGAGCCCCAGACACTTTTAGATAGAACCCGGCAATTCCAAGTTTCTACCGAGATACAGTAAGCTGACGAGCATCATGATTGCAACGCTGCGAGGAAAATTCAATCTAGCCGAAGTTGATTAAGTTACCCGAGCAAGTTTGATTGTCCCTATTGAGCTTGTAATGCGTAGGGCAGGCGCAGCGATAGTCCGCTCTCGCGTCCGCCGGTAGCGGCAGACAGAGATGGGAGCATCCCCCGTTGTCGACGCCGCACTGCGTGGCGGGCGCGGCGCGGCGCGCGTACAGCTTCAGGTCCGACACGTAGTCGAGCGGCGGACTGCTCTGGATCACTCTGCGCTCCGAGCCGTTGCTCTTCATCACTGCTTGGACGACGCCTGAAATAACGGGTACATGTCACTTGTGGCCAGTCATTGAAATGTATGTAAACCGAGACAGCATCCGCAGGTAATCGTGTCTCTGTATAAGAACGCGTTGCTATTTAAAAGCTGTATCAATAGCGTTTTCAATGCATTATACTCAGTGTCGCTACTCTACTCCGCTCTTTAGTCCAAAGACAAGCAGGCAGTACATCATTTATGTAGTCTCCAGACTTCGTAATATTCACAAATATACCAAAATAATAAATATATCATTCCAGGCAACAAGAAAGCTAACCAATAGTACCATCGAACCAGAACACGCGATCACCAAACAACCCCAACGCATAAGGCATGGTACTCCGCCAATATTTTCCTCCCGGTGCCGTTCAGAAACGCGTGCTCGATGGTCAAGGGTTCCAGCGCAGCCTAGTAGATGGCCCGCTTTTCGCAGTCTACGTATGGCGATAGAGACACCAACTAATCTGTAGTCCCATCGCCCCAGAACACGCAATCACCAAACAGCGCCAGCGCATACGGCATGGTTATGTTCTCGGCCAGCACTTTTCTCCCGGTTCCGTTCCGAAACGCGTACTTGATGATCGAGGGCACCAGCACAGCCTAGTAGATGACTCGCTTAGCGTAGTCTATGGCGATAGAGACACCAACTAACCTGTAGTCCAATCGCCTCAGAACACGCAATCACCAAACAACTTCAACGCATAAGGCTTGTTACTTCGCGGTATGAAAATACTGTCTCCCGGTGCCGTTCAGAAACGCGTACTCGATGGTCGAGGGTTCCACTGTAGCCTAGTAGATGGTCCGCTTTTCGTAGTCTATGGCTAAGAGACCCCAACTAACCTGTAGTCCAATCGCCCCAGAACACGCGATCACCAAACAGCGCCAGCGCATACGGCATGGTTATGTTCTCGGCCAGCACTTTTCTCCCGGTTCCGTTCAGGAACGCGTACTCGACGGTCGAGGGCTCCAACGCGGCCCAGTAGATGGTCCGCCTGTCGTGGTCTATGGCGATAGCGTGGACTTTCCCCACTTGGTCTATGAGGACGGTGGGCGAGGAGCCGTCCATTGCTGCGCGCTTGATCGTTTTGGATCCCAGTTCGGACCAGTACATGTATCTGTAATAAATAGATTATTGTGAGACGAATAAATCGAAACGTTTTCTCACATCAGAGACATGAAACTGAGTTTCGTAAGAAAGCAATTATCCAATTATACGCAGTTGTGCCAGAACTAAATTTAAGACTTATTTTTTATTAAAGCAGTAACATCTGCTAACGTAAACTAAATGTTTACAAATGAAGCGAAAATTGAAAAACATCTGATTCGGTGGTCCAATTGGGAGGACGCCAGTGTTGGCCCGGAAAGCCGTTGGAAACGCAAATTCGAATCCTGTCCGAATCATTAAATTTTTCAATTTTCGCTTCATTTGTAAACATTTAGTTTACGTAAGCAGACGTTACTGCTTTAATAAAAAATAAGTAATTTGGGTGTAGCACATCGTTACTATCGATTCTCAACAAATTTGAGACGATGGTGCCGACGATAAAGTCTAAATCTTTACGGTAGATGGCGCTACGATGCCACCCTAAGGCATGTCGAAGCAACTGGTTGAAAAATTCATTGACTCTGACATCTGATTCGGTGGTCCAATTGGGAGGACGCCAGTGTTGGCCCGGAAAGCCGTTGGAAACGCAGGTTCGAATCCTGTCCGAATCATTAAATTTTTCAATTTTCGCTTCATTTGTAAACATTTAGTTTACGTTAGCAGACGTAACTGCTTTAATAAAAAATAAGTAATTTGGGTGTAGCACATCGTTACTATCGATTCTCAACAAATTTGAGACGATGGTGCCGACGATAAAGTCTAAATCTTTACGGTAGATGGCGCTACGATGCCACCCTAAGGCATGTCGAAGCAACTGGTTGAAAAATTCAATGACTCTGACATCTGATTCGGTGGTCCAATTGGGAGGACGCCAGTGTTGGCCCGGAAAGCCGTTGGAAACGCAGGTTCGAATCCTGTCCGAATCATTAAATTTTTCAATTTTCGCTTCATTTGTAAATTTAAGACTTGAAGTGTATTAGGATGGTTGCCAGATTATTGACAGCTTCGATATATAATGTCTCCCGAACACTGACAGTGAACAGGAGTTTAGGAACAGGTTCCATTGTGCGGCTTAACGTAAAGACGCATCGACAGGCTATTGGTATAAAGATACAAACAAATGTCGTCGTTATGGAGAGCCGCACAATCGGACCTTTTATTAAATACTGTAACATAAAGTGGGAAAATAGGCAAGTCAGACAGTAACGAAACAATCAAACCGTCTTTGATGCACATTCATTGCGATTATACTTTATTTGTTGTCTGTCGTGAAACGTTGTCTGCAAAAGGATGAAAACGTACCCTTTCTTAGGGTCCAGCGCGATGCTCTTAGGTCTCTTGAGGTACTGCCAGATGAGCGTCCGGCGGCTCGAGCCGTCGAGTCGAGCCACATCTATGCGCTGTGTGGTGCTGTCGGTCCAGTAGATGTTCTGGCCTGACCAGTCTATTGCTAAACCTGGAAATTATACAAAAGATCCCCTTAAACGTTACCTCCTTTACAAACAATTCCCTTGGTTGGAACTAAAATACAAACATTTAAAGTAGCTGAATGCGCAGGATTGCGCTCATAATCTCCTTACTAGCGGTATCAATTGTTACGTCACCATAGGCCGTTCTCCCTGGTCAAGGCAAAACGGAAAACTTTCGACGGACCACGGGCGGTAATTCGTAAGCCCCAGATCGCATATTTATCAAACAGAAACACCTGCTATCTGAGACATGAACGAATTCACCGCCCTAGGTATGTAATGTATAGTTGCCGAGAATCTTCTTGAGCCTAACCTTGACTGCGCAGTAGCCGATTTACGTACAAATATGCATGCGCAGATCCGCCATTTTGGGTCAAGAAGATTCTCGGCAACTGTACTATTGTGTTAGTACCGTTAATGTTTGTTTCGGTAAAACAAACCCACACCAGAAGATCCAATTTTTTGGAAATATGTTTAGCTTACAATAGTGGTGCTATAATTTTATTTTTGTATGAAAGCTTAATATTTTGATTGGTGGTTTCATATCTGTGACAGGTATAGTGGGAACTAGTGGATAGATTCAAGCTAGAAACGCTTGTTAGTTAGTACTAAACATTGTACCTTCAACCAAGCCCATCCATTCTAAAATCTTTTCCATATGCGAGCCATTTAAAGAGCAGCGACTGATTGTCTTAGCTTTACTGTCAGACCAGTATATCTTCGAGCCTGGAACATGGACTGCCAAAGCACTGTAAACAAAAGTTCAAATTATGAAACCAAGCTCAATTTCACTTAACTTGAGTATGGTATGGGTGAGGCTAAAACACTTGGAAGGAGTGCAGACTTAAGGACAATTAAAAAAGTGTTTTATGTAGCGAGACTGACGAAC
The DNA here is from genome assembly GCA_905147355.2 of Apotomis turbidana. Classification (NCBI taxonomy): domain Eukaryota; kingdom Metazoa; phylum Arthropoda; class Insecta; order Lepidoptera; family Tortricidae; genus Apotomis; species Apotomis turbidana. The sequence goes on from LR990286.1 coordinate 22,768,438, forward strand.
AAGAACCCATAAATTAAACTTCAAATGTTTACTACCAACCTGACTTCTTTCAAATCTTTCATAGGTAATATGGCGTGGTTGTCCTCGTTGTCATATTCAATGCTTAGCAGTCCTATGTAGTTTTTTCGGCTGTAAATGAGAAACGCTTCTGTTTCTACGCATGTTTTTTTGTCACCCTTTAATTCTAGACCTGTAAGGAATATTTTGATTACAAAATATGAATAATAATTTCGTCACATCAGCGTGCAGCGGGAAAAAACAAAAAGCAAATTCGTCGCCGCCCCGCTGCGCCAGGCTCCTATTTTTGACTCACCAAGCGGACAGCGGCATACGTAGTTGAGCGGGCTCGGGCGGTTGAAGCAGAAGTGAGAGCAGCCGCCATTGTTGTCAACACACGAGTTCCATCCCAGCGGCGTGGACAGTCGAAAGGCCTTCACGCCCATCATGTTGGCCATCTGTTCCACTACTGGTTGCCGCTCTAGACCTAAACATATGAATGCGGTGATTAGCCTGTGTAATCTAGTCCCTAGTTCAGACTCGGCCTTTTTTACTGTGCTCATACAGCTGAGTAAAAATTTCTAAGAACCCTTAAAATAGAGACGTGCGGTTCTCGAAAACGCTTCCTGATTTGTATGCAGCAAGAATGTTCTCGAAAACATTTTGCATAAAAATTTAGAACTTAGTCCGAATTCTCGGGAACGGCACACCACTACGTTTAAAATAAGTTAACTGTATTTTCCGCCTTTGAGTACTTAGACAAGAGGGAATCATCAGTTAAGCATACCTGTATCTTTATCGATCCGGTCTAAAGTACGCCGTTGCATGTCGGACCAATACAGATGTTGATCTAGCAGCGTTAGACCAAATATATGCAGGATATCGCTGTTGTGGAGCTCGGTCCTGCCTGTACCGTCCATGTTGCAGACCTGGTTAAAGGGTTCCTTGTATTAGTACCAATCTCACACAAAAACTCATCAATAAGCCTCAAAATCAAACAAAAGTAGAACTTTATAACTACACTAGAAGGTGCCCGCAATTTCGTATTAGTAGTCAAAACAAGTCTTCTTTTTAGCTTTTGCCTAGTGTCCGACCGAAACACGTTTTTCTGCCGAAACCGAAACCGAAGGTTCGGTTCTGATTACAGTTTCGGCCGAAACCGAAACCGAACCTTTTATAAACGTGATTAAAACGTTGTATAAAATGTCAGCGGGCCGTTCTTTCTAGATCTAATAATGAATAAAATGAAAAATTTCGCTGACCGATGGAGCTAAGTGTTCCAATTTCAGTTTGGTCCAAAATTCTTTCATATGTACGGACGATTGGATACTTTTCTGTTCTCACCTGGAAGTCGTATTTCTTAACCGATGCTCATGAAATTTCGTACTTAGATTATTTTTGCCGATTAGAGCAATAAAAGGTACAGATGGATATAGAGTTAGGTGGGGGTAGACAAAGTAAAAAAAAAAATACAAATTTCAGCAATTACACAACAAACTCACGTTTCACTTTTGTTAAATAAGTTTGTTAAATTGAAATTTTAACATTGACACTGGGTCTAAATAAAATTACCCAAAAAGTGAAAAACTGTAAACTGTATTGAGGCAGCGATCTGTTAATTGTAGATGGTATAAAATGAAACAAGTTTAAAAACCTAGCAACAAAATAATTGGTTCAGTTTTAATTTTTATAATTGCAATCAGGCAGCCTACTAACGCTAATTCAGACGTAGGTACTAATTTTATTACATACACGATACAATGACGAACCCTAAAGTCATTTGATGAGATAAGTAAACCTCCTCACTTTTATCCTAATTAACCAATATCGCCGTCAATTTGTTTGTTAATTAAGAAAATTTACGTTAAAAATTACACTATGAGTTGATCAATTCATAACAAAAACTAAATTAAGTAAATTTAAAGTAAATGTAATTTTTTAACCGCAAATCTCCGCTATTTTGAAAAATTCGAAAAATAGATTCGACGAAAAAATACTATAATACTTATCGAACATACTCACAAAATTTCATGACAATCGGTTGAGAAACATTAGCGACATTAAGGCAAGGCAACAGTCGGTAAGCGCATAGACATCGAAACATCCGGGCATACGAAAGAATTTTGGGCCACGCTGAAACGAAAATGCTTTGCTCACTCGGTCAGCTAGGTACTTAACATTATTCGGGGAACAAACACAACCGTCACCTCACTGAGCAAAGTGATTTTAGCGGCCGGCGGAGTCAGGCGAGCGACGCCATATTGCCAGCCGTGCCGACTGCCGAGCGCACCCGACGTTAGCCGAACGCTGTCGGGTCGCGTACGATGCTGTTAGTCTAAGATCCCGATATAGAACGACCTTCTTCGAGATGTTTATTTGATGAAATGTATTTTATATTTAATTTAATATGTCAATAAATATATTGCATATGGGTTGCCTAACAAATTTTAGTCTAGGGTATGATTAATTAATAATTTAAAAAAAATATATTAAACATTTGATTATCAGATAAATTCTATCCCATCGAAAGTATGAAGCCCATAGAATATGCAAACGTTAGGTTGCCTATTCTTTTCCCATCACAACTATCGGGTAGCCAGGTTTAAACAGGTAAATCTATACTAGCATTTTGCAACGGTCTGATTATTGAATTGAAATTAAATAACATTAAAGATTATTTTATTATGAACACGGTGGTATAGGGTTGCCTGCGAAAAATCAGTCCAGGATTCCGGTTGTCGAATTTTGAAAAGTAAAATATTGCTGCGAGTGAATGTGTGCGACTGAGAGGTCCCAACCAAAACCATCCCATACGATAGAAGAGGACACAGCATAGCAGCTGTTTGAAGTCCGCCCATTTAAAAAAAGAGAGTGCGCATGCTATTTGTGCTTGAAAATGAAAAGGATAGCGATAGACTCGTATATGCTGTACATCATTTTGGAGTAGTTTAATATCAAAATAGAGAAATAGTTACTTAACTTTTTTTTAAATCAATTTATTAATATAATAATGAAATGATGAACTTTATTTTGCAAGTAGGCCACATGGGCACTTTTACATGTCTGAGTCTATCGACATTTCACAAGAGGAGACCACTGTTGAGAAGAAACTCGCAGCAATATTTTACTTTTCAAAATTCGACAACCGGAATTCTGGACTGTTTTTTCGCAGGCAACCCTATACCACCGTGTTCATAACAAAATAATCTTTAATGTTATTTAATTTCAATTCAATAATCAGAACGTTGCAAAATGCTAGTAAAGATTTACCTGTTTAAACCTGGCTACCCGATACTTGTGACGGGAAAAGAATAGGCAACCTAACGTTTGCATATTCTATGGGCTTCATACTTTCGATTGGTATAGAATTTATCTAATAATCAAATATTTAATTTTTTTTTTTAAATTATTAATTAAACATACCCTGGACTAAAATTTGTTAGGCAACCCATATACAATATATTTATTGACATATTAAATTAAATATAAAATACATTTCATCAATTAAACATCTCGGTGAAGGTCGTTCTATATCGGGATCCTCTACTATGTAAGTTTCGGCGTGGCCGAAAGGTTCGGCTGTTTTTTGGCCGAAACATGATTTTTAGGCCGAAACTGACTGAAACCGAAACTTCGGTCGGTCACTACTTTTGCCCAATTATAAAGTGTAAATTATCCCAAAGTAGCAGTTTATTTGGTTTCGTCTATTTTTGAATGAACGTTTAGTGGTTTCAATGACTCAATAAATGGTCATTATAGTCATATACCGTATTATTATGTAGTTTTATTGTAATGTAAGCGGGACTCCCTGGCACAGGTATCTACATACTTAATAGGAAGTCCCAACCTTGATGCTTATTTTGTGTAAACTTTTTTAAAGAAATAAATATTTTTCATTTTCATTTTTCATTTTCAATGTTAGTGTTAAGTAGAATTATGGAAATTGCTGTACCCTTACAGGGTACATATTACATCATGTAGCAGGTTTGAGTTTGACTCACCTCAATCTTGTGCGTCCTGGCGTCTCCCCAGTACAGCTTGTTGCCGGCCGTGTCTAGCGCGATGCCGTTGGGCCACATGAGTTTCTCGGACACGAGCAGCACGCGCCCGCTGCCGTCCAGGTTGCTGCGCTCGATCTTGGGCCGCTTCTCGTACCAGTCCGACCAGAACATCCAGCCGGCGGTTGACTCACCTCAATCTTGTGCGTCCTGGCGTCTCCCCAGTACAGCTTGTTGCCGGCCGTGTCTAGCGCGATGCCGTTGGGCCACATGAGTTTCTCGGACACGAGCAGCACGCGCCCGCTGCCGTCCAGGTTGCTGCGCTCGATCTTGGGCCGCTTCTCGTACCAGTCCGACCAGAACATCCAGCCGGCGGTTGACTCACCTCAATCTTGTGCGTCCTGGCGTCTCCCCAGTACAGCTTGTTGCCGGCCGTGTCTAGCGCGATGCCGTTGGGCCACATGAGTTTCTCGGACACGAGCAGCACGCGCCCGCTGCCGTCCAGGTTGCTGCGCTCGATCTTGGGCCGCTTCTCGTACCAGTCCGACCAGAACATCCAGCCGGCGGTTGACTCACCTCAATCTTGTGCGTCCTGGCGTCTCCCCAGTACAGCTTGTTGCCGGCCGTGTCTAGCGCGATGCCGTTGGGCCACATGAGTTTCTCGGACACGAGCAGCACGCGCCCGCTGCCGTCCAGGTTGCTGCGCTCGATCTTGGGCCGCTTCTCGTACCAGTCCGACCAGAACATCCAGCCGGCGGTTGACTCACCTCAATCTTGTGCGTCCTGGCGTCTCCCCAGTACAGCTTGTTGCCGGCCGTGTCTAGCGCGATGCCGTTGGGCCACATGAGTTTCTCGGACACGAGCAGCACGCGCCCGCTGCCGTCCAGGTTGCTGCGCTCGATCTTGGGCCGCTTCTCGTACCAGTCCGACCAGAACATCCAGCCGGCGGTTGACTCACCTCAATCTTGTGCGTCCTGGCGTCTCCCCAGTACAGCTTGTTGCCGGCCGTGTCTAGCGCGATGCCGTTGGGCCACATGAGTTTCTCGGACACGAGCAGCACGCGCCCGCTGCCGTCCAGGTTGCTGCGCTCGATCTTGGGCCGCTTCTCGTACCAGTCCGACCAGAACATCCAGCCGGCGGTCGGGTGCACCGCTATGGCTCGCGGCTCGTATAGATCCTCGTATATGATCACCTGAACATTTTACTTGAGCATAGGGAAACTGCCTATTGGCAAACAGACATACGAAAGCGGAGAAAAACCCAAATGTATGAATAGGAACTGAACAACTGTAATTTATACTTTTATTTTGTCTGAATAAAGGGATATTATTATTATTATAGGGAAACTAGAACGGAAGGTATTTTATCTTTTAGTTAACGTTAATTTAGACGAGACGTGAATTCGCATGTGAGTTTCACACCCTATCTACATGGGCAGTAACACCGACTTTCAGCCGAGCAATAGATCTCAATTCAATAGTACCTATTAACTAAGTTCGATTGTTAATAACTGATCTAAATTTAAATTTTAAAACACACAAGTAGCTGATCATCATGAGACCCTCATTTAATGAGTGATATAGAAAATGCTTGAAAAACTAAGCATAACTACAAAATTTGGAATTCTTAGCTTCAATATTGGCTGAGATCTTGTCACGTTCCAATTAAAGCTGAATATCTTGGAAACTACTGGTCCTATTTCTACCAGACATAGCTAAGAACCTTCTCGATGGACAAGTCTTTCTTTAAAAAAAAAACACACTCGAATTGGTCTGTTTGGAACCTACGATGCCACAGACAGATACACAAATACACATGTTAAACTTATAACACCCCTCTTTTTTCGTCAGGGTTTAAATATAATTAAATTGTATAAGCGTCGAAAAAGTAACTAAGGATCTTAATCATAAATTCCAAAACTGAAATATGTACAGGTACACGTACAAACATGTATGTACATGCGCAATATGGCACTCTAGTTTTGGTTCTAGTTATAGACTTCTAGAGTCTGGTACTCTTCAAAGATAGTATTACCTTTCTGGCGCTTCCATCGAGCCTCGTAACACTGATGGTGTCAGTGACCGGGTCGGTCCAGTAAAGATTCCTAGCCAGCGCGTCAATGGCTATACTATCAGGCACTCCGCTGCTGTGGATCACCACTGACTGTTCGCTGCCATCTAAACGGGCTCTAGATATGGTCTTTGCCTGAAAAAAAAAACAACTCAATACAATATAACTCATCAGGGCTGTTTAGCTCTTAATACCAGTGAGTCGGACTTTGTGTGGGAGTAAACCCGCTAATAGGATTATCTCCGCGCCTCAGGAGTGATTGATACTAACATGAAATTGGTATCTTACACAAGTATGTTAATAACCTAATACTGTAATCTCTATCAATTACAGTCATGTGACATGGAACTAATGATTTATTCACATTTCATATCTTCAGTCCATGAGTTGTTAAAACGAACGTTTCTAGTGTGGTGCTTTGCTCTTTTGCAGTCGTGATTTAAAACTTCTTTGATTTCAGCCCAACCAAAAGCTGAAGACACGGATCAACACTTTGGCACTTTCAACGTAAATTCATTTGGAAATCACTGAAATAATATAAATAATAAAAACTATATACTTACTATGCTATCTGCCCAATAAATATACTCAGTCTTAGGGTCAAAGTCAATAGACATAGCTCTTTTCAAGTCTTTAAGGGGCAGCGTGTACGGCGTGAAGTCTGGCGAGTCCAAGGATATCTTGGATATGCCCGAGCGCTGCGCCACTAGGAGCAGAGACTGTGGGGTAGGGAAGCAGGTGGTGTTGCTGCCTTCGTGGAGTTTCACGCCCGTGGGACATGCGCACACGAATCCTGGAAAATTACGTGTTATTATTAGGTGATCTGAACGTACCTACTGCTAGATCATGAGGAGGCAAAGAACTTTTTATTTATTTATTTATTTTTGCAATACTGTTTGTACAGTTTGTCTGCAGGTGCGAGTCTCTATACAATAATTAAAACAAAGGTAGGTAGGAAGATATTTATTGCTAAACACTTGAGTGAGACTGAGCTTGATAGTTTCACGGGTGAAATGTGGTACTAGGTTTTTCCGATATTTCAATCAAGTCATGAATGCTGATGTTTTACCAGGAATGTTTCGGCTTAGCATTGTTCTTTTCACGTACGATATATTTTTACAAATCCGAAAATATTAGTGACTCTATCTTAATCTTTAGTTTATGTTATAGGACTTCAAAGAATTGAAGTGTTTTATCAAAAATTTATTCTTCAATAAATATTGTATAACATCTTATTGCGAGGAAAAATGTAAAATAGCAACTTAAAAATTCATCAACAATATAACTCAATTACTATCATCTTACTACCTACATAATAAATATATGCAGAGAAAACAAAACAATAAAAACTATGTTTTGGTACAAAGTGGTCAGCGAATTGTAACAAACACAATATGCTACCTGGTGGGGTGGGAGATAGAAGACACAGATGTGAGCAGCCTCCGTTGTTGATTCTGCAGGGGTGATTTTCCGGGGCGGCCAGCTGTCTGCTGCTGTCATACACTCTGATGTCTACCGGAACTGGATCTGACTTGATCAAGTCTTTCATTGGCCCACTTGTTGATATATCCCAAGTGTAAATTTTCCTGATTGAATAAGGTTTTTATAAATAATTACACGTTGATGACGATGATGTCACGGTTTAGACGCCATTTGTATGTGGCGTTTCCAGCGCTCTGTAGGAATGTTGACTGTAATTTTAACTTTACGTGTAGTTTGTCCCATACAGATAAGTGATCCCAATAAAAAAGAGATTGACTAAATTATTGTCCATGGAATATACATGGTGTAGTTAAGTGTAAAAAAAAGTAGAGTAACATTCAGATGCACGTAGTATTAGTAGTGATATGAAATTCAAGAAGTGCTAATGAATTATTTGTTTAAATTGCATTACAGTCTGTGAGCTCTTAGATTGTGATTCGTATCTGAGCGAAAACTGAGAGGTTCTTATCTGGATCGCGTAAGAGCGAGCGAGACAGGTATAAAACGCAAATCGCATTCTGACAACTTACACACTGTACCATTTAATTGCTTACTGATTAGGTTTGTTGCAAGAATGCAAATTATGTTTGTAATTGTGCCTGTGTATACATGTAGATTTATAATTCTTACCATGTTTTCCAGTCTGTCCAATAAAGCTTGTCATTAAAAAATGTTAAAGCATAAGGGTATTCAAGTCCCCCTTTAATAATCCTCTTTCTCTTTTCTCCATTGAAGTCCATTACATCTACAAACAATAGCTTTGCGTCTACCCAGTAAATTAAATTATTGTTATAATCTATGGTAATGCCATTAGGCCAAAAAATATTGTCTTTGACTATGACTTTGCGAGTGGAAGGGTCACCATTCATTCCAGCTCTCTCAATTTTAGGTACTTCTCCCCAATCAGTCCAGAATAGTAACCTGAAGAGATAAACAATAAATTATTCAAGATTTTCTAGGTACAATGGCAGGATGAAAAGGTTCATCACTTTTGGAATTTAATACCATCACCTAGTCAAAAAGTGAGACCTTTTCATTCCCTAACTATACTTACTAGAAGTACAGGACAGTAGTTATAATAACAACAATATTGTTAGTGGCAGCATTCGAGCATTCTTAGTAGTAATCTTAATTGACCACCGAGGAATTTATGATAAGTATAATAGTCTAAGATCCCTTTAAGAACGATCTTCACCGAGATGTTTATTTGATGAAATGTATTTTATATTTAATTTAATATGTCAATAAATATATTGCATATGGGTTGCCTAACAAATTTTAGTCCAGGGTATGTTTAATTAATGATTAAAAAAAATTTTTTTTAAACATTTGATTATTAGATACATTCTATACCAATCGAAAGTATGAAGCCCATAGAATATGCAAACGTTAGGTTGCCTATTCTTTTCCCGTCACAACTATCCGGTAGCCAGGTTTAAACTGGTAAATCTATACTAGCATTTTGCAACGGTCTGATTATTGAATTGAAATTAAATAACATTAAAGATTATTTTATTATGAACACGGTGGTATAGGGTTGCCTGCGAAAAATCAGTCCAGAATGCCGGTTGTCGAATTTTGAAAAGTAAACTATTGCAGCGAGTGAATGTGTGCGACTGAGAGGTCCCAACCAAAACTGTCCCATACGATAGAAGAGGACACAGCACAGCAGCTGTTTGAAGTCCGCCCATTTAAAAAAAGAGAGTGCGCATGCTATTTGTGATTGAAAATGAAAAGCATAGCGATAGACTCGTATATGCTGTACATTATTTTGGTTTGGTTTTGGTTGGGACCTCTCAGTCGCACACATTCACTCGCTGCAATATTTTACTTTTCAAAATTCGACAACCGGAATTCTGGACTGATTTTTCGCAGGCAACCCTATACCACCGTGTTCATGATAAAATAATCTTTAATGTTATTTAATTTCAATTCAATAATCAGACCGTTGCAAAATGCTAGTTTAGATTTACCAGTTTAAACCTGGCTACCCGATAGTTGTGACGGGAAAAGAATAGGCAACCTAACGTTTGCATATTCTATGGGCTTCATACTTTCGATTGGTATTGAATTTATCTAATAATCAAATGTTTAAAAAAAAAAAAGTTTTAATCATTAATTAAACATACCCTGGACTAAAATTTGTTAGGCAACCCATATGCAATATATTTATTGACATATTAAATTAAATATAAAATACATTTAATCAAATAAACATCTCGGTGAAGGTCGTTCTTAAAGGGATCCTCTACTATAATAATATAATGCAATAAGTCAAGATAAACGGTAAATTGAATCGGAAAGTCCACGGGTTAAAGATTATTTTGACATAACAGCATGATAATTTTAGATTGGTTCCAATGTAAGAACCCAGAATCAGTAAAGTTATTTTTACAGTGACAGGAAGTACCCTATAGATTATTTATTTAGCCATTGCCATTGGTCATTGAGTATAGAGCAGCGTTTCTTAACCTTTATTGTCCACGGACCCCTTAGGAAATCAAGCACACTTTTAAGGACCCCCTTAATGAAACAAGCAGCAATAAATAGCACTGCGTGCGTAGCGATTACGAGACTTTTGGTGGCATTTATTTATGATTGTTAAATAGTCCATAGATAAGTTTGCGGGCCCCCATACATATGCTCGCGGACCCCCAGGGGTCCGCGGACCACAGGTTAAGGAACACTGGTATAGAGTATTCTATACTCATTGGCCCTCCTTATCAGGGCTCTGTAACAATAGAATGCCAAACCATTGGAAATATTTTTTTTCAAGACCTTACTTGAACTGTATCACAGCTGATACAAATGCTACTGGCCCCCAACTGAAAGGTGTTATTGGCCTGACAGGATTGAGAACACATAATATAATCAGTTGAATTCATGCCCATGGCTGAGGTAATAAATCCACAGCCATGGGAGTGAACACTAGTATATTAAAACCATGCAAATATGTACTTACCCTTCCTTAGGAACAACAGCTATGGCTCTGGCCAGGTCTACTTCTGACCAAAATAATACTTTTCTATATTTCTGATCTATGCTAATCACTTCCAGACGGTTTGTGTCTCCATCGGTCCAATAAATTTTATCTGTGTACCAGTCTATAGCAATTCCTGTGGGTGTGATGAGACCTTCTGATACTATTCGCATCTGTAAGAAGTATATCTGAATGAATATTGGTTGTATACATTTATTCTGTTACTCAGGCTTCAATAGGTTTTAACCTTTTGATCACCAAAGTCAGCCGTGGCCGTCAACTAGAAGTTGTGCCACTGACGCCACGCCACCCATCACACAACAGCTATCCAAGTTTCAATAATCAAAAACTTTGTAAGTCAAACTGCTACAACAATTTTTTGAATCCCTGCTGATTTTGGACAGTGGCACAGTAAATATTTACAGCGCTTGGCATTCAAAACGTTAAAGGTATGAGGAATACATAGGGAGTGGAGCCATACACAAATAAGTATGATAGATTCTTAGCATTCTAGGTGTAAACTTGTGGAGTAACTGTTTTAACAGAATTATATGTTGATTCTGTTTACAGTGGAAACACCACATTTTATTTAAATATTGATAAAAGGTTCAGTAAATCCTTTACTTTAATTAACCTTTTGTAATTCATTACATGCTATGGAAGTATAGAGGTATACATGATCATATTGATGTCATAAAGTGTAAATGCTGTAACCACCAATGAATTCCCTTGGCGGTTACAGCGTTTACACTTTTTGCCATCAATACATTGTACTCAGCATTTTAAACCAAAAAATCCACACAGTGGTCTTAATTGTGTTGTATGAGAGCACTAGTCCGGAAATGTATAAGTGTTCAATTCTCACTAACATTACAGTGGATCAAATTTAATTTGAACAAACTCCCCGAGGATGTAATTTCAGCACCTAACGTCAATAATTATAAGAATAAATTAGACAAGCATACCACTGAGCAACGATCTCAAGACACAGATCGCTGGATATAGGCACTATCAGTTGTTAAACTGCCTGCCTCATTATAAATAATAATAATAATAATTTTGCTCAATAATTTGGTATTAAGTCCAGCACAACAAGTCCATTGGCGTTGAGAGGAGAAAGCATAGACTCTGTTCCCAAGTTTGTGTACCTAGGCAGCGTATTCACATGCCAAGGAGGATCAGACGATGACATCGACAGCAGAATAAAGAAAGCCAGGGCTGCGTTTGCCCAACTAAAGCCTGTGTGGGAGTCCAACGTCACTCGTCGCGTTAAAGCCTCCCTTTTCGAGTCGATCGTCAAGTCGGTATTGTTTGGCTGTGAGACGTGGAGCGTGACTAAAGGCCTGACGAACAAGCTGCAAGTCTTCGTAAACAAGTCCCTGAGGTCTATTCTCCGCGTATTCTGGCCGAGGACGATGCGTAACGACGACCTGTGGAGGATATGCCACCAGTCACCCATAAGTGTGGACATCGCGACGCGAAAATGGAGATGGATAGGCCACACCTTTCGGCGTGGAGGAGCGAATAACGCAAGCATCGCTTTCGAGTGGAAGCCGCCGGACAGAAGGTGCAGACGCCGACGTCCTGTACACTCATGGCGGCGCACCGTGGAGAGCGAGCTGCGAGCCGTTGGAATGAGCTGGAGCGAGGCCAAAAAAGTTGCTGAGGATAGAAAAAGGTGTGGCGCGAGCTGATGAAGGCCCTCTGTACCTCCGGGGTGCCTCAGAACAGCAACAACAACAACAACAACAACAACAACAACAACAACAACAACAATAATTTAACTTTTGTATCTATATTAAAATAAAAAGTGTTGTTTAATATTTTGACGCAGGCACTTACAATTGTTTCTGAATAAATGTGTATTTGAAGAATATGCTCACTATGCACAGCTTAAATTACTTAATTTTATGGCATGTATTAATATTACCTTTTCACCAGAATGTGTCTCATTATAATTCATACACTGAATCAGCTCAGCTGTTTGGTCCGACCAGCATATAAGGTTTCTTTTGTACAAAAAGTCAACAGCGGAGCCCTGGTCCAAGCCCTTGAGGATAGTGTTGACTTTGCCAGGTTTTGATATGTTGGCTACTCGTATGTCTGTTCCCGTAGAATATAAAAGCACTGGGTTACTTGCCACAGAATAAAATCCTGAAAAAAAATATCAAATGGTATTTTAGCATCATACAGGCATGCATAATAAACAAGAGATGACATTTGCTCTAACGGTATAAACTAGGTTCTTAATATAGTAATCTAAAACTTTCTTTTGGTTAAAAACCCGCTGATTTAAGCTTGGAAATTCATGGTATAGTAGTTGTCGACATGTTATTTTTTTTTGTTTACGTATGTTGATTACAGGTATTTTATTATGATTTCAGAGTTTAGACATTACCTTTAAGCTGCAAAAACATTAACAAGCAGAATACGTTAACAACATTTTGTATAATTTTGTCGGCGTGAAGAATCCTTCGGCGTTTCGTCATAATGAAAACAAATGAACGGAACTTGAATATTTCATATGTTTATTTTAATGTTCACTGCACCGACACAATAAGGCACTAAATGATAACTAATGTAACATGTTTTGTTTTTATGTTATGTATATTGGATATAAATTCCTAAAAATAACAAATTCTGAGATCAACAATGAAAACGAGAGATAGCTGCACGCGACATTTTTATTTGCTTTGCTTTGCTTTTTGTTTTTTTTTTTTTAAACGATACCGGATCTGCATCTGTTGCCAGCCTAAAAGCAGCAAAAGTATAAAGATAATTTTACGGGAGTTATTATTAATTAGATAAAATAATCTTGTGAAATTCAAAAAATATTTATTACATTTCAAATATCATATTATAATTTATGATTGGTAATGTAACGATAACTATTTTAATTTTAAAGCGCTTTGACTTTGACAGTTACGTTACGTTCCATTCCAAGCAACAAGCAATGAGTGAACTAGCCCTTCGTTGGTGTTGGTATAGGATCCTGACCACATATTGAGGCCGTATTTTTGTGTTTTTCTACAGATATTTTTTTTTACTTATTCCAGCTCAAATGAGGATTGAACGCAAGACTTTTCTTTAAATCTCACATACGAAGGTCTAGAGGTGTGTAGCCGAGTGAGTAGGAGTGATGAGTAATCAAATCAAATGAACTATTCGCTTATTACGCGAATAATTCATTTGACTGAAAAACCAGCAATATTAAGCGAATAGTTCGCAGGGACTGAAAAACCACAAAAGACCGGTACCCATAAATAAAGGTATCAATTGAAAAGGTATCCAACAGTAACGGTACCCAAAATAAATAAAAATAGGTACCTTTTTAAAACGGTACCGTTAAGATTGACCGTTTCAAATAAAGACCTGACCGAAAAATTAACTGTACAATTACGCTAACCGATAAAACGGATACCTCTTTGATTTCGCTTCGAGTATTCGGGTACCCATAAAGCTGGCAACGTCGCGTTAGTCCTATTTGTTACGAAAAAAGCTGCACTTTGTGATGTAGCTGGGGTGATAGTGCACGACACCTTGCACTTTTTGACTTGGTACCTATACGCTGAAACTTGGCACAATTTGATCCTTAGGTGGCCTTGAGTGAATTCAGATCGGGAGACATCGAGAGCCACCATTGAGCTAATATTACTACGTAGTAATATTAGCTCAATGAGAGCCCCCACACGTTTAGTGGGGGCAGGGGAGGGGGGGAAGTTCGACACTGCCGCGAGAAAGAAAAGAATCCGAAAAAACGCCGAAATCGAAGAGCTGGTTGCGGAACCTAACATAATAGGAGTGACGAAAGCACATAGGCTTCGCTGGTTTGGACATCTGGAGCGCATGGGAGAAGACCGGGCAGTTAGTAGAGCGTTCCATGGTAAGCCGACAGGTCGTCGTCCGGTAGGCCGCCCCAGATATCGGTGGGCAGATGTGGTCGAAGATGATCTGCGCGAGCTCCAAGCCGTCGACTGGCGTGAAACCGCACAAGACCGAGACCGCTGCCGGGAACTCGTATTGGAGGCCAAGACTCACTTCGGGTCGCTGCGCCAGAGGAGTAGTAGTAGTAGTAAGTAATCTATTTTTTTAACTAAAATAAATGCACTTTCTAACAAAAAATAATTAAAAAAAGTAGAATAAACTGAAAAACGTAATTTGTGTTCTTTTTAAACACGATGATTTTTAATCGGTGATCAGATACCAACTATTGTAACTCAGTACCTAATTGATGGCGGTCACGTTGAAGTCGTATGAATATGAAAACAAACTTTTATTTTTCTGTGATAATTTTTATATTGAAACCAATTTTGTCTTAAATTCTTTGTCACCGTACTAATCTGTTTTTATTCTGCGAGCGAGTAATAACTTGGCATTGTCATTGTCATTATATAAACTACTAGCATTAACCCGCGGCTTCGCTCGCGTACCTATATAATATACATCATCCTACGGGAACAATGCTCTTTTTTTTCAGCATTAAAAGTAGGCTATTTGTTAAGTTAGGGTATAATCTGCAATCTGCATTTCCCTCATGCATATCCGTCCAGCCGTTTTAGCGTGAAAAAGTAACAAACATACACAGACTTTTGCTTTTCTAATATTACTGGGAAATACTTTTTATGTTATCACAACTCCACTATAACAAATCAAACCAAAAACTCAAGCACTCAAATCAAGCGATCTCAGCTTTTACTGTATCCAAATAAAGTTCACTTCAAAATTCATAACTCGAAGTGAAGCTATGACCGGTGTCTTAGCTTCACTTCGAGTATCTTCGACTTCGGATATGTGTGCATTTTATTTGTATAAAGCTTTTATAATGTCCCGAGCCGCCGCTTATCGACTTGGGATATTCGAGATTGGTTTAATGATTTTAAGCTATGTTCTAAGTTACGTCATGTTCTATTGTAAGATTTTGAGGTTCTCTTCGTTGATGAATAAAAAATGTATTATTCTGAGCCAGATAAACGTAATTCAGAATTGTGAAATTACTTAACATAATTATTGAAAAGCTTGAATGTATTTATTACGGATGCAGGAAGTTTCCCGATCATTACTCCTCCCGTCCCAACGCGCTGCCCACCTAGGTACCGATTGACGACGATCGATATGCCACCAAATACTATACTTTTTAATCTATTAGGATAACGCGGGTCTCTCTCTATCCATACCTCAAAAGCAAAAATAGAACCCCCTTATAGGATCACCTGTAGCTGTCTGTCAGTCCGTCTGTTACAACCGATTTGCTGCAAAACTACTGGACCGATTAAATTGCAATTTGGCGCAAATGCTTTCAAGAATTTTCATGTCCACAATATAAAATTTCAAAATCGGTGGTATTTTCGTAATTAACGTCCCAAGAAACCATAAAAATTACACCCATACTCATATTTAGTCATTTCAACCCCATTGCACCCCAACAGGCGAGACGGTATTTCACGTCCACCACGTTTGTTTTTAAAATCGTTGTTGTTTTGGTAATCAGCGACCCGATAAACCATAGAAACCTTACCCTTGTTGATTTTCAGTTTGCTTTGTCATCATATTCTCCTCCTTTAGGGGTTGAATTCTCAAAAAACACGAAACACGTGCTTACTCATTTATCGTTAGAAATACTCCTTGGAAGTTTTCAATAAAATAGTCTAACTAATCTTTTTTCCCCATACAAACTAACGACCCCCATTTCACCCCCTTGGGGGGTGACTTTTGACAAATGCTTTTTTTATTGCACCCCTAGACTTTATAAGGACACGTAGGTTCCAAATATGGACTCTCTACATAGAATCGGCGTTTTAGTATTTAGACATTTCAACCCAATTTCACCCCAACAGGGGAGATGTTAATTCACGTCCGCCACGTTGGATTATAAAATCGTTGCGGTTTTCGTAATTAGCGACCCGATAAACCATAAAAGACTTACCAATGTTGATTTTCAGACTTTGTCACCACATTTCTCCCTTTTAGGGGTTGGATTAGAAAAAAACCTGAAACACGTGCTTTTTTCATTTATTGTTAAAAATACTCCTGTAAAGTTTCGAATAAAATAGTTTAACTAATCTTGTTTCCCCATACAAACTTTGGACCACCATTTCACCCCTTTGGGGAGTGACTTTTGAAAAATTCTCTCTTAGTGCACCCCTACACCACAGTATATATATATAGGCTAAAGCAGTATGGAAACTAAGGCCTTCTTTGAAGATAAATACCTACGCGCTAGGGTTGTCACCCGCTGCCGGCGGCACCCTAGGTTAGAATTTTTATAATGTACTTAGATTTTGTAATGACTTTCCAAGTAGCACAACTGGGTCTAAATAGCTCGTATATCATATCTAATTAGATGCTTAAGTGAAATTTACCACCATGACTAAGTGCTATATAGGTGGCAAGAACCCTTATGCCACCAGTATAGAACCAAAAGGAGAAAAATTGCAGCCTATTTTTGGTGCTAAATAGAATCCATAAGAGATCTCACAATTACCTTAAGTGGTAATTAGAACTATGGGTGAAAGTTATGCGCAGTGAACGAATGAAAACATTTCAGTTCGGTCAATGAGTGATAAATGAGTCGCCAAAATTATCTTTGAGTGGCGAGGCAACTGTCAAATTGTGTTTTATTAAAAGTAATACGTGATCCGCCATATCCATTTTGGATTTATATGTCTGTTTGATTGTGATTAAAACTTTACGTTATACAAGCATTGAAATAAGCACGAAATTCTTGCGATTTTTTTTTTACTGTGAACCTATAGTATGTTTTCTTTGTAAATTTCGACGCGCCCTTCATTTGATCAGGAATATTAAAAAAGAGAGTGCTAAATTAAATAAGGAATAGATACTGATAATAAATAAAACTGTTAAAAACCTGACCTAATGATTGTAGGTTACGTACAATGTTAAAGTAACATCGTCACAACTATCAAAAGTCTGTGATTACTGATTATGCGTGAGTGTGATAAAATTCTGGTTAAAATAATCAATTTTCATAGGCTTCCATTTGTAAACATGGCGAAACAAAAAAGATCCTACAGTGTTTATTTTCACTTATTTGTTCCTTATTTGGAACTATCAAGTCTAATAATCACTTATTTGTATCTTGCGAGTGGCAAAGCAGTGAATGATATTACCAATAGTAATTATTTGCTCTTTTGTAGACTATTAAACAAGCAAGACTATTAAATATATTTTGACAAGGCGCAAATAGGAACTATAATAGAACTTTTAGTTCGTTAGTGGTTTGAAATAAGTGAAAATAACTGCTTTTGGTTCCAAGAACCTCCTACTGAGACCTATTTATGCGTTGGAGTGGCAATAAGGTACTTCTTAGGCCTTAAAGTTGCAATACTTTTTGGTTCCAAAAGAGCCGTAAAATTATCCCTTTAGCCACTATTGGTGATATAATTCGCTATTGTACTAGTCATTTGGAACTTTTAGTTCCAAATAAGGGTATGTTCCCACTTATATGTAAAAGTTGCTTATAAGTGATTTTAAGGCCTTATATAGCACTATTGCTTCTTATTGAGTGACAATTTGAACCTTCATGCAACTTTAAGTAGCAAAATCGATTTTATCCCACCATAAGTAATAAAGTAGAAACAAAAAACGCTCCTATGCAACTACAAGTGATAGGATGAACTCATATACAGTTTTGAGTTGTGTTTAAAGCTATAAGTTGTATCAAACACTGTTAAACCACTCATTTAGAACTTAAAGCTATAAGATAAGCTGCAAAATTCACTAATGTGCTGCTTGGGTTTATTGTATTTTACTTTTTATTTACATTTATTGTAGGGCAGTTAAGATGGGAAGTTTTTGTACGGAACCCTCGGTGCGCGAGTCTCACTTGCACTTGACTTTTTTTTAATGTGGATACACACCACAATTTTTATATTAGGTATTATATTGTTATCAATTTTTATATTGGTTTCAATGGTTTAAATGTCAAGTGCAAGTGTTAAAGAAATACTCCTGTGAAGTTTCGAATAAAATAGTCTAACTAATCTTGTTTCCCCATACAAACTTTGGAACTCCATTTCACCCCTTTAGGGGGTGAGTTTTGAAAAATCCTTTCTTAGTGCAGCCCTACACCTTATAAGGAACCTACGTGCTAAATTTGAACTCTCTAGAACCAGCGGTTTAGTATTTAGACATTTCAACCCCATTTCACCCTAACAGGGGAGATGGTAACTCACGTCCGCCACCTTGGATTTTAAAATCGTTGCGGTTTTCGTAATCAGCGACCCGATAAACCATAAAAACAATACCCATGCTGATTTTTGTGTGTTGCAGTTTCTTCTTTTATATATTTAGATGTAGAACATTTCGTAAAATTTCCCGCCAAAGCGATGGCACTTGACGTAGGTATCGTACTTACTTCAATAATTTGTGTAGGATGACCATGTATCTAATGGTTATTAGTTTTAATTGTGTTTTAAATTTTAATTGATTAAACAGTGAGGTAATTGCGCGAGACCTCGCCTATTAAGTTTCATTTTAGCTGAAGATTAATATTTTTCTACTCCTCATCACCGATTAAGAATCATCGTGTATATAAAATAAATTTATCCGACAAATATGTTAGTACAACCCTGAGCTCCCGAACGAAGTAGGTATCATTGGCGTCGCCACCGCCGGAGTTTTATTACTGAGTTGTCTTTATACTGTGGGTAAGGTGTAAGTAAAGCCTTTCAAATATACACAAAGCATAAGGAAAAAATTTAAAGGTTATCTGGGCGTTAGGGTGGTGGAAATGTTAACACACTGGACCGGTAATCCAGAGGTACCGGGTTCAAATCCCGGTCTCTTCCACCAGCTTACGCATTACAATTTTTCTTTGAGCTTTGGTGTTTGTATCAATGGTTTAATATCATTTTTATACTTGCGTACTTTAATCTGTCAATTATAATTTCATATACAAAATCACAATAACGCACTTTTTAATCCTGTACCAAAATTCTATACTCTATGGTACCCGCTACAGAACTTTTATATTCATAAGACATCTATCTACTCAACTCTAATAATTTCAAACAGAGAGCATCAGCATATTTGATTTAAAAAAAACCGGCCAAGAGCATGTCGGGCCACGCTCAGTGTAGGGTTCCGTTCCGTAGTTGCCCATCCTTCACACTAGAGGAAAATTACGAGAAACATTTAAATTACGAGAAAGATTTCAAGCTCTATAAAAAGGACGTAAACGCCAAAGTAACAGTACTAACTTATTACCTTCTGGAAGTTATCGATTATGCGCACCAGTTTGAGCGAAATGTTTTAATACAGTATGGCACTTAACGAATATGTATAATAGGGTGGTCCTTATATGGCAAAAAAAAAACGATTTTTTAACGGGGCACCTTTTCTATTGATTATTTAACATAAGAATCGGTAACAGTATTTTTTTCATAATTTTTGGACAAAAATTAGGTGTCGCTAGCACAGCTTAAACTTTGTGAAAAAAAAACTAAACAAATATATTACATGAAAAATCAGATTAATTGAAAAAAAAAAAAACTTCTTCAAGTGGTAATAATTGCAGTCAACTACACAATAAGGTATCCATTATAATACATAATAAAATTACCAAATTATGATAAAAGGGTGGATTTTGGGGTGTTGGGGTACTTTTTCAGAATTGTTTTACTATTAAAAGCAAATACTGTTTCTATTTAAAAGTGAGACTGCAAGTGTTGAAGGCCCTGCTTCCTGGTTCATGTCAGGTGTTGGAATGGTATTTTCACTGCTAGATGTAGGTGAAAACTTAGATAGGATAGGATTGGAAACATCTAGAAACGGGCTTCCATTAAAACATATAAATTTCAAGCCGATGAAGAAGATCTATCAATACCTGAGGTCTGTGAAGAGCAGCATCCCTCTGAAGTGCTGGTGTTTACAAGCTGGACTGCGAGTGCGGTCTGTCATACATTGACCAAACGAAACGTAGTATAGCTACACGGGTTATGGAGCATGTAGCAGATGTCAAACACCACCGTTGTCGCAACAGGTCTGCAGTCTGCGAGCATGGCATGGACAAACCAAACCATTCAATAAAGTTTGATAATACTTCAATCTTTGCCAGAGGAAACTATATTTTCCCAGAATGTTGCGTGAGGCTATTCAAATCAAACAATATCCCAATTTCAATAGAGAAGATGGTTAGTCATTACCGCCGGCTTGGGATCCTGTTGTACATCTTATCAAGGATCAAGCTAGGCACAAGAATGGAAACCCTGGGCCTCAAACGGTGTACTTAAAACAAATTAGGAATAAAAGTAGTATATGTAGTGTTTGTTTAAAAGTATATCATCGTAATAAGGCGATCTGGGTGTTTTCTTTCGGCGGTTCTTTCTCCTCAGTAAGCCTTATAGTGAACCGCTAGTAGATATTTATGAAATAAAATTAGCAGAAGGGCATTAATTATTTTATTTAAATATCTCGCACAAGTGTAACTGTCTTAACACATTAGGCCTATCTGGCAAATATGTACACCAGTACACCTTTATTTTTAAATCATCATATTTATAAAATGGATAGCATGCACAAATGTAACTTTGTTTGAGAAAAATTGTGTGTTTCTCAGTCAACCTTTGACAACGGTAACTGGAAAGCTACCGAAATGTCGGAAAGGCACAAATAATTCACAAATTGTTTTATTTAAATGTGTGACAGTCTTGTCAGTTTCCTTTTTACTTCGCGTTACCGCGTTTTTGGAAGTTTTCTTCATTCTTTAAATTCTGAGCCTCTCTCTGTAAGTTTTTTTGATGACTGGTCATCATGAATAGCTGCTCCATTTTGAAGATGTGAATTGTATTTCTCGTTGACACGCTCATGCCAATGCTTGTAGACGCCATTCCGACACTTCACAACGATACGCCTGAGTATGACGTGCACACTCTCAGAGTCGAAATAACTCATACTAAATAACGATTTGATGAGGTGCCCCTTTCTCTTTTCAAAAATCGAAAAATAAGGACCACCCTAATGTATAACGTTCAAAGTGTAAGGACATCGCGCGGCACTTACGTCATTTTAAAGAAAATTGTGAATTTTGCGATAACTCAAAAACGGCTCAACCGATTTTATTCAATATAGTTTTAATTGAAAATACTTATAATGCCTCATTTTCATGATTTTTTCAATAATTTCTGGACGCGTGGTTGAAAAGTTAGAGGGGGGGGGCACTATTTTTTTTATTTTCGGAGCGAATATTTACAAAACTGCTGACTTTATCTAAAAATAATGTTCGGAGACCCCTATTATTTTTAAAAGACCTATTCATCGATACCCCACACACTAGTATTAGAACGAAAAAAAACAATCACCCTCACTTTAGGTGTAGGTACCGGAGGTACCCGAAAAAATTTTTTTTTTTAGTTTTTATTTTACCGTTTTGTCGGCGTGATACATACCTACACATACTCATACCAAATTTATTTCAGCTTTCTAGTACTAATGATCACGGAGCTAAGCCGCGGACAGACAGACAGACAGACGGACATGGCGAAACTATAAGGGTTCCTAGTTGACTACGGAACCCTAAAAAAAAGCACGCTACTGTTCACTGATTGGTTGAAATTACTTGTCTTAAAATTTAACCAATCACACCATCGCGATCATGTTTTTTTTAATAGGTCAGGTTTAGTTGAATAAAAAGGGTTACATCAAAAATAAAAATTCATAGTGGGGAAGAATGACGATTAAAGTAAAAAATACATTTCTGTGTCTTGCTCGTATAAAAAGTATTGTATGCAATAGTTACACAATTAGGTCTTACTTAGGCCACTCGGCAACCGGGAGGTTCTTAAAGTCGAGTACCTACCGCGTTACGCGAACTTATTAAAAAAATACGTCTTTAACTTGGATTGATTTATGATTGTTCCAAAAAATTAACGTCTTTAAATTTAAGTCTTTATATTGAAAATAATATGAAAAAAATAGTGACACGGGTTTTTATATGAATTTTTATGTGTATAGCTTTGGTTCTCCAAGATTAAGTCCTATTTATAATCAACATTATTGCTCTGCACGGCTGGCGGACTGTGTAGGTTTTTAGGCAAATTTAATTTTTTTTTGTCTGATCGTGTAAGTTTAAAAAGGAAAAGTAGATGAAAATTTACTTTTCTGGGCACCGATCGAGCAGAATTTTAGTACCTACATTGGTAACGTCTGACGATGGAGCTGGACTGTGGTTATTAGAAAACTATGCTGCAAACTGATAGCATGAAACAAAAAAACAATTGCATTGTTATAAATTTAGAATACATTTATTTTACTATTTTCCTTTCTCTCACCTTGCTGATAAAACATACAATTGACAACATTTCATATTTCTAATAGATGAAAATTAATATAGAGATCGAGAGAGCTTTGCGTCGTGGACACACTAAAATATTTATTTGAGTTTAATTTTCTGTATGTACCTATGTAAATAAAATAACCGAAATCTACAACTATGCTTAGACAGAGTTGTCGTCTTCGGCCCATCCACGAAAGAAATAAGCTGTCAACAACTCCTTTACTCAAAACAACTTTTTTAACAAAAAAACTCATATTATAATTTCTGTCACAGTACTGGGTCACTATTTTTAAGTTTCGGAATTCTGCAAAAGCTGAATTGTTATTAGGACTATTGAACAGGTTCCATTGATTGAGGTCACAAATGGTCAATTACCAAAGCCTTGAAACGCGGAGGCAGCTTGCTGTGGTAAAATACTTTTTTAGACTGATACGGGGGCAGCTCACAAATGCGTCACTTCTGCAATATGTTTCATTTAGGATACCACCTCCTAGTAGAAGTACACTGCGTCCACGCCCTCGTCCGCTATTTTTGGTCCCCAGTACCAGCACAGTGACCCTCGTCACTAGCCCCTTGTACGTGGCACTAACCCACATTAACAATATACGTACTGCTCTACGACACCACGCTGGACTTGTTTTCGCAATCGGAACCGAGGTTCTTGGCCACAGCGACAAGATATCTAGAGTCCATCGTTGCTCCCACCACTGTGCGATAACTGCGCGATGCGAAATATGTGTAAAATATATTTAGATGTTGATGATATGATTGCAGTAATTAGAGTTTAGATTTAGGATAATTTAGATAAGTTTTTAAATTGTAAACATAACCTATAACTTACATGTTTGGTTTATCTGTTAGTGTAAGTTGGTTAATAAATAAATAACAAATAGCAACACCCTGCAAGATTTTAACGCGACTAAAGGACACGTAAGTTTTAGCAAAAGTACTCTTGCCTAAGTGAATAACAGCTTTTTAGGATTTTGAGTTTGTGTCAGTCTGTCCACAGCTTAGCTCAGAGACACAGTGGTTGAATACATTTTTAAAAACATTTTTTGTGTACCTTCCCTATACGTAACAAAAGTGGGGATGTTTATCCCATGGTGTGGGGTATCGATGATTAGGTCTCTCAAAACTAAGTCAAGTTACCTAGCACCAACTGCAATTTTTATGGAGCTAAGTAAGCCACCCGTACCTACCTACTATTTGGATCCTGTAGAATAGAAACCTGGTTCTGTTTTAGGCCATAAGTAGCAGGTTCTTGCGACTCATGCAGTGTATTTAAAGTAGGTATATATTTTGATTGTCTTGGCTAATAACTTCGCCATTTTGCCATTATAAGCATTAACTAGTCTGACTTTAACGATTTTTTCCCAGAATGTTTCTTAAGGCTATTGAAATCAAAATATATCCTATCTTAGAGAAGACGGCATTCATTACCACTGGCTTGGGATCCTGTTGTACCTACATATAGTCAAGGATCCAAGCTCGACGAAAGATTGGAAACCCTGGACCTTAAACGGTGTAAAACAAAAATAGTGTCAAAAGAAGAAAATTCCGCGAAACTTCTGTTTGTTTAAAACTTATGAAATAAAAATAAAATTTAAAATTTAAAAACAGGCCAAGAGCATGTCGTGGCACGCTCAGTGTAGGGTTCCGTAGTTGCTCATCCTTCACAATAAACTGCTGTTTTAAGCCCGAGGTTTACGTTAAAAAAGATTTTAAGCTCTATAAAAAGGTCGTAAACGCCCTAGAAACTGTAATCACTTATTACCTTCTGGAAGTCAACTTACGACCTTTTAAAGAAAAAATATGAAATTTGGCGATAACTCAAAAACGGCTCGACCGATTTTGTTCAATATAGTTTTCATTGAAAGTACTTATAAGGCCATTTACATGAATTTTTCGGGTTTTTTTGACCCGTGGTTGAAAAGTTAGAGGGGGGGGGGGGCACCCATTTTTTTTTGTTTTTGGAGCGAATATTTACAAAACTGCTGACTTTATCAAAAAATAATGTTAGAAGACCCCTATTATTTTTACAAGACCTATTCAACGACACCCCACACACCAGTGTAGAAAAGAAAAAAAAATCACCCCCACTTTAGGTGTTCGATAGGTACCCGAAAAATTTTTTTTTTTTTAAATTTTATTTTACCGTTATGTCGGCGTTATACATACACATACTCATACCAAATTTCAGCTTTCTAGTACTAATGACCACGGAGCTAAGCCGCGGACGGACGGACGGACAGAGTAGTTGACTACGGAACCCTAATAAGAAAACCCGCGACATGACAACCAATAAAAAGAAAGAAATAAAATTTACGAAATGTGTCGGGGGACCGCTAAGTAAATGAAATGCAATGTACTGAAAATCGTAAAGTGGGAAGCCCAAATGCATACATGCAATTTTGCGTTGAAAAATATATTTCATTTCATTTAGGTACTTAGCGGTCCCCCGAACGCAACGAAGCTTGGATTCTTTTTCTACTGTTCATTGTAAAGGCACATTTCGTAAATTTTATTTCTTTCTTTTTATTGGTTGTCATTTCGGGGGTTTGTTAAATTTTAAATTTTATTTTTTTGACAAGTAATTTCAACCAATCAGTGAACAGCGTGCTTTTTTTTAAATCAATTATGTTGATGTTCTCTTTTTGAAATTATTAGAGTTGAGTATTTAAAGTTCTGCAGCGGGTACCATAGAGTATAGAATTTTGTTACAGGATTAAAAAGTGCGTTATTGTGATTTTGTCTGTGAAATAATAATTGACAGATACAGTACGCAAGTAGAAAAAATACTATTAAAAGTCATAATTATCACAGTGCCATCCCTCGTAACTTGCGGTTACGACGTAACCGTAACCGTTACGTTCCTGTTAAACTTGCCCGATTAGGTGAAGTAACCTCATAAGTTCTCATTCTCACTATTAGATGTGCTGACGGTTAAAAGCCGTTTAAACACCAAATACTAATTGGCCATTAAAATACCTTTCCTTTTCACTTCAGACATGTATTCAATTACCTTTCCCATTAGCATCAATTAATTATTACAGATGATGATGTCAATCAAACAAGTTTTCCCCTCCCAAACTCAAAAGCCGAAGACCTCAAGTCGCTATCTCGAAGCTCAAGCCTCTAATATGAAAATATCGCACCCGCCATAAACTAATAAGAAACTATTTCCAAATTATTAACTTTGGTCGCTTCTAACATGTTGATTTGGATAATGTTCCCAAGTTGTGCTATTAATGTATATTAATGATCCCTAACTTGAGGACTCGGCAGATGTTTAGTTTGGCGTGTATCGTAGGTGTAGAGCTTGAGCTTTCGCCCTGCGCATAATATTAACGTTGTTAATATTATATAGTAGTACATAATAGTAGCGTAGTAATATTTCATCGTGATAATAGTATAGTAGCCATATTTATCTTGATAATCGATTTGTTGATGAATATGCTTGGAGGATAAAATCTAGGTATTTATTAATACTAAATTAACTATTGGCTTTGTGAGCTGCAGCCTGGTGACAGACGGACAGATAAACGGAAGGACAGCAGAGTCTAGAATAGAGTCCCGTTTTTTAACCTTTGAGTATGGAACTCCTCAAAATTACATCACCGTATTTTGATTCAAATTGTAAAACATACCAATTCAAATAAAACGATGTCTTTCATATATGCTTCGTCGTAGCAAAATAAAAACTGCCACACGGCTAGTCGAGTACAAACGTCCAAAGTCCAAAGGGACACAAATATTCACCAGAGGTTCACGGTTTGTGGTTGGATTTAAATTTGGCCTTTGTCCTTTGTAGTTCACTTCATGTGGGGTTACCATGCAACGGGGGTTTGCCTTATGCCCTTTAGCCCTCCCTGTTTTAATCACATCCGATGTTTAAATACATACTAGTTCCAAAAATACCACCATAAGTAGTGGAAGGAAACAGTTCATATTAGGTATAACGATAAGGCTGAAAGCAAGTTGTTTAACGGTGAATAAGATTTAAGTCATAATTAGATACAAAATGAAAACAAAAAATGCAATAGAGAGACACTAAGTTTAATGATTGGTAGGTACTTATTGAAAAGGGTGTACATGTATACCTTCCAATTATTCCATCAAACTTGTGTAAGGTTTATTACATTTGGCACAAAAAAAAGTAGTTTCATCGTCAATTTTTATGACGTCTGAGAGGTTGGCAACACAAAATGGCGGGAAACGGGCGGTTAACCTGACACTTGGTTAGGACATGGAATATTGGATTTAGATGGGATATTAATTTCATTTGTTTAGATTTGGAGCTGATTATTCTAGTATTTGAACTGTTATTTTGATATTCATTATTCTTTGTTGTTTTCAATAAAGTTTACAGTATGTAGGTATTATCTATAAGATGAGGAATTTACTAGAAGAGGATACTAACTCCTAAATATGTACAGACAAATTAAGACATGTAATAATTAGAATTAACTGTGAGTGGTACTGCGAGTAAAAACCTGTAGAAGTATTATGTAGTGTTTTTTCAAACAGTGTGTATCATAAACACCCGTAAATGTGGTAAATGTACATTCCACTTAGTTATTGGCCGGGTGCAGAGGTCGCGTAGGGAAAGCGAAAATGATCGCAGCGCTTGATGTGGCCAAAAGTGGTAACTTTGGCCTCTCTTTTTCTGTCAAACGTCATACTTTTCAGTTATAATGCTTACGTTTTGTACTGTAAAATAAGAAACTGAAATAAGTAAAATGGGTCACGATTAGGGAATGCAAATCGGTTTTAACCGAAACCGAAAAAATCGGTTATAATCGGTTATTTCAGTCATTTCAATAACCGATTATTTTTATTTCGTAATCGGTTATAATCGGTTATTTAATATTTGTTTAAATCATTACATTTTCGTAATTTTCGTAGTATACCGCGAAACCAAACATCATTATAAGCTAAGTAACTTATAGGCACTGTACTTAAAACAAATTTACGACTACCGAAACTGCCGAGCCGGGAGCCGAGTTCCGAGGAAACTCTCGGAACGCTTGGAACATGAAAATAATAATACATAAATGCAAATTACTACTTTTTTGCGTTTGTGATATTTTCTCCCATTAGCTTTTCGTTCAATTCTTAATTCGTCTCATTCTGCATTCGTCACTCATTCTTTTTTCGTCGTGTTCGGTATCTGTCCCTATCTTCCTCAGTCCAAATCAGTAACTTGTCTTATTCTTATTAAGTCTTATTCGTTGTTCGTCACCGCCTTCCTTGGACTCATTCTTCCTTTTAGATTTTTGTCTCATTCACTGATTTGCCTCAATTTTTCCGGAAATTTCGATGTTGGTCCCATTCGTTATTAATATTCTTTTTCGTTTTTCGTCCAATTCTAAGTTCGTTACATTAGTTTTTAGTCACAATCGTTATTTTCTATCTTTTCACGTCAATCTTAAATTATCGATATCTGGGCAACCGATATTTGAGCTTTGACTGATAATATACTATGGGCTACACAAATGCATGACCCATTTATAAATTAACTGATTGATAAATGGGCCACGCAATTCTGCAGCTCACTGTACAATACGCAATATTCTAACTGCACGCATAATGGAAAAACTGTCAAAATGTACATGTAGAATGTTTGTTTTGAGTACAATTTGTATTAGTTAACTCAAATATAATAAGCAGCAACACAGACACATTATATTTAAGGTAAACAATCTTACCTTCATCCATAACATAGGAAACGTCGCTTCATAAATATATAGGCAAGTCCAAAGTAAATAATCAAAAGCCGTAAAATTCAATAGATATGAATAGTGAATAAAACGTGTATCTAATGAGACGAGTAGAGAACGTACCCCAAAAAAACGAGACGATTTGCCAGTAACGCCAAAATAAGAGAGAGACCAATAACGAATGTGACAAAAGATAAAGTGAGAATTATACTAAAAACGTAAGGGACAAACAAAAACATAGTCCTAGGAAGATCGTGACGAAAAACGAATAAGACTTAATAATAATGAGACAAGTTATAGAATTGGACTTAGTGGCGAATGCAGAATGAGACGAAATAAGAATTGAACGAAAAGCGAATGGGACGAATAAAGCTGATACCTTTAGTACATTATAGCTAATAAAGACTGTATCGTTAATTATGGGTACACATGTAACTGGCTAGAAAAAGAGGTTTAGTGATGAAAAGAGAATATATGTCATCTGTCAAATTTTAGTACGTTATTAAATAACAGGATTGTTGTGTAAAGTTGTATAATTAGCATATAGTTTTTAAAATGAAAGGCCTTTCAATCGAAAAGCGAAAATCTATTGTTTCCAAATGGTGCACTGAAAGTGGTATATCATACAGAAAGTTGGCTAAAGAGGAAGGTGTTAGCGTTCATGCTGTGCAAAACGCTATCCAAAGATTCGGCGACCACTACTCGTTAAGTGATCTTCCTGGTCGCGGCAGAAAACCAGGTCCTTCGATGCCTAATTTGGACCAAAAGATATGTAAGCTGTTTACCACAAAAAAAGGGCTTTCGGTTCGTGATTGTGCCAAAAAAGCGGGAACTAGTATTGGTATGGTACAACTAGCTAAGAAACGTAATAACTTAAAGAGCTATAAAAAGCAAAAACAGCCGAAACGGACAGCTTTACAGTCATCTACCGTAAAAACTAGGGCCCGCAAGTTATATGAAGAGGTTTTTAGTAAAAAGAAACAGTGCATTGTGATGGATGATGAAACCTACGTAACGTTGGATTACAAAACTTTACCCGGAGCACAATATTATACGGTGAAGGAAGGAACAGTCGTTAGTAAGACCGAAAAAGCCATTTTTTGCGAAAAATTTGGTAAAAAGATCTTAGTTTGGCAAGCAATTTGTCAATGTGGAATGACCTCAACACCTTTTTTCACTGACAAAACATTAAATGCAAAGCTCTATGAGAAGGAATGTCTCCAGAAGAGATTGTTGCCACTCATAAGGAAGCATAAAGGTCAAACTGTTTTGGCCTGACTTGGCCAGCTGCCATTATGCTAAGCCAGTACTGAAGTGGTACGCCAAAGAAAAAATTGACTTTGTGGGCAAAAAGCACAATCCACCAAACTGCCCAGAGATTCGCCCCATAGAAAAATTTTGGGCATTGATGAAGAGGGATCTGCGTAAAAAAGATCGTTCTGCCACTTCGTTAGAAAAATTCAAGCGAGACTGGAATCTGGTGGCCAAAAACATCGGTGTTAGCGTTGTCCAAAACCTTATGCGAAACATTAAAAGCAAAGTGCGAAAAATTGGAAAAGGTCAATAAGTAGATGTAGTTTTTTTTTATTTCTTCGTTTTCAAATATATTTTACATTGTAAATATTAAATAAAATTTAATAAATGTTTTAAAATAAGTCAATTCTGTAACTTTTATTGTGTACCCATAATTAACGATACGGTCCTTATACCACGGCGCATTGTTTCCTTCTTTGGAGATAAACATCTCCCATCTCTTTCTTACTAATGCGCAGGTAGAGTAATGGATAAAGGAAGGGTGTCTTTATCCCGAAGTTGATTGAACTTGATTGTTGATTGAAAATATTGAAATTAGAAATGATTGTTTTTTTTGGTTGATTAAAGAAATAGATAAGTACCAAACATCGTTTGTGTTTCATTTATAAGTCGTACACAGCATAGTTTTCCACGTTTAGACCATATTTCATTGTTTTTTTTTCAAAGTTTGTAATAATCGGTTATAACCGATTAATCGGTTATTTTTTGTTATAACCGACACAATAATCGGTTATGAAATTTGGTCGGTTTTTGCATTCCCTAGTCACGATAGGTGTAATTGTGTGGTAAACTGCAATAATACAGGACGAAATAGCAATTGCAAATGTTATGCTTTCCTAAACCGAGTTGGAAACAAGATCAGAAAATGAATTGGATCGCTGTTGCTAGAAAAATAAAGTAAGTGTATTAAACTGAACATATTTTTATCTATTTAGTGCAATAATATTATTATGATATGAAATGTAAAAATACTTATAATTTGTAAATGTTACTTATTGTTTGTTTATTAATGTGCCAAAACTAACAGCTTCCCTTTACTCTCGGTTTGAGGCTGAAACCTTACGTTCTGACCGATGCTTTGGAAGCCAGTTTTGAAAATAGTAGTAATTCTTCAATTATCTGAAAATAAACATAATAAAACATTATTTTTTTCCTATAATTTGTAAGGAAACAACAAAGAAGTAAATTGTCATAATAATATTAAACATATATATAATAATTACTTTCTTCAATAAAGCTAAGAACCAAATGTGTTTCACATTAAAAACAAACAGCTTGTGCACTTGTTAGGTGCTCTACAATCAATATTTTAAATTTTTTACCTTAATTTTATTGCGTCCATTATTTAACACTTTTGACAGACCCCCTCCAAAGTTGTGAACGCTAGGTGGCGCTAACGTCATGCACCCGGCCATATCGCTTACTTATGTCATGTTCTCATGTATAATTATTTTCAACTTTGTCAACCGTCCTCGCAGATGGCCAAGATACAGGCTCAGCCTAGTTGGGTCACTGACGGATGGATAATGGATATTCTGAACATGTTATGATAATTTTTTGTTAATGAATGATTTTGTAATAATATCCTAGTAGGATACAACCCTAAGGCTGTTTTGACACTGTTTGCGCGCTACCGGGTGTGTTTTTATTATAACATTGGGAAAATTTGCTTATTAGCCATGCTTATATGTAAGATTATAACCGTGTGTTTGAAATAAGTACGAGTAATTATTGAGTTCATATTTTAGAACCTACTGACGGAGCTAAAGCGCTCGTAAATTTAAAGTGGGTCAAAATCGTCATGCGATGCGAGATTTGTTTACTAGTTAAATTCACTAAATATAGGTCAAGTTAATTGAAAAAATAATAACCGTAACAGTATCATGTGAATATTTATATTATAAAATCAAGCAACATAAAGTTGTGGATACATAGAGTGACAGAACGTTTTAAGGGTTCTGTACATCACACGGTAAAAACGGAAAATATCAATTTGTAGTCTGTCTGTCGGCTTGTCTGCTTGTTTGGATGTGGACGATTGAATACGGCTATTTCAGACAATAACCGGTAAAACTCAACATCCACGGCAGGCTATTTATCAACTCTTTTCAACAAGCAATTTGGATACTTACATTACTTACCGAAAACAATGCGCAAAGAAAAATTGATTTGCCTCACCCGTGGTTCAGACCTTTGGATTAACGAACCCGGTACCTTTGGATAACCGGTCCAATGTCTCATTGTATAGGTAACTTTAATATGCAATAACTTTAATATGCACATTCGCTCACCCACTAGAATGAAAGCATGCTTAGACCAAATAGCTAGTAATATTAATATTAATAAAGTAGAACCTAAGACCCATAAATTCTCCTTATCCGACCATGACATGGCTCAAACACTGACCATTGATATTAATAAAAACAAATCAATTGTAACTTGGTTCGAGTACAAGAGAGACTACAGTAACTATAATGTTAATAAATTTAACGAATGTATAGCAGCTTTGTCCTTCTCAGACGTTTTGGAATCAGACGACTTAATTGATGCTTTTACTTTATTTTATGATATGGTATGTTTGCTTTATAACTTGTGTTTTCCGTTAATTAAAGTAAAAATTAATAACAGATGTAAGAAACTAAAATGGCTAACTAGAGGCATCAAAAGGTCAAGTAATGTTAAACGCAAACTATATTTTAAGCACAAGCATACAAAAACGAATAAAAATTACAATAGATCCTATTTTAAGCTATTTTAACTATAACAAAATATTGAGAAAATGTATTAACGCATCACGTAAAATAAACAATAACAAATACATATTAGCAAATAAGAATAAATGTAAGGCTACATGGAATATTATATCTTCATCCACAAATTGCTATGCCGATTGTAATAATGACATACAATCTATCAAATCAAATGACATATTATATTATGAACCACAGGAGATACGTAATATATTAAACAATTACTTTATAGATATTGTAAATACTGATAATAATATGTCATCTAAGTACAAATTCAATGATAAAAATAGTAGTTCTCAAACTATTTTCCTAAAACCAGTATCTGAAAGTGAAGTATATAAGCTGATTATGTCATTGAACAACAGTAAAACGTGTGGGTACGACAACATAGCGACTGATACTCTTAAAATTAATGCCTTAAACTTAAGTCGTCCGCTAGCTCATATAATTAATTTGTCACTTAGTCAAGGTATTTTCCCTGAGCAACTAAAACTGTCAATTGTAAAACCGCTTTTTAAAAAAGGTGACCGTGATGATCCTAACTGCTATAAGCCCATTACAATTGTTCCCATTTTGTCAAAAATAATAGAGAAAGCTATGTATGTCAGACTAACTAACTTCTTAACTAAACATAACTTTCTACAGCCTTATTTATTTATTTTAAATTTAACTGAGGCGATAAACAATAAACTGCCTGTAATGTCAATCTTCCTCGACATGAGCAAGGCTTTTGATTTCGTTGATCATTCCATACTTCTCTCAAAGCTGGAGCACTATGGAATCAGAGGCAAAGCTCTCGAGTGGTTTACAAGTTATTTGAAAAATAGAAAGCAATGTACTGAAGTGACAAGAATAACTGAAGTAAATAATAGTCTTTTAAAGAAAACCTACAGATCTGACTTTCGTTTAAATAATTCAGGGGTACCACAGGGTAGTAATTTAGGACCATTATTATTCCTGCTTTATATTAATGACCTTCCGCACACAACAGCAGAAAAATGCATTTTATTTGCTGATGACACGACTCTCATAGTAAAAGGGGATACTAAAACCCATTACGAAATAACTATTAATAATACTCTGAATGATATATACACATGGACAAATAATAATAATCTTAATATTAATCTAGCTAAAACCAAATTTATTCAATATCGTTCACACAAATCTGTTCCTAAACAATTAAGTATTAAATATAATAATCAAAACATAG
This sequence comes from Apotomis turbidana, assembly GCA_905147355.2. Classification (NCBI taxonomy): domain Eukaryota; kingdom Metazoa; phylum Arthropoda; class Insecta; order Lepidoptera; family Tortricidae; genus Apotomis; species Apotomis turbidana. Next base: position 22,802,254 of record LR990286.1, read on the forward strand.
AAGAAACAGACAGCATAAAATTTTTAGGCTTAGTTATTGATAGTCAGTTAAATTGGAAAGAGCACGTTGATTTTATATGCTCTAAATTAGATAGATTTGTTTTTGCCCTTAGAAAACTTAGCAGAACCGTTTCTACTGAAGCAGATATAACAGCATACTATGGCTACGTGTCGTCAACACTCAACTATGGTCTTTTATTGTGGGGAAATTCGGTCAATGTTGAAAATGTATTTAAACTGCAAAAAAAGTGCTTGCGTGCAATTGCTAATTGTTGGATAACCGATAGTTGTAAACCCATATTTAAGAAATACAATATATTTATTTTTTATATTTTGGCGTGTATGTACATAAAAAAGGTATGTTTATTTGTCAAATCTCATGCAAATTATTTTAAATCACGTTCCGATGTCTTTTCTGGAAATCATAGAGCACAGTACAGGAGCCTCCTGTACCAGCCACGTTGTCGTGCTGATATCTATAAACGAAATGCCTACAATACCTGTATTTTAGTATATAATTCCCTACCTGACAATTTAAAGTTGTTGAAAAATCCAGAATTTAAGACAAAGTTGACAAAATGGCTACATGAACATTGTTTTTACTCAGTTAAGGAATATTTAGACATGAAGAATATGCAGTAGAATTTAAATTATCATTATGTTCAGATTATTGGTATTGGCCTCAATAGTTTTACAATGACAAACACACAATTTGCATGCCGTTTCGGCTGAATACTGTTAACCTGCTATATGCGAAAATATTTAACACCTTCTATGTACGTATTCTAGCAAATAAACATTTCTTTCTTTCTTTCTTTGTCTCATTCACTCGGTCACTTCGGTCAGGTCACTCACTGGACGTTCGCTTTCAATTTCCGCATCCGTTTCAATCCCTGCAGTCTGCACCTATTTCTATTTCAAAGGTATTATTTAACCCTAGTGCCATATGAGCACATGCATCTTTTAAACTTACCTAAGGTTTATTTTCTGCACTTGCTTTGGGAAGTAAAATTTGCTGTTTACCCTTGTTTTACTGATAGACGTTTCATCGGGATTTTTATTAAACTAACCTAACCTAGTTGCTTGAAAAAAGACCTTTTCGAAAAAAATATGTGTGCCGCGTAATTTGTCGAAAAACCTTCTCGGCAGGAAGCAAATCTACGTGCATTTTGCATTATGCCTGCAAAACAAAAGAGGCCCCGACTTTAGATGCTGGCAGTACTAAAGGTAGATACTTAATTGAATGTTAAGGAGGTAGGTACCAAACTTATTACGGCTACTCATTATCTAGATGCTTAATCGTGCTTATTAATTTGACTATGTATATTGAAAGCCCCCATGAAATTCATAATGGCCGTTAAAGAAATTAATCATCGTAAAAGAGGGTGTGAGCGTCGGAAAGTATACCATTATTTGGATGATGAAATTAATTTCCTTCATTAAATTAACAAATTTCCCCGATTATGTAACTTGCTATTAATGGCATGCAGTCAAGAAAATGCCAGAAGAATTTTCTTACAATTTCTTTTAAAGTCGATTCTAATCTCAGTTGGATGGAAACATGTCTCCCCCGAGCGTAATCTTATATCTCTTGAGCGTTCGTTGAACATATTGAAAGGACTTGAAATATCTGATAATGACATAATTTGGGCGCTGTACCCAAAACTTTTTCTTTGATATAAAACACCCGAGTTCAGAGTTCCCGAATTACTTTGATACGAGAAACTAGACATCCTCAGAGTTTCCTTTTCATTGGAGATTAAGAAACGGGATAATTTCTTACGGGAGCAACAGCCAGGGAGGGCTGATGGCTTTTGCTTTGAAGTTTTCTCTTAATTTTGCATGATACGTGTGTTTCTAGAATTAACTTAAATACGTGGAAATTCATTCACATTTTCTTGTAGCTCTTGTGACTAAAGTTGTGGAAATTTGTTTTTCAGACATTTCTTTTAGCAATTCTATACTTTATTTACCTACTGCTTGCGAAATTCGGTTTTTAAACCATTTTGGGTGCTATATAATATTAATTAAAGGTTTTACTTCGATTCAAAACAGTCACCGAGCTGGATCGCCGTTGGACCAGCGTTAAAGTGCTAGAATGGCGACCGCGCATTGTAAAGTGCAGCGTAGGGCGTCGAGGTGGAACGGATGACCTCGTGAGGGGCGTAGGATCGCACCTTGTGACGAGCTGAAGGGGAGGCTTATGTTCAGCAGTGGACGTTCGTAGCTGATACACAGATAGAGAGACTATATTATGTTATGTAAAAAAAAAACAATCGTATAAACTGATACATCATTTTAAAATATCTAAATTTAAACCTTAGTCCAAAGAAAATTCTGAATAAAGGTAGCTCTATTCGGAGAAAGAATATTTTTCTCGCATGGCCAAAGGAAAATCTACTAGATATTCTCACTGGTGATACATAAAAGCAATTGAAAACTACACACTCGCTAAATTCCTGTTCGTTTTTTGTCAATCAGGCTTGAAATCAACGGCTGCCGCTCGCACGGTGCGTTGGTTCGTTTAAACAGTGCCGGTCAAAACCTTTCTAACCAACTATTTCATATGGAATAGTTATCATCTCTCTCTTTCTGGAGTCAGTCCCTCATGCCTGTGGATTGTGGTCAGCTTCAGGGTTGCATCTGGCGCGGATGATCTGCCTCCACCGGTTTTTGTCCAGCGCGTCCCTTACAATCGAGGAGAATTTAGAGATCGAAGAGTCTTTTACTTGATCGGGGCATCTTGTTGGTAAACGATCGCGCGATCTTTCAGATATCTCAACCACGATCAGTTTTTCAGGATTTTCGTCGTCGTCGGACCCGTCGGTTTCGATTCATGCGCACTGTGTGGCCGAAATAGGAAATAATGCGTTGTTGGCACGTGGTAGATAAAGGAGTCGTTATTTGGAGCTGGTACATACGTCTGTCTATATTACGAGTATATTACTATTTGAATGGCAAAGGGCAAGAACTGGCTAAGTCACATCTGCAGAATTTTACAGTACAGACAATTATTGTTGTTGCGAAGTCACCTTTCTGTCTGTACGTGCCTAAAAATATATCCAATGAAAAACTTAGGTCCTAGCGAGGTTTGCCCCTATTCTAGATAGTCATAATTATGATGAACTCGGTACCTTTGTAGCCGTAGACTAAACAAAACAATAAAATAAAATTAATCACCTAGGTATCTAAAGTTACTTTATTTGAAAATTTGGTTTTTAGTTTTAAATAAAAATTAATCGCGGGGTCTACACTTTGATAATTAAAATACTATCTTTCAAAAAAAGTCGTTTGACATGTGCCCTCCCTATTGGAGTACCCATATTGGCCATATTATACTTGTTGTCACGTATGCGTGTTAAAAATAGGATCAACATTGATTCTTTTCAATATTATTTATATGTTGTATGAATATTCTATTCCGATTATGGAGGATATAAAAATAGACTCAGTACACTTGGTTAAAGTCGCGTACGAGATTCGTGTTTTGAATGATTCGTTAGTAGTATAAAACTCAGTCTGCTGTCCTGCGCTCACTCGGGTTATTTAGGCGATTTTTTTCGTTTTTCCTGTACGAGTATTAGGCCTCCAGTGATGATGATGATGATTTGGTGATGATGAGTCGTAGGGACGCTGGCTGGAGACAGACGGGCTGTCATTAGTCATTAGTCATTTATTCTTTAACAATATACATTGTGTTAGAAATCCTTATAATATACTATACTATTACAAATTCATAAATAAATAATAACAATCCATACAATTTAAATTCGTAGCACCAATGTCAAGCTTAATAACATACTAATTAAGTTACTTTGATAATATTATATAAAATTATTTTTACCTAACACTGTTACAAAAAAAAAAACAACTATTCATAATTATGTCAACTTTCATAAAAAAAGGGAATCTAACATTTAAATAATTATAATAAAAAGTAAACTACCTACATTTGCCAGGAAATAAATTACCTAATTGGCACTGTGCTTTCGGAACTCCTCAACCGAGTAAAAACACTTCCTTAGCAAAAATGCTTTTAGGCCCTTTTTAAATTCGTTTGTAGTTGTGACGGATTTCAATTCAGGTGGTAACTTATTAAAGAGTACAATTGCCTGGTAACTCGAAGTCGAACGCCTGACTGCGTTCATTCCCAATCGGAGCCAACGTTTACTGTTCCGGCGGCGCTCCCATACAGCCTTTTCCCTCAAAACTTCTTATTCACCTGCAGAAAGAAAGGACATCTGTTGTAGCGATACCAGCACCTCTAGCATAACTGTGACAAGCGACTCCCTGTCGCGCGACATAGACTACCTGTCACTCTCCTTTCAATACCGTGCGAGCATGACAGATGATTGCTGAGTCGAACGACAAGCGAAGTCGCCTTCAGATATGCTAGCCCCGCAGAGAGTGACAGTGTCTAAGAATGATACGAGTCCGAATGTATTAAGAATAATATTCATAGGAAAACATTTCTCAATAGATGACGCTGTTATCATTAGTCATTTATACAACAAAACGAAAAGTGACCGAAGATCGTATTATTAAAACTTCCTATTAATAAAACTTTTGGAATATTTCTTAGATATATAGCATCACTCTATCAACTTTATAGTCTCTAGTTGACTGAGCGAGCGAAGCGTCTCCGTTTCAACTTTGCCTAAAGTTATTTCGTATGCCCGGATGTTCGGATGTCCAGACGTCCAGGGGACCTATGATGGTTGCATTCTTCACGCGATAAATAAGTCACAAAGCATCCGTTACGTTTTGACAAACTACGAGTGTAAGTAACAGATATTTTGTCACTTATTTATCACGTGATAAACGTAACCATCATAGGCACCCTGAATAATGGAAGCTACGCGCGTTTGCGCGTTGGCGCGTTTTTAGGGTTCCGAACCCAAAGGGTAAAAACGGGACCCTATTACTGAGACTTCGCTGTCCGTCCGTCTGTCACCAAGCTGTATCTCAAGAACGGTGATAGCTAGACAGTTGAAATTTTCACAGATGATGTATTTCTATTGCCGCTATAACAACAAATATTAAAAATAAAATAAAATTCAATTCATTTATTTGGCCAAGCAACAAAAAACTTTACATTTAGCAAGTCAAGTTACAGAAAAACATGCATTATTAACTAAACTATACAATGTTAAAAATAAATCCACAGACGACATATGGTAATTTCCTGAAGTCTATACAAATTAGCTAAGCTTATTTCACAAACATGATTTCTCCTTTTTTTAACTTATCACAAAATTCATTTATCGAGTAAAATGGATTACATTGAAAAAATTGTCTGAGTTTGCGTTTAAACTCGAGGTACGGCATATTCATTAATTATATGGGATGGTAGCAGATTATATTTAACGTAATTTTGAGCGGAGGGCCTTGCTTAAATGTTTTGACTAACTTCGTTGGGGGGACACAGAGTTTATGCCTATTGCGTGTGTTATAATTGTGTATGTGTTTTCTTGTTTTTAAGTTATTTCTATCCCTATGAATTTCCAATAAGCTTTTAAAAATAAATAATGAAATAACGGTCATTATATGTTATTAATGTTGTCTTATTGGTGTTTAAAATAATCCCGTTAGCATTAAACCAATATTTGAGCGTAGCCATAACATTCTCAATTTTCTGCCTTAGTATATCAATATCTTTATCACTAAGTCCTACGTGTGTGTCGTCAGCGAACAATGTAACCATAGCATAATCAAGCAGGCATTTAGGTTAGTCTTTTATGTAAATTAAAAACAAAACTGGCCCCAAAATAGATCCTTGTGGGACACCAATATTAATATTCTTCTCGCTAGAGTATACGCCATTTACATAAACCTTTTGACTTCTATTGCAGAGATAGCTCTTAACTATGTTAAGTTCATTGGCTTCAAACTCGTAATGCTGAAGTTTTTCTAAGAGGATTTCATGGCGGATACAGTCAAATGCTTTTGACAAGTCACAGAAAATACTTGAGCATTTCTGAGAGCCATCCAAAGCCTTAAGAACAAAGTCAATTACTTTACGTAACACCATGTCTGTCGATTTGCCTTTTTGAAACCCAAATTGATTGGAATCGAATAAACTATTCTGTTCAAAATATTCAACAATTTTGTTTTTAAATATGGACTCTAATATTTTTGATACAGCAGGGGGCATTGGGGTCTTCTAATGCGTCTTTTTTATATAGAGGGATAACTTTACCTATTTTCAGGCATTGGGGAAATATTCCCTTGTCTAAGCAACTGTTAATTATAATACGTAATAATTCTATTAGGTAGTCATTTTCGATAAAAATCATTTTAATAAAATTAGCGTCTAGGTTGTACATATCTTTGGAAAATTTTAAGTGCCCTGATTGTCCTGTTCAATTCAAATCTTGTAACTGGGCAAAATGTTATTCTTCTTTTCGGGCATTCAATTTTGTTTAAAAATTCTTTACACTTTAACTTATCACAATTGAGGTGCCCTGCAATCCTATGAGCTGCAGAAGAAAAGAAAGCGTTAAAAGTGTTTGCTATCTGTTGATTATTTGTTATGCGATCACCATCGAGATTAAGTAGTTCTTCAATTATATTTTTTTCTACGTTATGATTTCGACTGGTAAGTTCCTTTATGACTTTCCAAGACTCCTTTACTGTATTTTTGGCTTTGCCTATTCTCTTTGATAAACTAAGTTTTTTGGCTTTATTTATTACTTTACGTATGATTTTTTTGTAAGTTTTAATTCTTATCTGTCTTTGATCACATGAGGCAAACTGTTGTAATAAGTCCATTTTTTGTAAATTAAGTTTTGATATTTCTATACCTTCCGTTTTCCATTTTATAAATTTTTATGAATTTTTCGCTTTGGAAATGCTATGTCAAAGTAGTGCGTGATCGCTTCTATTAGTATTTTCATTTTAACATTAGGGTCAGAGTTTAACATAATTTGTTCTAAGAGGTTTTTGTCACTAGTTACTAGATAATGAAAATATGTGTAGTTAGACTTACTCATATGTCTTACTAGGATTGGAGTTTCCTTATAATTATTTTCGCTCTTATTCAGTATTGCTGTTGACAAATATAACATAATTACGGTATGATCAGATAGTTTCGTATTTAAAATAATTGTTTCACAGTGTTGCTCGTCAAAATTGATTATAAAATTATCAATGCATGTGGCACTTGGTCCCTTTATCCTAGTTGGTTTTGTAATTAAGTATTTACAGTCATAATTTGTTAATACTCTTTTGAACTCTGATTTTATTATTTGTTTTTAACATGTCAATATTTAAATCACCTGCAACAATCATTTTTTTGCCTTCCCGGGTGATCTTGCTAAATATAGCAATGATGGTATTCTTAAAGATATAAAAATCATAATCTGGACGGTATACACAAATTATGACAAGTTTTGATGATTTCAATTCAATGGCTGCTATTTCACAGTTCATTTCAAAAGCTAATTTACTATATCTTTTCTTTCTTTGTATCGTAGCCTATCTTTAACAAAAATTGCTACACCTCCGTGCTTAACAAAATCCGATTGTAGTACGACGCAAGTACGAAACCTTCAATTATCACACTATTCATCTGTAGGTCATTAGTCCATGTCTCGGTAAGGCAAAGTATATCACAATTACAGTCCTGGGTCAGCAATTCCAGTTGAAGATATTTACGAAGCCACCAGAATTACAGACACTTCCAAGTCCTTGCTTGATTTAGTTATAAGTTATAACCGACTGTCCCGACCTTTTCGATAGCATAACTGTCAAACATAATCCCAAAATTAGCGATCACGGGATGATTATAGCGGAATTAAAAATCACCAAACCCAAAGAAATGCCACAATATATTTACAAACGGTCCCTGTGTGGAATCGACCAACAAACCTTTGAGGCGGATCTCAAACAGTTGGCATGGTCGGATATTATAAAACTAGAGGATGTGAATGAAAAGGTAAAACTATTTAATGAGCTAATTACGTCACTATTCGACAAGCATGCACCTGTACATAGAGTATGCATCAATTCTCAATCGTACCCTTGGATCACCGATACCATTAAAACAATGATGAGATTACGAGATTCTGCCTTAAACAGAGCCCGCAAATCAAAGATTCAGGCCCATCGGGATTACTACAAGACCTTGCGAAATTACACTAGCGCTGCAATCGAACGTGAAAAAACTGCCTATTTTGCTTTTTACGTAAATAAAAATAAACGTCATCCAAATAAAATGTGGAAACACCTTAAAAGTTCTGCTAGTGTATGCGGTTACGATAAGCCCATTATCCCGGAACACTTATGCAATCCGGACGAAATTAATAACTTTTTAAATTTACCTGGTAGTTCAAAGACGGACACAAAAAGGTTTTATGATAATGAGACATTAAATGAATGCGTTTTCGAGATAAAATGCTGCACGGTAGAAGAAGTGAGCAGAATTATTATGGCAATAGACACAAACGCAACCGGCCATGACAGCATATCCATTGAAATGATCCGGATTACTCTTGACGTTACCCTTCCTGTAATAACGCACATAACAAACGCCTCAATCCAGTCGGGGATCTGCCCAAGTGAGTGGAAAATTGCAAAAGTAAGACCGTCACGAAAATGGTTTAAATCGTTCCTGAACAATCGACAGCAATATGTAGAACTAACAAGTCCACAGGGTACACTAGCTAGTTCCGAACTGAAACCTATCAGTCGAGGTACTCCACAAGGTTCTATTTTAAGCCCATTACTATTTATTCTCTACACAGCAGATCTGGTGAATAAGCTAAAGTACTGCAAGGTTCACTTGTACGCGGATGACACGCAGCTGTACTATTCGTTTCACCCACATGAAATTCAACTTGCAGCTATTAAAATTAACGAGGATCTAGAAATCATAGCGGACTGGTCTGGAACAAATAATTTAGTACTGAACCCATCTAAATCACAGTTTATAGTTATGGGTAACAAATGGCAGTGTAGTAGCATCATCGAGAACAATCCAAGGGTATGTATAGGATCAGAATCTATATGTAGGGTTGAGAATGCAAGGAACTTGGGTATGCTAATGGATGGAGAAATGAGATACGTCGATCATATAAATACTAAAATACGAAATGCCTTCTACAAAATCAAAACTCTGTACCATATTCGGAAATACCTATCCGAGGATATTAGAGAAATTCTAGTAGAATCGTTAGTGCTTTCGCTCTTTAATTATGGTGACATCGTTTATGGTCCGAGACTCTTAGATAAAACTAAAAGATCCATACAACGAGTGCAAAATGCTTGTATACGTTTCTGTTATCACACCAATTGTTGCAACCAAATCACTCTCAAAAATACACAACCATCCACAGTACATAACCACACACACACACACACACACACACACACACACACACACACACACACACACACACACACACACACACACACACACACACACGTCGCACATAGGGCAAACACATACTAATCATCACATAATAATCCACGCAAATATTGTTATATAAATGGCGCACTACACTTAAATATCCGTAATTCTCCATCTTCATATAACTATATACATATTATTTATTTTTTCAATAGGCATAGTACTCCTGTTGATTAAATAAATAAATATATCAGTGTTACGACCTCGAACATAAAGGGGCCATGCTGAAAATCAGCGCTGGTCGTCCAACGGCCAGCATATGCTGAGCTTGGTACCCTTGGCCAACATTATTGTTTTTTGTAGATAATATTGTATACGCATAGACCTATAGTACTTTATTTTTTTTTTCTCCGCTTCTGTATGTATACTTATATTGTTAATATTATGTTTTAATGTTGTGCCAATAAAGCTAATTTGAATTTGAATTTATTATTAATGCTTTGTATGTTGGTGTGCACTATTACTAAGTTAGATCCTGCATGCGCTTGCCGCTTGAAGATGACCCATTGAATTTTGAGCCATTCAAGGTTATTGTATTTACAATTGTGTTCTGAAGGAAATCACGCGTGTATTTATGGCAAGAATTAAGGTCCAAGAAAAAATAAATATTTAAGGGGGGCTCCCATACAACAAACTTGTTATAGATTATGATACGGAACCCTTCATGCGCGAGTCGGCTCGCACTTGCCCAATTTTATTTAACTTACGTCTCATCTCAGCCATAACAAGTTTAATAAAAAATAATGATTATTGAGATAATTTATATCCGACATTTTTTTATGCCTAAACGTCGAATCATTTAACGAAACTAATAAATTGTTAAAATTCGATTATGTTGGCTCGTTTTATTACAGTGGCTTCTTCATCATTAAAACGCCTCCATGTCATACTAATATTGCATTGTCATCCGATTTACACATATATGTGAAAATAATTTTTTATTCGGAAACCAGGAAATGGGTAAAGTTTCATTTGATTAATTTCGAATTAGTGAGTTATAAGACTTATAAGTATAAACAACCTTAATATTTTCTTTGGTTTCCGCGACTGTTACACATTTAAATAAAACAGTTTAAACGGATCATATCCCGTGTATTCATTATTTATTTTGAGCCTTCCTGACGTTTTGGCAACTATTATCTACAGTTACCGTTGTCAAAGGTTGTGACCACTCAAGTAATGAAAATAATGTAGTGAATTGACGGTAAATCATCATTTGCTAAACAAATTTTTACAAATAATCTAACCAACAACGATTCACTAACTATTCATTTCACAAACCTGTCATTCCTTAAAATGCTCATTTTACAAATGATTACTCGACAAATATACATTTAGTAACTTTGACGCTTTATAAACATATAGAAAGACAAAGTTTCATTTAGAAAATGTTCACTTCACTAATAAATCGTTTTAAAAATCAGTTATTTTGCAAAACGTTAATTGATAATTATCATTCGTTATTTTGTTAATTGACTAGAATAATAAATGAATAATTTGCTGAATAATGTTTTGTCCAATAAATAATTTGTATCATGATCTATTTGTAAAACTATATTTTATTTAACGCCTAATTTGGGAATGGTTAATTTGCCTAACGTTGTTTGTAAAATGAATATTTATGAAACGTTGTTTAGCAAGTGATTGGCCACCGAATTGACACATTAAATTATTTTGACCGAGGCTTTTTCATATATAAAAAATGTTACATTTTCAAAAATATCCCAATTTACGATTAAAAAATCCATTTTTAAAGTTCCTCGTTTTAAAAAAGCTTAGGCGACAAGTAATTGGTCACAGCGAGTAAATCATCCAGTCGGACTGTTACTAACACGGATTTAGTATGGAAATTGTACCACTGCACTGTTCTGTTTGTAGGTTGTTAATTTTCCACAAGGTGACATCATCGGAGACGACGCTGCTTTCAACTTTTCTTTTAATATTTTTCAAACTAGTCCGTATAATCAAATGAAAATAATAGTTTTGTGCACTGTAAAATAAAGTAATGCAATTTGTTTAAACTTAACACTATTTGAAATGTTGTCAATTGCTTTATTTAAACAAAGCTTAGTTTATGTATAATGCAGTTACGAAAAGCCGCTGTATACTATGACAGCGATCCTGCCCAGTAGGGTCGGTCATTTTTTTTTTCTAACTGGCACAGTTGAAAAATGGTGCCATTTGGTGCCATTAATTGACACTTTCTTGTAGTTTTTTTTTTTAATTTCAGTTTTATTGCCTCCGGTTTACTCCGGATTACTCTGGATTACTCTGGAGAAAAGATCCTAATGTATGGAGCACTACAAAAAAACCGGCCAAGAGCATGGTCGGGCCACGCTCAGTGTAGGGTTCCGTAGTTGCTCATCCTTCACAATAAAATGCTGTTTTAAGCCCGAGGTTTAAGTTAAGAAAAATTTTAAGCTCTATAAAAAGGTCGTAAACGCCCTTGAAACTGTAATCACTTTTTACCTTCTGGAAGTCAACTTACGACCTTTTAAAGAAAAAATATGAAATTTGGCGATAACTCAAAAACGGCTCGACCGATTTTGTTCAATATAGTTTTCATTGAAAATACTTATAAGGCCTCATTAACATGAATTTTTCCGATTTTTTTGACCCGTGGTTGAAAAGTTAGAGGGGGGGGGGACACTATTTTTTTTGTTTTTGGAGCGAATATTTACAAAATTTCTGACTTTATCAAAAAATAATGTTAGGAGACCCCTATTATTTTTACAAGACCTATTCAACGACACCCCACACACCAGTGTTGAAAAGAAAAAAAAAATCACCCCCACTTTAGGTGTTCGAGAGGTACCCGAAAAAAAAAAATTTTTTTTAATTTTATTTTACCGTTCTGTCGGCGTTATACATACACATACCAAATTTCAGCTTTCTAGTACTAATGATCACGGAGCTAAGCCGCGGACGGACGGACAGACGGACATGGCGAAACTATAAGGGTTCCTAGTTGACTACGGAACCCTAAAAAAGTGGCTTTGTATATATATTTTTTCGTTGTATTTCGTTTTGTGATGCCTTACTGATCATACTCAGTAAATATACATTAAGATACTGAGACACATTTGAAATAATAAAACCAGACATCATAACGCTCATTTAATATGGGCATTTCTATACTAAGTTAAAAGTGGATCCGGAGGCAAAATACAAACTTCAATTACAATGCATTTTTTGTATTTAGTTTATACAATTATGAGTTACATTTTTTTTGCTATGCCTAGTAAAAAGAAAGCAGTGAATTTTTTCCCATTTAAAAGTGACCCCACCCTACTGCCCAGCCGCCTCGCCATATCATGCGTCTGTATGGTACGAACCTTGAGCACGGCGAGAGTCATGGGCAGGCGCGCGAGATGCGGCACGGGCGAGGCGGGCTGGTCGCGGCGGTGCAGCGGCACGCGCATCAGCGCGCGGTCGCCTCCGCTCAGGTATAGTGAGCCGCTGTATACTGACAGTGAGCCCGCCCAGCTACCTCGCCATATCCTGCGTCTGTATGGTACGAACCTTGAGCACGGCGAGAGTCATGGGCAGGCGCGCGAGGTGCGGCACGGGCGAGGCGGGCTGGTCGCGGCGGTGCAGCGGCACGCGCATCAGCGCGCGGTCGCCTCCGCTCAGGTATAGTGAGCCGCTGTATACTGACAGTGAGCCTGCCCAGCCGCCTCGCCACATCATGCGTCTGTATGGTACGAACCTTGAGCACGGCGAGAGTCATGGGCAGGCGCGCGAGGTGCGGCACGGGCGAGGCGGGCTGGTCGCGGCGGTGCAGCGGCACGCGCATCAGCGCGCGGTCGCCTCCGCTCAGGTATAGTGAGCCGCTGTATACTGACAGTGAGCCCGCCCAGCTACCTCGCCATATCCTGCGTCTGTATGGTACGAACCTTGAGCACGGCGAGAGTCATGGGCAGGCGCGCGAGGTGCGGCACGGGCGAGGCGGGCTGGTCGCGGCGGTGCAGCGGCACGCGCATCAGCGCGCGGTCGCCTCCGCTCAGGTATAGTGAGCCGCTGTATACTGACAGTGAGCCTGCCCAGCCGCCTCGCCACATCATGCGTCTGTATGGTACGAACCTTGAGCACGGCGAGAGTCATGGGCAGGCGCGCGAGGTGCGGCACGGGCGAGGCGGGCTGGTCGCGGCGGTGCAGCGGCACGCGCATCAGCGCGCGGTCGCCTCCGCTCAGGTATAGTGAGCCGCTGTATACTGACAGTGAGCCTGCCCAGCCACCTTGCCATATTGTGCGTCTGTATGGTACGAACCTTGAGCACGGCGAGAGTCATGGGCAGGCGCGCGAGGTGCGGCACGGGCGAGGCGGGCTGGTCGCGGCGGTGCAGCGGCACGCGCATCAGCGCGCGGTCGCCTCCGCTCAGGTATAGTGAGCCGCTGTATACTGACAGTGAGCCTGCCCAGCCGCCTCGCCACATCATGCGTCTGTATGGTACGAACCTTGAGCACGGCGAGAGTCATGGGCAGGCGCGCGAGGTGCGGCACGGGCGAGGCGGGCTGGTCACGGTGGTGCAGCGGCACGCGCATCAGCGCGCGGTCGCCTCCGCTCAGGTATAGTGAGCCGCTGTATACTGACAGTGAGCCTGCCCAGCTACCTCGCCATATCCTGCGTCTGTATGGTACGAACCTTGAGCACGGCGAGAGTCATGGGCAGGCGCGCGAGGTGCGGCACGGGCGAGGCGGGCTGGTCGCGGCGGTGCAGCGGCACGCGCATCAGCGCGCGGTCGCCTCCGCTCAGGTATAGTGAGCCGCTGTATACTGACAGTGAGCCTGCCCAGCCGCCTCGCCACATCATGCGTCTGTATGGTACGAACCTTGAGCACGGCGAGAGTCATGGGCAGGCGCCCGAGGTGCGGCACGGGCGAGGCGGGCTGGTCACGGCGGTGCAGCGGCACGCGCATCAGCGCGCGGTCGCCTCCGCTCAGGTATAGTGAGCCGCTGTATACTGACAGTGAGCCTGCCCAGCCACCTTGCCATATTGTGCGTCTGTATGGTACGAACCTTGAGCACGGCGAGAGTCATGGGCAGGCGCGCGAGGTGCGGCACGGGCGAGGCGGGCTGGTCGCGGCGGTGCAGCGGCACGCGCATCAGCGCGCGGTCGCCTCCGCTCAGGTATAGTGAGCCGCTGTATACTGACAGTGAGCCCGCCCAGCTACCTCGCCATATCCTGCGTCTGTATGGTACGAACCTTGAGCACGGCGAGAGTCATGGGCAGGCGCGCGAGGTGCGGCACGGGCGAGGCGGGCTGGTCGCGGCGGTGCAGCGGCACGCGCATCAGCGCGCGGTCGCCTCCGCTCAGGTATAGTGAGCCGCTGTATACTGACAGTAAGCCCGCCCAGCTACCTCGCCATATCCTGCGTCTGTATGGTACGAACCTTGAGCACGGCGAGAGTCATGGGCAGGCGCGCGAGGTGCGGCACGGGCGAGGCGAGCTGGTCGCGGCGGTGCAGCGGCACGCGCATCAGCGCGCGGTCGCCTCCGCTCAGGTATAGTGAGCCGCTGTATACTGACAGTGAGCCTGCCCAGCTACCTCGCCATATCCTGCGTCTGTATGGTACGAACCTTGAGCACGGCGAGAGTCATGGGCAGGCGCGCGAGGTGCGGCACGGGCGAGGCGGGCTGGTCGCGGCGGTGCAGCGGCACGCGCATCAGCGCGCGGTCGCCTCCGCTCAGGTATAGTGAGCCGCTGTATACTGACAGTGAGCCTGCCCAGCTACCTCGCCATATCCTGCGTCTGTATGGTACGAACCTTGAGCACGGCGAGAGTCATGGGCAGGCGCGCGAGGTGCGGCACGGGCGAGGCGGGCTGGTCGCGGCGGTGCAGCGGCACGCGCATCAGCGCGCGGTCGCCTCCGCTCAGGTATAGTGAGCCGCTGTATACTGACAGTGAGCCTGCCCAGCTACCTCGCCATATCCTGCGTCTGTATGGTACGAACCTTGAGCACGGCGAGAGTCATGGGCAGGCGCGCGAGGCGCGGCACGGGCGAGGCGGGCTGGTCGCGGCGGTGCAGCGGCACGCGCATCAGCGCGCGGTCGCCTCCGCTCAGGTATAGTGAGCCGCTGTATACTGACAGTGAGCCTGCCCAGCCGCCTCGCCACATCATGCGTCTGTATGGTACGAACCTTGAGCACGGCGAGAGTCATGGGCAGGCGCGCGAGGTACGGCACGGGCGAGGCGGGCTGGTCACGGCGGTGCAGCGGCACGCGCATCAGCGCGCGGTCGCCTCCGCTCAGGTATAGTGAGCCGCTGTATACTGACAGTGAGCCTGCCCAGCCGCCTCGCCACATCATGCGTCTGTATGGTACGAACCTTGAGCACGGCGAGAGTCATGGGAAGGCGCGCGAGGTGCGGCACGGGCGAGGCGGGCTGGTCGCGGCGGTGCAGCGGCACGCGCATCAGCGCGCGGTCGCCTCCGCTCAGGTATAGTGAGCCGCTGTATACTGACAGTGAGCCCGCCCAGCTACCTCGCCATATCCTGCGTCTGTATGGTACGAACCTTGAGCACGGCGAGAGTCATGGGCAGGCGCGCGAGGTGCGGCACGGGCGAGGCGGGCTGGTCGCGGCGGTGCAGCGGCACGCGCATCAGCGCGCGGTCGCCTCCGCTCAGGTATAGTGAGCCGCTGTATACTGACAGTGAGCCTGCCCAGCTACCTCGCCATATCCTGCGTCTGTATGGTACGAACCTTGAGCACGGCGAGAGTCATGGGCAGGCGCGCGAGGTGCGGCACGGGCGAGGCGGGCTGGTCGCGGCGGTGCAGCGGCACGCGCATCAGCGCGCGGTCGCCTCCGCTCAGGTATAGTGAGCCGCTGTATACTGACAGTGAGCCTGCCCAGCCGCCTCGCCACATCATGCGTCTGTATGGTACGAACCTTGAGCACGGCGAGAGTCATGGGCAGGCGCGCGAGGTGCGGCACGGGCGAGGCGGGCTGGTCGCGGCGGTGCAGCGGCACGCGCATCAGCGCGCGGTCGCCTCCGCTCAGGTATAGTGAGCCGCTGTATACTGACAGTGAGCCTGCCCAGCCGCCTCGCCATATCCTGCGTCTTTATGGTACGAACCTTGAGCACGGCGAGAGTCATGGGCAGGCGCGCGAGGTGCGGCACGGGCGAGGCGGGCTGGTCGCGGCGGTGCAGCGGCACGCGCATCAGCGCGCGGTCGCCTCCGCTCAGGTATAGTGAGCCGCTGTATACTGACAGTGAGCCTGCCCAGCCGCCTCGCCACATCATGCGTCTGTATGGTACGAACCTTGAGCACGGCGAGAGTCATGGGCAGGCGCGCGAGGTGCGGCACGGGCGAGGCGGGCTGGTCGCGGCGGTGCAGCGGCACGCGCATCAGCGCGCGGTCGCCTCCGCTCAGGTATAGTGAGCCGCTGTATACTGACAGTGAGCCTGCCCAGCCACCTTGCCATATTGTGCGTCTGAAAAAAATTATAGATGAAATAAATTAACATCAATAACAAAACAACCTGCTAAATACAGTCCGTGAGCTCTTAGAATAGCCTAACGAGCTCGAGTGCTTATACTGACTGTATAATTGGCCAGTCAATTAAATAGCTAACTACCGGCATTTAACTGAGAGAATTGCTAAATATATAATAGCTGCAGCCTGGTCGACGGTTAGCGCGGCCGTCACTACTTTCGCTAATTCCGTCCTGCACTCACTTGTTGCTGGAGTCGAGGTCGACAGCAGCGTGTATCTGCTTGTTGACGGCCCAGTACATGACGCCTGCGGCCTGGTCCACGGCCAGCGCGGTCGTCACTACTCGCGCTGGTTCTTTACTATGCACTCACTTGTTGCTGGAGTCGAGGTCGACAGCGTGTATCTGCTTGTTGGCGGCCCAGTACACGACGCCTGCGGCCTGGTCGACGGCCAGTGCAGTCGCGTTCACCGCCCGCGCTAGTTCAGTTCGTCCTGTGCCGTCCGCATGAGCGCGCATTATGGCACCTAGCCCTACGTCGTTCCATATTAAGATCCTGCACAACACAATTGTAATCTTGAAATCTGTGGAGGGTAAATTTCGCCAGAAAAAGATATATGTACCTAAAAAAAAATTTCGTGACATCGAAAAATCGTAGGTTGACGCCTCCATGGCATAGTGAAAGTTCTGTACGACAGGAGAGTCGAAATCGTGTGACGGATTTTAATAGCACTTGGATTTCATTTGTTCCAAACGCTATATGCTGTAGGACTGTAGGTGCTTCTATTGATTCCATGAACTTAAAAAAAAACATCAGCTACAAAGCTTGGTAAGAAGGGGAAAAATAAAAATGGTTTGTAAATGTTATCAAATCATAAAAACAACTGATATATCCATAAAATTTTGCTTAAAATGCGGCTATAGTAAACGTCGTTTATAAATCAAAGCAGCACCATACCTTTTAGTCTGATGGAACGCCAAATGCCTCGGCATCATATTCTTCTCCCTCAATATGATTCCGGCCGAGGAATTGTTCTCAATAGACGTGGCGTTGATCGAGTCGGCGTCGAAGCAGGTCCAGTAGAGCGCGCGGCCCAACACGTCGAGCACCATGTGGAAGGGGCGGGACAGGTCGGCGACGACGCTGGACGCGTCCGTGACGGCGGACGTGCTGGAGTACGACATCGGCACGCGCCGGATGGCGTGGGACTCTTCGTCGATCCAGTAGAGCATTCTGGAAAATGTGTGATGAACTCGAATATTTGTTCTTGGGTCATGGGTGTTATCTATATATGTATTTATATATTATGTATATCGTCGTCTAGTACCGATAGTACAAGCTTTGCTTAGTTTGGGACTAGGTCGATTTGTGTACGATTGTCCCATAATATTTATTTATTTATATTTATTTATTATTTTCCTCGCCGTCAGGTTAAGGCGCCTTATCCGCTTAAAAATGCTGATTGTTTTAGAAATTTTTCTATGTGATATATTAGCTAAAGCAACCGTTTTTTAGGGTTCCGTAGTCAACTAGGAACCCTTATAGTTTCGCCATGTCCGTCTGTCCGTCCGTCCGCGGCTTAGCTCCGTGATCATTAGTACTAGAAAGCTGAAATTTGGTATGAGTATGTCTATGTATCACGCCGACAATACGGTAAAATAAAAACTTAAAAAAAACTTTTTTTCGGGTACCTCTCGAACATCTAACTCGAACACCTTCGTTTCAATACGTGTGTGTGGTGTCGTTGAATAGGTCTTTTAAAAATGGGTGCCCGACGTTTTATATAACTTCACTTAATCTATTTTGGTTTGATATACCATTGCTTTGTATAATGTAACGAATGGTATAATATTGTTTTAGATAATTTTCAAATGATCTAATGTAACAATTGATATAATGGTTCATAGGTATAATTACTTTTAGTATAATGTACATTTACTATATTTATTACTTGGTATAAAACGTATTTATCATAATGACTTACTTGATATAATTCGTCAATGCTATAAACTACAGAAGATATAAGTTGATTTTACTATAACCAAAAAAGGTGGTTCCGACTAGATATATTAGGCTGCCACCCTATATCACCTTAAGGCACGTCCGACTTGGCTTAGGTTAGGTACGACGACGAGCGAAGCGAGGAGGAGTGTTAGGTTGAACTGCGACCCTAACGAGCGAGCGAAGCGAGCGAGCCGCGCAGGTCCGACTTGGCTTATGATTCCTAACATTACCTATTACACCATAAGGCAGGTCCGACTTGGCTTAGGTTAGGTACGACGACGAGCGAAGCGAGGAGGAGTGTTAGGTTGAACTGCTACCCTAACGAGCGAGCGAGCCGCGCAAGTCTGACTTGGCTTACGATTCCTAACATTACCTATTTCACCTTAAGGCGCTCTTGTCCCAGTAGATGCCGAACTCACTCATTTTGGAATGAGTCGTAAACATATTAAGCAGTGTTTGAAGATTATGAAAAACATATATATAATACTTGAGGATCTTGCGAGAACAAAATCGTTTTCAGCAACACGATTGGATAAATTTCGCTCGATAGAATAGAATCCCAAAGTTACCTCTATTTGTAATATTTTTTCAGTGGCAAGGCTAAAATACGAAGTTCTTTACCCGTTTTTTGCTTAAATGTATGGATAATAACATTATCTAGGTAAATTCGCTAGGATTGTCTCGATAAAATTATTTATTTAATCACTAGAACTAAAAACCTGCTAAAAATCGTCGCGCGTCAGCGATTGAAGAGCGTCAATTAGTTCCGCGCGACCACGGCCGGACAATATCGCCTTAAGGCAGTATTTTATATGAAAACGCTATTATTCTAAATAGTATGTATGTTAAACAAATTTATGTGATAAATATGTTATACGAAATTATAATTATGCATATTGTCAATTATGTCATATAGCCTATTATATCAATCGATAATTAGAGAAAAGCTAAATATAACGTTACATTATATGAAACAACTTTATATCAATCGATTGTATATCAAGTGTATGTTAGTTTATCTGACATTATATGAAACATTACGGACCCGTTAAAAATAAAAGGGGTCACCTTTAACATTATTTTTGGATCACGTCAGCAGTTTTGTAAATATTCGCTCCGAAAATAAAAAAAATAGCGTCCCCCCCTCTAACTTTCAATGAAAACTATACTGAATATCAGTCTAGCCGTTTTTGACTTATCGCTAAATTTCATAATATTTTTTAAAATGACGTAAGTGCTGCGCGGTGTCCTTATACTTCGAACGTTACACATATTAGTTAAGTGCCATACTGTATTAAAACATTCCGCTCAATCTGGCGCGTATAATCGATAAGTTCCAGTTAGGTATCCAGTTACTTTGGCGTTTACGACCTTTTTTATAGAGCTTAAGATCTTTCTCGTAATTTAAACCTCGAAGCCCGTCTATTGTGCAGGGTTGGCAACTACGGAGCCCGACACGCTCTTGGCCGGTTTTCATTTATTTCAGACGCAACTCATCTTAGAGCGCGATGCTGTATGTGTCAAGAAAAATGAAATCTATTTACTCACTTGTTTTCTGGATCGTACTCAATGGCTTTGACGTTTTTCAGACCTGTCACTGGGATGAACGCGTCATTGCATTCCCCATTCACTACCATAATACGTCCAATGGCATTTTTCTGTGCGAATAGTAGAAACTCTTCCGGTTCTGAAAATAAACAAAAAATTTCAATGATTAAAATTTTAGAAAGAATTAAGAGCTCGCGCAGACTGATCGTGGTCGGGAGTTCAGAGTTCTGCGTTCTTTAGAATGTACTGAGTCTATACGACAACGCACACAGCGGGCAGTCAGACCATGGCGGTCGAAGCGGAACGTCGCATTCTAAGAGTTCTTTTCCCGCCGAGACAGAGAACGCGTGAACGCCGCAATGTCTGAGGTTGCAAATACGGAAAAGTTAATTGAATGTGTTAGGGAAAGAAGTTTATTATACGATTTAAGTGATGTAGACTATAAAAACCGTGACAAAAAAGCAGTAGCTTGGCTTCAAGTTGCCATAGCAATGGGATTTGGAGAGAGCAAGAGAAATATCTTTTCAGAAGCTACTAAGCTCCACAAGAGTAATAATTCCTCATCGGAAGATGTTCTTTCTAGTGACATGTTTCATGTACAAAGACACAAAAGAAACTAGAACGCAAGAATTTGAACGCCACATGTGTGCGTCGGAACTCTTGAGCGGTCAACGGTCACTAGAACGTGGAACTCAAACTGAACTCTGACCGCTCTCTGTCTGCGCGATCTCTAAATATAAAAACAACAATTACACAAATTTCTGCATAGGGTAAAAGGTCATGGATTAAGACCGAGCCCCAGACACTTTAGATACAACCCGGCAATTCTTAGTTTCTAGCGAGATACAGTAAGTTGCCAAGAAAATTCAATTTAGCCGAAGTTGATTAAGTTACCCGAGCAAGTTTGATTGTCCCTATTGAGCTTGTAATGCGTAGGGCAGGCGCAGCGATAGTCCGCTCTCGCGTCCGCCGGTAGCGGCAGACAGAGATGGGAGCATCCCCCGTTGTCGACGCCGCACTGCGTGGCGGGCGCGGCGCGGCGCGCGTACAGCTTCAGGTCCGACACGTAGTCGAGCGGCGAACTGCTCTGGATCACTCTGCGCTCCGAGCCGTTGCTCTTCATCACTGCTTGGACGACGCCTGAAATAACGGGTACATGTCACTTGTGGCCAGTCATTGAAATGTATGTAAACCGAGACAGCATCCGCAGGTAATCGTGTCTCTGTATAAGAACGCGTTGCTATTTAAAAGCTGTATCAATGGCGTTTTCAATGCATTATACTCAGTGTCGCTACTCTACTCCGCTCTTTAGTCCAAAGACAAGCAGGCAGTACATCATTTATGTAGTCTCCAGACTTCGTAATATTCACAAATATACCAAAATAATAAGTATACCATTCCAGGCAACAAGAAAGCTAACCAATAGTACCATCGCCCCAGAACACGCGATCACCAAACAGCGCCAGCGCATACGGCATGGTTATGTTCTCGGCCAGCACTTTTCTCCCGGTTCCGTTCAGAAACGCGTACTCGATGATCGAGGGCTCCAGCGCAGTCTAGTAGATGACTCGCTTGTCGTAGTCTATGGCGATAGAGACACCAACTAACCTGTAGTCCAATCGCCCCAGAACACGTAATCACCAAACAACTTATTTATTTATTTATTTAATCTTTATTGCACAAAAGAAAACTTATCGTACAAAAGGCGGACTTAATGCCATGAGGCATTCTCTACCAGTCAACCTTAGGGCAAAGCAGAAAAATTGTAGGCGGTGCAACTAACTTACACATAAGTACCAAAACATAATTATAATACTTATTTACACATAATTTTTGCTATTCATGTAAATATATACATACATCTAATATTTATTTATATACAACTTCAACGCATAAGGCATGTTACTTCGCAGTATGAAAATACTGTCTCCCGGTGCCGTTCAGAAACGCGTACTCGATGGTCGGGGGTTCTATCGCAGCCTAGTAGATGGTCCGCTTTTCGTAGTCTATGGCTAAGAGACCCCAACTAACCTGTAGTCCAGTCGCCCCAGAACACGCGATCACCAAACAGCGCCAGCGCATACGGCATGGTTATGTTCTCGGCCAGCACTTTTCTCCCGGTTCCGTTCAGGAACGCGTACTCGACGGTCGAGGGCTCCAACGCGGCCCAGTAGATGGTCCGCCTGTCGTGGTCTATGGCGATAGCGTGGACTTTCCCCACTTGGTCTATGAGGACGGTGGGCGAGGAGCCGTCCATTGCGGCGCGCTTGATCGTTTTCGAACCCAGTTCGGACCAGTACATGTATCTGTTATTAAACGTTAGGTAAGATATATTTATTTTTCACATCGGAGACATTAAGCTGAGTTTTGTAACAAAACGTCACAATTATCCGATTATGGATATATGCAGTTGTGTCAGAGCTAAGTATAAGCCTTTGGCAACAATCATAATCAATTCGTATTAGGACAGTAGCCAGATTATTGACAGCGTCGATGATTATGATTAATAACCCCTGAACACGGACACTGGACAGGAAAAGGTCCCATTGTGCGGCTTAACATAAAGACGCATAGACAGGCTATAGGTGCAAACAAATATCGTCCTTATGCAAGCCACACAATGGGGCATTTACTTCATACTGTTACATGGTTCTCTGCCGCAAAGAGTATGTAATCACTACGTTTTAAGAGATGGGAGTGCCATACAAAAAGCGTGAACTCGCATTAGTATGAAACGGGGGCGAAAACATACTGCCAATATGAAGCCGCAAACAATATCAGTGTCAGTGTCAATTTATGACATAATGCCAACATCAAGAACAAAATAGGGATGTCACATGTTACACAAATTATCGAATTATCGATATCGATATTTAAAAAAAATGGTTCAGGCGGGGTTCGCATTCGCACCCGCGTCTCCAACGGCTTTCCGGTAATTTAAATCATTAAATATTTCGCTTCAATGTAAACATTTGGTTTACTTTAGGTTACTGACTTCATAAACAAAAAACAAAAGTGTGCAAATAATTTTATTTCGTTCAAACTTTGCTTGGCTTGCTGATAAACATAGACGAAAAAAGCCGTTTCATCACTCCAGTCTGTGCTCCAGGTTGGTAGTTCTGCAACACAAATAATACAGGCTAAACAGAAAATTACACAGTAAAAATGTATCTGTTTGTCCAGATGAAACCGTACCATTCATAGTTCATTGAAGATTTTTCGTAAAATATTTCTGTGACCATAATCTAACTCAAACTGGCATAAAAAGTAGTGATAATAATGTCTTATCCTCTCATCTGAGACGGCTTTAACAGCTGTATTCAAGTGCACACTTTTGTATAAGTACACATACCAATAGGCTTTTTCTTGAAGAAAGATATTCCGTATTTACCCAGGTATTTTTCACTTCAAATGAAAATTATCGATAAAACTTACATACAGCACTATTGTTTACATACGTATAAGGGTATGTATTATTTTACCCGAAATACCAAGTTTTCAATGAAACTTACGATTAACATGGTTATAACACGCAGTAATTAATTATATTTTTTACTCACCGATCTTCGTCCGGTGGAAATCTTGCCATGAATAGTCTTTTTTGACTGTCCATTTGACACGTTTTCATTCTGCATATTTCGCACTTTTTCCTTTTCAATCCACTCATTTTTGCAATTGTGATTGTCTTGTGTACCTTCTAGACGACCACTACACCCAAAGAATGCAAATTATTAGATAATTTGTGAAATTTGAATTATTTGAAAAGATCGCAGAACGTTGACAGAACCAGACTACACAACAAAAGAGAAACGTCAACTATCAAATCAACTAACATGGCAAGGCGGACAAAAATAGCGGCTGAAGTACAACCCGCCTAAATTCGATTGTCGCCAATTATCTAATGCTTTGTAGGTTTCAACGTTCTTTCAAACTTAGATAGGTAAAAAATTCGCCTCCGTTTCATATAGCCGTTGTCGATCGTTTTTTACCTTGAGAGTTGCGCGAGGCTGCTCTGCCGTATCGCCTGAATTTTTTTCGCAGTTACACATCGCAAACTATTTTTCCTACATTTTCATTTGGGCTACCTAATAACTAATAATCATATGGCATAATGTCATATCTCCTTTTTTTCGGTTTGCAAATTTTTGTTTGGCAAATTATCATTTAACAATTAGTCAGTTCATCAAGATAAGGAACCCCTAAGTAATCCTGGCGTATATATGATTCCGTGCTCCTGTGCGAAGAACTATATAGGAGAGACTGGCCGGAACGTTTCCACAAGAGTGGCTGAACACATACGTAGTATGAAAAATCAAGATACCCGGGGTTCTGCAGTGACAGAACAATCACTGAATTCGGATACGTCTCACTATATTCGGTTCGATAAGGTAACTGTGCTGGCGAGAGAAAAGTTTTTCATTCCGCGGAAAGTACGGGAGGCTATCGAAATTAGTCGTCATCCGAATTTAAACCGAGATTGTGGATGGTCAGTGCCCCCTAGTTGGAGGACGGTTTTGGATACTACATCGGTGGTTAGTGTGGACGAGACCTTAGCAAATGACGTAGTGAGTGTCGACAATTGGCATTGTGCGTGATGATGAGGGTAGTTTTGCGCCTCCGCCGGTGACACCCGCGTCGAGCAGCCGCGCGGACAGGGCGCGTGCCCGCAGTGTTCGGTTGACCGCCGCCGCGACTGATCGTCTCTCCTGATGATGAATCGCGTACCGATTCGAAACATGTCGAGCGTTATTCGACTTCTACGACGTGAGTAAACCCGTTTAAGTATTTTAAAATTCGTATAATTAGGTATTATCCCAACGAAAGAATGTTTGCCATGTATTAATTTGAGCAAATATTTTTAGGCATTTAAATATTAGTCAAAATATCCCGTTAGCTTTAAACCATTTTTATAAAAAAAAACATTCCCAAGTAGAATATTACTAAATAAGGATTTTACTAAATGAAAAAAATGCGAAGAGTAAGTATGCTAATGATTAGTTTGCCAAATAAAATTCTGCAATAAGTTAGTTGGGAAGTGACATTTGGCGAAATAATTTTAGGCGAAAACGCAGAACCCCACTGTTACATATATTTCGGGTAGACAAAGTGGGAAAAGAAGCAAGTCAGACAAAACGATCAAACTGTCTTTGATGCGCATTCATTGCGACTATACTTTATTTGTGTAGACGTTGTCTACAAAAGGGTGAAAACGTACCCTTTCTTAGGGTCCAGCGCGATGCTCTTAGGTCTCTTGAGGTACTGCCAGATGAGCGTCCGGCGGCTCGAGCCGTCGAGTCGAGCCACTTCTATGCGCTGTGTGGTGCTGTCGGTCCAGTAGATGTTCTGGCCTGACCAGTCTATTGCTAAACCTGGAAATTATACAAAAGATCCCCTTAAACGTTACCTTCTTTCAAAACAATTCCCGTGGTTGGAACTAAAATACAAACATTTAAAGTAGCTGAATGCGCAGGATTGCGCTCATAATCTCCTTACTAGCGGTATCAATTGTTATGTCACCATAGGCCGTTCTTCCTGGCCAAGGCAAAACGGAAAACTTTCGACGGACCACGGGCGGTAATTCGTAAGTCCCAGATCGCATATTTATCAAACAGAAACACCTGCGATCTGAGACATGAACGAATTCACCGCCCTAGGTTTGTAATGTACTATTGTGTTAGAGTTGACAGGGAAAGATGATGATGTCGGTAGTTACCGTTAATTTTTGTTTCGGTAAAACAAACCCACAGCAGAAGATCCAATTTTTTGGAAATATGTTTAGCTTACATGAGTGGTGCTATAATTTTATTTTTGTATGAAAGCTTAATATTTTGATTGGTGGTTTCATATCTGTGACAGGTATAGTGGGACTAGTGGATAGATTCAAGCTTGTTAGTACTAAACATTGTACCTTCAACCAAGCCCACCCGTTCCAAAATCTTTTCCATATTCGAGCCATTTAAAGAGCAGCGACTGATTGTCTTAGTTTTACTGTCAGACCAGTATATCTTCGAGCCTGGAACATGGACTGCCAAAGCACTGAAAACAAAAGTTCAAATTACTAAACCAAGCTCAATTTCACTTAACTTGAGTATGGTATGGGTGAGGCTAAAACACTTGGAAGGAGTGCAGACTTAAGGCTAATTAAAAAAAGTGTTTTATGTGGGTTAATAATGTGCTGCACAAAATTAATTGGCATATTTTCGTTTCGCATAGCAACCATTGGCACAATCATCATTTCGCACAATTGCTTTTTGCCTAAATTTCTTGGCATACTATCATTTCGCACACGTTTCTTTGACAGAATAGTACACTGGCATAATGTTGATTAGAACAATACTCCTATGGTCGAATAATTTTGTCGCCGAAATTTATATGGCATAATATTCCGTTTGCATGATTATTTTAAGTCCTTGATTGTAATTATTTTTTGAAGGCTATAGGTGATATTCTATTTTTCTTTACTATTTTGCATGTCTTATACGTATACATATAAAACAAAAATGACAAGTTCTTTGTTTTTTTAACTGTTCTACTCCACCAGTTTTCTGGTAGCGTTTCGGTTTTGTGGGGGACGCAGTTTCAACCTAACCTAACCTAGTTTTCTGGCAGCGATTCGTTTCTGTGAGGGACGCAGTTTCAACCTAACCAAACCTAGTTTTCTGGCAGCGATTCGTTTCTGTGAAGGACGCAGTTTCAACCTAACCTAACCTAGTTTTCTGGCAGCGATTCGTTTCTGCGAGGGTCGCAGTTTCAACCTAACCCAACCTAGTTTTCTGGCAGCGATTCGTTTCTGCGAGGGTCGCAGTTTCAACCTAACCCAACCTAGTTTTCTGGCAGCGATTCGTTTCTGTGAGGGACGCAGTTTTAACCTAACCTAGTTTTCTGGCAGAGATTCGTTTCTGTGAGGGACGCAGTTTCAACCTAACCTAGTTTTCTGGCAGCGATTCGGTTCTGTGGGTAAGCTATGGTACAATTATGCCGCAATAAATTCGGCGGAACTTATATTGTGCTACATAAATTTCTGCGAAATTAAAGTTGGCGATATTAGTATTCTGCTATTCAAATTTGTGCCAAATGAATATTATGTGACATAACAATCAATCAGTGTGGTATGTGGTAAGTATATAATTATGCGATAGTATCATTCGGCTAAAAGTGATTGTGCGAAAACGATTATGCGAAGTGTATTTCGGACAAAAGAGATTGTGCAAGATAAGGGGTGCCCGTTTTATGTAGCGCGACTGACGAACGAGAACCCATAATTATACTTCAAATGATTACTACCAACCTGACTTCTCTCAAATCTTTCATAGGTAATATGGCGTGGTTGTCCTCGTTGTCATATTCAATGCTTAGCAGGCCTATGTAGTTTTTTCGGCTGTAAATGAGAAACGCTTCTGTTTCTACGCATGTTTTCTTGTCACCCTTTAATTCTAGACCTATAAGGAATACATATTTTGATTACAAATTATGAATAATACTTTCGTCACATCAGCGTGCACTGGGAAAAAACAAAAAGCAAATTCGTCGCCGCCCCGCTGCGCCAGGCTCCTATTTTTGACTCACCAAGCGGACAGCGGCATACGTAGTTGAGCGGGCTCGGGCGGTTGAAGCAGAAGTGAGAGCAGCCGCCATTGTTGTCAACACACGAGTTCCATCCCAGCGGCGTGGACAGTCGAAAGGCCTTCACGCCCATCATGTTGGCCATCTGTTCCACTACCGGTTGCCGCTCTAGACCTAAACATATGAATGCCGTGATTAGCTTGTGTAGTCCCTAGTTGAGACTCGACTTTTTTACTCATACAGAAGAGTCAAAAAAATTAAGAGCCTTTATAAATTAGAGATGTCCGCGTCTAGAAAACGCTTCCCGATTTGTATGGAGCTAGAACGTTTTCAAACACATTTTTCATAAAATTTAGAAGTTAGTCTGGGAATTCTCATATCACTACGCTTAAAACATGTTATAACTGTAACATGTTTTAAGCGTGGAGTAAATATAACAAATCACCACCAAAACTACTTTATAGGGTTCCGTAGTCAACTTCGCCATGTCCGTCTGTCCGTCCGCGGCTTAGCTCCATGATCATTAGTACTAGAAAGCTAAAATTTGGTATGAGTATGTGTATGTATTACGCCGACAAAACGGTAAAATATATATTTTTTTTTTGGGTACCTTTCGAACACCTAAAGTGGGGTGAATTTTTTTTTCGTTTCAAAACTAGTGTGTGGGGTGTCGTTGAATAGGTCTTTTAAAAATAAAAGGGCTTTTCAAACTTTATTTTTTGTTATGTCAGCAGTTTTGTAAATATTCACTCCGAAAATAATAATAATTACCTTCCCCCCCTCTAACTTTTCAACCACGGGTCAAAAAATTAAGGAATAATTCATGAAAATGAGGCTTTATAAGTACTTTCAATGAAAACTATATTGAACAAAATCGGTCGAGCCGTTTTTGAGTTATCGTAAAATTTCATAATTTTCTTAAAAGGACGTAAGTTGACTTCCAGAAGGTAATAAGTAATTACAGCTACTTTGGCGTTTGCGACCTTTTTATAGAGCTTAAAATCATTCTCGTAACTTAAGTCTTATGAAGGATGAGCAACTACGGAACCCTAAACTGAGCGTGGCCCGACATGCTCTTGGCCGGTTTTTAGCAAAGCAATGTTTTTATTTACGAGTACTTACACGAGACTGAATTATCGGTAAAGCATACCTGTATCTTTATCGATCCGGTCTAAAGTTCGCCGCTGCATGTCCGACCAATACAGATGTTGATCTAGCAGCGTTAGACCAAATATATGCAGGATATCGCTGTTGTGGAGCTCGGTTCTGCCTGTACCGTCCATGTTGCAGACCTGGTTAAAGAGTTACCTGTATTAGTACCAATCTCAAACAAAAACCCATCAATAAGTCTCAAAATCAAACGTAGTTAGAAAAGTAGAACTTCATAACTGATAGGGTGGATTGACTTTGGAAAGAATTAAAACTTAGAAATACAAAACATTATGTTTATATTTGTATATGAGAAAAAAGAATAAATTACATGACACAGTAAATCAATCAATTTTAAAATAATTCCTAAAACAAATTCAAAATGTATCATAGACAATCATGGACAGCATCACGACCTTCCAACACCTTCTCCTGATGTTCGTTCATGTTGCTGAGACACGTCTCTATACATGCATTAATCCTGCACAGTGTCTTTCAAACTTTACTTTTGACAATGGTTTTGTCATTACGTCAGCTAACTGAATCTCAGTTGGACAGTAGCTGATATTGATCAGTCCGTTCACGAAGTGTTCGTGTATAAAATGGTATCGCACATCTATGTGCTTCGACCTTTTGTTGAAGGATCCAGATTTCACAAGTTGAATCGAACTTTGGTTATCAACGTGTAAATTTATTTTTATATCCATATCGGTTAATTCCTTCAATAAAGATTTCAGATGCAATGCCTCTTTGCAACAGTCAGCTGCGGCTATGTACTCGGCTTCGGTCGACGATAACGCCACTATAGGCTGTCTCTTGGATGCCCATACGATTGGTCCATCTGCTATCATGAGCACGGAGCCAGAAGTGCTTCTTCGCGTCAATGGATCCCCAGCGTAGTCCGAGTCGCTGTATGCATCGATATTCTCTATCGGCGTGTTTCTTTTGAACAAAATGCCTTTGTCTTTGGTTCCAACCAAATACTTAAATATTTTCTTCAGTTTTGTGACATCTTCTCTAGTAGGATTTTCGACCTTCCTGCTAACTTGATTGCCCGCTTGTGCAATGTCTGGTCTAGTTCTGGTAGACAGGTACAGTAAACTTCCCACTGCCTCCCTGTAGGGATATTCCTTCTCCTGGGCAGTTTCCTGTATCGACTTCGAATCGCTACTTGTACTTGCGGGCGTGTCACAAGGTTTGGCATTTTTCATATTATATTTTTCCAGTACGTCATTTATACAGGGTGTCCCTAAAACCAACGCCGAAATGAAGAGGGGTGATAGAACAGCTCATAAGCAACCATATTAAGTTAATTTGACCTTTATAAAAAGTTCATGGTTTTCGAGATATTTGCATTTTAAAAAACTCGTGACTTTTGAGGCCCTGCGTCAGTATGTCGATTGCCACCACTGCAAATTTAGGTATTTTTTAAATCTGTTTTTTGCAGGATGTTACTAAAAACATATCCTATCGAATGTAATTTCAATTTATTACATATCATGATGATTTGTCGGTAAAAATAAAAAAAAAAAACGAATTATAGCAATTTATTAAATTTAGCCAGCGGTTTTGATCGAGTTTCATTTAAAAAAAGTATATTGTAAACTAACATGGCACACAACATAAAAAGATAGTAAATTTATTGTCGTTTTCAAAAGGTACAGCATTTTCTAATTTACGCAGCAGTTTACGAGATATTGATATTTTACACTAACAGGAGCTCATACTGCAGTTATTACATAGTATGGAACGAGAGCCCCTACTAGGCTCAGAGTTTGAATTTCGAACAAAAAATAGATTCAAGATATATATATATATATATATTATGTATATCGTCGTCTAGTACCCATAGTACAAGCTTTGCTTAGTTTGGGACTAGGTCGATTTGTGTATGATTGTCCCTTAATATTTATATATTTATTTATTATTTATAGTTTTTATACTCTTTGAATTTTTCGATTACTTCGCTCTTTTCTTTTAAGAAGTAAACACAGCAGTATCTTGTATAGTCGTCAATAAATGTAG
The DNA here is from genome assembly GCA_905147355.2 of Apotomis turbidana. Lineage (NCBI taxonomy): Eukaryota > Metazoa > Arthropoda > Insecta > Lepidoptera > Tortricidae > Apotomis > Apotomis turbidana. The sequence goes on from LR990286.1 coordinate 22,833,386, forward strand.
CGAAATACTTTGATCCGGCCATTGATTTATGCTCAAAGGGGCCACATACATCGCTGTGAATTATCTGGAGCACTTCGGTAGAGATTATTTGTTCATGGCTTTGGAATGATAGAGTGGTAAATTTACTTTTGATACAAGTCTCGCAGGTACCCAAAGTTTTTTCTTTAAAGTCAAGTCCTCGCATCATTTTATTTTTAACCATTTCCTTTAGGTCTCTTTCATTGACATGACCTAATTTCTTGTGCCATTTCATAATTTTGCTTTCAGCACTGGGCGTGAAATTTATTATTCCTTTTATTATTTATTTATTGTTTATTGTTCCTTTTCAAATAAAACTTTATAGCCATGATCTGTAATTTTGCTTACTGACATCAAGTTGTTTGACAAATCTGGTACATATAATGTGTCAGTTATATTATGCTTGCAATCTTCTGTATAGAGTTCAGCTTTTCCTTTCCCTTTAACTATGCTTTTCTGAAGCTAGTCTTAGAGTGTCAGACGCAGGGATTAAGTTACAGAGTATACTTTTGTCACCCGTCATATGTGACGTACAGCCACTATCCAGACACCATAAATTGCTTATACATTTCGACGTTTCTGTTGTTAGACAGATGTTGTAGGTCTTTTCTGGACCTTTAGTTTTATTAGGGTTATCAGGTCTCTTCTTTGGCCAACAATTATCTGTGGAATGCCCTTTCTTCTTACATTTGTTGCAATATAGTACCTTTTTCTTTGTTTTAACATAGAATGCTTCTGAAGTTTGAGGTTCGGAAGCTTCGCTTTGCCTTCTTGCTTCGTATTCCTCTATGATTTTTACTTTTAACATGTCAGGACTTGGTAAAATATCTCTCGACTCAATTGCCGTTCTGAAGCTATCGAAATTTGTAGGTAAACTGTATAGCATCATAATGCTTAATAATTCTGGATGAATTTTGACATCCATGTCTTCTAATTTACCCACTACGTCCATAAAGTTACTGAGATGGTCTCTGACATCTTCTTGTGAAGTCATTTTCTTTAATACTAGCTGCTTTAATAGCGAAGCCTTTCTCGCGGGTCCTGAACTTTGGTGTACAGATTTTAGTTTATCCCACACCTCCTTGGATGTGTTACATCCCTTTATTTGTTTAAGTTCTGGTGGAGTATATCTCCAAGTAAAAGTAGCTCTGACCTTGCCTTTAAGTCTTCCTTTAGGAACGCACTCTTTTGTTCGGCAGTCGCAGTTGCCGCTAACGTTTTTTCACCACTACCGTACTCCCACAGATCGTATCTTATGAGAATCGCCTGTGCTTGTAAGCACCAGGTATCGTAATTCGATTTTGTCAACGGTTCTATGCTTCTTAGACGGGAGCTCATTTTCAAAATTTTATTATCTCATTTACTCACGGTTTTAATTATTTTTCTTCCATTTGCCACTAATTATTTAACGCTCTGCTACCACTGATAGGGTGGATTGACTTTGGAAAGAATTAAAACTTAGAAATACAAAACATTATGTTTATATTTGTATATGAGAAAAAAGAATAAATTACATGACACTGTACATCAATCAATTTTAAAATAATTCCTAAAACAAATTCAAAATGTATCATAGACAATCATGGACAGCATCACGACCTTCCAACAATAACTACACTAGAAAGTGCTCGCAATTTCGTTCGCGTTTTTTTTCTTTATCATAGTAAAACTCTCTTCCAGCCGGCGGTTGACTCACCTCAATCTTGTGCGTCCTGGCGTCTCCCCAGTACAGCTTGTTGCCGGCCGTGTCTAGCGCGATGCCGTTGGGCCACATGAGTTTCTCGGACACGAGCAGCACGCGGCCGCTGCCGTCCAGGTTGCTGCGCTCGATCTTGGGCCGCTTCTCGTACCAGTCCGACCAGAACATCCAGCCGGCGGTTGACTCACCTCAATCTTGTGCGTCCTGGCGTCTCCCCAGTACAGCTTGTTGCCGGCCGTGTCTAGCGCGATGCCGTTGGGCCACATGAGTTTCTCGGACACGAGCAGCACGCGCCCGCTGCCGTCCAGGTTGCTGCGCTCGATCTTGGGCCGCTTCTCGTACCAGTCCGACCAGAACAACCAGCCGGCGGTCGGGTGCACCGCTATGGCTCGCGGCTCGTATAGATCCTCGTATATGATCACCTGAACATTTTACTTGAGCATAGGGAAACTGCCTATTGGCAAACAGACATACGAAAGTGGAGAAAACCCCCAAATGTACGAATAGGAGCTGAAAAACTGTATTATAGGGAAACTAGAACGGAAGGTATTTTATGTGCTAACCTGAATGAAAATTCATTTAGACGGGACGTGAATTCGCATGAGTTTCACATTCACACCCTATGGGCAGTTACATTGGGTGTGTAATGATCGATATAAAAATAAATGGTATAAGTATCTTGGATATAACAACATTTGATATAATTTCATATGGTATAATGACTCATTTGATATAATAAACTTTTGGTATAATTTCATATGGTATAATTTTGAATTAATAATATGGTATAATTTAATTTACCAAACCTATTTTTCTGGTAGCAGTCCATTTTTTCTGGGGGATGCAGTTTTTTTCCTGTTTTTTTTTTCCTCTTTTTTTTCCTTTTTTTCTATCCTAACCTAACCAAACCTACGTTTCTAATTGAAGTTTTGGTTTAGGTTTTTTCTTAAAGCGGGGGGCTTCGCCCCCCGAGCCCCCCATGGGGACTCCGACCCCCGCCCCCCTATTTCTCTATACCCTATACGTTATGCCATTTGAACGTTAGATAAAATAAACGTTATACCATAAATTCATTAGAAGAAATATGCATTATACTTAAAGAATGTTATATTAAATGTTATTCGATAAAACGATCAGTAGGTATATGAAACAATAATTATATCAAATGTTGATATATTAAGTGTTGTTATATCATTCAATAATTATATCAAATGAGCGTTATACCGACTGAAATTATATCAAAAGTTGTTATAGCCATCGTTACGCACCCAGTTACATTGACTTTCAGATCGCATTTCAATAGTACCTATGCAGCTATTAACTATGTTCGTTTGTTAATAACTGATAAAATATAATAGTACATTACTACAGAGGTCGGGAAGTGATGGGTTGCCGGCCGAATACTTGCGAGGCCAGATAGGTATGAGGCTGGCAACCCCATTTCTCCCCGAGGTATGTATAGTGTTTTTCTTAGTGTCCGACCGAAGTTTCGGTTTCGGTTTCGGCCAGTTTCGGCCTAAAAATCATGTTTCGGCCAAAGGTTCGGTTTCGGACAAAAAACAGCCGAACCTTTCGGCCGCGCCGAAACTTATTACATTGTACTTTTGCGTCGCGTCGTCTGACGGCGGATGCGCTTGGCGCGGTTGGCAATATGGCGTCCATCTACAATTTACACCTCGTTGCCTCAGTATTACAGTTAACGTAACACGTTTACTATTTAGGGTAGTTTAGATTAGACCCAGTATCACTATTAGGCTTAATAATGTCACTATTTGGGAAAATTTCACTTATTATCTTACACAAAGATCAACACGCAAAAAAATATTGCGCTCATACGTGGTCCACATCATATTTGGATTGCCAGTCCAGCGTCTTAAGACCATCGACGATCTTTGAATCTATATGGCAATTTAATAAAGTTGGGTGTCATTTTACCCACATTAAAAACGCTACGTTAACTTTATCTTTAAGCGCGAATTAACTTGTTGTGATTTCTATAATTAATATTTACCTAGCTTTTAAAGTTCTCATGTAAGCGAAACCGTCTTTCTTAAGAGAAATAAATGTATTTAAACCGAGAAATATATATTAACAAATAAATTGTGAATTTCCCAATGCGCTTGCGGTCAAGTCACTATAATAAAATAAGCTTTTGTTCCAAATTTAAAGAAAATTTGAGGACGTTTAGAAGTTGCGCAACTTAACCACTTTTACAAAAAATCTGAAAATTCGTAATAGTTCTCAAGTACTGATTTTATCTTTTTTAAGATGTTAATCATAAAAATCTCTTCCTGGACAAAAAATGTATTAGCTGTAGAGAAGTTTAGTTACAAGTAACTAATCTATTGTATTGTTGCATATCTTCCTTACTTCAAGCTCTTAGCAGATGTTGACATATAATCGCAAAAAAAACTTTTTTGTTATAGTGTGTGTATATAAGTTTCTAGAAATTCATTCGTAGAAGCTTTACTTAAAGCTACATTTCTCGTAAGTTATTTCTTTTTACGTCTAACAAGTTTTTGTTTTAATATTTAACACCCAACGAAAGGTGAAATCTGTATTCGAATAATGCTCAAGAAACAACGTATTTCTTTGAAATTCCACCATGTTGCGCAACCTCAATACAATTTTCAATTAAGCTGAAATTTGGCACAGAGGCCTTTTTTTTGGGTAAGTGCGTTCACGAGAAAAACAAAATTTTGCAAATACGAAACACTAGTGACTATTATAACAAAAGCGAATCCTAGAACTCTGTAATATTAAGCCAGAGAGATGTTTAATTATGCATATATATGGAAAAAACACCCTACTGATATTTTATCCGACGTTTTAATTGCGTTTATAAAAGGTTCGGTTTCGGTTTCGGTTTCGGCCGAAACTATAATCAAAGCCGAACCTTCGGTTTCGGTTTCGGCAAAAAATCATGTTTCGGTCGGTCACTAGTTTTTCTCAAACACGCAATGAAATAAAAAAAACTTTAAAAATCATAAATTTATTTCTATAGACATTATAAGTAAGCTACCAAAAATAATTTCTTTGTCGGTATTTTCGTCGGAACTCATATTGAATTATGAATACTAAAATTAACAACGCACAACAAAACTCACAAAACAATTACAGAGAAAATATTTCAAGTTTCCCTCCGAAATTATTTAAAAAAATCCTACGCGACCCTACCTTGACTTTCAGATCGCAATTCAATAGTACCTATGCAGCTATTAACTAAGTTCGTTTGTTGATAACTGATAAAATATAAAAATTTAAAACACCCCCGGCACAAGTACTTGATCATCAGGAGACCCTCATCAAATGAGTGATATAGAAAATGTTAGTTAAACTGAAAATAACTACAAAATTTGGAATTCTTAGCTCCAATATTAAAACGGAATATCTTGGAAACTATTTGGTAGTCCTATTTCCGCCAAACATAGCTAAGAACCATTTCGCCGGACAGATCTTTTGATAAAAAAACACACTTTTTTTTTTTTTTTTTTATAACGGCACAACATAGTGGCTCCACTTCGCCTGATGGTAAGCAAAAAGGGGAGCCCAAGTCGCAATGGCAACTGACGAGAAACCAACGGTGCCAAGTCAGTTGACACTGCCATGCTGGCCCGAGAGATGCTTCTTCACGCTTCGTTTGAAGGGTCCCAAGTTATAAGAAGGAGGAAACACATGAGCCGGCAAGGAGTTCCATACTTTAATAGTTCGGCAGATGAAGGAATTGCCAAACTTCTTGGTACGTGTGGGAATATTCTCCACGGTGAGGCGATGACATCGCAAGCTGGCACGTGTGGTTCTATGACGGAAAGGGGAGGGTGGGATAAGAGAAAATAACTCTTCAGAACACTCGCCATGGTATAGGCGATAGAAAACGCTCAGCGACCCAATGTCCCTACGTAATTGAAGGGGTTCGAGGAATCTGGTACTTTTCTCGTCACCTATGATGCGGACCGCCCGACGCTGCAATCTGTCAAGCGCATCGAGTAGATATTGGGCGGAGCCATCCCAAAGATGCGAGCAGTACTCAACGCACGACCGAACTTGAGTCTTATAAAGAAGGCAAAGCTGGTCCGGCGTGAAGAACCGTCGCACCCTGTTCAGGATCCCCAGTTTTTTGGAAGCTGTGGTAATCAGTGACTCGATGTATTCGTTTTGGTTCAGATTGCAGCGGATATCCATGCCTAGCATATTCAGGCTATCACGCGAACCAAGAGGAGTGCTCTGGAGACTAGGAGTAGGGAGAAACGAAGACGTCTTGGTAGTGAACGCACACACCTGGGTTTTCTTGGCGTTGAACTCAACCAGGTTAACAGATCCCCATTTGCTAATGAGGACACTCAAATTGGTCCATCCGTTTGGGAGCTACGATGCCAAAGACAGAGATGCAGATAGACATTTTAAACTTGTAACATCCCTCACTTTTCGTCCGGGGTTAAAAACCCCGGATTTTAATCATAAATTCCACAACCGAAATATTTGCAACATTGCACTCTGGTTTGGGTTCTAGTTGTAGACTCTGGGTCTGGTACTCTTCAAGGAGAGTATTACCTTTCTGGCGCTTCCGTCGAGCCTCGTAACACTGATGGTGTCGGTGACCGGGTCGGTCCAGTAAAGATTCCTAGCCAGCGCGTCAATGGCTATACTGTCCGGCACTCCGCTGCTGTGGATCACCACTGACTGCTCGCTGCCATCTAATCGGGATTTAGATATGGTCTTTGTCTGAAAAAAAAAAGCAACTCCAATGCTAACACGAAATTGGTTATGTATGTTTTATGAAATAAACGACACTGTTAATACCCTAATACTATAATCCGTTCACATTCGTGTCAATAAATAACTAAATAACACATTCACATTTTACATATTCAGTCCGTGAGCTGTTAAAACGAACTTCGGTTTTGTTCCTCTTGTGGAAATTTGCTTTTATGCAGTCGTGATTTAAATTTCTTTGATTTCAGCTCAACCAAAGGCTATTACACAAAGGCACTTTCAACGAAAATTAGTTTAGTATGAGAAAGATTGGAAAGCACTGGAATGATATAAATAATAAAAAAAATGCTAACCATGCTATCTGCCCAATAAATATACTCAGTCTTAGGGTCAAAGTCAATAGACATAGCTCTTTTCAAGTCTTTAAGCGGCAGCGTGTACGGCGTGAAGTCTGGCGAGTCTAGGGATATCTTGGATATGCCCGAGCGCTGCGCCACTAGGAGCAGAGACTGTGGGGTAGGGAAGCAGGTGGTGTTGCTGCCTTCGTGGAGTTTCACGCCCGTGGGACATGCGCACACGAATCCTGGAAAATTACGTGTTATTATTATATGATCTGAACGTACTGCTAGATCATGGGGAGGCAAGGAACTTTTTATTTATTATTTGCAATACTGTACAGTTTGTCTGCAGGTGCGAGTCTCTATACAATAATTATGGCGACTACTCTATGACAATCGTACAAGTAACATCTGTTTCATTCGTATCCGTCAAAAAAAATAGTTTTCATTTGTAATAGTATCGAAATACCTTTGGAAGCTTATACCAACAGTGAACAGTGTTTTTACGAAGTGTTATTACTAATTACTTTTAGAAATAAGAGTGTTTTATGGACGTATTTCAATAAAAACTATTGTGTTTATGTGCCGATCCACCAATCCGCCATTGCAAGTGAAATTGTGAGCGCATGCGACTCTCACGGTTATGCGCACGTTATAAGATCCAAAGCGGCGTGCGTTATCGGAGCCTCATTAGCTCTAACTGATATTGACGCTGCGCGCCATAGATTAACGGATTGCAGACTCGACACTCGAACCGTGAGCTGCAGTTTGCCTCTGTGAGAAATTTCAACTTGATCTGCATCAACATGGATAACATGCCCGAACTACGCTCACCTTCTGGAAGTGGCTTGGGACGAAGTGATTCCCAGCCAAATCTCACAGTGGGAGATGGGCGCGTTGATTTCCCGGACTCGGGACAAGTAACTCAGCGAAGGAAACTTCGCAATGAAAAAAGAAAATACGAGGACGATGACATAATAAAAGAAGATTTAGCCGAAATACGTACCGAAATGACGAAAATTATGGCAGTACTCACAACGGTATCTACAAATCAGTCACAAGTCATGGCCAAAATGACGGAAGAACTTTCTTTCCTTAAAACCCAGATAACAGAAATAAAGTCCATTACCGATGCACTCCAATCTGAAATATCCATAAAACAAGATTTTGCCAAATTATTGGACAAAACTACTATTACTGAACAGAAAATAGAAAATCTAGAAGTTGATATACTGCAACTAAAGGCTGCCAAGGAGCTTCCTGGAACAAACATACAAGAAACCGTTGTCACTGAACTATACGAGCGGACCCAAAGAGCTAAGAATATTATTATTACAGAGATCCCGGAGCCGTTATCTACAGATAAATCTGAAAGGATAAATGATGATAAAACAGAAGTCACAAAAATACTAAAAACCATTCTAACAGACTGCCCGGAGCCTGAACGGACGTTCCGTTTGGGAAAACATAACCCAGAACCTCAAATCTGAGGATACTGTGAAAGCTATATTGGGAAACAAAAATAAAATGAATACCGACAGTAAGCTTAAAATTTATTCCGACCAAACGCCGCAGCAGCAAATGTCTCTCAAGAAACTAGCTGAAGAATTATAAGTACGAACTGAAGCCGGCGAACAAAACCTTGCAATAAAATACATAAAAGGAATACCTAAATTTATCCAAGAAATTTCAAAAAACTCGAGTCAACCCAATTGTGGCAGCAAAGTAGGAGATGACATAACCTATCAGGTAGTAAATGATTATGCATCTATTAATACATCCCACAAGTCCCTAAAATGTCTCTATGCGCGCAGTATGTGCGCAGTATCGTCACACCCGGTAAATTTGATGAACTTAGATGCTGCGGTGTGTGGTCCCAGCTGATCCACACGGGTAAGTAATATAAGATACTAGCTTTTGCCCGCGACTACGTCCGCGTGGAACTTGGAAGTATGGAAGCAAACTCGTACAACACGATAGATATCCACCTAATCACCTTAATTAATAAAAGGGATTATTTAAAGCGCCTAAGCAAATGTAAGAGCAATTGTGCTTTTGGTCTAATCATTACATTTCCGACAGGGTCATCAATGTCATCATGAAGTACTTACTCACTTTTCAATCTTTTTAGGGATAATTTCCAGGATGAAAACTATCCTATGTCCTTCCTCGGATCTTAAACTATCTCCATACCAAATTTCATCAAAATCGATTCAGCGGTTTAAGCGTGAAGAGGTAACAGACAGACAGACAGACAGACAGACAGACACACTTTCGCATTTATAATATTAGTATGGATAAGAACTTATACTATAATATTCATATTATATACGCTCATATGGTATAAGCTTGTTTTGTATACCGTTCAAGGTGTATAACGAACGTTAGATATAACATCAAAATATCTATTTTTGTTAAGTATAACGTTATTGAAGTATAATATCATTGTATATAACGATCATAACGTATAACGTTCATAATATCTCAGATTTATAATGTATATTACTCAATACATCTAACACCAAAATGCATAATGCTCGTATAGAATAACCGCCTGCACATCAATTGTGTACATACTTATGCAATAGTTCGCTTTAAAATTTTAATATATGTACCTCTATGCAAGCAAGTATTTTGACGCTACGCTCGCTTCGCTCGCTCCGCTATCCATGGTCATAAAACAAACCTAACCTAACCTACAGTTTTCGGTTTTTGACCCACATTCCATTTTGTCGCAGTTCTTCCAGACGGTATACTCGTATTTGCCAGAATTTTATCTGCCATTATCAATTGTGTGCATCCTTATGCAATAGTTTGGTGTTAAATTTTAATATACCTCCATACAAGCAAGCATTTTGACGCTCCGCTCGCTTCGCTCGCTCCGCTATCCATGGTCATAAAACAAACCTAACCTAACCTACATTTTTCGGTTTTTGACCCATATTCCATTTTATCGCACTTACCAGAATTTCATCTGCCATTATCAATTGTGAACATACGTATGCAATGGTTCGCTGTTAAATTTTAATGTAGGTACCTCCATGCAAGCAAGCATTTTGACGCTCCGCTCGCTTTGCTCGCTCCGCTATCCATGGTCATAAAACAAACCTAACCTAACCTACAGTTTTCGGTTTTTGACCCATGGTTCATTTTAGGGGCATAGGGGTAGCAGTTATAACCTATTTAGCAGGGATCGATACCGGTATTCATGAAAACGCTCTAATTTCGCTTTGTTTTTCGAATGTGAAAGGCATGTGTTATGTAGAATTTCGTTATAGATATAGATCCTTGAAATTAGCCCACTAAAATATAAACTTGTGTGATAATGAGCGAAAAACCGGAATATAATAACGTTATTTTGTGCTATTTTGTATGGAGCAAAATAACGGTATCGATCCCTGCTATTTAGTATATAATACGCTATTATATTTTCTAATCATTATACGAAAAGAAAGTATATACTATGATCGATATGCGTTATGTATGTTATATCAACTAAATTTAGAGTATTTGAGTGTTATATAAAAAATCATTCTACAACATGAGTGTTATGCTAATTGACCGTTATTCCTAATAAAAATATTGATTTTGATGTTATAGCAAAAGTTTATTATATCTTGTGAACGTTATTAATATGAAATTATATATTATGTAGTTATATCTCATGGGACGCACCCGATCCACACATGTGATGCAACAAACAATAGAACAATAGAAAATTTCTTTAGCCGTGAATTGTAGTGCGACACGTGTAACCTCTTAGCAATGTCGAACCATATATGGAAATGACCTTAAGGAAAATCAATATAAAAGCATTAGAAATTATTTAATAAATGTTCATTCTAACAACGAGCATCGTCGTATCATTATCCCCGTGCTACCACACTTCATGGCGATCCTGCCAGTGGGGCTGCTCGAGGCAACTCAACGCTTCGAGGCAGCCCCAGCTTCGGGCACAGTATAGAGGCCGCCCGACCCAGCTCGTCTCAGCATACCAGCCAGCCTGCCAGCCGGAACCAGCACAACCAAGTGCCACCCGAAAAAGTAAAATTTTGAAGCAAAAGAAGACCTATGCAGAGGACGGCATCCCCGATTAAAACGGGCCCTCCGACGACGCCAAGTCAGCTTCAACGGCAGAGTCACGATCACGTGACGTCAGCGGGACATTTTGAGCAGCTAGCCAGAGGCAGCGACAACGATGCGCAGCAGGCCGGAGCAGCTAGCCAGAGGCAGCGACAACGATGCGCAGCAGGCCGGAGCAGCTAGCCAGAGGCAGCGACAACGATGCGCAGCAGGCCGGAGCAGCTAGCCAGAGGCAGCGACAACGATGCGCAGCAGGCCGGAGCAGCTAGCCAGAGGCAGCGACAACGATGCGCAGCAGGCCGGAGCAGCTAGCCAGAGGCAGCGACAACGATGCGCAGCAGGCCGGAGCAGCTAGCCAGAGGCAGCGACAACGATGCGCAGCAGGCCGGAGCAGCTAGCCAGAGGCAGCGACAACGATGCGCAGCAGGCCGGAGCAGCTAGCCAGAGGCAGCGACAACGATGCGCAGCAGGCCGGAGCAGCTAGCCAGAGGCAGCGACAACGATGCGCAGCAGGCCGGAGCAGCTAGCCAGAGGCAGCGACAACGATGCGCAGCAGGCCGGAGCAGCTAGCCAGAGGCAGCGACAACGATGCGCAGCAGGCCGGAGCAGCTAGCCAGAGGCAGCGACAACGATGCGCAGCAGGCCGGAGCAGCTAGCCAGAGGCAGCGACAACGATGCGCAGCAGGCCGGAGCAGCTAGCCAGAGGCAGCGACAACGATGCTCAGCAGGCCGGAGCAGCTAGCCAGAGGCAGCGACAACGATGCGCAGCAGGCCGGAGCAGCTAGCCAGAGGCAGCGACAACGATGCGCAGCAGGCCGGAGCAGCTAGCCAGAGGCAGCGACAACGATGCGCAGCAGGCCGGAGCAGCTAGCCAGAGGCAGCGACAACGATGCGCAGCAGGCCGGAGCAGCTAGCCAGAGGCAGCGACAACGATGCGCAGCAGGCCGGAGCAGCTAGCCAGAGGCAGCGACAACGATGCGCAGCAGGCCGGAGCAGCTAGCCAGAGGCAGCGACAACGATGCGCAGCAGGCCGGAGCAGCTAGCCAGAGGCAGCGACAACGATGCGCAGCAGGCCGGAGCAGCTAGCCAGAGGCAGCGACAACGATGCGCAGCAGGCCGGAGCAGCTAGCCAGAGGCAGCGACAACGATGCGCAGCAGGCCGGAGCAGCTAGCCAGAGGCAGCGACAACGATGCGCAGCAGGCCGGAGCAGCTAGCCAGAGGCAGCGACAACGATGCGCAGCAGGCCGGAGCAGCTAGCCAGAGGCAGCGACAACGATGCGCAGCAGGCCGGAGCAGAGCGTCCAGCAGCAGGTACCAGCACCACCAGCACCAGCACCACCAAAACAAACCTAGACTAGGACTGGAGGTACAACTTTACTGTAGAATAACGTTACTGTTATTATCATTATATTTTTTAGGATTAATTATGTAGGATATAAATAGAATATAATAAGTAGGTCAGTTGATGTGTAAACACAATGACCAGCCTGCCTCCAGGTAATGAATGAAATGCGCAGCTGTAATAACAATAACTAATAACGTGTCAAGTTGCGCGACACAAACATAATATTCGCGCAGTACAAAGACTTAATGAATTTTAAATTATATATTTTTTTAATGTGTTGATTTGTTTTGCATTAATTATAACACACTCTTATGTACTTTAAAGGGTTTTGAGAATGAGTTTATTTTTTCTGATGACCTGTCGTCATCAGCGGTGACCCGAGAGAGGCGCCCCTCAGCTGATAAGCATGCATACATAAAAAGGTACAAGACAGGCAGGGATACCCTGCAGTATACCCTTAACTGTAATATGTACAAAAAATGTACAAGGTCGGCAAGCCACTAAAAAGTGTTGTATTCCGAACCAGTAAAGTGAAGCCAAAGTGCACGCTTAATTACGTACCTTAAAATGTTGCAAAAGAGAAGAAAAATAAAAAAAATTAAAAACTCAAGGACGAAGACATGCAAAGTATTTAAAAACCCTAATTGACGCATTTCACAAAAAAATTATGCAAAAATAAAAAATGAGTGTTATTAAATTTAAAAAACTTATACTGTGTTAACATTTTACTCGAGAACTATATTATTAATTACTTTTAATAACATTAACTGATAATTAATGAAGAAAATGTGTTTAAATAAATAACAATTATATTACGTAACGGGGGAAAACCCAAATTAAATTGATAAGTATTTCGATGAGCGATTAGCCTGATCACCTAAGAGCTTTTGAAATTCTTATATGATGAAGTTTTACGGCATAAAAGCCGTTTAAGGCGACTCCGTACGTGGAATGGTGATTTTTAAAGTCCTAAGGATCGGAATCTAGCCAACGGAAAAATCTGAAAAAAATATATGTTATTTTTGACTATTTCTTCTAACAAATTATAGTTGGATTTTTTTAAAGCAATAGTTATTCATTCATTCATTTATTTTGATAAAACATAGTTTTACATGTCAACATAATTATAAGTACTAAGTTTGTTACTATGGAAAAAATAATGTTGAAATAGGGTCGTTTTCAATTTTCAATTCCCTAAGGCTTCTAAACTACAAGTGATATTTACACGGCTCTTTCGCAAGAACATTGACAATTCATTGATCTTTAATCGTATTGTTTAAAAGTTAGTAAAATGGAAATTCGGTCTAATAAAGCATCAAAAAAACTGAATTTCCGCGAGCGCGGCCGTGCCCGGGCTGCGAGCTCAGTGTAAATCTAACCGTCGAAGGGGAAGGCTGTGTCACTTGCTCTCGCGATCCATTTAGTTACGGAAAATTGTTATAACGTATGCGGAATGAAATCTGGACAAACTCTTTAGGCGTAACTAAAACATTAAACGTTCGAAATTTGAAATTTTATGAATGTCATTTGTTTCCGAGTACATTTTTCAGTAATTTGCATAATTTTCATGGTTGTGTGTTTTTTATTGAATTTATTATGGCAAATCGAAAAGAAAAACGTCTAGAGAATGTGTGTAAATTTTGCGACATTCACCCGGACTGGCTTAAGTCGAGGGTCGTAAAACATTTCACACAAATGGGGGAGAGCAGAAGTACTATTTATAATATTTTGTCATCTTATTCCTTACGAAAAACAACTACTAGAAAATCTGTCTCGGGGAAGGTTAGCAGTTTAAGTAGTTCTTCGCAGAAGAGTCAATTAAAGAAAATGACGGCCGATCGTGTGGCAAAATTATACAGAGAACTTGGAAATAAATTCAGCTGTGACGGGAAAACCGTGAAAAAGCATCTAAATAACATGGGTATTGTTAAACGATCAAGAAAAGTCAAACCGTCCGTCTCCGAAAAGCAAAAACTATCTACAAAAAAAAAACTTAAAACTTTGGTTAAAAATATATTCTATGCAAAAAACGACATAGAGTGCGTTATGGATGATGAATCCTATTTCACCCTAGATGGGAATGAATGGCAGGGTAACTTTTATTTTGAAAAGGCTAATGACCGGACCGAAGAATCCGTGAAATATGTAGAACACAACAAGTTTCCAAAAAAAGTTCTACTATGGGTAGAAATAAAACTTTGTGCTATGTCGAAGCCGGTGTTTTTTAAGTCTGGTTTGGCGGTTACTGCTGACAACTACATCGAGCGATGTTTGCCAATTGTGCGTCATTTTATACAGTCAAATCATAGAGGAGCTAATGTAGTGTTTTGGCCAGATCTAGCATCTAGTCATTATTCAAAAAAACTACTAAGGAAATGGATGAGCCAGAAATCCCGTACGTACCGAAAGAATCAAACCCGCCTAACGTTCCCCAACTAGGGCTAATTTCAGATTTTTGGGCCAATCTGAAAAGACGTGTGTACGCAAATAATTTTCGACCCAAAACTATAGAAAGTTAAAAAAGAAAAATTAAATCGGAGTTGAATTAAATGCCAACATCCTCGTATACGGCGGCCATGAAGAAAGTGCCAGAAAACTGTCGAAAAGTAGCCGGGATGGGACCAAATTTCTTTTCACATTAAATTTTATTTATTTTGTGTTAATATGAGTACAAATAAATACATATTTGGTTAAACTAATTTAATTAAATAGCGTATTGAACTTTGTCCAAATTTCATTCCGCATACGTTAGTACCGGATCCCGCGGAGGTTCGATCTGTCTTCGTGCGTTTGAAGTGTATTTTAAGAGAGTGTAGTTCGTTTTTTCACACGACTACGCTATGCGACATAACAAAAAGCACTCATTTTCATATAGAATTAAATTCAAGTGTTTTTTTTTCGTATTTAGGTATCTATTAATTTTAAGTACTTATAAAAAAAAATGACAAATTAGCATTCCCGAACACATTTGGATACTTAGATATTCTCAGTCATGGGCCTACACCAGTCAGGATTCCCAGAAAATAACACTTTTGGTGTGGGTTTTTTTTTCTCTGTGCAATATTAGAGTACCTTAGGTATTCCGGTTAGGAAAAAAAATCTGATAATACAGATATTTAAGTATGATAACGTCTAATGATCTTTATGAATTCAACCCTAAGAGATATGAATATCGTAATGCAGAAAAAGTATTGTTCGTTTGAATACCATTGTAATATTCGGTAAAACGCTAATTTACGAATACGAATATTTATTGTAAGTATTCACATTCGTTGCGTCACTAGTACAGTACATGGCATATGATATAAAAATACATTTTCAAAAATTACAATAATTTTCTAGTCCAAGAAGGCAAGTGACAATTTTGGCATGAGGGCTTATTTATGTAAATAATTTATGTTATGTTAGTCAGAATACATATTTGCATCAAGTGCAATTCTGTTCCAATTGTTTACCGTTTATAAAATAAAAACCTGATTTTTATTACATATCGTTTAAAAGCCATATATTAATGATCGAATTACAGTTGAATTAATGAAAAAATATATAACTTTATTTAGACTCATCGTAATGCCCGGACTTGATTTTTGACTAATGCTCAGAATTTTTCTCTCTAAGTTTGCCAGAGGGCAATGAAACGATCTTGGATTAAATTAATCGATCGCGGAAGGATCGCCAAAACCCAAATAGCTTACGTAACCCAGACAACCGCTAAAATAAGTAGAGCTGACACGTTTGCCGCATGTCAACCGATCTGCAGATCAAGAAATCTACACACCCACCCAATAAAATTCGGCGTCACGGTAGATCACGATGGAGATGGTGGGACTACCTGGATGTATTACAAAAGGGTTGGACATTGCTGATCTAAATAAGGACGAGTCGAAAAAAGATAGAGGCCTTTACCCGACAAAGGGACGGCACAGGCTTATATGCATAATAATCTGAAAATAAACTTTTGAGTCATGTATAAGTACATTCAGTTATCGAAAGCTTGTTATTTTATTAAATCTTTTATATATCCAAATATCATAAACCCTCCATGATGCGTTCAAGAACGGCACATTATGACCACCATAACAATAGACTGTTTTTTTAGCACAAATTTTTTATTTCGATAGTATTATTTATTCAAATTTCGAACATCTCTGATAAACAAAGAAATTTTATTTGACCTCTATTCTAATATCAATCGAGATGACGTTTAGTTCGAAATGAATTGTCAATTTTCAATCAAATTTGACAAATGTCACACGTAAGTAAGATATCGAACGATATGATAGTTAGGGCCGACTCTAGTTTGTCTCTGAATTAAAATAAAAACAACGACAGCTGCCAGAAAACTTCATTACCGCCATTACCGGGTAATATTTGTTATAATGTGCGACTTCTGAATGCATCATGGAGGCTCATGATATGTGGCTAGATAAAGTAGTAAGTATATGTAACTGTACAAAATTAGGCATTAAAACACTCGTGTGATGTTATTATGAAACTTGCCTTCGGCTCGTTTCATAAACCCACACTCTTGTTTAATACCCTTCATTATGTACAGTCACATGAAGTACTATTTATTGTATTCATATATTTATCACATTACACCGTCAAAATATGTTATTACCTTCTTAAACTTCAAAACCTACCTACATAGGATCATTTTGCTGACCGTTCGACTTTCTGTCACGACCCTTTATCTCGGTAACGCGTGTAGGTGTCGAGTTGAAATTAAAACCGTCTACACGTCGTACTTTGGTCTACAGTCCCTTGAAGCTGTAAAAAATCGAACTTACGACTTTTTCAAAAAAATAAAAAAATATTATTAAATATTCTGTGGACCTTTACTTTTTAAATGAAGCATTTTATAATTATAAACAACATCATGTTCTCTACATGTCGGTTTTGTTATTTTGTCTATTAATGGAATAATTTAAAATTTAGCATCGCTTACGCAAAATGGCTGTCAAAATAGAATTAGGTAAAATTATCTAAACGACACGTTTCCCGAGATATTAGTCAGGTAAAATAGTATAATCTACATTTTACACAACAATCAACACAGTAAACAATATCTATGTGCATACGCGATGCTCATTTTATATAAACAATATCATGTTCTCTACATGTCGCTTTTGTTATTTTGTCTATTAATGGAATATTTTAGGATTTAGCGTCGCTTACGCAATATGACCGTCAAAATAGAATAAGGTACAATTATCTAAACGACACGTTTCCCGAGAAATTAGTCAGGTAAAATAGTATAATCTATTACACAACAATCAATACAGTTAACAATATATATGTGCATGCCATTGAGGTATTATTTATTATAGAGCCACAGACCCGAACAAAAGTGTCAAATAAAGTGGCACCGTTGTCATGTTCAAGTAGATGCCAATAACGCTTATTTATAATTTGCAGCAACATATTGACTTCGTACAAAAGAACTCTTTGTTTAAACGTTTAAGTGTCAAATTGACTTAATTACTTATTACAACAAATATTTTACGTGTAAATTAACTTTTTTAGCGTATTCTGACTGAAGTCTCTTGTCAAACTTGGAACATGGCACGAATGGATCAGATTTTAATATTTTTACATACTAAAAATATTTTCACTATTATTTTATTTAGGTATTAAAATATATTTTTTGTTTGAACTAAATAAACTCGTAAATTGTTAATAACTAATTTAGTTACGTTTTTATTGTAAATTGTTAATAACAAATTCAGTTACGTTTTTATTTAACAACTGCATAAAAAGTTTCCGATAGAAGCTAGGGATCAGTAATAATGGCATTATTTCTCCTTGTTCCAGTATGTGAAATGAGAGTAAGACAAGTGTAAAATATTGACATTATTAACCCTTTAAAGTTTGATCTTATTTGTCGGTGGCGTGGTATGCCCGGCAGCACACGTCGCCGTCGCCTTTATGTGTTCTTGGCGTTCAAAGGTTTAAACTGACAGTGTCTAGACTCTGTGACAAAATTAAACAATAACAACAGAGCTATTTTTTAGTAAGTTATGAATTTTATCATTTTACGCTTCTGTTGATAAAAAAACATGATTATGCCGAACACACGAGAGACGAATTATTTGGCTTCAATTATTCTTCGCGTTTGTCTCTTGCTAAATGTGATCTCCATTTTTACGTTGTTGAGAATGGGAATCTTGAATAAAAAAAATAGGATAATTATTTATTGCACTCCTTAATTTATTAATAAAATATAAAACAATAGCGACTCCTTCGATTTTTGTTCTGTGATGAGGTGCATTTTGTAGGGACAAAGTTAATAATTCTAATACAAAAATTGCTATGATTTTACATAGGATTCGTTAATTAATCAATAGAACTTAAGTAAAAAAGAATATTCCGTCCTGTTCCTTTATTTTATAAGTAGTTGTTATTTCTGTAATTTTTCACTGAAAATTAAGTCACTTTTGAGACCCGTCAAGTGTCATGGTCTAAACGAGACTGATCGCCCAACTAATGCGATTTGTGATTTTGCATTAGTTGGGAGGGTGCCATTTTTTCCGTCTGATTGTGTCCATGTCATTATTACGTCAATGGTGCATGCTCATTTTATAGTCAGGTAAATATATAAATGTGCATAAATCAGCATGAAATAAATCAAGAAAAAATATCTAATCGCCTTTGTAGGAAATATTTCAGACATGAAAATCTATTTATCGTACAATAAAACCTCACGCTTAATGTTTTAATTAGAGGAAGATATTTATTTTCAAACATTAAAATAATGAAGTGACATTTAAAGTTCTCTAAGACAAAAACTTATGGTCCAACTACGCAAATACAAAAAAAAACTGCTTTATAAATGTTAAAGATTTATTCATCAGATATCACGTGAAATTTCAATTTTATCAATTTTTATGTGTGATCTGCTGAAAGATTTCCAGTAGTTCTAGACCAATGTATGGTAGCAAACGATAGTTATGACTAATGAGAACAGCACAAGAGTTCTCAAGACTGCAGTCACTCGGTACTCATTAAGGAATTTTAAATCACGAACTACGTGAAATTTCAAGTTTTACAATTGCAATGAGATAATATCCTATCCTAACAAGAATTACAAAACTACCTACAACTCTGTGTGGTATAAGTGACGTCTCGTAAGACACTGTTTGAGTGAGATGGCGGTTGAATTACTACTAAATGAGTGATATTTTAGAAAACAGAACCGGTAAAGTTGTCTAACTACCAATTTAACGAAAATATTTGTTTTTTAGTACATTTTATGCGACAAATACGACTCAATTGTCATTCAAGCAATTCAAGATAAGCGACAGTAGTCGATCAAAGTCATATCAGGTAAAAAAGGATAAGCGACAATGGTTTCATAGTATCAAAGCAGGTAAATTTGGATAAACGCCAATAGTTAAGATACGACAATCAGGTTATTTAATCTAAATATGTTTTTTTTTTTATAGAATCTTATATCGATTCTGTTTAATAATGTGGAAATACCACATTTTTACTTTTTGGCTAATGCGCATAAGCATTTTAAACACACATGACACAGAGGGCGCTCCAGTAGCGAAGAATTATAGAATCAAAGATTTAGTGTGATTGACGGAACGATATGATAGCTCAGTTGGTAGAGCACTACGCCGGAAACATAGGGTCGCAGGTTCGAGTCCTGCTTACATTGCAGTGGATCACATTCAATTTTTCTTTCATAATTTACCTTTATGTTAATTTTATCATAAAGACATAGGTAAAATGCCTCAAACGACATTAAAATATATTTTACGATCAGGTAAAAACAGTTAACCAACAAGTGCAAGGTTAGTTGCAATAAAGAAAAATTATCCAAGTTGTTTGATCTGTTTTTACAAATAAGTAATAAAGCTCTAAGGTTCATTATTATGCAAAAAACTTTTTATGTAATCTCCATTTTGCTAAAAAAACCTCCAAAATCAAGTCGTTTAGTAGAAAAAAAAGTAGAGATTCTCTAAATCACCGACGGGATAAGCGACACAAAAGTCGTCAGACAGATGTATACGAGACCCAACCCATTCGATGCAGAAAAATCTGCCGATCCCATGTCGCTTAGATAAGTTCTCCTTTCCAGCATCGGCATAATTATTTTGACACTCAAGTAAATTAAATAAATATTAAGGGACAATCATACACAAATCGACCTAGTCCCAAACTAAGCAAAGCTTGTACTATGGGTACTAGACGACGATATACATAATATATAAATACATATATAGATAACATCCATGACCCAAGAACAAATATTTGCCCCGGCCGGGATTCGAACCCGGGACCGCCGACTCAGTAGGCAGGTGTCTACCAACCGAGCCAAACGCGTCGTCAAACATTTATAGGGTATCCATTGACCTTGAACATTGAAATTTGCCAAAAAATTCGTCTAGTAAAATATCGTCAATATCAACAAGTATAGGGGAAAATCTGAGAACATTACTAATGTAGTCATAAAAAACTATCACTGTTTATAAGTAGGTAAAGGACGTAAATCCGTTTTCCAACGGTAAAGTTGAGTTTGTCGCTCTATTATTTATAGTTTATCTTTTCATTAGAGCAGCATGACCCGGGGGATAAAGCTGTGCCTCCACTACTATGTTAAAATATCGGTTCATCCGCACGATATGATTTATTTATTAAAAAACGATATTTTTTATTTCTGCATGATTTTACACGTATAATCAAGAATCTTGTCGGCATTTTAACTATTTTTGGTAGGTACCTACACGTACAAAAGAAACTAAAAAGTATTTTTCGATTCGAAAGTTCCAAATGGCCAATGTCACTTATTTTTTTGGAAAATAGCTTTAACGCATTTTATTTTTAATATTGTACTGTAGTGGATAAATAGATATTTAGTAATCCGAAATAATTATATCATTGTTTAAATGATTTATTTTACTTCGAGATTTTTCAATGCCTTTAAATAAGGTATAAGGTTTGTTGATCTTCAACTCACGTTCGGACTATGCGAGTGTATGAAGCTGCTTGGACGCCACTCAACGAGATTATGAACGAAGTATTGTTCCGGGGGTGCACGGTCGGCGGGGGGAATAACGTTAGGCTCCGCCCAGATCCTCAAGGACGTTGGGATTAGGAGTCGCCTTAAGTAAAAGAGGGAAAAAAGTGTAATAACGTTTATTTGACGACGTGTTTGGCTCGGTTGGTAGACACCTGCCTACTGAGTCGGCGGTCCCGGGTTCGAATCCCGGCCGGGGCAAATATTTGTGCAAAATATTTGTTCTTGGGTCATGGATGTTATCTATATATGTATTTATATATTATGTATATCGTCGTCTAGTACCCATAGTACAAGCTTTGCTTAGTTTGGGACTAGGTCGATTTGTGTATGATTGTCCCTTAATATTTATTTATTTCGGGTGTCAATACTGTAAAACAAAATAAAATGACACCACAGTTATATGATTTCAAAGTAAAGGGAAATAATGTCACTTGTGAGTACGTTACCACTGAGTAACATCGCAAGTAGGCATGTAATTGCAAGGTACACCGGGATACAAGGTAGGCGCGGAATCCTTGAAATCTGGTCATGATTCGATCGAGCATCAATCGTGAAGATCCTTGGACACCTGGAATGTCTATGAAAGACATGGAGTGTTAAAAGAACCGCCTGAACATATGTAATGCATATATCACATATCAATATTATATGCGCGCGCGCACTTTAAATCCTTGTATACCTGTATGGAATTCCTATACACATAAATAGGTGTATATGTAAATACGGTCGGCAGACCACGCGCTGTGTAACCTTAGCTTCCCCAATCAGTGATACATATGTATCATAAGCGCAAACAAATAAGAGTGAAATCATATACCTGCCGCATTGGCGACACTGTGTGTCACACCCCATGCTCTATCGCGTACGAAAGGAGCTTTGCTCGCGAAAGAATACACTACAGTTTGCAAGAACTGCAACAAAAACCCCGATTGTATTAAATTAAAAGTGTTAAAAAAGTTAGTAGTTATAAAGATAACGTAAAATAAAAGCATAAAGAAAATAGGATATTTAGAATTAAACTTAATGTTTTATATTCGTAAAATAATGATAAGAAGTTATACAATTAAATTTAAGCTAAGTTACCAAAATAAATATTAGGTAATAAGATTCTATTAGCGATTAGTATAGTTAATGCGTATTTAGATTAAGATAGTTTACGGGATATGAACTATAATTATACATAGATAAATAGATAGAATTTTTTTTTTACTATTTTATACATACTTAGTGTTAATCAGTTATTGTAACTATAATATAGGAGACTTAATATTAGTCCGAAAGGAGGATAGAAATAAAATGGACCCAGTGTATAAGGGACCATATACTGTAATTTTAGATCTAGGAACCAATGTAAAAATATTAGTTTTAGGTAAAGAGCACATTGTGCACAAAAATAGAACAAAACCTTACTATGCATCAGGGTGGTCCTTATTTTTCGATTTTTGAAAAGTGAAAGGGGCACCTCATCAAATCGTTATTTAATATGAGTTATTACCACATTATTTTTATTTCATTTTTTTATCGAGTTTTAGAGGTCGCTACCGAAGGTCAAAGTTTAAAAAAAATTGAAAAAAAAATTGCAATTTTATAAGAATAGAATAAGAATAAGAATAAATTTATTTCACAA
This sequence comes from Apotomis turbidana, assembly GCA_905147355.2. Taxonomy (NCBI): domain Eukaryota; kingdom Metazoa; phylum Arthropoda; class Insecta; order Lepidoptera; family Tortricidae; genus Apotomis; species Apotomis turbidana. The sequence goes on from LR990286.1 coordinate 22,856,241, forward strand.
AGCACACATGAATAAAATACACAGGAAATATCTTGCAGACCCCGAACTAGGCTGTGCCTGTATCTCGGGGCCTTGGAGTGCACTAAACATGATGATGTAAACTAACATTATACGCAGATATAAGCTAAGCATGAGATTATAAATACAAAATGGAATGTAAGAAAAAGAAAACATAAAAAACATTGGACTAATTAGGTAATGGACTAATACATGTAACTAAAAATTCTAGACACAAATAAATGCAAACAGGTAGCATGATGTGCGTGTGCGTGAGTGTGTGTGTGTGTGTGTGTGTGTGTGTGTGTGTGTGTTTGTGTGTGAGTTTGTCACTGGCTGGCGCAAAGAAGAGCCTCCGAGTCCAGGTAGGATAGGGACACTAGCCACTTCTTCAAAATGAACTTAACCTTTCCGGTTGAGTGCTGTTGAAAATTAAGTATTTTACAAATATTATTGTAGATGCGTAGATGTAAATAAGCAGGCGAGCGTTTGGCGAATGCGGATCTGGTGCGTGGAAGAGGTACTCTAAAAACACGTTTGGACAACAGTTGGGCGTAACTCGGCATTTTTGCTATCGCGCCATGAGCTCGTACAGTCGCATTTAAAACGAAGAGATTCCTAACACTAAGGATTTTCGAGTCCCGGTACAGAAGGTAAGTGGGATGTCGCAGTGGTTTTTTTAGCATCACCTTGATGACTGCGCGCTGTGCCCGCTCAGCCTGCAACAAAGTTGATCTTGCGGCACTGCCCCAAACTCCCACACAGTATTGCAGGATTGACTGACACAGCGTTATGAATCGAGCCAACTGTTTATTCCTGCTTTTTTATTATTAATTTTGGACTCTTTAAATGAAATCAAGTGCTATTGCCTAATATTGATGCAGTATCGCGACTTCCACCCCCTTCTCGCACCCCCGCGACGCGATCGCGAAGAACGATCCTCAGCACATTTTCGTTACTCTGAGAGTGTGCACGTCATACTCAGGCGTATCGTTGTGAAGGTATCGGAATGGCGTCTACAAGCATTGGCATGAGCGTGTCAACGAGAAATACAATTCACATCTTCAAACTAGACCAGCTATTATGACCACAGTCAACAAAAAAACTTACAGAGAGAGGCTCAGAATTTAAAGAATGAAGAAAACATCCAAAACGCGGTAACGCGAAGTAAAAAGGAAACTGACAACTGTCAGACATTTAAATAAAACAATTTAAGCAGATTATATCGCGTTTATGATTTATTTCTGCCTCTCTGACGTTTCGGTAGCTTTCCAGTTACCGTTGTCAACGGTTGACTGAGAAACACACAATTTTTCTCAAACAAAGTTACATTTGTGCATGCTAGCCATTTTATAAATATGAATTAGAAATAAAGTGTACATACTTGCCAGATGGGCCTAATGTGTTAAGATAGTTACCCTTTCTGCATTAATTATCTTATTTAATAAATATAGACCAGCAGTTCACTATAAGGCTTACTGAGAAGAAATAACCGCCGAAAGAAAGCTCCCAGATCGCCTTATTACTATGATATACTTTTAAACAAATATTCTACATATAGTTACTACTTTTATCCCTAATTTGTTTACACCGTTTGAGGCCCAAGGTTTCCATTCTTGTGTCTTGCTTGATCCTTGATAAGATGTACAACAGGATCCCAAGCCGGCGGTCATGACTAATAACCTTATCTATTGAAATTGGGATATTGTTTGATTTGAATAGCCTCACGCAACATTCTGGGAAAATATAGTTTCTCTCTGGCAAAGATAGAAGTATTATCAAACTTTATTGAATGGTTTGGTTTGTCCATGCCATGCTCGCAGACTGCAGACCTGTTCCGACAACGGTGTTCGACATCTGCTACATGCTCCATAACCCGTGTAGCTCTAGCTATACTACGTTTCGTTTGGCCAATGTATGACAGACCACACTCGTAGTCCAACTTGTAAACACCAGCACTCTGCAGAGGGATGCTGCTCTTCACGGGCCTCAGGTATTGAGACATCTTCTTCATCGCCTTGAAATATGTTTTAATGGAAGCCCGTTTCAAGATGTTTCCTATCCTATCCTATCTAAGTTTTCATCTACATCTAGCAATGAAAATACCATTTAACACCTGACATGAACCAGGAAGCAGGGCCTTCAACACTTCCAGTCTCACCTTTAAACAGAAGCGTATTTGCTTTTAATAGTAAAACAATTCAGAAAAAGTACCCCAACACCCAAAAATCCACCCTTTTATCATAATTTGGCAATTTTATTATGTATTGTAATGGATACCTTATTGTGTAGTTGATAATAATATCTGTTTTAGAGAATGTAACTGCAATTATTACCACTTGAAGAAGTTTTTTTTCCAATTAATCAGATTTTTTATGTAATATGTTTGTTTAGATTTTTTTCACAAAGTTTAAGCTGAGGTAGCGACCCCGAAATTATGAAAAAAATACTGTTACCGATTCTTATGTTAAATAATCAATAGAAAAGGTGCCCCGTTAAAAAATCGTTTTTTTTTTGCCATATAAGGACCACCCTACTATGCATAAATTAATATTATTAAAGTATATAACAAGGAATGAATGATCCACCCAAATAAGGAGCCAACTCCATCAATAAGAAAGTATCAATGAACCAATTGTAAACAAGCATCATATTACTTCCACAACCATATTATAAGAGATGAGATAATGTAAACATGTAATGTAAGTAGCATTAAGATAATTTAAGAATCACTATGTATACCATAGCTATAAGTAGATTAAGTATTATGTAAGCCAAAAACAGTTTCATTTTATTTACTATTTTTGTATCAAAAATGAGGGGAGAGATGCGGTGTGTGGTCCCAGCTGATCCACACATGTGATGCAACAAACAATAGAACAATAGAAAATTTCTTTAGCCTTGAATTGTAGTGCGACACGTGTAACCTCTTAGGAATGTCGAACCATATATGGAAATGACCTTAAGGAAAATCAGTATAAATATATATTATATATTAATAAATATATATTAAGGGACAATCATACACAAATCGACCTAGCCCCAAACTAAGCAAAGCTTGTACTATGGGTACTAGACGACGATATACATAATATATAAATACATATATAGATAACATCCATGACCCAAGAACAAATATTTGCACAAATATTTGCCCCGGCCGGGATTCGAACCCGGGACCGCCGACTCAGTAGGCAGGTGTCTACAAACCGAGCCAAACGCGTCGTCAAAGCATTAGAAATTATTTAATAAATGTTCATTCTAACACCCAGCATCGTCGTATCCTTATCCCCGTGCTACCACACTTCAATGCATTGTCCAAAGTTTCCAAAATCTTCTCCACCTTATCGTTCTCACCGAAACATGGATAAAGTCGGAAGAGGAGGCGGAACGCCCGCAGATACCAGGATATACTCATCTTTACAATTTCAGACAAACTTCAAGAGGTGGTGGGGTATCAATATTTGCTTACAATAACCTAAACCCTAGCCTAACTGAGGAACAAATATGGAATGAGAATCATTTTCTCTGGATTAACCTTAAAAACATTTCTCTCGAAATTGGTGTCGTATATAGAAAACCTGATACTACATACTTGAAAGGATTCTTAGACGTATATGAACATCAACTATGTAAGAGAAAGCGAGCCATAGTCTTTGGTGATCTCAATATAAACCTTATGAATGCTGACCAAGTATGTGTAGCCTATAAGGACACACTGGAAGAAAATGGCTATAAAATAATAAACAACACCCGAGAAGACTACTCAACCCGTCAAACATCAACTACCAAAACCATACTCGATCATGTGTGCTCTAATCTAAGGCAAAACCACTTCCATTTAGCAATTATTGACTCTGCAATGTCTGATCACAAGCAAATTTACTTAGAATCTATACAGTACCAACCTAAAGAATTGAATAAAGTGACATATGAAGCGGTAGATTACAAAAAGCTATACAAAGAAGTCGAGCAGGATATAGAAAATAATTAAAACTATGTATTTGCTACATTTGAAAATAAACTACTACATCATATACATAATTGCACAATTACGAAAACCAAAATAGACAATCCCCCTAGGCAAGAATGGATAAATAAGGATATTCTAGCTGAAATAAGCGAAAGAAATGTGTTATGGAATGAATATATAAAAAAGCCAAACGATAAAGATATTGAAAAAAGATTCAATGAGAAAAGAAATGCCGTCCATAATAAAATACAAAAAAAAAGTCAATATTATAACAAAGCATTTGGAGAGCACAAGAATAAGTCAGCGAAGATGTGGAAACTTATAAATAACCTAGCTAACAACAAGAAAAGAGGAAATACAACAGTGAACGAACTACAGACCACGGGACCACGGGGGGTCCACGGGATCTTACGTTACCAACCAAAATGAAGTTTGTGAATATCTCAATGAGTTCTTTTCGACCATAGGCTCGGTGCTAGCAAATCAAATTACTAAAACAGCTACTTTTGATCACATCCATAATGCGAGTGTACAGACTGGCGCAACTGGAAACAAAAAAACGCCTTTCCTCACTTAGAACCGGCGACAGTAAACGAAATTATAAAGATTATAGATAATCTCAATTCTAATACTAGCTCAGGACTTGATAAAATAAGCACGAAGATTATAAAGTGCGTAAAATATACAATAGTTGAAGAATTAACAACTTGTGTTAATCAGTGCTTAGTAACAGGGACTTTTCCTGACAGTCTAAAGATTGCAAAGGTCACACCAGTATATAAATCTGGCAAAAGAAATGATCCTAGTAACTATCGTCCCATTTCCGTCTTACCAGTTCTTTCAAAAGTTTTTGAAAAAGTTATCTATAACAGACTCGATAAACATCTCACTAAAGAAAATTTCTTTTACCATAAACAACATGGATTCAGAACAAAATCGAACACCTTGTCTGCAGTTGTGGACCTTGTAACTAAAATAAAGATCAATATAGATAAGAGACAAGTGGTGCTAGGAATATTTATCGACCTGAAGAAAGCATTTGATACGGTGTGCCATAGTCTACTACTTAACAAACTAGCTGAGATAGGTGTGACCGGAAAAGCATATGATATTTTTTAATCTTATATTTCAAACCGTTATCCGGTAGTTAAAATAGCTTCCACAAAGAGCACACCTTGTCTGCTTAGCTACGGTGTGCCACAGGGGTCAATTTTGGGGCCATTGTTGTTTCTTATCTATATAAATGGTATTCACAAAATCGGACTTAAAGGTGACATATCACTACGCAGATGACACTTGTTTGTTTTATTTTGGAAATTCATTTGAAGATATTATAACAGATGCACAAAGAGATCTAGATTTATTAAACACATGGTTCCAAAATAATCTATTAACAATACATACGAGTAAAACTAATTATATCATATTCACACCAAAGATTAAAAAGATAACTAATCAAATATCATTGTCTATAAATGGGCAAATTTTAAGACAGGTAGACCATGAAAAGTATAAGTAAGTGGGCTTGATCTTAGATAGATATATAACTTGGAAACCCCATATAGATAAACTAAAAAATAAATTAACTTCTTTAACAGGGGCACTGCGTGGTAATGTAAAGTGTATGCCTAGGAACGTTCGATATTTAATATATAATACACTTATCAAGCCCCACATCGATTATTTGATCGAACTATGGGGTACAGCCACAAGAACAAAACTAGATATCATACAAAGATCACAAAATAAATTAGTAAAAGTGTTATTTCATTATGATTATTTAACACCCACAGTCAAAATATACAAAGAAACAAAAATAATGAACATAACACAAACTTATATCTATAATACTTAATAAATAAATAAATAAATATCAGACAACCTCATACAAATCAACCTAGTCCCAAATTAAGCTCAAGAAGGCTTGTTATGGGTACTAGGCGACGATATACATACTTATATAGATAAATATATACTTAAATACATAGAACATCCATGACCCAGGCACAAATATTCGTGTTCATCACACAAATATTTGCCCTTGCCGGGATTCGAACCCGGGACCGTCGGCTCAGTAGGCAGTTGCTTAACCACTGCGCCAACCGCGTCGTCAAAAATACTTGCTTACTAATACGTAAAATATTAAATAAAGACATACACACACAAATAACGTTTACCAAAACACAACAGATGCGAAAACTGCGATTAAGACAGAGTGGATTATTGCTGTACAGATCCAGGACAAATTACGGCAAAAAAAGCATAATGCACGAAGGGGCTAAACTATATAATAAACTGCCAAAAGACGTAAAAGATGCGAAATCTATTTTTACCCGCCGGTAGCGGCAGACAGAGATGGGAGCATCCCCCGTTGTCGACGCCGCACTGCGTGGCGGGCGCGGCGCGGCGCGCGTACAGCTTCAGGTCCGACACGTAGTCGAGCGGCGGACTGCTCTGGATCACTCTGCGCTCCGAGCCGTTGCTCTTCATCACTGCTTGGACGACGCCTGAAATAACGGGTACATGTCACTTGTGACCAGTCATTGAAATGTATGTAAACCGAGACAGCATCCGCAGGTAATCGTGTCTCTGTATAAGAACGCGTTGCTATTAAAAAGCTGTATCAATGGCGCTTTCAAAGCATTATACTCAGTGTCGCTACTCCACTCCGCTCTTAAGTCCACAGACAAGCAGGCAGTACATCATTTATATAGTCTCCAGACTTCGTAATATCCACAAATATACCAAAATAATAAATATATCATTCCAGGCAACAAGAAAGCTAACCGATAGTACCATCGCCCCAGAACACGCGATCACCAAACAGCGCCAGCGCATACGGCATGGTTATGTTCTCGGCCAGCACTTTTCTCCCGGTTCCGTTCAGAAACGCGTACTCGATGATCGAGGGCTCCAGCGCAGTCTAGTAGATGACTCGCTTGTCGTAGTCTATGGCGATAGAGACACCAACTAACCTGTAGTCCAATCGCCCCAGAACACGTAATCACCAAACAACTTATTTATTTATTTATTTAATCTTTATTGCACAAAAGAAAACTTATCGTACAAAAGGCGGACTTAATGCCATGAGGCATTCTCTACCAGTCAACCTTAGGGCAAAGCAGAAAAATTGTAGGCGGTGCAACTAACTTACACATAAGTAACAAAACATAATTATAATACTACAACATAATTTTAGCTATTCATGTAAATATATACATACATCTAATATTTATTTATATACAACTTCAACGCATAAGGCATGTTACTTCGCAGTATGAAAATACTGTCTCCCGGTGCCGTTCAGAAGCGCGTACTCGATGGTCGAGGGTTCTATCGCAGCCTAGTAGATGGTCCGCTTTTCGTAGTCTATGGCTAAGAGACCCCAACTAACCTGTAGTCCAGTCGCCCCAGAACACGCGATCACCAAACAGCGCCAGCGCATACGGCATGGTTATGTTCTCGGCCAGCACTTTTCTCCCGGTTCCGTTCAGGAACGCGTACTCGACGGTCGAGGGCTCCAACGCGGCCCAGTAGATGGTCCGCCTGTCGTGGTCTATGGCGATAGCGTGGACTTTCCCCACTTGGTCTATGAGGACGGTGGGCGAGGAGCCGTCCATTGCGGCGCGCTTGATCGTTTTCGAACCCAGTTCGGACCAGTACATGTATCTGTTATTAAACGTTAGGTAAGATATATTTATTTTTTCTACTCCAGTACTTTTTTCTGTCATTTATATTGTTACTAACTCTAAAATAAAGACATAAATTATGAAATTCTGTAAAAGTCTATTATACTCTATTGCCCAAAAAAACACTGCTAAGCGATGTTATAATGTCGCCAAAAAAGCATCACTTAGTACCACAGATTACAAGATAAACAGCTGCATTCATACAATTTGCAATTTAAAAAAAACTTATTGTACTAAGGCATTGCTATTGCTGCCAACTTAAAAAAAGTTTTATTTCAGTGCATGTATGTTTAGTATAGTGAACGTATACCTTTATGTATAAGTTCATATTTTTTGACAGATGGACGTCAATAAAAAAAAAGTTTAGCAGAGACTATATTTAATTTTTTATTTTGTTGATTCCGAACGGGAACATGTCATTATTATCTTTGTTATTTATTTATGAAATGTGGAGTAGAAAAAGTATTGTATGCAACGTTGTATAAGTAGGTCAAAAAACGCTCGTGGCATCTTTCTTACGATGTTTGCCCCCTCTTATACAACGGTTGCATAAAATACTATTTCACATCGGAGACATTAAGCTGAGTTTTGTAACAAAACGTCACAATTATCCGATTATGGATATATGCAGTTGTGTCAGAGCTAAGTATAAGCCTTTGGAAACAATCATAATCATTTCGTATTAGGACAGTAGCCAGATTATTGACAGCGTCGATGATTATGATTAATAACCCCTGAACACGGACACTGGACAGGAAAAGGTCCCATTGTGCGGCTTAACATAAAGACGCATAGACAGGCTATAGGTGCAAACAAATATCGTCCTTATGCAAGCCACACAATGGGGCATTTACTTCATACTGTTACATGGTTCTCTGCCGCAAAGAGTATGTAATCACTACGTTTTAAGAGACGGGAGTGCCATACAAAAAGCGTGAACTCGCATTAGTATGAAAGGGGGGCGAAAACATACTGCCAATATGAAGCCGCAAACAATATCAGTGTCAGTGTCAATTTATGACATAATGCCAACATCAAGAACAAAATAGGGATGTCACATGTTACACAAATTATCGAATTATCGATATCGATATCGGTATTTAAAAAAATGGTTCAGGCGGGTTTCGCATTCGCACCCGCGTCTCCAACGGCTTTCCGGTAATTTAAATCATTAAATATTTCGCTTCAATGTAAATATTTGGTTTACTTTAGGTTACTGACTTCATAAACAAAAAACAAAAGTGTGCAAATAATTTTATTCCGTTCAAACTTTGCTTGGCTTGCTGATAAACATAGACGAAAAAAGCCGTTTCATCACTCCAGTCTGTGCTCCAGGTTGGAAGTTCTGCAACACAAATAATACAGGCTAAACAGAAAATTACAGAGTAAAAATGTATCTGTTTGTCCAGATGAAACCGTACCATTCATAGTCCATTGAAGATTTTTCGTAAAATATTAACTGGCATAAAAAGTAGTGATAATAATGTCTTATCCTCTCATCTGAGACGGCTTTAACAGCTGTATTCAAGTGCACACTTTTGTATAAGTACACATACCAATAGGCTTTTTCTTGAAGAAAGATATTCCGTATTTACCCAGGTATTTTTCACTTCAAATGAAAATTATCGATAAAATTTACATACAGCACTATTGTTTACATACGTATAAGGATTACGCATATGTATTATTTTACCCGAAATACCAAGTTTTCAATGAAACTTACGATTAACATGGTTATAACACGCAGTAATTAATTATATTTTTTACTTACCGATCTTCGTCCGGTGGAAATCTTGCCATGAATAGTCTTTTTTGACTGTCCATTCGACACGTTTTCATTCTGCATATTTCGCACTTTTTCCTTTTCAATCCACTCATTTTTGCAATTGTGATTGTCTTGTGTACCTTCTAGACGACCACTACACCCAAAGAATGCAAATTATTAGATAATTTGTGAAATTTGAATTATTTGAAAAGATCGCAGAACCTTGACAGAACCAGACTACACAACAAAAGAGAAACGTCAACTATCAAATCAACTAACATGCATGGCATGGCGGACAAAAATGGCGGCTGAAGTACAACCCGCCTAAATTCGATTGTCGCCAATTATCTAATGCTTTGTAGGTTTCAACGTTCTTTCTAACTTAGATAGGTAAAAAATTCGCCTCCGTTTCATATAGCCCTCAGACCAACAAAATCTTGGTCTGAGATATAGCCGTTGTTGATCGTTTTTTACCTTGAGAGTTGCGCGAGGCTGCTCTGCCGTATCGCCTAATTTTTTTTCGCAGTTACACATCGCAAACTATTTTTCCTACATTTTCATTTGGGCTAATAATCATATGGCATAATGTCATATCTCCTTTTTTTCGGTTTGCAAATTTTTGTTTGGCAAATTATCATTTAACAATTAGTCAGTTCATCAAGATAAGGAACCCCTAAGTAAGCCTGTCGTATATATGATTCCGTGCTCCTGTGGGAAGAACTATATAGGAGAGACTGGCCGGAACGTTTCCACAAGAGTGGCTGAACACATACGTAGTATGAAAAATCAAGATGCCCGGGGTTCTGCAGTGACAGAACAATCACTGAATTCGGATACGTCTCACTATATTCGGTTCGATAAGGTAACTGTGCTGGCGAGAGAAAAGTTTTTCATTCCGCGGAAAGTACAGGAGGCTATCGAAATTAGTCGTCATCCGAATTTAAACCGAGATTGTGGATTGTCAGTGCCCCCTAGTTGGAGGACGGTTTTGGATACTACATCGGTGGTTAGTGTGGACGAGACCTTAGCAAATGACGTAGTGAGTGTTGTGTGCAACCCGACAATTGGCATTGTGCGTGATGATGAGGGTAGTTTTGCGCCTCCGCCGGTGACACCCGCGTCGAGCAGCCGCGCGGACAGGGCGCGTGCCCGCAGTGTTCGGTTGGCCGCCGCCGCGACTGATCGTCTCTCCTGATGATGAATCGCGTACCGATTCGAAACATGTCGAGCGTTATTCGACTTCTACGACGTGAGTAAACCCGTTTAAGTATTTTAAAATTCGTATAATTAGGTATTATCCCAACGAAAGAATGTTTGCCATGTATTAATTTGAGCAAATATTTTTAGGCATTTAAATATTAGTCAAAATATCCCGTTAGCTTTAAACCATTTTTATAAAAAAAAACATTCCCAAGTAGAATATTACTAAATAAGGATTTTACTAAATGAAAAAAATGCGAAGAGTAAGTATGCTAATGATTAGTTTGCCAAATAAAATTCTGCAATAAGTTAGTTGGGAAGTGACATTTGGCGAAATAATTTTAGGCGAAAACGCAGAACCCCACTGTTACATATATTTCGGGTAGACAAAGTGGGAAAAGAAGCAAGTCAGACAAAACGATCAAACTGTCTTTGATGCGCATTCATTGCGACTATACTTTATTTGTGTAGACGTTGTCTACAAAAGGGTGAAAACGTACCCTTTCTTAGGGTCCAGCGCGATGCTCTTAGGTCTCTTGAGGTACTGCCAGATGAGCGTCCGGCGGCTTGAGCCGTCGAGTCGAGCCACTTCTATGCGCTGTGTGGTGCTGTCGGTCCAGTAGATGTTCTGGCCTGACCAGTCTATTGCTAAACCTGGAAATTATACAAAATCCCCTTAAACGTTACCTTATTTCAAAACAATTCCCGTGGTTGGAACTAAAATACAAACATTTAAAGTAGCTGAATGCGCAGGATTGCGCTCATAATCTCCTTACTAGCGGTATCAATTGTTATGTCACCATAGGCCGTTCTTCCTGGCCAAGGCAAAACGGAAAACTTTCGACGGACCACGGGCGGTAATTCGTAAGTCCCAGATCGCATATTTATCAAACAGAAACACCTGCGATCTGAGACATGAACGAATTCACCGCCCTAGGTTTGTAATGTACTATTGTGTTAGAGTTGACAGGGACAGATGATGATGTCGGTAGTTACCGTTAATTTTTGTTTCGGTAAAACAAACCCACAGCAGAAGATCCAATTTTTTGGAAATATGTTTAGCTTACATGAGTGGTGCTATAATTTTATTTTTGTATGAAAGCTTAATATTTTGATTGGTGGTTTCATATCTGTGACAGGTATAGTGGGACTAGTGGATAGATTCAAGCTTGTTAGTACTAAACATTGTACCTTCAACCAAGCCCACCCGTTCCAAAATCTTTTCCATATTCGAGCCATTTAAAGAGCAGCGACTGATTGTCTTAGTTTTACTGTCAGACCAGTATATCTTCGAGCCTGGAACATGGACTGCCAAAGCACTGAAAACAAAAGTTCAAATTACTAAACCAAGCTCAATTTCACTTAACTTGAGTATGGTATGGGTGAGGCTAAAACACTTGGAAGGAGTGCAGACTTAAGGCTAATTAAAAAAAGTGTTTTATGTGGGTTAATAATGTGCTGCACAAAATTAATTGGCATATTTTCGTTTCGAATAGCAACCATTGGCACAATCATCATTTCGCACAATTGCTTTTTGCCTAAATTTCTTGGCATACTATCATTTCGCACACGTTTCTTTGACAGAATAGTAACACTGGCATAATGTTGATTAGAACAATACTCCTATGGTCGAATAATTTTGTCGCCGAAATTTATATGGCATAATATTCCGTTTGCATGATTATTTTAAGTCCTTGATTGTAATTATTTTTTGAAGGCTATAGGTGATATCCTATTTTTCTTTACTATTTTGCATGTCTTATACGTATACATATAAAACAAAAATGACAAGTTCTTTGTTTTTTTAACTGTTCTACTCCACCAGTTTTCTGGTAGCGTTTCGGTTTTGTGGGGGACGCAGTTTCAACCTAACCTAACCTAGTTTTCTGGCAGCGATTCGTTTCTGTGAGGGAGGCAGTTTCAACCTAACCAAACCTAGTTTTCTGGCAGCGATTCGTTTCTGTGAAGGACGCAGTTTCAACCTAACCTAACCTAGTTTTCTGGCAGCTATTCGTTTCTGCGAGGGTCGCAGTTTCAACCTAACCCAACCTAGTTTTCTGGCAGCGATTCGTTTCTGTGAGGGACGCAGTTTTAACCTAACCTAGTTTTCTGGCAGAGATTCGTTTCTGTGAGGGACGCAGTTTCAACCTAACCTAGTTTTCTGGCAGCGATTCGGTTCTGTGGGTATGCTATGGTACAATTATGCCGCAATAAATTCGGCGGAACTTATATTGTGCTACATAAATTTCTGCGAAATTAAAGTTGGCGATATTAGTATTCTGCTATTCAAATTTGTGCCAAATGAATATTATGTGACATAACAATCAATCAGTGTGGTATGTGGTAAGTATATAATTATGCGATAGTATCATTCGGCTAAAAGTGATTGTGCGAAAACGATTATGCGAAGTGTATTTCGGACAAAAGAGATTGTGCAAGATAAGGGGCGCCCGTTTTATGTAGCGAGACTGACGAACGAGAACCCATAATTAAACTTCAAATTATTACTACCAACCTGACTTCTCTCAAATCTTTCATAGGTAATATAGCGTGGTTGTCCTCGTTGTCATATTCAATGCTTAGCAGTCCTATGTAGTTTTTTCGGCTGTAAATGAGAAACGCTTCTGTTTCTACGCATGTTTTCTTGTCACCCTTTAATTCTAGACCTATAAGGAATACATATTTTGATTACAAATTATGAATAATACTTTCGTCACATCAGCGTGCACTGGGAAAAAACAAAAAGCAAATTCGTCGCCGCCCCGCTGCACCAGGCTCCTATTTTTGACTCACCAAGCGGACAGCGGCATACGTAGTTGAGCGGGCTCGGGCGGTTGAAGCAGAAGTGAGAGCAGCCGCCATTGTTGTCAACACACGAGTTCCATCCCAGCGGCGTGGACAGTCGAAAGGCCTTCACGCCCATCATGTTGGCCATCTGTTCCACTACCGGTTGCCACTCTAGACCTAAACATATGAATGCCGTGATTAGCTTGTGTAGTCCCTAGTCGAGACTCGACTTTTTTACTCATACAGAAGAGTCAAAAAAATTAAGAGCCTTTAAAAATTTGAGATGTCCGCGTCCAGAAAACGCTTCCCGATTTGTATGGAGCTAGAACGTACGAACACATTTTTCATAAAAATTTAGAAGTTAGTCTGGGAATTCTCATATCACTACGCTTAAAACATGTTATAACTGTAACATGTTTTAAGCGTGGAGTAAATATAACAAATCACCACCAAAACTACTTTATAGGGTTCCGTAGTCAACTAGGAACCCTTATAGTTTCGCCATGTCCGTCTGTCCGTCCGCGGCTTAGCTCCATGATCATTAGTACTAGAAAGCTAAAATTTGGCATAAGTATGTGTATGTATTACGCCGACAAAACGGTAAAATATATATATTTTTTTTGGGTACCTTTCGAACACCTAAAGTGGGGTGAATTTTTTTTTCGTTTCAAAACTAGTGTGTGGGGTGTCGTTGAATAGGTCTTTTAAAAATAAAAGGGCTTTTCAAACTTTATTTTTTGATAAAGTCAGCAGTTTTGTAAATATTCACTCCGAAAATAAAAAAAATTACCTCTCCCCCTCTAACTTTTCAACCACGAGTCAAAAAATTATGGAAAAAATCATGAAAATGAGGCTTTATAAGTACTTTCAATGAAAACTATATTGAGCCGTTTCGAGTTATCGTAAAATTTTATAATTTTCTTAAAAGGACGTAAGTTGACTTCCAGAAGGTAATAAGTAATTACAGCTACTTTGGCGTTTGCGACCTTTTTATAGAGCTTGAAATCATTCTCGTAACTTAAGTCTTATGAAGGATGAGCAACTACGGAACCCTAAACTGAGCGTGGCCCGACATGCTCTTGGCCGGTTTTTAGCAAAGCAATGTTTTTATTTACGAGTACTTACACGAGACTGAATTATCGGTAAAGCATACCTGTATCTTTATCGATCCGGTATAAAGTTCGCCGCTGCATGTCCGACCAATACAGATGTTGATCTAGCAGCGTTAGACCAAATATATGCAGGCTATCGCTGTTGTGGAGCTCGGTTCTGCCTGTACCGTCCATGTTGCAGACCTGGTTAAAGAGTTACCTGTATTAGTACCAATCTCAAACAAAAACCCATCAATAAGTCTCAAAATCAAACGTAGTTAGAAAAGTAGAACTTCATAACTACACTAGAAAGTGCTCGCAATTTCGTTCGCGTTTTTTTTTCTTTATCATAGTAAAACTCTCATCCAGCCGGCGTTTGACTCACCTCAATCTTGTGCGTCCTGGCGTCTCCCCAGTACAGCTTGTTGCCGGCCGTGTCTAGCGCGATGCCGTTGGGCCACATGAGTTTCTCGGACACGAGCAGCACGCGGCCGCTGCCGTCCAGGTTGCTGCGCTCGATCTTGGGCCGCTTCTCGTACCAGTCCGACCAGAACATCCAGCCGGCGGTTGACTCACCTCAATCTTGTGCGTCCTGGCGTCTCCCCAGTACAGCTTGTTGCCGGCCGTGTCTAGCGCGATGCCGTTGGGCCACATGAGTTTCTCGGACACGAGCAGCACGCGCCCGCTGCCGTCCAGGTTGCTGCGCTCGATCTTGGGCCGCTTCTCGTACCAGTCCGACCAGAACATCCAGCCGGCGGTTGACTCACCTCAATCTTGTGCGTCCTGGCGTCTCCCCAGTACAGCTTGTTGCCGGCCGTGTCTAGCGCGATGCCGTTGGGCCACATGAGTTTCTCGGACACGAGCAGCACGCGGCCGCTGCCGTCCAGGTTGCTGCGCTCGATCTTGGGCCGCTTCTCGTACCAGTCCGACCAGAACATCCAGCCGGCGGTTGACTCACCTCAATCTTGTGCGTCCTGGCGTCTCCCCAGTACAGCTTGTTGCCGGCCGTGTCTAGCGCGATGCCGTTGGGCCACATGAGTTTCTCGGACACGAGCAGCACGCGCCCGCTGCCGTCCAGGTTGCTGCGCTCGATCTTGGGCCGCTTCTCGTACCAGTCCGACCAGAACATCCAGCCGGCGGTTGACTCACCTCAATCTTGTGCGTCCTGGCGTCTCCCCAGTACAGCTTGTTGCCGGCCGTGTCTAGCGCGATGCCGTTGGGCCACATGAGTTTCTCGGACACGAGCAGCACGCGCCCGCTGCCGTCCAGGTTGCTGCGCTCGATCTTGGGCCGCTTCTCGTACCAGTCCGACCAGAACATCCAGCCGGCGGTTGACTCACCTCAATCTTGTGCGTCCTGGCGTCTCCCCAGTACAGCTTGTTGCCGGCCGTGTCTAGCGCGATGCCGTTGGGCCACATGAGTTTCTCGGACACGAGCAGCACGCGCCCGCTGCCGTCCAGGTTGCTGCACTCGATCTTGGGCCGCTTCTCGTACCAGTCCGACCAGAACATCCAGCCGGCGGTTGACTCACCTCAATCTTGTGCGTCCTGGCGTCTCCCCAGTACAGCTTGTTGCCGGCCGTGTCTAGCGCGATGCCGTTGGGCCACATGAGTTTCTCGGACACGAGCAGCACGTGCCCGCTGCCGTCCAGGTTGCTGCGCTCGATCTTGGGCCGCTTCTCGTACCAGTCCGACCAGAACATCCAGCCGGCGGTTGACTCACCTCAATCTTGTGCGTCCTGGCGTCTCCCCAGTACAGCTTGTTGCCGGCCGTGTCTAGCGCGATGCCGTTGGGCCACATGAGTTTCTCGGACACGAGCAGCACGCGGCCGCTGCCGTCCAGGTTGCTGCGCTCGATCTTGGGCCGCTTCTCGTACCAGTCCGACCAGAACATCCAGCCGGCGGTTGACTCGCCTCAATCTTGTGCGTCCTGGCGTCTCCCCAGTACAGCTTGTTGCCGGCCGTGCCTAGCGCGATGCCGTTGGGCCACATGAGTTTCTCGGACACGAGCAGCACGCGCCCGCTGCCGTCCAGGTTGCTGCGCTCGATCTTGGGCCGCTTCTCGTACCAGTCCGACCAGAACATCCAGCCGGCGGTTGACTCACCTCAATCTTGTGCGTCCTGGCGTCTCCCCAGTACAGCTTGTTGCCGGCCGTGTCTAGCGCGATGCCGTTGGGCCACATGAGTTTCTCGGACACGAGCAGCACGCGGCCGCTGCCGTCCAGGTTGCTGCGCTCGATCTTGGGCCGCTTCTCGTACCAGTCCGACCAGAACATCCAGCCGGCGGTTGACTCACCTCAATCTTGTGCGTCCTGGCGTCTCCCCAGTACAGCTTGTTGCCGGCCGTGCCTAGCGCGATGCCGTTGGGCCACATGAGTTTCTCGGACACGAGCAGCACGCGCCCGCTGCCGTCCAGGTTGCTGCGCTCGATCTTGGGCCGCTTCTCGTACCAGTCCGACCAGAACATCCAGCCGGCGGTTGACTCACCTCAATCTTGTGCGTCCTGGCGTCTCCCCAGTACAGCTTGTTGCCGGCCGTGTCTAGCGCGATGCCGTTGGGCCACATGAGTTTCTCGGACACGAGCAGCACGCGCCCGCTGCCGTCCAGGTTGCTGCGCTCGATCTTGGGCCGCTTCTCGTACCAGTCCGACCAGAACATCCAGCCGGCGGTTGACTCACCTCAATCTTGTGCGTCCTGGCGTCTCCCCAGTACAGCTTGTTGCCGGCCGTGTCTAGCGCGATGCCGTTGGGCCACATGAGTTTCTCGGACACGAGCAGCACGCGCCCGCTGCCGTCCAGGTTGCTGCGCTCGATCTTGGGCCGCTTCTCGTACCAGTCCGACCAGAACATCCAGCCGGCGGTTGACTCACCTCAATCTTGTGCGTCCTGGCGTCTCCCCAGTACAGCTTGTTGCCGGCCGTGTCTAGCGCGATGCCGTTGGGCCACATGAGTTTCTCGGACACGAGCAGCACGCGCCCGCTGCCGTCCAGGTTGCTGCGCTCGATCTTGGGCCGCTTCTCGTACCAGTCCGACCAGAACATCCAGCCGGCGGTTGACTCACCTCAATCTTGTGCGTCCTGGCGTCTCCCCAGTACAGCTTGTTGCCGGCCGTGTCTAGCGCGATGCCGTTGGGCCACATGAGTTTCTCGGACACGAGCAGCACGCGCCCGCTGCCGTCCAGGTTGCTGCGCTCGATCTTAGGCCGCTTCTCGTACCAGTCCGACCAGAACATCCAGCCGGCGGTTGACTCACCTCAATCTTGTGCGTCCTGGCGTCTCCCCAGTACAGCTTGTTGCCGGCCGTGTCTAGCGCGATGCCGTTGGGCCACATGAGTTTCTCGGACACGAGCAGCACGCGCCCGCTGCCGTCCAGGTTGCTGCGCTCGATCTTGGGCCGCTTCTCGTACCAGTCCGACCAGAACATCCAGCCGGCGGTTGACTCACCTCAATCTTGTGCGTCCTGGCGTCTCCCCAGTACAGCTTGTTGCCGGCCGTGTCTAGCGCGATGCCGTTGGGCCACATGAGTTTCTCGGACACGAGCAGCACGCGCCCGCTGCCGTCCAGGTTGCTGCGCTCGATCTTGGGCCGCTTCTCGTACCAGTCCGACCAGAACATCCAGCCGGCGGTTGACTCACCTCAATCTTGTGCGTCCTGGCGTCTCCCCAGTACAGCTTGTTGCCGGCCGTGTCTAGCGCGATGCCGTTGGGCCACATGAGTTTCTCGGACACGAGCAGCACGCGCCCGCTGCCGTCCAGGTTGCTGCGCTCGATCTTGGGCCGCTTCTCGTACCAGTCCGACCAGAACATCCAGCCGGCGGTTGACTCACCTCAATCTTGTGCGTCCTGGCGTCTCCCCAGTACAGCTTGTTGCCGGCCGTGTCTAGCGCGATGCCGTTGGGCCACATGAGTTTCTCGGACACGAGCAGCACGCGCCCGCTGCCGTCCAGGTTGCTGCGCTCGATCTTGGGCCGCTTCTCGTACCAGTCCGACCAGAACATCCAGCCGGCGGTCGGGTGCACCGCTATGGCTCGCGGCTCGTATAGATCCTCGTATATGATCACCTGAACATTTTACTTGAGCATAGGGAAACTGCCTATTGGCAAACAGACATACGAAAGTGGAGAAAACCCCCAAATGTACGAATAGGAGCGGAAAAAACTGTATTATAGGGAAACTAGAACGGAAGGTATTTTATGTGCTAACCTGAATGAAAATTCATTTAGACGGGACGTGAATTCGCATGAGTTTCACATTCACACCCTATGGGCAGTTACATTGGGTGTGTAATGATCGATATAAAAATAAATGGTATATGTATGTTGGATATAACAACATTCGATATAATTTCATATGGTATAATGACTCATTTGATATAATAAACTTTTGGTATAATTTCATATGGTATAATTTTGAATTAATAATATGGTATAATTTAATTTACCAAACCTATTTTTCTGGTAGCAGTCCATTTTTTCTGGGGGATGCAGTTTTTTTCCTGTTTTTTTTTCCTTTTTTTTCTATCCTAACCTAACCAAACCTACGTTTCTAATTGAAGTTTTGGTTTAGGTTTTTTCTTAAAGCGGGGGGCTACGCCCCCCGAGCCCCCCATGGGGGCTCCCACCCCCGCCTCCCTATTTCTCTATACCCTATACGTTATGCCATTTGAACGTTAGATAAAATAAACGTTATACCATAAATTCATTAGAAGAAATATGCATTATACTTAAAGAATGTTATATTAAATGTTATTCGATAAAACGATCAGTATATGAAACAATAATTATATCAAATGTTGATATATTAAGTGTTGTTATATCATTCAATAATTATATCAAATGAGCGTTATACCGACTGAAATTATATCAAAAGTTGTTATAGCCATCGTTACGCACCCAGTTACATTGACTTTCAGATCGCATTTCAATAGTACCTATGCAGCTATTAACTATGTTCGTTTGTTAATAACTGATTAAATATAATAGTACATTACTACAGAGGCCGGGAAGTGATGGGTTGCCGGCCGAATACATGCGAGGCCGGATAGGTATGAGGCTGGCAACCCCATTTCTCCCCGAGGTATGTATAGTGTTTTTCTCAAACACGCAATGAAATAAAAAAAAACTTTAAAAATCATAAATTTATTTCTATAGACATTATAAGTAAGCTACCAAAAATAATTTCTTTGTCGGTATTTTCGTCGGAACTCATATTGAATTATGAATACTAAAATTAACAACGCACAACAAAACTCACAAAACAATTACAGAGAAAATATTTCAAGTTTCCCTCCGAAATTATTTAAAAAAATCCTACGCGACCCTACTTTGACTTTCAGATCGCAATTCAATAGTACCTATGCAGCTATTAACTAAGTTCGTTTGTTAATAACTGATAAAATATAAAAATTTAAAACACCCCCGGCACAAGTACTTGATCATCAGGAGACCCTCATCAAATGAGTGATATAGAAAATGTTAGTTAAACTGAACATAACTACAAAATTTGGAATTCTTAGCTCCAATATTAAAACGGAATATCTTGGAAACTATTTGGTAGTCCTATTTCCGCCAAACATAGCTAAGAACCATTTCGCCGGACAGATCTTTTGATAAAAAAAAACACACTCAAATTGGTCCATCCGTTTGGGAGCTACGATGCCAAAGACAGAGATGCAGATAGACATTTTAAACTTGTAACATCCCTCACTTTTCGTCCGGGGTTAAAAACCCCGGATTTTAATCATAAATTCCACAACCGAAATACGTGCAACATTGCACTCTGGTTTGGGTTCTAGTTGTAGACTCTGGGTCTGGTACTCTTCAAGGAGAGTATTACCTTTCTGGCGCTTCCGTCGAGCCTCGTAACACTGATGGTGTCGGTGACCGGGTCGGTCCAGTAAAGATTCCTAGCCAGCGCGTCAATGGCTATACTGTCCGGCACTCCGCTGCTGTGGATCACCACTGACTGTTCGCTGCCATCTAATCGGGATTTAGATATGGTCTTTGTCTGAAAAAAAAAAGCAACTCCAATGCTAACACGAAATTGGTTATGTATGTTTTATGAAATAAACGACACTGTTAATACCCTAATACTATAATCCGTTCACATTCGTGTCAATAAATAACTAAATAACACATTCACATTTTACATATTCAGTCCGTGAGCTGTTAAAACGAACTTCGGTTTTGTTCCTCTTGTGGAAATTTGCTTTTATGCAGTCGTGATTTAAATTTCTTTGATTTCAGCTCAACCAAAGGCTATTTTACACAAAGGCACTTTCAACGAAAATTAGTTTAGTATGAGAAAGATTGGAAAGCACTGGAATGATATAAATAATAAAAAAAATGCTAACCATGCTATCTGCCCAATAAATATACTCAGTCTTAGGGTCAAAGTCAATAGACATAGCTCTTTTCAAGTCTTTAAGGGGCAGCGTGTACGGCGTGAAGTCTGGCGAGTCCAAGGATATCTTGGATATGCCCGAGCGCTGCGCCACTAGGAGCAGAGACTGTGGGGTAGGGAAGCAGGTGGTGTTGCTGCCTTCGTGGAGTTTCACGCCCGTGGGACATGCGCACACGAATCCTGGAAAATTACGTGTTATTATTATATGATCTGAACGTACCTACTGCTAGATCATGAGGAGGCAAGGAACTTTTTATTTATTATTTGCAATACTGTACAGTTTGTCTGCAGGTGCGAGTCTCTATACAATAATTATGGCGACTACTCTATGACAATCGTAAAAGTAACATCTGTTTCATTCGTATCCGTCAAAAAAAAAATTGTTTTCATTTGTAATAGTATCGAAATACCTTTGGAAGCTTATACCAACAGTGAACAGTGTTTTTACGAAGTGTATATGTGTATATGGACGTATTTCAATAAAAAACTATTGTGTTTATGTGCCGACCCACCAATCCGCCATTGCAAGTGAAATTGTGAGCGCATGCGACTCTCACGGTTATGCGCACGTTATAAGATCCAAAGCGGCGTGCGTTATCGGAGCCTCATTAGCTCTAACTGATATTGACGCTGCGCGCCATAGATTAACGGATTGCAGACTCGACACTCGAACCGTGAGCTGCAGTTTGCCTCTGTGAGAAATTTCAACTTGATCTGCATCAACATGGATAACATGCCCGAACTACGCTCACCTTCTGGAAGTGGCTTGGGACGAAGTGATTCCCAGCCAAATCTCACAGTGGGAGATGGGCGCGTTGATTTCCCGGACTCGGGACAAGTAACTCAGCGAAGGAAACTTCGCAATGAAAAAAGAAAATACGAGGACGATGACATAATAAAAGAAGATTTAGCCGAAATACGTACCGAAATGACGAAAATTATGGCAGTACTCACAACGGTATCTACAAATCAGTCACAAGTCATGGCCAAAATGACGGAAGAACTTTCTTTCCTTAAAACCCAGATAACAGAAATAAAGTCCATTACCGATGCACTCCAATCTGAAATATCCATAAAACAAGATTTTGCCAAATTATTGGACAAAACTACTATTACTGAACAGAAAATAGAAAATCTAGTTGATATACTGCAACTAAAGGCTGCCAAGGAGCTTCCTGGAACAAACATACAAGAAACCGTTGTCACTGAACTATACGAGCGGACCCAAAGAGCTAAGAATATTATTATTACAGACATCCCGGAGCCGTTATCTACAGATAAATCTGAAAGGATAAATGATGATAAAACAGAAGTCACAAAAATACTAAAAACCATTCTAACAGACTGCCCGGAGCCTGAACGGACGTTCCGTTTGGGAAAACATAACCCAGAAAAGAACCGCCCTATAAAGGTTTGTCTCAAATCTGAGGATACTGTGAAAGCTATATTGGGAAACAAAAATAAAATGAATACCGACAGTAAGTTTAAAATTTATTCCGACCAAACGCCGCAGCAGCAAATGTATCTCAAGAAACTAGCTGAAGAATTAAAAGTACGAACTGAAGCCGGCGAACAAAACCTTGCAATAAAATACATAAAAGGAATACCTAAATTTATCCAAGAAATTTCAAAAAACTCGAGTCAACCCAATTGTGGCAGCAAAGTAGATGACATAACCTATCAGGTAGTAAATGATTATGCATCTATTAATACATCCCACAAGTCCCTAAAATGTCTCTATGCGAATGTGCGCAGTATCGTCACACCCGGTAAATTTGATGAACTTAGATGCTGCGGTGTGTGGTCCCAGCTGATCCACACATGTGATGCAACAAACAATAGAACAATAGAAAATTTCTTTAGCCGTGAATTGTAGTGCGACACGTGTAACCTCTTAGGAATGTCGAACCATATATGGAAATGACCTTAAGGAAAATCCATATAAAAGCATTAGAAATTATTTAATAAATGTTCATTCTAACAACGAGCATCGTCGTATCATTATCCCCGTGCTACCACACTTCATGGCGATCCTGCAAGTGGGGCTGCTCGAGGCAACTCAACGCTTCGAGGCAGCCCCAGCTTCGGGCACAGTATAGAGGCCGCCCGACCCAGCTGCGGGCACAGTATAGAGGCCGCCCAACCCAGCTGCGGGCACAGTATAGAGGCCGCCCGACCCAGCTCGTCTCAGCATACCAGCCAGCCTGCCAGCCGGAACCAGCACAACCAAGTGCCACCCGAAAAAGTAAAATTTTGAAGCAAAAGAAGACCTATGCAGAGGACGGCATCCCCGATTAAAACGGGCCCTCCGACGACGCCAAGTCAGCTTCAACGGCAGAGTCACGATCACGTGACGTCAGCGGGACATTTTGAGCAGCTAGCCAGAGGCAGCGACAACGATGCGCAGCAGGCCGGAGCAGCTAGCCAGAGGCAGCGACAACGATGCGCAGCAGGCCGGAGCAGCTAGCCAGAGGCAGCGACAACGATGCGCAGCAGGCCGGAGCAGCTAGCCAGAGGCAGCGACAACGATGCGCAGCAGGCCGGAGCAGCTAGCCAGAGGCAGCGACAACGATGCGCAGCAGGCCGGAGCAGCTAGCCAGAGGCAGCGACAACGATGCGCAGCAGGCCGGAGCAGCTAGCCAGAGGCAGCGACAACGATGCGCAGCAGGCCGGAGCAGCTAGCCAGAGGCAGCGACAACGATGCGCAGCAGGCCGGAGCAGCTAGCCAGAGGCAGCGACAACGATGCGCAGCAGGCCGGAGCAGAGCGTCCAGCAGCAGGTACCAGCACCACCAGCACCAGCACCACCAAAACAAACCTAGACTAGGACTGGAGGTACAACTTTACTGTAGAATAACGTTACTGTTATTATCATTATATTTTTTAGGATTAATTATGTAGGATATAAATAGAATATAATAAGTAGGTCAGTTGATGTGTAAACACAATGACCAGCCTGCCTCCAGGTAATGAATGAAATGCGCAGCTGTAATAACAATAACTAATAACGTGTCAAGTTGCGCGACACAAACATAATATTCGCGCAGTACAAAGACTTAATGAATTTTAAATTATATATTTTTTTAATGTGTTGATTTGTTTTGCATTAATTATAACACACTCTTATGTACTTTAAAGGGTTTTGAGAATGAGTTTATTTTTTCTGATGACCTGTCGTCATCAGCGGTGACCCGAGAGAGGCGCCCCTCAGCTGATAAGCATGCATACATAAAAAGGTACAAGACAGGCAGGGATACCCTGCAGTATACCCTAAACTGTAATATGTACAAAAAATGTACAAGGTCGGCAAGCCACTAAAAAGTGTTGTATTCCGAACCAGTAAAGTGAAGCCAAAGTGCACACTTAATTACGTACCTTAAAATGTTGCAAAAGAGAAGAAAAATAAAAAAAATTAAAAACTCAAGGACGAAGACATGCAAAGTATTTAAAACCCCTAATTGACGCATTTCACAAAAAAATTATGCAAAAATAAAAAATGAGTGTTATTAAATTTAAAAAACTTATACTGTGTTAACATTTTACTCGAGAACTATATTATTAATTACTTTTAATAACATTAACTGATAATTAATGAAGAAAATGTGTTTAAATAAATAACAATTATATTACGTAACGGGGGAAATACCCAAATTAAATTGATAAGTATTTCGATGAGCGATTAGCCTGATCACCTAAGAGCTATTGAAATTCTTATATGATGAAGTTTTACGGCATAAAAGCCGTTTAAGGCGACTCCGTACGTGGAATGGTGATTTTTAAAGTCCTAAGGATCGGAATCTAGCCAACGGAAAAATCTGAAAAAAATATATGTTATTTTTGACTATTTCTTCTAAAAAATTATAGTTGGTTTTTTTTTAAAGCAATAGTTACTATGGAAAAAATAATGTTGAAATACGGGTCGTTTTCAATTTTCAATTCCCTAAGGCTTCTAAACTACAAGTGATATTTACACGGCTCTTTCGCAAGAACATTGACAATTCATTGATCTTTAATCGTATTGTTTAAAAGTTAGTAAAATGGAAATTCGGTCTAATAAAGCATCAAAAAAACTGAATTTCCGCGAGCGCGGCCGTGCCCGGGCTGCGAGCTCAGTGTAAATCTAACCGTCGAAGGGGAGGCTGTGTCACTTGCTCTCGCGATCCATTTAGTTACGGAAAATTGTTATAGTACCGGATCCCGCGGAGGTTCGATCTGTCTTCGTGCGTTTGAAGTGTATTTTAAGAGAGTGTAGTTCGTTTTTTCACACGACTACGCTATGCGACATAACAAAAAGCACTCATTTTCATATAGAATTAAATTCAAGTGTTTTTTTTCGTATTTAGGTATCTATTAATTTTAAGTACTTATAAAAAAAAATGACAAATTAGCATTCCCGAACACATTTGGATACTTAGATATTCTCAGTCATGGGCCTACACCAGTCAGGATTCCCAAAAAATAACACTTTTGGTGTGGGTTTTTTTTTCTCTGTGCAATATTAGAGTACCTTAGGTATTTCGGTTAGTAAAAAAAATCTGATAATACAGATATTTAAGTATGATAACGTCTAATGATCTTTATGAATTCAACCCTAAGAGATATGAATATCGTAATGCAGAAAAAGTATTGTTCGTTTGAATACCATTGTAATATTCGGTAAAACGCTAATTTACGAATACGAATATTTATTGTAAGTATTCACATTCGTTGCGTCACTAGTACAGTACATGGCATATGATATAAAAATACATTTTCAAAAATTACAATAATTTTCTAGTCCAAGAAGGCAAGTGACAATTTTGGCATGAGGGCTTATTTATGTAAATAATTTATGTTATGTTAGTCAGAATACATATTTGCATCAATCAATTTCCCACTTCATATTTAAATCTAAATGAGCGTTAGTAATTATTGACATATCCGCCGGGCCTAGCTAAGACATACCTAGCCTGGCCATAAATTCTGTTCCAATTGTTTACCGTTTATAAAATAAAAACCTGATTTTTATTACATATCGTTTAAAAGCCATATATTAATGATCGGATTACAGTTGAATTAATGAAAAAATATATAACTTTATTTAGACTCATCGTAATGCCCGGACTTGATTTTTGACTAATGCTCAGAATTTTTCTCTCTAAGTTTGCCAGAGGGCAATGAAACGATCTTGGATTAAATTAATCGATCGCGGAAGGATCGCCAAAACCCAAATAGCTTACGTAACCCAGACAACCGCTAAAATAAGTAGAGCTGACACGTTTGCCGCATGTCAACCGATCTGCAGATCAAGAAATCTACACACCCACCCAATAAAATTCGGCGTCACGGTAGATCACGATGGAGATGGTGGGACTACCTGGATGTATTACAAAAGGGTTGGACATTGCTGATCTAAATAAGGACGAGTGGAAAAAAGATAGAGGCCTTTACCCGACAAAGGGACGGCACAGGCTTATATGCATAATAATCTGAAAATAAACTTTTGAGTCATGTATAAGTACATTCAGTTATCGAAAGCTTGTTATTTTATTAAATCTTTTATATATCCAAATATCATAAACCCTCCATGATGCGTTCAAGAACGGCACATTATGACCACCATAACAATAGACTGTTTTTTTAGCACAAATTTTTTATTTCGATAGTATTATTTATTCAAATTTCGAACATCTCTGATAAACAAAGAAATTTTATTTGACCTCTATTCTAATATCAATCGAGATGACGTTTAGTTCGAAATGAATTGTCAATTTTCAATCAAATTTGACAAATGTCACACGTAAGTAAGATATCGAACGATATGATAGTTAGGGCCGACTCTAGTTTGTCTCTGAATTAAAATAAAAACAATGACAGCTGCCAGAAAACTTCATTACCGCCATTACCGGGTAATATTTGTTATAATGTGCGACTTCTGAATGCATCATGGAGGCTCATGATATGTGGCTAGATAAAGTAGTAAGTATATGTAACTGTACATAATTACGCATTAAAAAACTCGTGTGATGTTATTATGAAACTTGCCTTCGGCTCGTTTCATAAACCCACACTCGTATTTAATACCCTTCATTATGTACAGTCACATGCAGTACTATTTATTGTATTCATATATTTATCACATTACACCGTCAAAATATGTTATTACCTTCTTAAACTTCAAAACCTACCTACATAGGATCATTTTGCTGACCGTTCGACTTTCTGTCACGACCCTTTATCTCGGTAACGCGTGTAGGTGTCGAGTTGAAATTAAAACCGTCTACACGTCGTACTTTGGTCTACAGTCCCTTGAAGCTGTAAAAAATCGAACTTCTAAGTTAACGTAAAAAAAAGATAAGGCTCTTTATGCCGCAAAAAAACGTATCTACGCTGGAAAGGAAAATTATCCAAGAGACACGGAGCTTACTTTACAGGAGATCTAAAAAACTACGAACTTTTTCAAAAAAATAAAAAAATATTATTAAATATTCTGTGGACCTTTACTTTTTAAATGAAGCATTTTATAATTATAAACAACATCATGTTCTCTACATGTCGGTTTTGTTATTTTGTCTATTAATGGAATAATTTAAAATTTAGCATCGCTTACGCAAAATGGCTGTCAAAATAGAATTAGGTAAAATTATCTAAACGACACGTTTCCCGAGATATTAGTCAGGTAAAATAGTATAATCTACATTTTACACAACAATCAACACAGTAAACAATATCTATGTGCATACGCGATGCTCATTTTATATAAACAATATCATGTTCTCTACATGTCGCTTTTGTTATTTTGTCTATTAATGGAATATTTTAGGATTTAGCGTCGCTTACGCAATATGACCGTCAAAATAGAATAAGGTACAATTATCTAAACGACACGTTTCCCGAGAAATTAGTCAGGTAAAATAGTATAATTACACAACAATCAATACAGTTAACAATATATATGTGCATGCCATTGAGGTATTATTTATTATAGAGCCACAGACCCGAACAAAAGTGTCAAATAAAGTGGCACCGTTGTCATGTTCAAGTAGATGCCAATAACGCTTATTTATAATTTGCAGCAACATATTGACTTCGTACAAAAGAACTCTTTGTATAAACGTTTAAGTGTCAAATTGACTTAATTACTTATTACAACAAATATTTTACGTGTAAATTAACTTTTTTAGCGTATTCTGACTGAAGTCTCTTGTCAAACTTGGAACATGGCACGAATGGATCAGATTTTAATATATTTACATACTAAAAATATTTTCACTATTATTTTATTTAGGTATTAAAATATATTTTTTGTTTGAACTAAATAAACTCGTAAATTGTTACGTGGGGCATACTGAAAGTTTCTGGAACTGGCCACTTATAAAACAAGTACAAATGATATAATCATGAAATTTTTAAAAATAACTCTCTGGGAACTAGTAACTTTTTAAATTGCAAGGCTGTCATTTGTTTTTTCAATGAGGCGCCGTTTTGAAATTTGTCCGTTGCTACAAAAATGAATTTAAAGCGTGAAAATTTTCGGTTATGATTTATTACGATTTTCGTTGTGGCTCAAGTCAACAAGAGTGCTGTCAAAGGCTTCAACTAGTATTTGGTGATGAAGCCCCATGTCGTAGCTCTGTGTATTCGTGGTTTAATGAATTTAAACGTGGTCGTGATCACCTCCATGACGATGTACATGACGGTCGGCCAGCAACTGCGGTTACCAAAACTAATATTGAAGTCGTACGACAATTGATCGAAACTGACAAAAAAATTACTTGTCAGCAAATTCATTCCTTACTAAGCATTGGAATGAGCCAAGTGCAAAAGATATTGCATGCACATTTGAAGGTGCGGAAACTATGCACTCGATGGATACCGCACGATCTAACGGAAGACCAGAAACGACAGCGTGTAGACTGGAGCCGTAAAATGATAAAAAAAAAATACGGAGGACAATCATTGGCTGTATATAATATCGTGACAGGTGACGAAACATGGGTGTACTGCTTGGAGCCAGAAAGAAAAAGCCAGTCGGCGGAATGGGTCTTTCCTTTTGAAGATTTGCCTACCAAAGTTAAGAAAATTCGGAGCACTGGGGAAAAAATGGTTGCTTCGTTTTTTGGCGAAACAGGACATTACGCAACTGTAGCACTGGAAGAACAAAGGACAGTCACTGCAGATTGGTATGCAAATAGCTGTTTGCCAAGAATCTTCGATAAAGTTCGCGAAAAGCGGCCCCGTAGCAATATCGTGCTTCACCACGATAACGCGTCTGCACATACCGCTAAAAAAACAACTGCATATTTGAAGGCCTCAAATGTGGAACTAATGACGCATCCGCCATATAGCCCGGACCTTACACCATGCGACTTCTTTTTATTCCCAAAAGTCAAGGATAAACTCAGAGGTTTACGATTTACGAGCCCCGAAGCGGCAGTGGATGCGTTCCGCGAAGCCGTTGAAGAGGTCCCTACAGAAGACTGGACCTAATGCTTTTCGCAATGGTTTCAACGAACGCAAATATGCAAAAATAGCGAAGGAATATACTTCGAAAAACAATAAATGTATGACAAATATTATATCTTAGTTTTAAATAAAAAAATCCAAAAACTTTCAGTATGACCTAAGTAATAACTAATTTAGTTACGTTTTTATTGTAAATTGTTAATAACAAATTCAGTTACGTTTTTATTTAACAACTGCATAAAAAGTTTCCGATAGAAGCTAGGGATCAGTAATAATGGCATTATTTCTCCTTGTTCCAGTATGTGAAATGAGAGTAAGACAAGTGTAAAATATTGACATTATTAACCCTTTAAAGTTTGATCTTATTTGTCGGTGGCGTGGTATGCACGGCAGCACACGTCGCCGTCGCCTTTATGTGTTCTTGGCGTTCAAAGGTTTAAACTGACAGTGTCTAGACTCTGTGACAAAATTAAACAATAACAACAGAGCTATTTTTTAGTAATTTATGAATTTTATCATTTTACGCTTCTGTTGATAAAAAAACATGATTATGCCGAACACACGAGAGACGAATTATTTGGCTTCAATTATTCTTCGCGTTTGTCTCTTGCTAAATGTGATCTCCATTTTTACGTTGTTGAGAATGGGAGTCTTGAATAAAAAAAATAGGATAATTATTTATTGCACTCCTTAATTTATTAATAAAATATAAAACTATAGCGACTCCTTCGATTTTTGTTCTGTGATGAGGTGCATTTTGTAGGGACAAAGTTAATAATTCTAATACAAAAATTGCTATGATTTTACATAGGATTCGTTAATTAATCAATAGAACTTAAGTAAAAAAGAATATTCCGTCCTGTTCCTTTATTTTATAAGTAGTTGTTATTTCTGTAATTTTTCACTGAAAATTAAGTCACTTTTGAGACCCGTCAAGTGTCATGGTCTAAACGAGACTGATCGCCCAACTAATGCGATTTGTGATTTTGCATTAGTTGGGAGGGTGCCATTTTTTCCGTCTGATTGTGTGTCCATGTAATTATTACGTCAATGGTGCATGCTCATTTTATAGTCAGGTAAATATATAAATGTGCATAAATCAGCATGAAATAAATCAAGAAAAAATATCTAATCGCCTTTGTAGGAAATATTTCAGACATGAAAATCTATTTATCGTACAATAAAACCTCACGGTTAATGTTTTAATTAGAGGAAAATATTTATTTTCAAACATTAAAATTAATGAAGTGACATTTAAAGTTCTCTAAGACAAAAACTTATGGTCCAACTACGCAAATACAAAAAAAAACTGCTTTAGAAATGTTAAAGATTTATTCATCAGATATCACGTGAAATTTCAATTTTATCAATTTTTATGTGTGATCTGCTGAAAGATTTCCAGTAGTTCTAGACCAATGTATGGTAGCGAAACGAGTTATGACTAATGAGAACAGCACAAGAGTTCTCAAGACTGCAGTCACTCGGTATTCATTAAGGAATTTTAAATCACGAACTACGTGAAATTTCAAGTTTTACAATTGCAATGAGATAATATCCTATCCTAACAAGAATTACAAAACTACCTACAACTCTGTGTGGTATAAGTGACGTCTCGTAAGACACTGTTTGAGTGAGATGGCGGTTGAATTACTACTAAATGGTAGTTAGACAACTTTACCGGTTCTGTTTTCTAAAATATCAAACAGAACCGGTAAAGTTGTCTAACTACCAATTTAACGAAAATATTTGTTTTTTAGTACATTTTATGCGACAAATACGACTCAATTGTCATTCAAGCAATTCAAGATAAGCGACAGTAGTCGATCAAAGTCATATCAGGTAAAAAAGGATAAGCGACAATGGTTTCATAGTATCAAAGCAGGTAAATTTGGATAAACGCCAATAGTTAAGATACGACAATCAGGTTATTTAATCTAAATATGTTTTTTTTTATAGAATCTTATATCGATTCTGTTTAATAATGTGGAAATACCACATTTTTACTTTTTGGCTAATGCGCATAAGCATTTTAAACACACATGACACAGAGGGCGCTCCAGTAGCGAAGAATTATAGAATCAAAGATTTAGTGTGATTGACGGAACGATATGATAGCTCAGTTGGTAGAGCACTACGCCGGAAACATAGGGTCGCAGGTTCGAGTCCTGCTTACATTGCAGTGGATCACATTCAATTTTTCTTTCATAATTTACCTTTATGTTAATTTTATCATAAAGACATAGGTAAAATGCCTCAAACGACATTAAAATATATTTTACGATCAGGTAAAAACAGTTAACCAACAAGTGCAAGGTTAGTTGCAATAAAGAAAAATTATCCAAGTTGTTTGATCTGTTTTTACAAATAAGTAATAAAGCTCTAAGGTTCATTATTATGCAAAAAACTTTTTATGTAATCTCCATTTTGCTAAAAAAAACCTCCAAAATCAAGTCGTTTAGTAGAAAAAAAAGTAGAGATTCTCTAAATCACCGACGGGATAAGCGACACAAAAGTCGTCAGACAGATGTATACGAGACCCAACCCATTCGATGCAGAAAAATCTGCCGATCCCATGTCGCTTAGATAAGTTCTCCTTTCCAGCATCGGCATAATTATTTTGACACTCAAGTAAATTAAATAAATAAATAAATATGAAGGGACAATCATACACAAATCGACCTAGTCCCAAACTAAGCAAAGCTTGTACTATGGGTACTAGACGACGATATACATAATATATAAATACATATATAGATAACATCCATGACCCAAGAACAAATATTTGCCCCGGCCGGGATTCGAACCCGGGACCGCCGACTCAGTAGGCAGGTGTCTACCAACCGAGCCAAACGCGTCGTCAAACATTTATAGTGTATCCATTGACCTTGAACATTGAAATTTGCCAAAAAATTCGTCTAGTAAAATATCGTCAATATCAACAAGTATAGGGGAAAATCTGAGAACATTACTAATGTAGTCATAAAAAACTATCACTGTTTATAAGTAGGTAAAGGACGTAAATCCGTTTTCCAACGGTAAAGTTGAGTTTGTCGCTCTATTATTTATAGTTTATCTTTTCATTAGAGCAGCATGACCCGGGGGATAAAGCTGTGCCTCCACTACTATGTTAAAATATCGGTTCATCCGCACGATATGATTTATTTATTAAAAAACGATATTTTTTATTTCTGCATGATTTTACACGTATAATCAAGAATCTTGTCGGCATTTTAACTATTTTTGGTAGGTACCTACACATACAAAAGAAACTAAAAAGTATTTTTCGATTCGAAAGTTCCAAATGGCCAATGTCACTTATTTATTTGGAAAATAGCTTTAACGCATTTTATTTTTAATATTGTACTGTAGTGGATAAATAGATATTTAGTAATCCGAAATAATTATATCATTGTTTAAATGATTTATTTTACTTCGAGATTTTTCAATGCCTTTAAATAAGGTATAAGGTTTGTTGATCTTCAACTCACGTTCGGACTATGCGAGTGTATGAAGCTGCTTGGACGCCACTCAACGAGATTATGAACGAAGTATTGTTCCGGGGGTGCACGGTCGGCGGGGGGAATAACGTTAGGCTCCGCCCAGATCCTCAAGGACGTTGGGATTAGGAGTAGCCTTAAGTAAAAGAGGGAAAAAAGTGTAATAACGTTTATTTGACGACGTGTTTGGCTCGGTTGGTAGACACCTGCCTACTGAGTCGGCGGTCCCGGGTTCGAATCCCGGCCGGGGCAAATATTTGTGCAAAATATTTGTTCTTGGGTCATGGATGTTACCTATATATGTATTTATATATTATGTATATCGTCGTCTAGTACCCATAGTACAAGCTTTGCTTAGTTTGGGACTAGGTCGATTTGTGTATGATTGTCCCTTAATATTTATTTATTTATTTATTTCGGGTGTCAATACTGTAAAACAAAATAAAATGACACCACAGTTATATGATTTCAAAGTAAAGGGAAATAATGTCACTTGTGAGTACGTTACCACTGAGTAACATCGCAAGTAGTAGGCATGTAATTGCAAGGTACACCGGGATACAAGGTAGGCGCGGAATCCTTGAAATCTGGTCATGATTCGATCGAGCATCAATCGTGAAGATCCTTGGACACCTGGAATGTCTATGAAAGACATGGAGTGTTAAAAGAACCGCCTGAACATATGTAATGCATATATCACATATCAATATTATATGCGCGCGCGCACTTTAAATCCTTGTATACCTGTATGGAATTCCTATACACATAAATAGGTGTATATGTAAATACGGTCGGCCGACCACGCGCTGTGTAACCTTAGCTTCCCCAATCAGTGATACATATGTATCATAAGCGCAAACAAATAAGAGTGAAATCATATACCTGCCGCATTGGCGACACTGTGTGTCACACCCCATGCTCTATATCGCGTACGAAAGGAGCTTTGCTCGCGAGAGAATACACTACAATTTGCAAGAACTGCAACAAAAACCCCGATTGTATTAAATTAAAAGTGTTAAAAAAGTTAGTAGTTATAAAGATAACGTAAAATAAAAGCATAAAGAAAATAGGATATTTAGAATTAAACTTAATGTTTTATATTCGTAAAATAATGATAAGAAGTTATACAATTAAATTTAAGCTAAGTTACCAAAATAAATATTAGGTAATAAGATTCTATTAGCGATTAGTATAGTTAATGCGTATTTAGATTAAGATAGTTTACGGGATATGAACTATAATTATACATAGATAAATAGATAGATTTTTTTTTTACTATATTATACATACTTAGTGTTAATCAGTTATTGTAACTATAATATAGGAGACTTAATATTAGTCCGAAAGGAGGATAGAAATAAAATGGACCCAGTATATAAGGGACCATATACTGTAATTTTAGATCTAGGAACCAATGTAAAAATATTAGTTTTAGGTAAAGAGCACATTGTGCACAAAAATAGAACAAAACCTTACTATGCATTAGGGTGGTCCTTATTTTTCGATTTTTGAAAAGTGAAAGGGGCACCTCATCAAATCGTTATTTAATATGAGTTATTACCACATTATTTTTATTTCATTTTTTTATCGAGTTTTAGAGGTCGCTACCGAAGGTCAAAGTTTAAAAAAAATTTAAAAAAAATTGCAATTTTATGAATCGAGCCAACTGTTTATTCCTGCTTTTTTATTATTAATTTTGGACTTTTTAAATGAAATCAAGTGCTATTGCCTAATATTGATGCAGTATCGCGACTTCCACCCCCTTCTCGCACCCCCGCGACGCGATCGCGAAGAACGATCCTCAGCACATTTTCGTTACTCTGAGAGTGTGCACGTCATACTCAGGCGTATCGTTGTGAAGGTATCGGAATGGCGTCTACAAGCATTGGCATGAGCGTGTCAACGAGAAATACAATTCACATCTTCAAACTAGACCAGCTATTATGACCACAGTCAACAAAAAAACTTACAGAGAGAGGCTCAGAATTTAAAGAATGAAGAAAACATCCAAAACGCGGTAACGCGAAGTAAAAAGGAAACTGACAACTGTCAGACATTTAAATAAAACAATTTAAGCAGATTATATCGCGTTTATGATTTATTTCTGCCTCTCTGACGTTTCGGTAGCTTTCCAGTTACCGTTGTCAACGGTTGACTGAGAAACACACAATTTTTCTCAAACAAAGTTACATTTGTGCATGCTAGCCATTTTATAAATATGAATTAGAAATAAAGTGTACATACTTGCCAGATGGGCCTAATGTGTTAAGATAGTTACCCTTTCTGCATTAATTATCTTATTTAATAAATATAGACCAGCAGTTCACTATAAGGCTTACTGAGAAGAAATAACCGCCGAAAGAAAGCTCCCAGATCGCCTTATTACTATGATATACTTTTAAACAAATATTCTACATATAGTTACTACTTTTATCCCTAATTTGTTTACACCGTTTGAGGCCCAAGGTTTCCATTCTTGTGTCTTGCTTGATCCTTGATAAGATGTACAACAGGATCCCAAGCCGGCGGTCATGACTAATCACTTTCTCTATTGAAATTGGGATATTGTTTGATTTGAATAGCCTCACGCAACATTCTGGGAAAATATAGTTTCTCTCTGGCAAAGATTGAAGTATTATCAAACTTTATTGAATGGTTTGGTTTGTCCATGCCATGCTCGCAGACTGCAGACCTGTTCCGACAACGGTGTTCGACATCTGCTACATGCTCCAAAACCCGTGTAGCTCTAGCTATACTACGTTTCGTTTGGCCAATGTATGACAGACCACACTCGTAGTCCAACTTGTAAACACCAGCACTCTGCAGAGGGATGCTGCTCTTCACGGGCCTCAGGTATTGAGACATCTTCTTCATCGCCTTGAAATATGTTTTAATGGAAGCCCGTTTCAAGATGTTTCCTATCCTATCCTATCTAAGTTTTCATCTACATCTAGCAATGAAAATACCATTTAACACCTGACATGAACCAGGAAGCAGGGCGTTCAACACTTCCAGTCTCACCTTTAAACAGAAGCGTATTTGCTTTTAATAGTAAAACAATTCAGAAAAAGTACCCCAACACCCAAAAATCCACCCTTTTATCATAATTTGGTAATTTTATTATGTATTGTAATGGATACCTTATTGTGTAGTTGATAATAATATCTGTTTTAGAGAATGTAACTGCAATTATTACCACTTGAAGAAGTTTTTTTTTCCAATTAATCAGATTTTTTATGTAATATGTTTGTTTAGATTTTTTTCACAAAGTTTAAGCTGAGGTAGCGACCCCTAATTTTTGTCCAAAAATTATGAAAAAAATACTGTTACCGATTCTTATGTTAAATAATCAATAGAAAAGGTGCCCCGTTAAAAAAATCGTTTTTTTTTTTTGCCATATAAGGACCACCCTACTATGCATAAATTAATATTATTAAAGTATATAACAAGGAATGAATGATCCACCCAAATAAGGAGCCAACTCCATCAATAAGAAAGTATCAATGAACCAATTGTAAACAAGCATCATATTACTTCCACAACCATATTATAAGAGATGAGATAATGTAAACATGTAATGTAAGTAGCATTAAGATAATTTAAGAATCACTATGTATACCATAGCTATAAGTAGATTAAGTATTATGTAAGCCAAAAACAGTTTCATTTTATTTACTATTTTTGTATCAAAAATGAGGGGAGAGATGCGGTGTGTGGTCCCAGCTGATCCACACATGTGATGCAACAAACAATAGAACAATAGAAAATTTCTTTAGCCTTGAATTGTAGTGCG
This sequence comes from Apotomis turbidana, assembly GCA_905147355.2. NCBI lineage: Eukaryota > Metazoa > Arthropoda > Insecta > Lepidoptera > Tortricidae > Apotomis > Apotomis turbidana. Next base: position 22,892,875 of record LR990286.1, read on the forward strand.
ACACGTGTAACCTCTTAGGAATGTCGAACCATATATGGAAATGACCTTAAGGAAAATCAGTATAAAAGCATTAGAAATTATTTAATAAATGTTCATTCTAACACCCAGCATCGTCGTATCATTATCCCCGTGCTACCACACTTCAATGCATTGTCCAAAGTTTCCAAAATCCTCTCCACCTTATCGTTCTCACCGAAACATGGATAAAGTCGGAAGAGGAGGCGGAACGCTCGCAGATACCAGGATATACTCATCTTTACAATTTCAGACAAACTTCAAGAGGTGGTGGGGTATCAATATTTGCTTACAATAACCTAAACCCCAGCCTAACTGAGGAACAAATATGGAATGAGAATCATTTTCTCTGGATTAACCTTAAAAACATTTCTCTCGAAATTGGTGTCGTATATAGAAAACCTGATACTACATACTTGAAAGGATTCTAAGACGTATATGAACATCAACTATGTAAGAGAAAGCGAGCCATAGTCTTTGGTGATCTCAATATAAACCTTATGAATGCTGACCAAGTATGTGTAGCCTATAAGGACACACTGGAAGAAAATGGCTATAAAATAATAAACAACACCGGAGAAGACTACTCAACCCGTCAAACATCAACTACCAAAACCATACTCGATCATGTGTGCTCTAATCTAAGGCAAAACCACTTCCATTTAGCAATTATTGACTCTGCAATGTCTGATCACAAGCAAATTTACTTAGAATCTATACAGTACCAACCTAAAGAATTGAATAAAGTGACATATGAAGCGGTAGATTACAAAAAGCTATACAAAGAAGTCGAGCAGGATATAGTAAATAATAAAAACTATGTATTTGCTACATTTGAAAATAAACTACTACATCATATACATAATTGCACAATTACGAAAACCAAAATAGACAATCCCCCTAGGCAAGAATGGATAAATAAGGATATTCTAGCTGAAATAAGCGAAATAAATGTGTTATGGAATGAATATATAAAAAAGCCAAACGATAAAGATATTGAAAAAAGATTCAATGAGAAAAGAAATGCCGTCCATAATAAAATACAAAAAAACAAAAAGTCAATATTATAACAAAGCATTTGGAGAGCACAAGAATAAGTCAGCGAAGATGTGGAAACTTATAAATAACCTAGCTAACAACAAGAAAAGAGGAAATACAACAGTGAACGAGCTACAGACGTCCACGGGATCTTACGTTACCAACCAAAATGAAGTTTGTGAATATCTCAATGAGTTCTTTTCGACCATAGGCTCGGTGCTAGCAAATCAAATTACTAAAACAGCTACTTTTGATCACATCCATAATGCGAGTGTACAGACTTGCGCAACTGGAAACAAAAAAACGCCCTTCCTCACTTAGAACCGGCGACAGTAAACGAAATTATAAAGATTATAGATAATCTCAATTCTAATACTAGCTCAGGACTTGATAAAATAAGCACGAAGATTATAAAGTGCGTAAAATATACAATAGTTGAAGAATTAACAACTTGTATTAATCAGTGCTTAGTAACAGGGACTTTTCCTGACAGTCTAAAGATTGCAAAGGTCACACCAGTATATAAATCTGGCAAAAGAAATGATCCTAGTAACTATCGTCCCATTTCTGTCTTACCAGTTCTTTCAAAAGTTTTTGAAAAAGTTATCTATAACAGACTCGATAAACATCTCACTAAAGAAAATTTCTTTTACCATAAACAACATGGATTCAGACCAAAATCGAACACCTTGTCTGCAGTTGTGGACCTTGTAACTAAAATAAAGATCAATATAGATAAGAGACAAGTGGTGCTAGGAATATTTATCGACCTGAAGAAAGCATTTGATACGGTGTGCCATAGTCTACTACTTAACAAACTAGCTGAGATAGGTGTGACCGGAAAAGCATATGATATTTTTTAATCTTATATTTCAAACCGTTATCAGGTAGTTAAAATAGCTTCCACAAAGAGCACACCTTGTCTGCTTAGCTACGGTGTGCCACAGGGGTAAATTTTGGGGCCATTGTTGTTTCTTATCTATATAAATGGTATTCACAAAATCGGACTTAAAGGTGACATATCACTCTACGCAGATGATACTTGTTTGTTTTATTTTGGAAATTCATTTGAAGATATTATAACAGATGCACAAAGAGATCTAGATTTATTAAACACATGGTTCCAAAATAATCTATTAACAATACATACGAGTAAAACTAATTATATCATATTCACACCAAAGATTAAAAAGATAACTAATCAAATATCATTGTCTATAAATGGGCAAATTTTAAGACAGGTAGACCATGAAAAGTATTTGGGCTTGATCTTAGATAGATATATAACTTGGAAACCCCATATAGATAAACTAAAAAATAAATTAACTTCTTTAACAGGGGCACTGCGTGGTAATGTAAAGTGTATGCCTAGGAACGTTCGATATTTAATATATAATACACTTATCAAGCCCCACATCGATTATTTGATCGAACTATGGGGTACAGCCACAAGAACAAAACTAGATATCATACAAAGATCACAAAATAAATTAGTAAAAGTGTTATTTCATTATGATTATTTAACACCCACAGTCAAAATATACAAAGAAACAAAAATAATGAACATAACACAAACTTATATCTATAATACTTAATAAATAAATAAATAAATATCAGACAACCTCACACAAATCAACCTAGTCCCAAATTAAGCTCAAGAAGGCTTGTGTTATGGGTACTAGGCGACGATATACATACTTATATAGATAAATATATACTTAAATACATAGAACATCCATGACCCAGGCACAAATATTCGTGTTCATCACACAAATATTTGCCCTTGCCGGGATTCGAACCCGGGACCGTCGGCTCAGTAGGCAGTTGCTTAACCACTGCGCCAACCGCGTCGTCAAAAATACTTGCTTACTAATACGTAAAATATTAAATAAAGACATACACACACAAATAACGTTTACCAAAACACAACAGATGCGAAAACTGCGATTAAGACAGAGTGGATTATTGCTGTACAGATCCAGGACAAATTACGGCAAAAAAAGCATAATGCACGAAGGGCTAAACTATGTAATAAACTGCCAAAAGACGTAAAAGATGCGAAATCTATTTTTACCCGCCGGTAGCGGCAGACAGAGATGGGAGCATCCCCCGTTGTCGACGCCGCACTGCGTGGCGGGCGCGGCGCGGCGCGCGTACAGCTTCAGGTCCGACACGTAGTCGAGCGGCGGACTGCTCTGGATCACTCTGCGCTCCGAGCCGTTGCTCTTCATCACTGCTTGGACGACGCCTGAAATAACGGGTACATGTCACTTGTGGCCAGTCATTGAAATGTATGTAAACCGAGACAGCATCCGCAGGTAATTGTGTCTCTGTATAAGAACGCGTTGCTATTTAAAAGCTGTAACGATGGCGTTTTCAAAGCATTATACTCAGTGTCGCTACTCCACTCCGCTCTTAAGTCCACAGACAAGCTGGCAGTACATCATTTATATAGTCTCCAGACTTCGTAATATCAACAAATATACCAAAATAATAAATATATCATTCCAGGCAACAAGAAAGCTAACCAATAGTACCATCGCCCCAGAACATGCGATCACCAAACAGCGCCAGCGCATACGGCATGGTTATGTTCTCGGCCAGCACTTTTCTACCGGTTCCGTTCAGAAACGCGTACTCGATGATCGAGGGCTCCAGCGCAGTCTAGTAGATGACTCGCTTGTCGTAGTCTATGGCGATAGAGACACCAACTAACCTGTAGTCCAATCGCCCCAGAACACGTAATCACCAAACAACTTATTTATTTATTTATTTAATCTTTATTGCACAAAAGAAAACTTATCGTACAAAAGGCGGACTTAATGCCATGAGGCATTCTCTACCAGTCAACCTTAGGGCAAAGCAGAAAATTTGTAGGCGGTGCAACTAACTTACACATAAGTAACAAAACATAATTATGATACTTATTTATACATAATTTTAGCTATTCATGTAAATATATACATACATCTAATATTTATTTATATATAACTTCAACGCATAAGGCATGTTACTTCGCAGTATGAAAATACTGTCTCCCGGTGCCGTTCAGAAACGCGTACTCGATGGTCGGGGGTTCTATCGCAGCCTAGTAGATGGTCCGCTTTTCGTAGTCTATGGCTAAGAGACCCCAACTAACCTGTAGTCCAGTCGCCCCAGAACACGCGATCACCAAACAGCGCCAGCGCATACGGCATGGTTATGTTCTCGGCCAGCACTTTTCTCCCGGTTCCGTTCAGGAACGCGTACTCGACGGTCGAGGGCTCCAACGCGGCCCAGTAGATGGTCCGCCTGTCGTGGTCTATGGCGATAGCGTGGACTTTCCCCACTTGGTCTATGAGGACGGTCGGCGAGGAGCCGTCCATTGCGGCGCGCTTGATCGTTTTCGAACCCAGTTCGGACCAGTACATGTATCTGTTATTAAACGTTAGGTAAGATATATTTATTTTTTCTACTCCAGTACTTTTTTCTGTCATTTATATTCTTACTAACTCTAAAATAAAGACATAAATTATGAAATTCTGTAAAAGTCTATTATACTCTATTGCCCAAAAAAACACTGCAAAGCGATGTTATAATGTCGCCAAAAAAGCATCACTTAGTACCACAATTTACAAGATAAACAGCTGCATTCATACAATTTGCAATTTAAAAAAAACTTATTGTACTAAGGCATTGCTATTGCTGCCAACTTAAAAAAAAAAGTTTTATTTCAGTGCATGTATGTTTAGTATAGTGAGTATACCTTTATGTATAAGTTCACATTTTTTGACAGATGGACGTCAATAAAAAAAAAGTTTATCAGAGACTATATTTAATTTTTTATTTTGTTGATTCCGAGCGGGAACATGTCATTATTATCTTTGTTATTTATTTGCATTTTATTTATGAAATGTGGAGTCGTAGAAAAAGTATTGTATGCAACGTTGTATAAGTAGGTCAAAAAACGCTCGTGGCATCTTTCTTACGATGTTTGCCCCCTCTTATACAACGGTTGCATAAAATACTATTTCATATCGGAGACATTAAGCTGAGTTTTGTAACAAAACGTCACAATTATCCGATTATGGATATATGCAGTTGTGTCAGAGCTAAGTATAAGCCTTTGGAAACAATCATAATCATTTCGTATTAGGACAGTAGCCAGATTATTGACAGCGTCGATGATTATGATTAATAACCCCTGAACACGGACACTGGACAGGAAAAGCAGCCTCGCGCAACTCTCAAGGTAAAAAACGATCGACAACGGCTATATGAAACGGAGGCGAATTTTTTACCTATCTAAGTTTGAAAGAACGTTGAAACCTACAAAGCATTAGATAATTGGCGACAATCGAATTTAGGCGGGTTGTACTTCAGCCGCCATTTTTGTCCGCCATGCCATGTTAGTTGATTTGATAGTTGACGTTTCTCTTTTGTTGTGTAGTCTGGTTCTGTCAAGGTTCTGCGATCTTTTCAAATAATTCAAATTTCACAAATTATCTAATAATTTGCATTCTTTGGGTGTAGTGGTCGTCTAGAAGGTACACAAGACAATCACAATTGCAAAAATGAGTGGATTGAAAAGGAAAAAGTGCTAAATATGCAGAATGAAAACGTGTCGAATGGACAGTCAAAAAAGACTATTCATGGCAAGATTTCCACCGGACGAAGATCGGTAAGTAAAAAATATAATTAATTACTGCGTGTTATAACCATGTTAATAGTAAGTTTCATTGAAAACTTGGTATTTCGGGTAAAATAATACATACCCTTATACGTATGTAAACAATAGTGCTGTATGTAAATTTTATCGATAATTTTCATTTGAAGTGAAAAATACCTGGGTAAATACGGAATATCTTTCTTCAAGAAAAAGCCTATTGGTATGTGTACTTATACAAAAGTGTGCACTTGAATACAGCTGTTAAAGCCGTCTCAGATGAGAGGATAAGACATTATTATCACTACTTTTTATGCCAGTTTGAGTTAGATTATGGTCACAGAAATATTTTACGAAAAATCTTCAATGGACTATGAATGGTACGGTTTCATCTGGACAAACAGATACATTTTTACTCTGTAATTTTCTGTTTAGCCTGTATTATTTGTGTTGCAGAACTTCCAACCTGGAGCACAGACTGGAGTGATGAAACGGCTTTTTTCGTCTATGTTTATCAGCAAGCCAAGCAAAGTTTGAACGAAATAAAATTATTTGCACACTTTTGTTTTTTGTTTATGAAGTCAGTAACCTAAAGTAAACCAAATATTTACATTGAAGCGAAATATTTAATGATTTAAATTACCGGAAAGCCGTTGGAGACGCGGGTGCGAATGCGAACCCCGCCTGAACCATTTTTTTTAAATACCGATATCGATATCGATAATTCGATAATTTGTGTAACATGTGACATCCCTATTTTGTTCTTGATGTTGGCATTATGTCATAAATTGACACTGACACTGATATTGTTTGCGGCTTCATATTGGCAGTATGTTTTCGCCCCCGTTTCATACTAATGCGAGTTCACGCTTTTTGTATGGCACTCCCGTCTCTTAAAACGTAGTGATTACATACTCTTTGAGGAAAAGGTTCCATTGTGCGGCTTAACATAAAGACGCATAGACAGGCTATAGGTGCAAACAAATATCGTCCTTATGCAAGCCACACAATGGGGCATTTACTTCATACTGTTACATGGTTCTCTGCCGCGTCGTATTTCGTATTTACCCAGGTATTTTTCACTTCAAATGAAAATTATCGATAAAATTTACATACAGCACTATTGTTTACATACGTATAAGGGTATGTATTATTTTACCCGAAATACCAAGTTTTCAATGAAACTTACTATTAACATGGTTATAACACGCAGTAATTAATTATATTTTTTACTTACCGATCTTCGTCCGGTGGAAATCTTGCCATGAATAGTCTTTTTTGACTGTCTATTCGACACGTTTTCATTCTGCATATTTAGCACTTTTTCCTTTTCAATCCACTCATTTTTGCAATTGTGATTGTCTTGTGTACCTTCTAGACGACCACTACACCCAAAGAATGCAAATTATTAGATAATTTGTGAAATTTGAATTATTTGAAAAGATCGCAGAACCTTGACAGAACCAGACTACACAACAAAAGAGAAACGTCAACTATCAAATCAACTAACATGGCATGGCGGACAAAAATGGCGGCTGAAGTACAACCCGCCTAAATTCGATTGTCGCCAATTATTCTCATGTTTCAACGTTCTTTCAAACTTAGATAGGTAAAAAATTCGCCTCCGTTTCATATAGCCGTTGTCGATCGTTTTTTACCTTGAGAGTTGCGCGAGGCTGCTCTGCCGTATCGCCTAAATTTTTTTCGCAGTTACACATCGCAAACTATTTTTCCTACATTTTCATTTGGGCTAATAATCATATGGCATAATGTCATATCTCCTTTTTTTCGGTTTGCAAATTTTTGTTAGGCAAATTATCATTTAACAATTAGTCAGTTCATCAAGATAAGGAACCCCTAAGTAAGCCTGTCGTATATATGATTCCGTGCTCCTGTGGGAAGAACTATATAGGAGAGACTGGCCGGAACGTTTCCACAAGAGTGGCTGAACACATACGTAGTATGAAAAATCAAGATACCCGGGGTTCTGCAGTGACAGAACAATCACTGAATTCGGATACGTCTCACTATATTCGGTTCGATAAGGTAACTGTGCTGGCGAGAGAAAAGTTTTTCATTCCGCGGAAAGTACGGGAGGCTATCGAAATTAGTCGTCATCCGAATTTAAACCGAGATTGTGGATGGTCAGTGCCCCCTAGTTGGAGGACGGTTTTGGATACTACATCGGTGGTTAGTGTGGACGAGACCTTAGCAAATGACGTAGTGAGTGTTGTGTGCAACCCGACAATTGGCATTGTGCGTGATGATGAGGGTAGTTTTGCGCCTCCGCCGGTGACACCCGCGTCGAGCAGCCGCGCGGACAGGGCGCGTGCCCGCAGTGTTCGGTTGACCGCCGCCGCGACTGATCGTCTCTCCTGATGATGAATCGCGTACCGATTCGAAACATGTCGAGCGTTATTCGACTTCTACGACGTGAGTAAACCCGTTTAAGTATTTTAAAATTCGTATAATTAGGTATTATCCCAACGAAAGAATGTTTGCCATGTATTAATTTGAGCAAATACTTTTAGGCATTTAAATATTAGTCAAAATATCCCGTTAGCTTAAAACCATTTTTATAAAAAAAAACATTCCCAAGTAGAATATTACTAAATAAGAATTTTACTAAATGAAAAAAATGCGAAGAGTAAGTATGCTAATGATTAGTTTGCCAAATAAAATTCTGCAATAAGTTAGTTGGGAAGTGACATTTGGCGAAATAATTTTAGGCGAAAACGCAGAACCCCACTGTTACATATATTTCGGGTAGACAAAGTGGGAAAAGAAGCAAGTCAGACAAAACGATCAAACTGTCTTTGATGCGCATTCATTGCGACTATACTTTATTTGTGTAGACGTTGTCTACAAAAGGGTGAAAACGTACCCTTTCTTAGGGTCCAGCGCGATGCTCTTAGGTCTCTTGAGGTACTGCCAGATGAGCGTCCGGCGGCTCGAGCCGTCGAGTCGAGCCACTTCTATGCGCTGTGTGGTGCTGTCGGTCCAGTAGATGTTCTGGCCTGACCAGTCTATTGCTAAACCTGGAAATTATACAAAAGATCCCCTTAAACGTTACCTTCTTTCAAAACAATTCCCGTGGTTGGAACTAAAATACAAACATTTAAAGTAGCTGAATGCGCAGGATTGCGCTCATAATCTCCTTACTAGCGGTATCAATTGTTATGTCACCATAGGCCGTTATTCCTGGCCAAGGCAAAACGGAAAACTTTCGACGGACCACGGGCGGTAATTCGTAAGTCCCAGATCGCATATTTATCAAACAGAAACACCTGCGATCTGAGACATGAACGAATTCACCGCCCTAGGTTTGTAATGTACTATTGTGTTAGAGTTGACAGGGACAGATGATGATGTCGGTAGTTACCGTTAATGTTTGTTTCGGTAAAACAAACCCACACCAGAAGATCCAATTTTTTGGAAATATGTTTAGCTTACAATAGTGGTGCTATAATTTTATTTTTGTATGAAAGCTTAATATTTTGATTGGTGGTTTCATATCTGTGACAGGTATAGTGGGACTAGTGGATAGATTCAAGCTAGAAACGCTTGTTAGTACTAAACATTGTACCTTCAACCAAGCCCATCCATTCTAAAATCTTTTCCATATGCGAGCCATTTAAAGAGCAGCGACTGATTGTCTTAGCTTTACTGTCAGACCAGTATATCTTCGAGCCTGGAACATGGACTGCCAAAGCACTGTAAACAAAAGTTCAAATTATTAAACCAAGCTCAATTTCACTTAACTTGAGTATGGTATGGGTGAGGCTAAAACACTTGGAAGGAGTGCAGACTTAAGGCCAATTAATAAAAATGTTTTATGTAGCGAGACTGACGAACAAGAACCCATAAATTAAACTTCAAATGTTTACAACCAACCTGACTTCTTTCAAATCTTTCATAGGTAATATGGCGTGGTTGTCCTCATTGTCATATTCAATGCTTAGCAGTCCTATGTAGTTTTTTCGGCTGTAAATGAGAAACGCTTCTGTTTCTACGCATGTTTTTTTGTCACCCTTTAATTCTAGACCTGTAAGGAATATTTTGATTACAAAATATGAATAATAATTTCGTCACATCAGCGTGCAGCGGGAAAAAACAAAAAGCAAATTCGTCGCCGCCCCGATGCGCCAGGCTCCTATTTTTGACTCACCAAGCGGACAGCGGCATACGTAGTTGAGCGGGCTCGGCCGGTTGAAGCTGAAGTGAGAGCAGCCGCCATTGTTGTCAACACACGAGTTCCATCCCAGCGGCGTGGACAGTCGAAAGGCCTTCACGCCCATCATGTTGGCCATCTGTTCCACTACTGGTTGCCGCTCTAGACCTAAACATATGAATGCGGTGATTAGCCTGTGTAATCTAGTCCCTAGTTCAGACTCGGACTTTTTTACTGTGCTCATACAGCTGAGTAAAAATTTCTAAGAACCCTTAAAATAGAGACGTGCGGTTCTCGAAAACGCTTCCTGATTTGTATGCAGCAAGAATGTTCTCGAAAACATTTTGCATAAAAATTTAGAACTTAGTCCGAATTCTCGGGAACGGCACTCCACTACGTTTAAAATAAGTTAACTGTATTTTCCGCCTTTGAGTACTTAGACAAGAGGGAATCATCGGTTAAGCATACCTGTATCTTTATCGATCCGGTCTAAAGTACGCCGTTGCATGTCGGACCAATACAGATGTTGATCTAGCAGCGTTAGACCAAATATATGCAGGATATCGCTGTTGTGGAGCTCGGTCCTGCCTGTACCGTCCATGTTGCAGACCTGGTTAAAGGGTTACTTGTATTAGTACCAATCTCACACAAAAACTCATCAATAAGCCTCAAAATCAAACAAAAGTAGAACTTTATAACTACACTAGAAAGTGCCCGCAATTTCGTATTAGTAGTCAAAACAAGTCTTCTTTTTAGCTTTTGCCTAACACGTTTTTCTGCCGAAACCGAAACCGAAGGTTCGGTTCTGATTACCTTTTATAAACGTGATTAAAACGTTGTATAAAATGTCAGCGGGCCGTTCTTTCTAGATCTAATAATGAATAAAATGAAAAATTTCGCTGACCGATGGAGCTAAGTGTTCCAATTTCAGTTTGGTCCAAAATTCTTTCATATGTACGGACGATTGGATACTTTTCTGTTCTCACCTGGAAGTCGTATTTCTTAACCGATGCTCATGAAATTTCGTACTTAGATTATTTTTGCCGATTAGAGCAATAAAAGGTACAGATGGATATAGAGTTAGGTGGGGGTAGACAAAGTAAAAAAAAAATACAAATTTCAGCAATTACACAACAAACTCACGTTTCACTTTTGTTAAATAAGTTTGTTAAATTGAAATTTTAACATTGACACTGGGTCTAAATAAAATTACCCAAAAAGTGAAAAACTGTAAACTGTACTGAGGCAGCGATCTGTTAATTGTAGATGGTATAAAATGAAACAAGTTTAAAAACCTAGCAACAAAATAATTGGTTCAGTTTTAATTTTTATAATTGCAATCAGGCAGCCTACTAACGCTAATTCAGACGTAGGTACTAATTTTATTACATACACGATACAATGACGAACCCTAAAGTCATTTTATGAGATAAGTAAACCTCCTCACTTTTATCCTAATTAACCAATATCACCGTCAATTTGTTTGTTAATTAAGAAAATTTACGTAAAAAATTACACTATGAGTTGATAAATTCATAACAAAAACTAAATTAAGTAAATTTAAAGTAAGTAAATGTAATTTATTTACCGCAAATCTCCGCTATTTTGAAAAATTCGAAAAACTGATTCGACGAAAAAATACTATAATACTTACTTATCGAACATACTCACAAAATTTCATGACAATCGGTTGAGAAACATTAGCGACATTAAGGCAAGGCAACAGTCGGTAAGCGCATAGACATCGAAACATCCGGGCATACGAAAGAATTTTGGGCCACGCTGAAACGAAAATGCTTTGCTCACTCGGTCAGCTAGGTACTTAACATTATTCGGGGAACAAACACAACCGTCACCTCACTGAGCAAAGTGATTTTAGCGGCCGGCGGAGTCAGGCGAGCGACGCCATATTGCCAGCCGTGCCGACTGCCGAGCGCACTCGACGTTAGCCGAACGCGACCCGACAGTACGATGCTGTTAGTCTAAGATCCCGATATAGAACGACCTTCACCGAGATGTTTATTTAATGAAATGTATTTTATATTTAATTTAATATGTCAATAAATATATTGCATATGGGTTGCCTAACAAATTTTAGTCGAGGGTATGATTAATTAATAATTAAAAAAAAATATATTAAACATTTGATTATCAGATAAATTCTATACCAATCGAAAGTATGAAGCCCATAGAATATGCAAACGTTAGGTTGCCTATTCTTTTCCCGTCACAACTATCGGGTAGCCAGGTTTAAACAGGTAAATCTATACTAGCATTTTGCAACGGTCTGATTATTGAATTGAAATTAAATAACATTAAAGATTATTTTATTATGAACACGGTGGTATAGGGTTGCCTGCGAAAAATCAGTCCAGGATTCCGGTTGTCGAATTTTGAAAAGTAAAATATTGCTGCGACTGAGAGGTCCCAACCAAAACCATCCCATACGATAGAAGAGGACACAGCATAGCAGCTGTTTGAAGTCCGCCCATTTAAAAAAAGAGAGTGCGCATGCTATTTGTGCTTGAAAATGAAAAGGATAGCGATAGACTCGTATATGCTGTACATCATTTTGGAGTAGTTTAATATCAAAATAGAGAAATAGTTATTTAACTTTTTTTTTAATCATTTTATTAATATAATAATGAAATGATGAACTTTATTTTGCAAGTAGGCCACATGGGCACTTTTACATGTCTGAGTCTATCGACATTTCACAAGAGGAGACCACTGTTGAGAAGAAACTCGCAGCAATATTTTACTTTTCAAAATTCGACAACCGGAATTCTGGACTGTTTTTTCGCAGGCAACCCTATACCACCGTGTTCATAACAAAATAATCTTTAATGTTATTTAATTTCAATTCAATAATCAGACCGTTGCAAAATGCTAGTATAGATTTACCTGTTTAAACCTGGCTACCATCGGGTAGCCATCGGGTTCCCGTCACAACTATCGAGTTGTGACGGGAAAAGAATAGGCAACCTAACGTTTGCATATTCTATGGGCTTCATACTTTCGATTGGTATAGAATTTATCTGATAATCAAATGTTTAATATATTTTTTTTTAATTATTAATTAATCATACCCCGGACTAAAATTTGTTAGGCAACCCATATGCAATATATTTATTGACATATTAAATTAAATATAAAATACATTTCATCAAATAAACATCTCGGTGAAGGTCGTTCTATATCGGGATCCTCTACTATGTAAGTTTCGGCGTGGCCGAAAGGTTCGGCTGTTTTTTGGCCGAAACCGAACCTTTGGCCGAAACATGATTTTTAGGCCGAAACTGACCGAAACCGAAACTTCGGTCGGTCACTACTTTTGCCCAATTATAAAGTGTAAATTATCCCAAAGTAGCAGTTTATTTGGTTTCGTCTATTTTTGAATGAACGTTTAGTGGTTTCAATGACTTAATAAATGGTCATTATAGTCATATACCGTATTATTATGTAGTTTTATTGTAATGTAAGCGGGACTCCCTGGCACAGGTATCTACATACTTAATAGGAAGTCCCAACCTTGATGCTTATTTTGTGTAAACTTTTTTAAAGAAATAAATATTTTTCATTTTCATTTTTCATTTTCAATGTTAGTGTTAAGTAGAATTATGGAAATTGCTGTACCCTTACAGGGTACATATTACATCATGTAGCAGGTTTGAGTTTGACTCACCTCAATCTTGTGCGTCCTGGCGTCTCCCCAGTACAGCTTGTTGCCGGCCGTGTCTAGCGCGATGCCGTTGGGCCACATGAGTTTCTCGGACACGAGCAGCACGCGCCCGCTGCCGTCCAGGTTGCTGCGCTCGATCTTGGGCCGCTTCTCGTACCAGTCCGACCAGAACATCCAGCCGGCGGTTGACTCACCTCAATCTTGTGCGTCCTGGCGTCTCCCCAGTACAGCTTGTTGCCGGCCGTGTCTAGCGCGATGCCGTTGGGCCACATGAGTTTCTCGGACACGAGCAGCACGCGCCCGCTGCCGTCCAGGTTGCTGCGCTCGATCTTGGGCCGCTTCTCGTACCAGTCCGACCAGAACATCCAGCCGGCGGTTGACTCACCTCAATCTTGTGCGTCCTGGCGTCTCCCCAGTACAGCTTGTTGCCGGCCGTGTCTAGCGCGATGCCGTTGGGCCACATGAGTTTCTCGGACACGAGCAGCACGCGCCCGCTGCCGTCCAGGTTGCTGCGCTCGATCTTGGGCCGCTTCTCGTACCAGTCCGACCAGAACATCCAGCCGGCGGTTGACTCACCTCAATCTTGTGCGTCCTGGCGTCTCCCCAGTACAGCTTGTTGCCGGCCGTGTCTAGCGCGATGCCGTTGGGCCACATGAGTTTCTCGGACACGAGCAGCACGCGCCCGCTGCCGTCCAGGTTGCTGCGCTCGATCTTGGGCCGCTTCTCGTACCAGTCCGACCAGAACATCCAGCCGGCGGTCGGGTGCACCGCTATGGCTCGCGGCTCGTATAGATCCTCGTATATGATCACCTGAACATTTTACTTGAGCATAGGGAAACTGCCTATTGGCAAACAGACATACGAAAGCGGAGAAAAACCCAAATGTATGAATAGGAACTGAACAACTGTAATTTATACTTTTATTTTGTCTGAATAAAGGGATATTATTATTATTATAGGGAAACTAGAACGGAAGGTATTTTATCTTTTAGTTAACGTTAATTTAGACGAGACGTGAATTCGCATGTGAGTTTCACACCCTATCTACATGGGCAGTAACACCGACTTTCAGCCGAGCTATAGATCTCAATTCAATAGTACCTATTAACTAAGTTCGATTGTTAATAACTGATCTAAATTTAAATTTTAAAACACACAAGTAGCTGATCATCATGAGACCCTCATTTAATGAGTGATATAGAAAATGCTTGTAAAACTAAGCATAACTACAAAATTTGGAATTCTTAGCTTCAATATTGGCTGAGATCTTGTCACGTTCCAATTAAAGCTGAATATCTTGGAAACTACTGGTCCTATTTCTAGCAGACATAGCTAAGAACCTTCTCGATGGACAAGTCTTTCTTTAAAAAAAAAACACACTCGAATTGGTTTGTTTGGAACCTACGATGCCACAGACAGATACACAAATACACATGTTAAACTTATAACACCCCTCTTTTTTCGTCAGGGTTTAAATATAATTAAATTGTATAAGCGTCGAAAAAGTAACTAAGGATCTTAATCATAAATTCCAAAACTGAAATATGTACAGGTACACGTACAAACATGTATGTACATGCGCAATATGGCACTCTAGTTTTGGTTCTAGTTATAGACTTCTAGAGTCTGGTACTCTTCAAAGATAGTATTACCTTTCTGGCGCTTCCATCGAGCCTCGTAACACTGATGGTGTCAGTGACCGGGTCGGTCCAGTAAAGATTCCTAGCCAGCGCGTCAATGGCTATACTATCAGGCACTCCGCTGCTGTGGATCACCACTGACTGTTCGCTGCCATCTAAACGGGCTCTAGATATGGTCTTTGCCTGAAAAAAAAAAAACAACTCAATACAATATAACTCATCAGGGCTGTTTAGCTCTTAGTACCAGTGAGTCGGACTTTGTGTGGGAGTAAACCCGCTAATAGGATTATCTCCGCGCCTCAGGAGTGATTGATACTAACATGAAATTGGTATCTTACACAAGTATGTTAATAACCTAATACTGTAATCTCTATCAATTACAGTCATGTGACATGGAACTAATGATTTATTCACATTTCATATCTTCAGTCCATGAGTTGTTAAAACGAACTTTTCTAGTGTGGTGCTTTGCTCTTTTGCAGTCGTGATTTAAAACTTCTTTGATTTCAGCCCAACCAAAAGCTGAAGACACGGATCAACACTTTGGCACTTTCAACGCAAATTCATTTGGAAATCACTGAAATAATATAAATAATAAAAACTATATACTTACTATGCTATCTGCCCAATAAATATACTCAGTCTTAGGGTCAAAGTCAATAGACATAGCTCTTTTCAAGTCTTTAAGGGGCAGCGTGTACGGCGTGAAGTCTGGCGAGTCCAAGGATATCTTGGATATGCCCGAGCGCTGCGCCACTAGGAGCAGAGACTGTGGGGTAGGGAAGCAGGTGGTGTTGCTGCCTTCGTGGAGTTTCACGCCCGTGGGACATGCGCACACGAATCCTGGAAAATTACGTGTTATTATTATATGATCTGAACGTACCTACTGCTAGATCATGAGGAGGCAAGGAACTTTTTATTTATTTATTTATTTTTGCAATACTGTTTGTACAGTTTGTCTGCAGGTGCGAGTCTCTATACAATAATTAAAACAAAGGTAGGTAGATAGATATTTATTGCTAAACACTTGAGTGAGACTGAGCTTGATAGTTTCACGGGTGAAACGTGGTACTAGGTTTTTCCGATATTTCAATCAAGTCATGAATGCTGATGTTTTACCAGGAATGTTTCGGCTTAGCATTGTTCTTTTCACGTACGATATATTTTTACAAATCCGAAAATATTAGTGACTCTATCTTAATCTTTAGTTTATGTTATAGGACTTCAAAGAATTGAAGTGTTTTATCAAAAATTTATTCTTCAATAAATATTGTATAACTTATCTTATTGCGAGGAAAAATGTAAAATAGCAACTTAAAAATTCATCAACAATATAACTCAATTACTATCATCTTACTACCTACATAATAAATATATGCAGAGAAAACAAAACAATAAAAACTATGTTTTGGTACAAAGTGGTCAGCGAATTGTAACAAACACAATATGCTACCTGGTGGGGTGGGAGATAGAAGACACAGATGTGAGCAGCCTCCGTTGTTGATTCTGCAGGGGTGATTTTCCGGGGCGGCCAGCTGTCTGCTGCTGTCATACACCCTGATGTCTACCGGAACCGGATCTGACTTGATCAAGTCTTTCATTGGCCCACTTGTTGATATATCCCAAGTGTAAATATTCCTGATTGAATAAGGTTTTATATAAAACATAAAACATAAGTAAAAAAATCTTTTAAGTTAAACGGTTTTATAGAAAATAAAGATTAAAATTATAATTATTTTTTTTATTGATAAATGATTAAAAAAAAAGTTGTTCGTAAATATCATTTATTATGATATAGCGGTTGACTTGATAGAAATTTCACACGCCCTACGATTTTATTTTTTTGTCTGATCAATGCCCTAGATTGATGAGGATAGTGGTGTGATGACTGGTACCTAGGACCTACCGAATTATTGTTTACCTTATAGTTCATTGTCTACATCATTTTTTTAATCTTTATTTTCTATAAAACCGTTAAAATATTTTTTACTTATTTTTTATTTTCAAGTTTTTAGTTTTTAATTTTGTTACATAATTCTCATTCTCATTAATTCATTCAGTGCCTCATTATTACAAGGCTTTTCTCCTGACAATTAGTTACAAATCTAATGCTCTATACATAATTTCATATTATCTGACCCCCCCACGCTCGTACACAACACTACGAAAAGCTTTCAGGGATACGACTTTCACCTATGAAGTATACGACCAAGAAGAAGGGTGGTGTACCACTAACGACGTTTAATTTTTAACTACCCTAACGCTACACAGACCGCGACACCGTACAAAATCTTGACTTGGGTGAGACCAAGATCCATGCTTGAATCCCGATTCTAAGTTGACGAAGTTCATTGTATTGATTAGGTGCATAAATTTTATCCGATATGACCCATATTGAAACAAATATTAAATATGGCTTTTCCGGCGGCCATCTTAGATTTTAAATGTATCAAAGCATATTACAGTATTCTATTACCAGGGATCGGACAAATGTGTGTCATTATACACGGTGTCCTGTATTAAATGGACAACTTTCTAACGTGCCCTGTAAGCACCTGTGAATGGTCCAGAAAATAGGCCAATTTAGCGTGTATGTTGTGGTACGCTGAATTAATATATTTTATTGATACTAACTTGCGTGTATTAGAACTTTATGGACCCAGAACATATTTTTTAATATGTGCTAATTAATGAACTTAGTTTTTGTCTAAAATTATTTTCTAACAGATCTAATCACTTGTGGTCAAAAAATAAATAAATATAGTGAAACTTAATTTTTTTTTATAACAGTTTGTTTTAAATTTTCGGTTGGTCCACGGTGGGTCCATTAAACACAGGACACCGTGTATAATGACGCACATTTGTCCGATCCCTGTCTATTACACAAGCCCTTCCATTTGATACCCATATTAAAAGGGTAGTGAAAAAAAAACACCTGTCATGTTGTTGGCGGCCATCTTGGATTTTTACATATTTTCATATTATATTCTTTTTATTTGTTACTTACCCATATAGAAGGGGTTATGAAAAGATAAATGAACCTGCCATTTTGTTGGCAGCCATATTGGATTTTCATTTAATGTTCATAGAGAACTCTATTCTACTAATCAAGCCCTTTCATTTGTTACTCATATTGAACGGGTTATGAAAAAATAAATCAACCTGCCATTTTGTTGGCGGCCATATTGGATTTTCATTTAATTTTCATAGAGAACTCTATTCTACTAATCAAACCCTTTCATTTGAAACCCATATTGAAGCGGTTATGAAAAGATAAATGAACCTGCCATTTTGTTGGCGGCCATATTGGATTTTCATTTAATTTTCATAGAGAGCTCTATTCTACTAATCAAGCCCTTTCATTTGACACCCATATTGATGAAGTGGTGATAAAATATACAATCCGCCATTTTGTAGCGGCGGCCATCTTGGATTTACGATGATAACGAATGTATTAAATGATATTGTCATCAAAATTAAAAGTGGATACCAAATTTTAGATCAATACGTTAACAGGAAGGGGGTCAAATTTCAATTACTAGATTTGACCCAAATAAACAAATAAATAAACAAACGGGGCAAGTTAAATAAAACCGTTTAATTAATTAAATAAAACCGTTTAAAAAAGGAAAGGGACTGAAATATGAGACTTCAAAGGTACGCAAATTTGATGTTATTTTTTATCCAAAAGCATACAGATATTAGTAGTTCTTTACACGTCGATGACGATGACATCACGGATTAGCCGCCATTTGTGTGGAGCGTTTTTAGCGCTCTGTAGACATGTTGACTGTAATTTTGACTTCTTGAGCAGTCTAATTGTCCCATACAGATATTGAAACCCAATAAAAATGTCCATGAATATACATGGTGTAGTTTTGTGTAAAAAAAAGTAGATTAACATTCAGATGCATGTAGTAGTGTTATGAAATTCAAGAAGTGCTAATGAATTATTTGTAAAATTAAAATTGCATTAACATTTGATTGATTAGGTTTGTTACAATTATGCAAAAGATGTTTATGATTGTGCTGTGTATGTCTTGCTATGTAGATTTCTAATTCTTACCATGTTTTCCAGTCTGTCCAATAAAGCTTGTCATTAAAAAATGTTAAAGCATAAGGGTATTCAAGTCCCCCTTCAATAATCCTCTTTCTCTTTTCTCCATTGAAGTCCATTACATCGACAAACAATAGCTTTGCATCTACGCAGTAAATTAAATTATTGTTATAATCTATGGTAATGCCATTAGGCCAAAAAATATTGTCTTTGACTATGACTTTGCGTGTGGCAGGGTCACCATTCATTCCGGCTCTTTCAATTTTGGGCACTTCTCCCCAATCAGTCCAGAACAGTAACCTGAAGAGATAAAAAATAAATTATTGATGATTTAATAGGTATAGTCGCGGAATGACAACGTTCGTCACTTTTGGACCTTATTACCATCACATAAAGTCGAAAAGTAAGACCTATTTATCCCCTTACTATACTTACTAGAGGTTGCAGGACACAGTTATGTTAACAACAATATTGTTAGTGGCAGCATTTTTAGTAGTAATTTTAAATGGACCTCTGAGGAATTTATGATAAGTATAAGTAATAATAATAGTGTAATAAATAAGTCAAGATAAATGGTAAATTGAATTGGAAAGTCCACGGGTTAAAGACTATTTTGACATAACAGCATGATAATTATAGATTGGTTCCAATGTAAGAACCCAGAATCAGTAGTTCTTTTTACAGTACAGTTCTGAAAGTGATGGTTATCACATGCTGCATCCCACTGTGAGGTGCGGATGGCAATAGAAAATCGTCCGCACAGAAACGCGGAGTCAGTATGTTGTGTACCATGCGGTTTTTGTATACAAATCGAGATTCTAAAGAATAAATTAAAAGCTGCAGTTTGCACTATGCTGTGGGATGTGGCGGCTGTGGGATACTGCCTCAGGCGGCATGTATGTACTCTATGTGCTATGGCCCTCCTTATCAGGGCTCTGTAGAAAAGAATGCCAAATCATTTGAAATAAATTTTTTTCAGGATCTTACATCATAGCTGATACAAATGCCATTGCCCCCCAACTGAAAGGTGTTATTGGACTGACAGGATTGAGAACACATAATCAGTTGAATTGTATTATCACAACCGTGGGTGTGAATGATAGTATATTAGAACCATGCATAAGTACTTACCCTTCCTTAGGAACAACAGCTATGGCTCTGGCCAGGTCTACTTCTGACCAAAATAATGCTTTTCTATATTTCTGATCTATGCTAATCACTTCCAGACGGTTTGTGTCTCCATCGGTCCAATAAATTTTATCTGTGTACCAGTCTATAGCAATTCCTGTGGGTGTGATGAGACCTTCTGATACAATTCGCATCTGTAACAAGCATTACTGAATGAATATTGGTTGTATGTATACTATTTACTCAGGCCTCAAATAGGTTTTAGAGGTATGAGGAATACAGAGGGAACGGAGAGACACCAATAAGTATGTTAGATTCTTGGCATTCTAGGTGTAGACTTGTAGATTAGAAACAGTTATGTTTTATCTTAATGATTTAACAGAATTATAATATGTTGATTCTCTTAACAGTGGAAATACCACATTGTATGTTAATATTGATACATGTAAGGTTCATTAAATCCTTTACTTTAATTAACCTTTTATCAATTCATTACATACTATGGAAGTAAATATACAATAAACCAAAAAATCTAGACAGTGGTTTTAATAGTGTTATATGATAGCACAGTTGCTATAGAGTACTAGTAGTCCGGAAATATATGAATAGTAATAGTAAGTGCATTCAATTCCCACTTACAATTACAGTGGATCAAATTTAATTTTGCTCAATAATATAGATTTTGTGTCTATATTAAAATAAAAAGTGTTGATTTAATATTTTGTGGCATGCACTTTGTATATTTTATAACTTCATATGTGACGATAAATGCTCAATATGCACAGCTTAAATTACTTAATTTTATGGTATACACTAATATTACCTTTTCACCAGAATGTGTCTCATTATAATTCATACACTGAATCAGCTCAGCTGTTTGGTCCGACCAGCATATAAGGTTTCTTTTGTACAAAAAGTCAACAGCAGAGCCCTGGTCCAAGCCCTTGAGGATAGTGTTGACTATGTCTGGTTTTGATATGTTGGCTACTCGTATGTCTGTTCCCGTCGAATATAAAAGCACCGGGCTACTTGCCACAGAATAAAATCCTGAAAAAAATATCACATGTATTTCAGCATCATACAGGCATGCATGATAAACAAAAGATGACATTTGCTCTATTGGTTTATACTAGGTTCTTAATAAAGTAGTCTAAAACTTTTTTTTGGTTAAAAACCTGCTGATTTAAGCTTGGAAATTCATGGTTTAGTGATTGTCGATTTTTTTTTTTTGTTTACGTATTTAGATTACAGTTACTTTATTATGATTTCTGAGTTTAAACATTACCTTTAAGCTGCAAAAACATTAACAAGCAGAATACGTTAACAACATTTTGTATAATTTTGTCGGCGTGGAGAATCCTTTGGCGTTTCGTCATAATGAAAACAAATGACCGGCACTTGAATATTTCATATGTTTAAAGAGACGTAATTGTGATCATCGAGTTCGCGGCCTTTATCTGAAGGATTCATATAGTGGCGGGTAGTTGGGCAAGGAGACCAGGTTTGGCGAAATAAAAGTCAATCCGAATAGTTCTTCAATCTTCTCCAATCAATCGAGTTCCCACTTTGATTTCATTAGCAACACAGCATTTTACGATTAACGATTACGAAAATTATGGCGTTCCACCGCAACACGTGAGGCGCGCGCGCAATAAGGCCACCGTTGAATTGAAAGAGAATTGAAAATGACCGAAACGTCAGTTACAGTGTTGCCAGAGCCAGTGTGTCATAACATAAGTTACGTTTCATTCCTCGAAATGTTACATTTTTGCTGCGAAAGTTACATTTTAATATTAATAAAAAAACCGGTCAAGTGCGAATCGGATTCGCGTACCGAGGGTTCCAAAGGTACAAACTATAAAAGTATGGAATATTTACTGTAAATAAGTTTGTAATACCAAAAAAAATATAACCGTCACAACCCAAAAATGTGGCCATACACAGTCTATATTTAGCATGGGAAACTGTGTTATCATCGTCATATCCGCCAATATACATCCACTGCTGTACAAAAGCATCCCCAAATTTCTCCACAACGATCGGTCGTGCGCCGCCGCCCTCATCCAATTGCTTCCCGCAAACCTAACCAGGTCGATCCACCTGGTTTGATGCTTTCCAAGCTACGTGTTCCGGTACGCGGTGTGACGGGAAGCTGTGCATAGTGTTGAACACTGTCCATATATACAATCATCATGTTGACGCGTTACAAACGACCATTGGACCAATCACAACTAATTTCAAAGTAAATTGACCAATGAGAATGTATAATTTTTGAGGTATATTTTTTTACAAAACGCATAATACCGCAAACAGGTATATATTTAAAAAATCAAGGAAAAACGCCTCAGTTTTAATTTGATTAGTACTGGCTAATAGAGTATGTTAAGTGAGTCGTGTGTCGTGTCCCTTGATAAAAGCAGCCAATTCAAAATTCTTGGGGCCTGGCCACATCACCACGGCACGGCGCCGTCACTGTGAAACGGCGCGGCGTCGTGGATTTTTACGGTGGTTTTATATACGATGACTACGTAAAAATCCACGGCGCCGTGCCGTTTCACGGTGACGGCACCGTGCCGTGGTGATGAGGCCGGGCCCTAACAGGTATCTGCTCTGATTGTACACCGAATATATGCGTTTGATAAATTACAAAAGGGTATAGCCGTGTTTGTATGGTTTTTTTATTTTCTCAAAAACCTGCAGTATTTCAGGGTGTTTTTTTTTTATAAAATAGCATCTTACATCTGGGCTAATAAATTAGCAAAACTGTTGTTTGGCTGCTGGGGCCGATGCCTCATACAAATACGGCTATACCCTTTAGTTTAAAAACTTTATCAAGGAATTGACAAGTTTTCATATTTACAAGACTACAATTTGATTACTTTTCTGAATTCTGCTGAGAAAGATAAAGTAATCAATGTTTTTTTTTTTTCTGAAATAGCATTTTATTTTATTATTAATTTATAAAAACTTAATAATTTTAAATTGTGGCAACACCAAAACTATATCTGAATGGAACGGTTACTTTAGTCCGATTTCTAATAAAAAAACGCAATGACGTTGAGGTTCACATTCTCAAAAAAAAAATTTTTCACGCTGTTGGGTCTAAGACAACAACCGTATTGCGGTCATTTTATGTATTTTCTTATATTTCTTTAAATACAGAAGGATAAATTCAAAGATTTTTTTGCGCGTACACGGCACATAACCCCAGGGGCATTTCACTCAGTACTTTACAGATTTCATACATTAAAACTTGCGTGCGTTTAGTACGAGACTCACTCGATAGATGGAGCTAAATTCAATATTTGAATTAGTGTTATTAAAATGAAATCTGTTTTTATGTTATTATTTTATCCATAAATAAACATATAATAAAAACATAATTATAAGTTATTGTGAAAGATTATGAAGCATTATTTTAATTTATCATTACAGGCAACATTACGGCTTAAGATTAGATCCCCGTTCCATTCCACTCATTTATTTTTTAGATTTCACCTATTATATTTTAAGCAGTTATATGATGATTGTCACAAAAATGTAATATCCACAAAAAAAATGGAAAATAATAAATGCGTATTTTCCTAATGTAAAAAAAAACAATAGAAGAAAGAAAACTAAAAGACTACTTAGTTAATACAATTCGGTGTAGAGGAACGCGTAGCGTAGTGCTGTTTGACAGTTTACTTTATGGTAGTGACCGACCGAAGTTTCGGTTTCGGTTTCGGCCAGTTTCGGCCTAAAAATCGTGTTTCGGCCAAAGGTTCGGTTTCGGCCAAAAAACAGCCGAACCTTTCGGCCGCGCCGAAACTTACATAATCGTACTTTCGGGTCGCGTTCGGCCAACGTCGGGTGCGCTAGACAGTCAGCACGGTTGGCAATATGGCGTCCCTCGCCTGACTCCGCCGGCCCCTGGATCACTTTGCTCAGTGAGGTGACGTTAGTATTTGTTCCCCGAAGAATATTAAGTAATTAGCCGTGCGAGCAATCCATTTCAGCATGGCCAGAATTTTTTTTCGTATGCCCTGTTTGTAAGTCCATGCGCTTACCGGCTGTTCTTGCCTTGATGTCGCATTTCTCAACCGATTTTTATGAAACTTTGTGTGTATGTCTGATAAGTAAGTATAAAAATTTTTTCGTCGATTTCGTTTTTTGAAAATTTTAAAATAGCGGATAGGAGGATTAAAAATGTCACCACTTAATTTAGTTGTTGTTATGATTTTATCATCTCACAGTGTAATTATTAACGCAAATTTTCTTAATTTACAAATAAATTTATTACAATATTGGTTATTTAATATTGGTAAAAGTGATGATAAAAGAAATCCTGTCTGATCGCAAATATAAAAATTTAGACTCTTCAATTTTTTTTTTGCTAGGTTTTTAAACTTGTTTGTTTTTATACCATCTACAATCAAGAAATCGCTGCCTCAGTAAAGTATTACAGTGGTTAATGCTACATTTTCACTTTTTGGGTAATTTAATTTAGCCCAAGTGTCAATGTTAAAAATATTAATTCAACAAAAGTGAACCGTGCGTTTTTTGAATAATTGTTGTAATTTGTAATTTTTTACTTTATCCACCCTCACTCCACTCTATATCCATCTTTACTTTCTTGAAATTTCTCTAATCGACAAAAATACCCAATCTAAGTATATACTTATCAAACTTAGAATTTTCATGAGAATTGGTAAAAAATACGACCTCCGAGAACGAAAGAATTTTGGGCCAAGCTGAAACTGAAACGTTCCTTCGGTCAATTGCCTAATTGACCGATGGACATCAAAATTTTTCATTGTATTCATATTAGATCTAGAAAGAACGGCCCGCTGACATTTTATACAACGTTTTAATCACGTTTATAAAAGGTTCGGTTTCGGTTTCAGCCGAAACTGTAATCAGAACCGAACCTTCGGTTTCGGTTTCGGCAGAAAAATGTGTTTCGGTCGGACACTACTTTATGGATTATGGACAAGTTTGTTTTCTGGTGGATATTCAAACGGGTATAAGAAATTTACTTCGGCTGTGCTTTATGGATATTAGCGAATCTGCTCTACGTTGTTGACCTTTACGCTAACTTGGATTCCGACGACAGAAGTCCCAGGAAGGATTTCGATCCCGGCTTTGTGTAATGGATCACGATTGCCTCGTTTTAAACTATTTTAAAGTCATGGTAGCAGTAAAAAATGTTGTGTGTGTCTACCTATGGTAAGCGTTTGTTCTAATTATGTTCCCCAAAATTAATG
Source organism: Apotomis turbidana (assembly GCA_905147355.2). NCBI lineage: Eukaryota > Metazoa > Arthropoda > Insecta > Lepidoptera > Tortricidae > Apotomis > Apotomis turbidana. The sequence continues at coordinate 22,918,497 of LR990286.1, forward strand.
AAATAAAAATAATTAATTATAAATGTGTCTTTTTTATACCTTCCTACAAACATAACTAGTTTTAAAGCCCACTTATTATGTTAAGTGTGAGGTACAGATGAATCATATAATATGTATTGAAAGTACCTACAGTACAGTGCATAGCGATTGCTATGTATGCATATGTACATGACTCAGATAACTCGAAACTCACTCAATAGATGGCGCTAGTACACAAAGGAAGCTGATGACTCTATCTCAGTATATATAATTTACTCTATGCATAGCCCTGTCGATCGCTATATTAATTTCCACCTGTTAGAAATATGAAATGTTGTCAATTGTATTCCATTTGTGTTGCCAGTTGATATTTGTTAGGTTTTTTTAATTTATCGCGTCTTTCAAGGGACACGACTCGTTTGACACTAAAAGAGTGCTCATTAAAAATATATTTAAAAAATTAAAACTGACGGGAGAAAAGTAATGTTAATCTTGCGATATTGTGTAAATATTTATTTTATTTTATTAGTTGTTAAAAGCATCATATATTATAATGTCTTGGCCGAAAGTGCAATAGTTGGACTCGTATTATCTAGGGCCTCATCTTGGCCCTCGAACTTAATCTGTTGTTTATTTTCCAACCTCTACAAAAATGTGTTTGCTTTTTATTATGTAAATACAAATTCACGGTTTTCGGATATAGACGGAACATAAGCGCTCGTATCTTGACAGATATACAACGAAGTGATTTGACGATCGGAAGTTCTCTGTCGGCAGGATGAGCCTTCTGAATCCTAAGAATATTTTAAGAAGGATAGCCATCTTAAATTATGGTGCTGTCCTTCGAGTTGAAATCATTCATTTTTGTTTAGGATTTTCACATATTGTGTTATGGATCTTATCTGATTTGAGAAAAAAACTGAAACTCATTATCGAAATTACGATTAACTTTTTCAGTGGTACATATTATGTTATATTTTTGCCCGATAGTACATGTTATTTGGATTCAGAATCTAATTTAATTTTACCACTTCAGAATTTTTAACAAAACATATTGAAAAGTTACGAAAATTGCCCAGAAATCAAAAGTTACTTACATGTTACGAGAGAGGGTCAAAAGTTACGAAAATGTAACAAATGTAACCATCTGGCAACGCTGCAGTTAGTTTCATTATGGCCGCCACCCCACCCCAGCCACCCAGCGCTCGGTGTTACGTCACGTGACAGTTCGTTCAGAAATCAAATGGACGACACTAGCGCCATCAAGCCAATTCTCTCGAGGCGCCGTCACGGCCAACCCTGACAGTTGTACGCCCTCGTGCGATTTGTCACCTTCGCGTGGAGCAGCGCAGTGGGCAGCGTGTCCAGCCAAGTTCACCCCAGGAAGAGGAACTGGCGAGCAGCAGCCGTGTGTTATATTACACGAACCGTTTGGAGCCACTTTTGACCCCTCAATAACTCCAAATCTATTTAATTTAAAAACATGAAATTTGGCTTATGTAATAAGATCCTTTAGAACAACTGGAACCCCAAATTTCATAAATATAGGTCAATTAGTTATAGAGATATTAAAGTCCAAAAAACGGCATTTTTACCACTGACTCGCTGACTGACTTATTCACTAGTAATCAAAAACCTAACCTACTTCCAGCTGACGTAGAAAGGTGAAATTTGGCATTCAGCTTGTTAATTGTGTGTGTATACATAAAAAAATCGAAAACAGTGTTTTTGTAGTTTTATTATTATTCCTTTATTTATTTCGTATCTTAGGTTAGGTTTTTACAATATATGTATATAAAAAGTAAAATACAATAAAGAAATTACAAAATATATAAACACATTATAAAAAACCTAACCTAGGGTGCCATCGGCAGCGGGGCAGGGCCCAGGCTACCGGTGGTTAGGGCTGCAGAGAGAGGAACCTCCTGACAATGCGCGCCGTGTCCAGGAGTACCGCCTTCTGTATCTGGCCCTTGATCCAGCCATCTAGCGAGAGTCTCTTAAGATGTTTGTCGAGACTCTTCGCTATAAGACTGTTCGCCGAAACGACTATCGGGACGATGATCATCGAGTCAAAATCCCACATGGCGGTCACCTCGTGAGCCAAGTCAAGGTACTTGCTGAGTTTGTCCTTCTCGGCCTTCACGAGGTTCTCGTCATGTGGGATGGTGATGTCGACGAGCACTGCCTGGCGCTTGGATCGATCTACCAACTAGACATGTGCGCCGCCGCCGTTTTTGACACGCCGCCGCCGCCGATGAATGATCGGCGTGAAATCGGCGTGACCTTCAGTAATTTGTATTTATGCGGATTCAAATAATGTAACTTGTACTTTATAAATAGATGATATGATATCTATTTTCTGTACGAGTAGGGCTGCCATCTGTCCGATTTTTCCCAGAATAGTCCTAGTTTGAAGGCCATCTGGAGGACGTCCGGGGGGGTTTCCAATAAGTGTTCGGGACACTTTTTATGTGAAAAGAAAATAAAGCGTGTTTTTTTTAATAATTTAAGAAAAAAAGCGATTTATCTCGGTAGGTAATTGTAAAATGGAGTTGTTTTTAATACTTGTTATCTGTAAAAGTCGGAAAACAATAAGGGTTATTTTTATTGTGGCACTGTTGTGCTGCATGCCCACGTCCTTACCCTCACCGCTCACTCAGGTGTAATCCCTTAAACACTAGAAAAAATATTATTAAGCGGGGTAACTCATTAGTCAGTTTGTGTTGCGTGTGCGCGGTAGATTACAGTTTTAGTTTCTGGTGTATGTGACGTTTATTTTAAATTCATTATGAGCGAGGAACAAAGTGAAGACGGATCATCAGACATTCATAAATTAAAAGTAAAATGTTTAAAAATAAACCCTTTGCATTGTAAAGCCAAACCAAGCTACTGCTGGAAGCATTTCGGGAATCTTATGGTAGAACAAGATGGGAAGAGCAGGAGTGTGTCTCCTAAGCAGGTGTTTTGCATACCCTGTTTGGCAAATGCACAAAAAGAAGACCCGGACAGCTATTTTGGACGGTAAGTAAAGTACAAAAGTAGATTACCATGTGGTATTTATTTTACCTCTATTAAAACTCTGTTTATTACACATAGTATTAGAATTAATAGGTCTATGTGCAACTAACTCAGTTTAGTAAGAAATTATAACACTAACATGGTATTAACTATGAAATCATTACTGCATTTATTACCACGCTTGGTTAAATAATAACTCATTGGACAATCTCATTTAAGCAGAAAGACGCAATTTAATAAAGTTTTTCAGAAGTTAAGCAAAACAAACACTTATTTCTGACGTTTTCAACCAAAAGAATAACGTCCACTTTGTCATTTATTACTAGAGTCCATCTTTATACAAATAATAATAAAAAAATCCTGACAGTGCGTCCTTATCAACAAAGTGAACCCTTTTGCATAAAATCGTCCCATTTTATGGTATTTATTATTTGTTTATTTGATGACGCGATTGGCACAGTTTGTAGAGCACCTGCCTACTGCGCCGGCGGTCCTGGGTTCGAATCTCAGTCATCCTAGTTTATTAATATTTAATTATTTAGTTATTCCAATTATAACGAGTTTACACATACGCATTAAAATAACTTTTTATTTTATGTACAGCTATTTTAGTTTAGTAAGAAATTATAAAGCTAGAATGGCATTTAATACCACGCTTGGTTAAATAATGACTCATTGGACTATCTCATATTAGCAGATAATATAAATTTTATGAACTTTTTCAGTAATAAAGGCTAGATTTATGGCATTTATTAATTACTATAGTAAGTAATTTAAATTATAATTGCTTCTCATAATCATAAAAACATCGAAATGTATTGCTATAATACTTTTAACCCGATTAAACAATAGTGTTTTTTTTTTGCAGCGCCAAAATAAAAGCTTATGGGGCCAGAGTGAGCACGGGAAATCTCAACCGACACTTATTGGATTACCATTCTTTAAAAGAAGAAAAAAGCACCACTTCTGTGACCCAAAACATAAATACATTTTTCAATGTCTGTCGACCGGTGCCGACCACTTCCAAAACCCGAAATAAATGGGTTCTTGCGAGGGATTTGGCTTTGTTGCTTAGTCGTTCTCTTCTGCCATTTGACACAATTTCGGACGACGGAATGATAGATTTTTTAATGAAATATAATGTCGTTGCGACCAAAGATGAGCTTCCTGTAAGGAGCACCATATCTCGAGAAGCTTTAACTGATGTGTATGAATCAATGTTCGCTCATGTGAAAACGAAGGTGCTTAGTAAGATAGGCACACACGCAGCACTTACTACTGATTTATGGCAAGATGCTTACCGGCATAAAAGTTACATAACTGTGACATTACATTTTATTTCAGATGATGAAACAAATGTACAAAATTATACACTTGCAACAAGAGTCTTCAAAGAAAAGAAAACTGGAGAAGCCCTGGCCGCTTTCATAGAACATTTGCGAAACACATTTGGATTAAGTGATAAGCCTCTTCACCTGGTCACAGATTCTGGAGCCAACGTAAAACGGATTGCACCCCTTATGTCAACAACGAATAGCCATCTTTGCCTTGGCCACGGACTTCACAACTTGGTAGTTGTGGACGGCATAAAAAAGACAAATGAGATACAAGAGATAGTATCTCAATGTAAAAAAGTTGTGAAAAAATTGAGGTATCGACTACCAGAGTTAGAAGAAGAAGCAGACAAAGAACAACTTCGGATTCTTAATGAAATCGTCGAAATCGGCACACATATTGAAGAGGATGAAGAGTTTCCAATAATAACTGAAAGTGCAGCCCCTTGTGACGAACAACCAATATTTCGGACTTCAAGTTGTGAAGCAGTTAACCCTCCATCAGTAAAATCTGCCACACCGACGCGATGGAACAGTACATTCGAAATGTTACAAAGCATAAGCAGTAAATTCAATAGACAACCAGTGAACAATCTATTAGGGAAATATAATACGTCACACTTGAAATTTGGCGAAACCCAATGGAAACTAATCGAAGATCTTATTAAATTCTTGCAGACAATTAAATACGCCGTTGAAATTTTAAGCGCACAAGAACATTTTTCTATAAATCTAGCATTGGTCTTCAGATCAGAAATTAGAGAAGCCTTGACATCATTATCTGAAGATGAAAAACTTATTATGAGAAGACTAAAGCAAAACATGTTAGCAATGTTAGATCACAGGTTTCCCGTAACAAAAATAACTATAGCATCTGCTTTATTAGATCCACGCTTTGCGAAAATTCGGGATATTGATGAATATCTAGAGCAGAATCAAGACACTAGAGTTTCTTTCTTAAATGCATACATTTGCGAAGTTCTCCCGGCTGCTGTAATAGAACATGCTCTCAATGAGTATGAACAAAACCGTCCAGGACCATCAACTGAAAATAAAACAGCCGCATATTTATTAAAATTGGCCCAAAAACACACAACAGGATTTTCGGAACAACAAGAACATATAGAAAGGGAATGCTGGAAATATTTGGCTTCGTGTGATCCAGGAGACTTATCAGATGGAAATGTCATAAAATATTGGCAAGATAGACGTTTGTCATTTTCGGTTTTATACTTATTTGCCAAAAGTATTCTATGCGTCCCTGCAACCAGCACTCCAAGCGAAAGAGTGTTTTCAATCGCAGGTCTTACATTGACAGCAAAACGCTCCAGATTAAATCCTACCAGCGTGGATAAAATTTTGTTTATTCACGATAACTATAACATCTACAAGGATAAACTGGAGTGTAATAAAAACTGAGTAACGTAGATTTAAGATTTGTTATAAGATTAATGTGTAGTCAAGATTGATATTAAGAAAGTAATTATTTTGTAAGACGTCTATATACATATTGTTGATTTTAATCATGTTCGTATATTGACAGCTGCGAGTTTACCATTTATCTGAATTTAAGACTGATTCGCTAATTATTGACGTGTTGATTTTCAATTCGAGTTTTGTGTTGAAAAAAGTAATAAAAATGTTGATTTTACTGTCAGATTTTACGTTTTTACCAAAAATACTTCGATTTAAACTAATTGTTGATTATATACAAATTGTTGATATAACGTAAACTGTGATTTGATTATAGTCAGACCACGCTAACTCTGCACAGCAAATGAACTGTCAAACCATACAAACTGACTGACTTTGTATGGTTTGAGTTAGCGTGGTTTGACACTATTTTAGAAAAAAATTTTTTTATATATTTTGATGTGATGTTTCACGTGTAATTTAATATTATATTAAAAAGAATACCTCGTGGGGCCAGAATTACCGTCGCGTTGCATCTTTCAAAAGTAATCGATAAATGTTTAACCAGCAACAGTATCGAAGATTGGCAAAATTTACTTTTATTTTCATACCGCACTCTTCATGCCCATAATGACAAAACACACACATCTCTCACCCAAAAAATAAAAAATAATTGTATCAGTCAGTCACAGACCTAGGAATCCGTGGGGCAAATTTCGTTGACAGGTAGGGACACCTATATCGACAAATTAAATTATCGATGTTCGTTTTATATATACTAGTGTAAAAATATGTTTTTATTAAAAGTAAAAAATAATAATTACGTAATAACTCAATACTCTTCTTCGTTTTTAAAGAGAAGAGAATATTTTTTGCGATGAAAGGTGGATTGACATTTGTTACAGTATAGCTTGGACCCACGTTTAATTATTTCAGGTTGTTTTTTAAGCAATTCTTCTATTTTTTTAGGAGGCATTATTTATTTATATAAAATACTTATGTAATATAACGTGTTTACAAATGACACTGTCCGACGACATTGACAAGTACCTATTGTTTTATAGCGAGTTAGCGATTGTCTATGTAGGTAATTTACTTCTATTGAATTATCAAAAGAGGTTGAGATAATTATTAACTATTTTGTAGTGCTATAGGTATTACACCCTACCTTTATATTAAATATTGTAACCTAGCGATTATTTAAAATATGCTATGTTGAACAATTGAACAAAAAAACACACAATGTTGGGGGCGATCACTAGTATATAGAACGAACATCGATAGTTTAATTTGTCGATATAGGATGTCCCTACCTGTCAACGAAATTTGCCCCACGGATTCCTAGGTCTTCATCACCATCATCTTCACTGTCTGCACCGCCAAAGCAATATGACAGGCCATACAACCGCATCAAGAGTATTGAGTCAAAAGTTAGCGACGGTGATTTAAAAGGTGCCGCTCGCCTTCTTTTTTCAAGCGACGTGCTCTCACCAGACAACCCGGATACCCTTTTGGCACTAAAATCAAAACACCCCCCAGCTCCTCCAACACCCTATTTTTTGGATCCACCAACGGCTCCCCAGGCCTGCCTACAAATCCATGACAAAGACATCATTCAAGCAATTTTTACTTTCAAAACCGGTTCTGCTGCAGGCCTGGATGGTATCTCACCCCAACACCTAAAAGATTTGACATCTCACTCTACAGGTGATGCAGGCGAAAAACTCGTAAATTCGTTAACAAAATTAATTAATTACATGTATTCGGGCAATATTAACCCTCAAATAGTCCCCATTTTATACGGCGCAAACCTGATCGCCCTCACCAAAAAAGACGGAGGGGTGAGACCAATTGCCGTTGGTTCAACACTTCGCCGACTAGCATCCAAAATTGCAGTCCGTCACATCGTATCCAAACTACAACCTCAGTTTGAACCCGTACAGTTGGGCTTTGGTACAAAAGGAGGCTGTGAGGCGGCAGTCCACTCCCTGCGCTCATTCCTCTCGTCACCGTCGTGCGAAGTGTTGATTAAAATAGACGTAAAGAATGCTTTCAATTCGGTAAACAGGGACACTCTGCTAACAGAAATCAAACACAGTATTCCAGAAATTTATAATTACCTACTACATTGTTACGCGGATCCAACAAAATTATTATACCGCTCAAATGTTTTATCTTCAGAAGTCGGCTGTCAGCAGGGTGACCCTCTCGGACCAGCAATTTTTAGTTTGGCTATCAAACCCATTATTCAAAATTTAAAATCAAAATTTAACGTCTGGTATTTGGACGACGGGACTCTTGGAGGCGACATGGACACTGTTCTTTCCGATTTATTTACCATCCAAACAAAGTTTAAGAATATTGGCTTAGAGTTAAATTTTAATAAATGTGAACTCTATAACCAAAGTTTGTCATGTGACACCGATGTAAAAGAGAAATTCGATAAAGTGACACCTGACATTAAAATAGTCACAAAGAGTTCGCTTTGCCTCCTTGGCTCGCCGATCTTTGAAGATTCTTTTTCCGACTATATACTAAGTTATGTTTCGAAATTCCAAAACTGTGCAGACCGCCTTGTCCAAATAAGCCCTCATTACGCAATATCAATTCTTAAATTCTGCCTTTTTGTTCCAAAATTAACATATGTACTTCGCTGCTGCCCCTTGTGGAAATTTTCAAATCTCTTGTTACCTCTGGATGATCTTATTAAAACAAATTTAGAAACAATTTTAAACGTACAACTCAGCGAACAGTCCTGGACTCAGACATCCCTTCCCATTCGTTACGGTGGGTTGGGAATACGCAAAATTAGTAGTATTTCCTTACCGGCATTTTTGTCTTCTGCCCACAGCTCAGTTAATCTTGTAGGTAAAATCCTAAGGGTTATGCCCTCAAACTATGAGATTGCTGACTTGGCAGAAGCTAAAAATGCTTGGTCAATTGCTTGTCCGGGAAAGGATTCCCCTGACCACCCCATGTCCCAGAGGAGTTGGGATGACAGCTTGTGTAAAATTTCCTTTGATTTTCTCCTCAGCCGCAGCACAGGTCCTGATAGAGCACGGCTGCTAGCGTCGGGTACCAAGGAAGCCGGCGGTTGGCTTCACGCCTACCCCTCGCCAAATACCGGCACCTTCCTGGAGCCCGACACACTACGTGTGGCAACGTGCCTGCGGCTGGGGTTAAAGACATGTACACCCCATAGATGCCCTTGCGGCAGCGATGTCGACCCTCTGGGCCACCACGGGCTGTCATGTCAAAAAAGTGCCGGCCGTTTCTCTAGGCACGCCGCGCTTAACGACATCATCCGCCGTTCTCTTACCAGCGTTAATGTCCCGGCTTTGCTGGAACCAACCGGCATCGCCAGAGACGATGGTAAGAGACCGGATGGGATGTCTTTGATTCCATGGAGATTGGGAAGGACACTAGTGTGGGACGCTACCTGTGTAGACACTCTGGCTCCTTCCCATCTCCATGGAACATCTCATAAGGCAGGCGCGGCGGCCGAAGCGGCCGAAAAATTAAAAGCACATAAGTACAGGGGTCTCAGCTCTGAATACGATTTTGTTCCATTTGGAGTTGAGACCCTTGGTCCGTGGGGGCCCAGTGCACATCAACTGTTTAGACAAATTTCTAAAAGACTGGTCGACGTCACGGGAGACCGAAGAGCTGGCAGCTTCCTCGCTCAACGCATTAGCGTTGCTATACAGCGAGGAAATGCTGCCAGCGTCTTCGGCACTATGCCAAAAGGGTCCGATTTTTTAAGTCTTTTTTAATATTAATTTGTTTTAGCCTTTTATTTTAGTTAGTTAAGTTCTTAGTTTATAGTTAGTATTTTAATTTCTTTAGTATTATATATTATGTGTGTTATTAAATTAATGAATAATAAATTAATATGATGTATTTACCTTGACACCAAAAAAAAAAAAAAAAAATATTTAGAACGTTGATATTTAAGGGAATATTTAATTTTGTTACTTAGAGGTTATTGATCTTACATACAACATTATTATTCTGACTTTGATTTGATTTTTAAAATGTTTTTATACCACGTATTTAACTGATTTTCTCTCAAATCCAATAAAACATACCCATCAATATGTTTTTTCATTCACCTAACCCTGACGCCGATTTCACGCCGATTTCACGCCGCCGCCGCCGATTTTTTGACAGACGCCGCCGCCGAGCATTCTGCGACCGGCGCACATGTCTACTACCAACACGATATCAGGCTTATTGGCTACAATATAGTCCTGTCCGTGATGATAGATCGATCCCAATAGAGCGTGGCACGACTATTCTCGAGAACTGGCATCGCATTGTTATTTATGCTCCTTGCCTTAGAACTCCGTAATTTTTTAACCGATTTGGAAAATTCTTTCTTTGATTTAAATCCACTCAATGGTATTCAGTTCTTAAGTGGATGAGCTTACCTTAGAAAATTTGTACTATCAGTACGCAAGTTAGTGTACGTCCTGTTACTTATACTGTTAGCTTGATAAAAATACTATGTTACTGTTATAAAGTTTAGTTAGTTTGTGAAAACTAAGCCAAGTCAAGTCTTGATATTGAATTACACCCCAAGTATAAAATAAATGCATTGAGTATGTCGCATGTCCTTGTATCTAAAAAAATTAGGGCAAAGAACTAGGCGCCCATATAGATCTCAATTCTTTTGTCGGCGAAGTCGACAACGTGGCACACGCTATTGAACTTGGCTCTCATTTAACATTTTGATGGGATTAATTATTACAGATGATGATGTCAATCAAACAAGTTTTCCCCTCTAACTCCCAAAGTCAAAAGCCGAAGACCTCAATTCGCTATCTCAAAGCTCAAGCCTCTAATATGAAAATATCGCACCCACCATAAACTAATAAGAAACTATTTCCAAATTATTAACTTTGGTCGCTTCTAACATGTTGATTTGGATTATGTTCCCAAGTTGTGCTATTAACGTATATTAATGATCCCTAACTTGAGGACTCGGCAGATATTCAGTTTGGTGTGTAACGTAGGTGTAGAGCTTGAGTTTTCGCCCTGCGCATAATATTAACGTTGTTAATATTATGTTAGTACCTAATAGTATAGTAGGTAATATTTATCTTGATAATAGTATAGTAGTAATATTTATCTTGATAATAGTATAGTAGTAATATTTGACGACGCGGTTGGCGCAGTTTGTATAGCACCTACCTACTGAGCCGCTTGGGTCATGGTTGTTATGTATTTAAGTATATATTTGTCTATATAAGTTCGTATATCGTCGTCTAGTACCCATAACACAAGCCTTCTTGAGCTTAATTTGGGACTGGATCGATTTATGAGAGGAAAAAAAAGTAATAGTTAACAGTATAGTGGTAATATTTAATAGTACATGGTAGTAATATTTACCTTGATATGCTTGGATATGATAAAATGTAGGTATGATGAATACGGAATTAACTATTAGATCTGTGACTTGCAGACGTCGCGAGATTGTTTTGATTCGCAGAAATTTTGAGAAATTTTGAAAAACGGACTCGACAAAAATCAAAAATTTATACGCTATTTACAAAAATAATTATATTTCTTTGCTAATCCGTGATATAATATATCGATTATATCGCGGATTAGCGAAGCAATATTATTTTATAAATTAATATGGATTTCCGCAAAGTAACGCCTGATTCAATTAATTAATGTATAGGTACCTATAATTATCGAACCTACAATAAATTTCATGAGAATCGTTTGAAAAAAAATTGGGCCTGTAGGCGGGACAGCCGGCAATCCGAACATCCAAACATCCGGATACGGATACACGAAATAAATTTTGGCAAAGCTGAAACAGTGACGCTTCGCTCGCTCGGTCACTTTAATTGTTCTTATGTTAAAAGTGTAGATAATTGGGTGATTATTCGAACGTTTTAACCGCGTCATTACCGTGACCACAATATTTTGACGAACCCCGTATGATCAAAGGCGCCATTTAATGTTAACTAGCAGAAGACGCACATTTTTTGAAAATTTTAAATACCTAGTACAGTCGAGTTCATAAACATCTACACCATTGGCGTATATAGGGGGGTGGCCGGGTGGGCCGTGCCCACCCCAGTATGGTCTAGTGCCCACCCCAGGATTTTGGGTTACCGATTGGGATTCATGGTTTCATCTCATAGGCCATGGCCAGGCCCACCCACGGGCCCACCCCAGGCCCCCCCTGAAAAATAATGTTAGATACGCCAATGATCTGCACCCTATTGTCAGGAGCATAAAATCGTGTTCAGATATTTTTGTTCTCGTAAGTGTGTAGATGTAAATGAACTCGACTGTACCATATTAAACCATATGGTATGGTGGTATACTATAAGTTGGCAGATATCGCGGTTACGGTAATGAGGCGATTAAAACGCTCCGCATAATCACCGAATTTTGTGTATATATACTATACTGCACAAATACATGGCCTATTTTATGAATGAATTCATTCATAAATGGGTCGTGCAATTCAGCAGATCATTTAGTCCTATTTGTTATGAAAGAAAGCTGCACTTTGTGATGGAAGCAAGCCGTTTTGCACAGTGATAATATAGACCAAAATAAACGATTTCACTCGAGGAGAAATTAGTTTTACCCCTTAGGAACAGAGATGGCACCACATATTCAAAAAAAGTTTAAAAAATTCTAAATCCTGAACGGATACTCCGATTTTGACGTAAGAGGTGCCAATCGCGCAGATAATTACCCAATTTAACATGAAAAAATTTAAAATCACGTAGAAAATAATTTTGGATACCTAAGAAATAATATTTTCAGAAAAAAATATTTAAAATTTGTGATTTTTGGAATTTTACTCGTAAAAATGTAAATACATGGTACTTTTTTATTTATTTATATTAATACACAACTAATTTTACATTTACGAACAAAAACCGCATATCATTAGCTCGTATAGTTCCAAAGTTATTGAAGAATACAGACATGGCGCCGCAGGGTCAAAAAATCTTAAAAAAATCTAAAATCTCAACGGATATTACGATTTTGATAATTAAGGTGCTAATCAACAGATAATTACTTAAATTAGTTTAAAAAAATAAAACAAAAATTCAAATAGGCAAAAAGTAATAATATTTCCAAAAAAAAACATACATTTTGAAAAAATATATATTTTTTTGGGGCTTTTATGTAATTTCATATAAAAAAATAATATGAATATGGCTTTATTTTTCTTATGTATATTATAACACTATTAGGTAATTGATCGTTTAATAAAAAACCGCATATCGAGAACTTGTACAGTTCCAAAGGTATTGAAGATTTTACTATAGGGTGCCGGAGCGATGTTGCCGCCGCACGTGCAACTTATGTACATGTATCTAGAAAAGTATGCTCCCGTTTCGAAGGTACCGATTACCCTGAAAATATAACGACAATTGAAAGTACAAATAATAATCATCTCAAGTAGCACACAACACACTTATATCCCTTGTACAGCTTAAATTAGAGTTTTAACGGATGAAAAGGCTCTTATAAAACCTGTTTGCTAATATCACAAGTATATTAGATGCTAAATAGCATTTCTGAATCAATATTTTACTTACTTTACGTTTTATTATCACTTTAGTCTTTGCATTGTAACGTGCAAGTTAGGCCGTCGCATCATAAAAAAACAACAACGCATTATGCCACAGCCCAATTTGTATCCATAATGTTCAAGGAGTTTCCAAATTGAACTAACCTTCAACTGTTGTGGATCCCACCTACCTTTGATGCCGTTTCATTCCCAAAAAGAAGGACTTGGGACTCGATATTTCCAAATTAAAACGTGAACCCGTGAATTTGGTTTGCATGAAACGGTATTCAATGGCAGCTGAAATAGATGGAAGGTATCTCACAAGCTTGTTTAGTTTAGTGTTTTTTAGTTTAAACAGATCCTTTCGAATCGCATTAACAGTAATAATATATGCTCTGTTGGAGCATCGTATAGCCTGCATGTGAATCTGGGACCAACAACGTTACGATTAATTGAGAACCAATTAATGACATTAATATAGTGATTGAATCTTACACGATATTCACACATTATATTAAAATAATAAAACGGGACTTAATTACGGTAAATAAACATTTTTGAACTCGGTTAAATCCCGTTTTGTTATAATAATGAATGACATTAATTATGTAAACACACCCTAAAAAAAAGAAACAAAAATGGCCCTAAGTAATCGTTTCACATGAGCCGTTACGTATCGAGAGAGAATTTCTATAGATAGCGATGTACTTGCAAAAGCAGTAGTTATTTCAGGGTATAACATCAAGTTTTAAAACAGGTCTCTTTTCTTATTGTATTAAAATTAGACGTCTTGTCATACTCTGTGAAAGCCTTGAAGTGCAGTCATCATTTCATTACTTAAAGTAATCTGTTTTGTAAACTGCTACTAGTAGACCGTTGCACTGACGACTGCAATTTGAATGCCTCGATGCTTTCACAGAGCTGGCGACAAGCCTTTCGCCGACTACTTCAGCTGCCATTGAACAACATGTTCTGCGTGTAGCGTTTCAAGCGAGCCAAATGTGAAACAAACGTCTTAATTTGGATATATCCTGTCCCAAGTCCTTTCTTTTTGGGAATGGAATGGCGTTGGAAGCAGGTTGCAGGTGCGATCCACAGTAGAACAGTTAGTATGGGTGCAAATCGAGCTGTGGCAAAATGCGTTGTTGCAGCCGATGCAACGGCCTAACATGCACGTTACAATGCAAAGTTTAGTGAAAATAGGCAGAATATACTTGTGATATTAGCAAACAGGTTGTATAATAGCCTATTCACCCGTTAAAACTAATTTAAGCTGTACAAGGGATATAAGTGTGTTTTATTTATTTAATCTTTATTGCACAAAAGAAAACTTATCGTACAAAAGGCGGACTTAATGCCATGAGGCATTCTCTACCAGTCAACCTTAGGGCAAAGCGGAAAAATTGTAGGCGGTGCAACTAACTTACACATAAGTAACAAAACATAATTATAATACTTATACATCATTTGTGTTGTGTGCTACTTGGGATGATTATTATTTGTACTTTCAATTGTGGTTATATTTTCAGGGTAATCAGTACCTTCGAAACGGAAGAATACTTTTCTAGATATATGTACATAAGTTGCACGTGCGGTGGCAACATCGCACCGGCACCCTATAGTAAAACCTTCAATACCGTTGGAACTGTACAAGTTCTCGATATGCGGTTTTTTATTAAACTATCAAAAACCTAATAGTGTTATAATATACATAAGTAAAATAAAGCCATATTCATAATTTTTTTTATATGAAATTACATAGAAACCCAAAAAAAAAAATATTTTTTCAAAATGAATGTTTTTTTTTGGAAATATTATTACTTTTTGCCTATTTGAATTTTTATTTTATTTTTTAATCTAATTTAAGTAATTATCTGTCGATTAGCACCTTAATTATCAAAATCGGAATATCCGTTTTATAATTAGTAAAGAATTCTCACGATAGTTTTAATAACATTATCTGTTGAGGTTTTAGATTTTTTGTAAGATTTTTTGACCCAGCGGCGCCATGTCTGTATTCTTCAATAACTTTGGAATTATACGAGCTAACGATATGCGTTTTTTTTCGTAAATGTAAAATTAGTTGTGTATTAATATAAATAAATAAAAAAAGTACCATGTACATACATTTTTACGAGTAAAATTCCAAAAATCACAAATTTTAAATATTTTTTCAGAAAATATTTTTTCTTAGGTATCCAAAATTATTTTCTAGGTGATTTTAATTTTTTTCATGTTAAATTGGGTAATTATCTGCCGATTGGCACCTCTTACGTCAAAATCGGAGTATCAGTTCAGGATTTAGAATTTTGTAAACTTTTTTTTTGAAAAAGTGGCGCCATCTCTGTTCCTAAGGGGTGAAACTAATTTCTCCTCGAGTGAAATCGTTTATTTTGGTCTATATTATCACTGTGCAAAACGGCTTGCTTCCATCACAAAGTGCAGAGCAGAAGTCCAGAAGGGCTACTCCGATCCGATGTTCGAAATTAGACCGTCGTATAGTGCTCTCTCGCTCACTCAAATATACTTTTACAGTAGATGGAGAGAGACGGCACTGTACGACGCTCGAATTTCGAACCTCGGAAACCCCCTGTTCTATTCCAGTGTCAGTGTTGTCTCAAGATTATTACCGCAACCGTAAATTAAGTCGCTATCACTGTGACCAAACTAGGATCACCTTATCGGATTAAAAAAAGTTAACATTAGTCATCGATGAAAAAAAGTCTGTATAACTGAAGATTTAACACGCGCGTACCTAACCAGTCTAATGAGTCTCAAACTTAATATATAAGCTAAGCTGTATTCGACCTACAACCCTGCCATACGAATAAATAAATAACCTAACCAGTGTGAAGACCTCCTAAGGAGTAACAAAGGGGAGTATTGGACCAGGCCGCCTTTCGCGGGCCGTAATATTTGGGTTATGACTCTGCGCCACACGTATCTTTACGAGTAATATAATTTTAGTTACGTGAAATTAAACGGTCGTGTGCGTGTCTCGGAATTGTCTTAGTAAAATACGTGCGATAGGTACTTCGGTAATTAGTTAACACACCAGGTAAAATGTGTATATAACGCGCACATTTCTTCGCTCAATTTCAAGAAGAACGGCTTTCGAAAAAAAAATCTGGTATTTTTTTTTGGGTACTATTTAAACAAGCTTCTCTTTAATAGTATTATTCGCCTGAGAAAATATAAGTTAGGTGCCTTCTAAATTACTAAGTCGGCCACAACCAACGCGCGTCTGAATAATAATATCTTAGCCACTAGGTAGTTATCTTCTTTGTAAGCCACTGTAATTGTAACTTATAGCATGGTGGTTATTTTTTAGCATCTAAATTTGAGGCATGCATTAAAATAGCAAACTTCTAAAATATTTGTCGTGGAGCGTGCAACGGAACGTCAAGTCTGAACAGATTTGGGTGTATTCGGAGTGAGGTTGTGGCAACACTGGTTTGAGCGGGAAACCGACGAGAGCCGTTGGCAACACTACTAGCTGTCACTTCAAAATGGCGCTCGAAACGCGCGGGAAATGTTCGATGACAGTTGCTTTGACAGTTGGCGTTGGCGGGCCCGGAGCTCACTTTCGATCGAGACGCCGAACAGTGCGGTTGTGTTCCTAACCTCATTCCGACTTCACCACGTTCCGTACTAGAATCATAATCGGTTTTCATCCGTGCTGTGTTCTGTTATTTTGCATTGATTGTTATTCAAATTAATCGTAATAAACGTGAAGAGTGTAAACCCAGTTTTATTTCGATAAAATATCATGGACGAGTCTGTTAAAAGTAACGAATCACCACCTACCCCGCTCGTCCCTCCGTCATCAGGCGTGGGATTGAACCATGACGAAAATCAACGTGACGCGCCCATGGGTTTGATAAACAATGAATAAAATCAACGTAACACGTGTACAGTAACGACGATTCAAGATGGCCGTTGATCATGGAGCAACATAATCGTAACTTTCTCGCACTGATGGAAGCAATGAAGAATAGCGGGACATATCGTCAGTCGTTGCACCAGTGGAAGTGACCCAGAAGCGACAGTCAACTACGAACGACGCGTGGACGTAGGCACCATGGCCCCACCGACAGATTTTAAAATCACATCAGGTCAGTCGTTAACTTGTCACTACGATTCCGATATTTTGTTCACAAATAAAAGTGTAGCTAGATGATGGGGGAGACTTAAGTTACACTTATTCAGTTTAGTGGGTATTTGTCAAAGAAAGTATTACCGGTACCCTCGAAGTAAAAGTTGAATATTGCGTGCTAGAAATTAATAATCATTTGAAACAAAGTTTATTGCACGTTTTTCTAACTATTGTTTTCGCAGTGATATAATATGACCAGACGCGAAATCTTGCTACAGAGATTTGGTGTTGAGTGATATGACCACTACATAGTTTACCAATATTCAAGTTTAGGATTTAAAAATTGCGCTATGAGGGTGTATCAATACACAGTACTTAGTAGAAGGCCCCTACTAATAATCGGCTGCGGTAATAATAATCTACCCTCTGTTTATGATTTTCCAATCGTTCTGTAGAATTGAATTTGTTTACGTCTTGAATAGTTTCTTACTCTGTGTACTTTAGCTGGTGTATAGTTTAGCGCCTATAATTTCCGTAAGAACCGGTGAGCTTGAGATACGTTTAAACGATCCTAATGATACTTTTAACTGTGGTGATCGCTATAGCCTAAAATATTTAAACTGGAGACACTAATAGGATTAGGAAAATATTAGTACACAAGAGTTAGATATTGAAGTTTGATTTTTATCATTAATGTTTCATAATCGGTAAAGCCTTGGTAATCCAAAAATTACCATACAAAGTTAAGCTTGTTATTAAAGTGCACATAATTATTTGGATTTCTTGACTTTGGTAGATTGATTTGAATGTCCTTGTTTTCGTTTGATTTACCGAGCTTCGGATACTGTGCTTGGAATTTTTGTTTCAGGAAAAGATACGCGAACTTAGCAGCTAACAGCGAAGCCATGAGTCGTCTGCTTCAGCTGCCGCGGTACAGGACATCGCGCAAATAACTGCACGAAGGCGAGCAACAGGGCGCCTTCATCCACCGGGAAGAGGGTTGACGTGTGACGTCACCACACCATATGAGGCAATCTGGTGAGGAGTTCTCATTTTATTGTGATTTGTTTGCCGAGTGATCGCTTATGGACAAGTGATTTCCAATAAGTTTCATGGCAAACGGGTGCATTATTCAGTGCCTATGTAGGACATGTATCAGTCTAGCTAAAATTGTTAGTACTGTGCAGTAAATAGACTTACTGAAGCGAGCCTATTAGAAATTTTGACATGCAGTAGGCATTGAAAGAATGCGCTGTTCAGAATATTGAAAAGTACGTAATACGTACCAAGAATTCCCGATTTGGCAAAGGCATAGTTGTTAAATTTGTGACAAGACACTGATGATGACAATGATGATGATGATGATGAGATGGATGTAGATTGAGATACTAATTGACCACTATTCAACATTCTTTTCATTTTGATTATGATATGTAAATTCGGTTATGCATCACTCGAATTAGGTGATGTTGTTGGTTGTGTTGCGTTGCTCGATGGAGGCAACTTGGGATATCGTCACTCGAGGGAGTTGGCAAGGACTCGTCACTCAAGGGGGATGGCATGAGCTTTTATCACTCGATTTAGGTGATAATAGCGACCATATGCGCTCGATGGAGGCGTATTATGGGTAAGGTACTTAGCGGTGGATTGATACTTTTTGTGAGTGTAGAATGATTATTGTCATTTGAGTAGTGTGAATACTGGTCAATGGTTTGATTTTTGTGAACTAAGTTATAATGTGTGGCTTATGATTTGAAAATAAAAGTTGTGATTGATTATTAGAGTACTCATTGAAATTGTTGCAAAGTAATAATCAATTCTAGTCGCTTAATTTAAGTATAGTCAGGTTGGCCGAGACTGTTTGATATTGCGGTCCTTCTCTCTCTTTCCAGGTACATCACACAGGGACGTGTGACGTGTCAAGATGGCCGTGTCGTGGAGCGTGCAACGGAACGTCAAGTCTGAACAGATTTGGGTGTATTCGGAGTGAGGTTGTGGCAACACTGGTTTGAGCGGGAAACCGACGAGAGCCGTTGGCAACACTACTAGCTGTCACTTCAAAATGGCGCTCGAAACGCGCGGGAAATGTTCGATGACAGTTGCTTTGACAGTTGACGTTGGCGGGCCCGGAGCTCACTTTCGATCGAGACGCCGAACAGTGCGGTTGTGTTCCTAACCTCATTCCGACTTCACCACGTTCCGTACTAGAATCATAATCGGTTTTCATCCGTGCTGTGTTCTGTTATTTTGCATTGATTGTTATTCAAATTAATCGTAATAAACGTGAAGAGTGTAAACCCAGTTTTATTTCGATAAAATATCATGGACGAGTCTGTTAAAAGTAACGAATCACCACCTACCCCGCTCGTCCCTCCGTCATATTAATATATGACACCAAAACAGTAACTCTATTAGCTTCTAATTATATAACTTAGTATGTTTAAAATATAAGTCATCCTTCATTAATCGATCGTAAAATTAACCTAAAATTGACATTAAATAGTATATTAAAGTCATTATTATTGAGGAGAGAACAAAACAAAATACTTAAATCTCATTTTAGGTTAAGGTCGCAGTTCAACCTAACACTCCTCCTCGCTTCGCTCGTCGTCGTACCTAACCTAAGCCAAGTCGGACTTGCTTCAGTAAGCTTAGAGACTAGATTAGAGAGAACCTATTGCAATATTTATTTATTACATCACACAACTATCATTACAGGTTAACCTAATGCGACAGTGCGGGATTCTTACAACTAGGGACTTACATGTAATATACATAATTCATTAAATTATATACTTAATTCAAAAATTTATACAAAACAACTGAATATAAAAATATTACAACCCAGCATAACACAAGACATATAGCGTTATCCTTGTGAATTCGTTCAGGCAGCAAGAGAAAATGTCTATCACATTTGCCACTCGATTTAGCGTGCGTATTGCCCTGGTGGCGGGGGCCTGGCGCAGCAGCTGCGTGCGCGCGCGCGGCTCGGCCAGCAGGCTCGGCCGCCGGCGCCGCCACACGTATCGGTCCGGCACGTTCAGACGCACCTCCCCCAGTACTCCAGGGTTGAATAACTTGCCCCGTAACAACTTAAATATATACGAAGCGAGCGCCAACTCCCTTCGGACTTCTAACTGGTTGTATCCCACCATTCCTAACACGAACAAAGTAGGATACATCAGGGGATAAAAGGGGTAAACTCCATACAGTTTCATATATAAAAACCTGATAAATTTATTTTGAATACGCTCCAACATGAGCCTATATTTAGTCTCATGCGGGCTCCAGATGACTGCATTGCATTCTAAATGGCTCCTAACTATCGCCTCGTACAGTGCACGAATCGCGTTAATGTTGGTAAATGCTCGCAATTGTCTCATTACGAAACCCAGATTCCGGAAAGCTTTTTTACAGACTTGCGTTATATGTCCCCGAAAGCTAAGATCTGATTTAAGAAGCACTCCTAAATCCTTTACCTCATTAATCCGCTGCATCTGGACGCCCTCCAGCATGTACTGGAAACGCCGAGGATTTCGAGATCTGGTAAACGAAATTACGGCACACTTTGATGCGTTAAACCGTAATTTATACGCTTGACTCCAGCCTACTACTCGATCGATGTCTTCCTGTAGTTTTAAACAGTCTGAGTTGTCGTTTATTCTTCGAACTAGCTTCAGATCATCAGCGAAGAGCAAACAAACCGAGTCTCGTACGACTTCGGGAAGGTCATTGACCATTAAAATAAATTCTAACGGTCCTAAGTTACTCCCCTGGCTTACACCTGACCTCGTAAAATACGGCTGTGATAAATGGCCAGCATAGTCCACATACTGCCGCCTGTTTCTCATATAGTTAGCAAAAAATATAAGAGTATGTGGACTAAATCCTGCATTAGCCAACTTACTTAGTAGGACGTCATTGTCGACCGTGTCGAATGCCTTCCGGAAGTCGAAGTATGCCACATCAACCTGATCTCCTGCATCAACAGCTGGAATTATGTGAAACATAAGATGCAGTAAGTTGCCGGTAGTACTACGCGCACTCCGGAAGCCATATTGGGCATCCGACAACTGGCAGCTGACTTGCGCCTCCACCGACTTGTAGATTGCCGATTCAAATACCTTAGCCGGCGTGCACAGTACTGCAACCGGTCGATAATCGGCAGCACTAGGTCCACCCTTTCCCTTAGGCACCGGAACCACTCTCGTCAGCTTCCACCTATCAGGAAAGACGGCAAACTTAAGGCAAGTATTAAAAACATGACACAACGGCTCAGCTAATACATTACGGCAGTCCTTAAAAATATAAGGGGGTATCCCGTCCGGCCCCGCAGAGCGCTTCGGCTGGAGCGCCCGCAGCGCCTGGCGCACCTCCGCCGGCTCCAGCCGGGCCACGTGCACGCGCGCGCCGCTCGCCGCCGAGCCCGCGTCCGCCGCCGCCACGTCCAACAGAGCTGGGCTAGGATTGTATACCGAGTGGAAAAAACTGGCAAATTCATCGGCACATTCTTGTTCAGAAAGTACACGTCCGTTAATCGCTAACTTTGGCTTACATACGGCACCTCTCTTGGTTCTTATGAAGTCCCAAAAAGCTTTAGGTTCTTTAGCTAAGTGGTTCTGAACACGGTCCATGTACGAGTCGTGTGCCGCTTTGATTGCCCGCTTAACGTCCCCTCTGCACGTCGAAAACAATACATAATCGCTATCAGACTTACTAATTTTATACTGCTTATGCAGCTGATGTTTATGTTGAATGTCGCGAATGAGCTCAGACGTGTACCACTCGGGGTAAGAGTACCTAGAGTTTACACGATTTCGCTTTTTACTTGGAACACAGTGATCTATAACTTTATTCAATTTCTCATAAAAATAATTAACTACTTCGTCGGAGTCCTCAATATTATATAAACTACTCCAATCCAAACTCGCTAACGAATGGTACAGAAACCCAAAATCAGCTTTGTAAAAATTCCATTTTTTGCAAAGTAATAATTCAGAATGAGAGTTCTGGGACGACGCGCCTGGCGCGCAGTCCTGGACGCTGGAGGTGGCGGCGTCCGCCACGACGACGAGCGGCGGGTGGTAGGCATCCGCCGGCCGCACGCCGTCGTCGTCGTCCGCCGCGCGCACGCGCACGTCGTCGCGCACGCCCGCGCCCGCCAGGACAAGATCAAGTTGCCTATCGTTGCAGTTAGGTATTTCATTGCTCTGAACGAATTCACAAAATGCAACAAGATATTCATAGTACGCTAAGACGATACTGTTACAAGAATACAAGTTAAAATCGCCGAGAACTATTAAATTACCTTTGT
The DNA here is from genome assembly GCA_905147355.2 of Apotomis turbidana. Taxonomy (NCBI): domain Eukaryota; kingdom Metazoa; phylum Arthropoda; class Insecta; order Lepidoptera; family Tortricidae; genus Apotomis; species Apotomis turbidana. Next base: position 22,941,209 of record LR990286.1, read on the forward strand.
ATTTTATACACATACGTTCAATTGATTCGAACATAATAAAATATTCATTATCCTCAGTCTGAGGCGGGATGTATACCACACAGCAAGCAAACAAAAAATTACTATTTAAGTGAACTGTTACGCATACCAATTCAAATGCATGAGTACCGCGGTGTGGCCACGAAAAGTACCCCACCTTGTTTACGTCCATCTGTTCGGTCGCACCTTACAATTTGAAACTTTTGTGGAATGATTTCGGCATCGTGGATTGATTCATTACATCCCGTTTCAGTTATCGCATAAAAATCAAATGAGGAAGCTTGTAAGAAACATAAAAAAATTGATGTTTTTGTTCTTAATCCTCTTACATTTTGATAGAAGAACACCAAAGATTTACTTTCCTTGCGTTTTATTTTTATTTGTGGATCCACGAAACCAAAACCATTCACTAAATTCATATATGAACGAACGAATGACAATTAAGGCGACTCCGTACGTGGAATGGTGATTTTTAAAGTCCTAAGGCTCGTAATCTAGCCAACGGAAAAATCTGAAAAAAATATATGTTATTTTTGACTATTTCTTCTAAAAAATTATAGTTGTTTTTTTTTTTAAAAGCAATAATTACTATGGAAAACATAATGTTGAAATAGGGTCGTTTTCAATTTTCAATTCCCTAAGGCTTCTAAACTACAAGTGATATTGACACGGCTCTTTCGCAAGAACATTGACAATTCATTGATCTTTAATCGTATTGTTTAAAAGATAGTAAAATGGAAATTCGGTCTAATAAGGCATCAAAAAAACTGAATTTCCGCGAGCGCGGCCGTGCCCGGGCTGCGAGCTCAGTGTAAATCTAACCGTCGAAGGGGAAGGCTGTGTCACTTGCTCTCGCGATCCATCTAGTTACGGAAAATTGTTATAGTACCGGATCCCGCAGAGGTTCGATCTGTCTTCGTGCGTTTAAAGTGTATTTTAAGAGAGTGTTGTTCGTTTTTTCACACGACTACGCTATGCGACATAACAAAAAGCACTCATTTTCATATAGAATTAAATTCAACTGCTTTTTTCGTATTTAGGTATCTATTAATTTTAAGTACTTATAAAAAAAAATGTCATTGCTTAGCATTCTCGAACACATTTGAATACTTAGATATTCTCAGTCATGGGCCCACACCAGACAGGATTCCCAGAAAATAACACTTTTCGTGTGTGTTTTAGGGCCCTTCTCTGTGTAATCTTAGAGTACCTTAGGTATTTCGGTTAGTAAAAAAAAATCTGATAATACAGATATTTAAGTATGATAATTGATAACGTCTAATGATCTTTCTGAATTTAACCCTAAGAGATATGAATATCGTAATGCAGAACAAGTATTGTTCGTTTGAATACCATTGTAATATTCGGTAAAACGCTAATTTACGAATACGAATATTTATTGTAAGTATTCACATTCGTTGCGTCACTAGTACAGTACATGGCATATGATATAAAAATACATTTTCAAAAATTACAATAATTTTCTAGTCCAAGAAGGCAAGTGACAATTTTGGCATGAGGGCTTATTTATGTAAATAATTTATGTTATGTTAGTCAGAATACATATTTGCATCAATAAATTTCCCACTTCATATTTAAATCTAAATGAGCGTTAGTAATTATTGACATATCCGCCGGGCCTAGCTAGACATACCTAGCATGGCCATAAGTTCTGTTCCAATTGTTTACCGTTTATAAAATAAAAACCTGATTTTTATTACATATCGTTTAAAAGCCATATATTAATGATCGGATTACAGTTGAATTAATTTTTATTTATTTTTTATTTATTTATTAAGGTTCACCAACAATTGTTTACACCAATACAATGTATTAAATTCTATCCAGGCAAAATATTCTGTAGTGTAACAATTACTTAAAGGTAAACACCGCATGCAAATTAATGAAAAAATATATAACTTTATTTAGACTCGTCGTACTGCCCGGACTTGATTTTTGCCTAATGCTCAGAACTTTTCTCTCTAAGTTTGCCAGAGGGCAATGAAACGATCTTGGATCAAATTAATCGATCGCGGAAGGAACGCCAAAACCCAAATAGCTTACGTAACCCAGACAACCGCTAAACTAAAGTAGAGCTGACACGTTTGCCGCATGTCAACCGATCTGCAGATCAAGAAATCTACACCCACCCAATAAAATTCGGCGTCACGGTAGATCACGATGGAGATGGTGGGACTACCTGGATGTATTACAAAAGGGTTGGAAATTGCTGATCTAAATAACGACGAGTGGAAAAAAGATAGAGGCCTTTACCCGACAAAGGGACGGCACAGGCTTATATGCATAATAATCTGAAAAAAAAAACTTTTGATTCATGTATAAGTACATTCAGTTATCGAAAGCTTGTTATTTTATTAAATCTTTTATCTATCCAAATATCATAAACCCTCCATGATGCGTTCAAGAACGGCACATTATGACCACCATAAAAATAGACTGTTTTTTAGCACAAATTTCTTATTTCGATAGTATTATTTATTAAAATTTCAAACATCTCTGAAAAACAAAGAAATTTGATTTGACCTCTATTCTAATATCAATCGAGATGACGTTAAGTTCGAAAGGAATTGTCAATTTTCAATCAAATTTGACAAATGTCACACGTAAGTAAGATATCGAACGATATGATAGTTAGGGCCGACTCTAGTTTGTCTCTGAATTAAAATAAAAACAATGACAGCTGCCAGAAAACTTCATTACCGCCATTACCAGGTAATATTTGTTATAATGTGCGACTTCTGAATGCATCATGGAGGCTTATGATATGTGGCTAGATAAAGTAGTATATGTAACTGTACATAATTAGGCATTAAAACACTCGTGTGATGTTATTATGAAACTTGTCTTCGGCTCGTTTCATAAACCCACACTCGTGTTTAATACCCTTCATTATGTACAGTCACATTAAGAACTATTTATTGTATTCATATATCACATTACACCGTCAAAATAATTATGTTATTACCTTCTTAAACTTCAAAACCTACCTTTGCACTATAAAATTGTAAACGTTTAAAACTAGCCTGGTTATGACTAACATTTTCCATCTTGACATTTTATTTTTATCGGCTAAATTTCGTATATACTGATTAAAATTATGGTATTTTTACCGGAAAAATCGGAACCCATAGGATCATTTTGCTGACCGTCCGTCTTTCTGTCACGACCCTATCTCGGTAACGCGTGTAGGTGTCGAGTTGAAATTAAAACCGTCTACACGTCGTACTTTGGTCTAGTCCCTTGAAGCTGTAAAAAATCGAACTTCTAAGTTAACGTAAAAAAAGATACGGCTCTTTATGCCGCAAAAAAACGTATCTACGCTGGAAAGGAAAATTATCCAAGAGACACGGAGCTAACTTTACAGGAGATCTAAGAAACTAAGAACTTTAAAAAAAAAAAAAAAAGTTATTAAATATTCTGTGGACCTACTTTTTAAATGAAGCATTTTATAATTATAAACAACATCATGTTCTCTACATGTCGGTTTTGTTATTTTGTCTATTAATGGAATAATTTAAAATTTAGCATCGCTTTCGCAAAATGGCTGTCAAAATAGAACTAGGCAAAATTATCTAAACGACACGTTTCCCGAGATATTAGTCAGGTAAAATAGTATAATCTACATTTTACACAACAATCAACACAGTAAACAATATCTATGTGCATACGCGATGCTCATTTTATATAAACAATATCATGTTTTTAACATGTTACTTTTGTTATTTTGTCTATTAATGGAATATTTTAGGATTTAGCGTCGCTTACGCAAAATGGCCGTCAAAATAGAATTATGTAAAATTATCTAAACGACACGTTTCCCGAGAAATTAGTCAGGTAAAATAGTATAATCTATTACACAACAATCAACACAGTTAACAACATATATGTGCATGCTCATTTTATAGTCAGATAAATATATAAATGTGCATAAATCAGCATGAAATAAATCAAGAAAAATTATCTAATCACCTTTGTAGGAAATATTTCAGACATGAAAAGCTATTAATCGTACAATAAAACCTCACGATTAAAGTTTTAATTAGAGGAAAATATTTATTTAAAGTTCTCTAAGACAAAAACTTATGGTCCACCTACACAAATACAAAAAAAAACTGCTCTAGAAATGTTAAAGATTTATTCATCAGATATCACGTGAAATTTCAATTTTATCAATTTTTATGAGTGATCTGCTGAAAGATTTCCAGTAGTTCTAGACCAATGTATGGTAGCAAACGATAGCTATGACTAATGAGAACAGCACAAGAGTTCTCAAGACTGCAGTCACTCGGTACTCATTAAGGAATTTTAAATCACGAACTACGTGAAATTTCAAGTTTTACAATTGCAATGAGATAATATCCTATCCTAACAATAACAAAACTACCTTCAACTCTGTGTGGTATAAGTGAAGTCTCGTAAGACACTGTTTGAGTGAGATGGCGTTTGGTACCATCTAGCGAGTCTAAAGTAATGCCTTAGTTTTTTTAGTTCATTCTATGCGACAAATACGACTCAATTGTCATTCAAGCAAATAAAGATAAGCGACAGTAGTCGATCAAAGTAAAAAAGGATAGGCGACAATGGTTTCATAGTATCAAAGCAGGTAAATTTGGATAAACGCCAATAGTTAAGATACGACAATCAGGTAATTTAATCTATGTTATTTTTTTATAGAATCTTATATCGATTCTGTTTAATAATGTGGAAATACCACATTTTTACTTTTTGGCTAATGCGCATAAGCATTTTAAACACACATGACACAGAGGGCGCTCCAGTAGCGAAGAATTACTACACTACGCCAGAAACTTAGGGTCGCAGGTTCGAGTCCTGCTTACATTGCAGTGGATCACATTCAATTTTTCTTTCATAATTTACCTTTATGTTAATTTTATCATAAAGACATAGGTAAAATGCCTCAAACGACATTAAAATATATTTTACGATCAGGTAAAAACAGTTAACCAACGTTAATTGCAATAAAGAAAAATTATCCAAGTTGTTTGATCTGTTTTGACAAATAAGTAATAATATAATTATGCAAAAAACTTTTTATGTAATCTCCATTTTGCAAAAAAAAACCTCAACAATCAAGTCGTTTAGTAGAAAAAAAATGTAGAGTTTCTCTAAATCACCAACGGGATAAGCGACACAAAAGTCGTCAGACAGATATTATTATATACGAGACCCAACCCATTCGACGCAGAAAAATCTGCCGATCCCAACAGTGTGTAAACTCGATATCCCCAAAAATGTTGCTTAGATAATTTCTACTTTCCAGCATCGGTATATTTTGACACTCAAGTAAATTAACATTTGTAGGGGGAATTGACCTTGAACATAGAAAAAAAAAAACAAAAAAATATCGTCTAGTAAAATATCGTCAATATCAACAAGTATAGGGGAAAATCTGAGAACATTACTAATGTAGTCATAAAAAACTATCACTGTTTATAAGTAAAGGACGTAAATCCGTTTTCCAACGGTAAAGTTGAGTTTGTCGCTCTATTATTTATAGTTTATTTTTTCATTAGAGCAACATGACCCGGGGGATAAAGCTGTGCCTCCACTACTATGTTAAAATATCGGTTCATCCGCTGGGTCACGATATGATTTATTTATTAATAAAACGGTATTTTTTATTTCTGCATGATTTTACACGTATAATCAAGAATCTTGTCGGCATTTTAACTATTTTTGGTAGGTACCTACACATACAAAAGAAACTAAAAGGTATTTTTCGATTCGAGACTTCCAAATGGCTAATTTCACTTGTGTTTTTGGAAAATAGCTTAACCGCATTTTATTTTTAATATTCTACTGTAGTGGGTAAATAGATATTTAGTAATCCGAAATAATTGTATCATTGTTTAAATGATTTATTTTACTTCGAGATTTTTCAATGCCTTTAAATAAGGTATAAGGTTTGTTGATCTTCAACTCACGCTCGGACTATTCGAGTGTATGAAGCTGCTTGGACGCCACTCAACGAGATTATGAACGAAGTAATGTTCCGGGGGCGCACGGTCGGCGGGGGGAATAACGTTAGCCTCCGCCCAGATCCTCAAGGACGTTGGGATTAGGAGTCGCCTTAACAAACACGGGCGGGTCGGTCGGTACAAGAATCGAATGGCGCTCTCTGATTGGTGCAAATGGCCGGTGCTGTCATGTCGAGCACTCGCGCCAAATCGTACCTACAGTGGCTATTTTCACGATAAAAGAATATGATGTATTATTTTACATGTTAAGTTATAATATCTGATGTTGTCTATTGAAGCTCGAATATATAATTTTTGAGGAGCTTGTATTGAAGCTGTAAAACGAAAAATGATGATGAGTTGCAAATTCCGTGGCCGAGTTAGTAAATTACAGTCTGTTTGATATTATAACAAACATTTGTCACATCACAGGACCCATACAACGTAAATCTGCGCGACACATTGAATTTCATAAAAAAAACAAGGAATGACATAGTGGTTTTTCAAGTATCTATAAACGTTTTTCACTTTCTATTTGATACTATTGAGTTCATGTTATATTTTTTCTTATCACGGTGTTGAAGTATTTAACGATAATAAATCATTACTCAAACAGTTACGTGCTACGTCTTATTTTTTTTTAAAGTTGTGTTGTGACTAAATCTTGCGTTTCGATTCATGTGTTATTTCTGTAAATTGGTAAAAATCGATTAAATCGATAAGTTTATAACCTAAAGAAAGAACAATAAAACCAACTATTACTTTACCTACATAGAAAGCTCTAGTGAGTCCGGCGGCTCGTAGTTCAAAAAAAATTGATTTACACAAAATAAACAAAAATCTATTCAGGTTTGAAAAAAAGTTCGTCGATAAAATCGATTTGATCAACCATTCATAATCGTTAGGTTTGGCAAACATTATGGTTTTGCTACATCACTACAAACATCAACAGAGAACCGTCAAATGTTTGTTATAATATCAAACACACTGTACTTAGTTGGCAATGTATAAATCAGAAGGACAAGTAATAATAATTGTTGATGTTGACTTGACGCTTTCTTTAACATTTTTAGTTGGCGTTGTATTATCTTTATGGCTTTTAGCTCTTACCCCGCCGGACGAACCTATAAAGATGAATTAGTTTTTCTTAGAGGCTATCTCATTTTCCCGGTGCTTAGTTATTAAATGAGAAGTTCGAACAGGGCATTTTTCAAATTAAATATTTGATACAAATATCGCTGTCCCATGACTTTGGACTCCCTTTTTTCTATTAAATATTGTTCTAAAGTATAATGTTTGTTTGTAAAAATTGTAAAGTTACTTATATTCTATCGAAAAATACCTTTTAGTTTCTTTTGTATGTGTAGGTACCTACCAAAAATAGTTAAAATGCCGACAAGATTCTTGATTATACGTGTAAAATCATGCAGAAATAAAAAATACCGTTTTATTAATAAATAAATCATATCGTGACCCAGCGGATGAACCGATATTTTAACATAGTAGTGGAGGCACAGCTTTATCCCCCGGGTCATGTTGCTCTAATGAAAAAATAAACTATAAATAATAGAGCGACAAACTCAACTTTACCGTTGGAAAACGGATTTACGTCCTTTACTTATAAACAGTGATAGTTTTTTATGACTACATTAGTAATGTTCTCAGATTTTCCCCTATACTTGTTGATATTGACGATATTTTACTAGACGATATTTTTTTGTTTTTTTTTTCTATGTTCAAGGTCAATTCCCCCTACAAATGTTAATTTACTTGAGTGTCAAAATATACCGATGCTGGAAAGTAGAAATTATCTAAGCAACATTTTTGGGGATATCGAGTTTACACACTGTTGGGATCGGCAGATTTTTCTGCGTCGAATGGGTTGGGTCTCGTATATAATAATATCTGTCTGACGACTTTTGTGTCGCTTATCCCGTTGGTGATTTAGAGAATCTCTACATTTTTTTTCTACTAAACGACTTGATTGTTGAGGTTTTTTTTTGCAAAATGGAGATTACATAAAAAGTTTTTTGCATAATTATATTATTACTTATTTGTCAAAACAGATCAAACAACTTGGATAATTTTTCTTTATTGCAATTAACGTTGGTTAACTGTTTTTACCTGATCGTAAAATATATTTTAATGTCGTTTGAGGCATTTTACCTATGTCTTTATGATAAAATTAACATAAAGGTAAATTATGAAAGAAAAATTGAATGTGATCCACTGCAATGTAAGCAGGACTCGAACCTGCGACCCTAAGTTTCTGGCGTAGTGTAGTAATTCTTCGCTACTGGAGCGCCCTCTGTGTCATGTGTGTTTAAAATGCTTATGCGCATTAGCCAAAAAGTAAAAATGTGGTATTTCCACATTATTAAACAGAATCGATATAAGATTCTATAAAAAAATAACATAGATTAAATTACCTGATTGTCGTATCTTAACTATTGGCGTTTATCCAAATTTACCTGCTTTGATACTATGAAACCATTGTCGCCTATCCTTTTTTACTTTGATCGACTACTGTCGCTTATCTTTATTTGCTTGAATGACAATTGAGTCGTATTTGTCGCATAGAATGAACTAAAAAAACTAAGGCATTACTTTAGACTCGCTAGATGGTACCAAACGCCATCTCACTCAAACAGTGTCTTACGAGACTTCACTTATACCACACAGAGTTGAAGGTAGTTTTGTTATTGTTAGGATAGGATATTATCTCATTGCAATTGTAAAACTTGAAATTTCACGTAGTTCGTGATTTAAAATTCCTTAATGAGTACCGAGTGACTGCAGTCTTGAGAACTCTTGTGCTGTTCTCATTAGTCATAGCTATCGTTTGCTACCATACATTGGTCTAGAACTACTGGAAATCTTTCAGCAGATCACTCATAAAAATTGATAAAATTGAAATTTCACGTGATACCTGATGAATAAATCTTTAACATTTCTAGAGCAGTTTTTTTTTGTATTTGTGTAGGTGGACCATAAGTTTTTGTCTTAGAGAACTTTAAATAAATATTTTCCTCTAATTAAAACTTTAATCGTGAGGTTTTATTGTACGATTAATAGCTTTTCATGTCTGAAATATTTCCTACAAAGGTGATTAGATAATTTTTCTTGATTTATTTCATGCTGATTTATGCACATTTATATATTTATCTGACTATAAAATGAGCATGCACATATATGTTGTTAACTGTGTTGATTGTTGTGTAATAGATTATACTATTTTACCTGACTAATTTCTCGGGAAACGTGTCGTTTAGATAATTTTACATAATTCTATTTTGACGGCCATTTTGCGTAAGCGACGCTAAATCCTAAAATATTCCATTAATAGACAAAATAACAAAAGTAACATGTTAAAAACATGATATTGTTTATATAAAATGAGCATCGCGTATGCACATAGATATTGTTTACTGTGTTGATTGTTGTGTAAAATGTAGATTATACTATTTTACCTGACTAATATCTCGGGAAACGTGTCGTTTAGATAATTTTGCCTAGTTCTATTTTGACAGCCATTTTGCGAAAGCGATGCTAAATTTTAAATTATTCCATTAATAGACAAAATAACAAAACCGACATGTAGAGAACATGATGTTGTTTATAATTATAAAATGCTTCATTTAAAAAGTAGGTCCACAGAATATTTGATAACTTTTTTTTTTTTTTTTAAAGTTCTTAGTTTCTTAGATCTCCTGTAAAGTTAGCTCCGTGTCTCTTGGATAATTTTCCTTTCCAGCGTATGCACATAGACAGCGTATACACACGGTTGCTAGGTTACCAATTGTTTATACATTATTTAGAAATTAAAATGTCACAATGAATAAAAAGTGGTGTTTTGTATGGTTTTCCATTTATTGTTAAATAAACCCTTTTATGAATGAATGCCCTCAAAATTTGTAGCCTATGTCCTATTCGGATATCTAAGCTACATCACTGCAGAATTTTACGCAAATCTTTTGTGTAGTTTTTGCGCAATAGTGGAACGTAAAGTCACCGTCAATTGAAATTGCAAATGTAGCGACTTTACATACAAACATTCACGTATTGTAATATATTTGTATTACATCTATTATGTGTAGGTACATATGTATATTTTTATAAATTACTCACTTATTTTCTTCTGCTACTTCTTCGTTAATAAATGGACTTTCTTCCATTTCCATCTTTGAATTCTTCGTCCCTTTTTTCCATAATAAATACACTTTCTTCCATTTTCATCTTTGAAGCACTTTATTTATATACACGAATTTCTCAAGTATACAAACGATTGACACATGAGCAGTCAACACACACGCGCAGGCGCTAAGTATATTACCCCATCTCTATCCGTCCTACGAGCTAAGCTTTTCGATCAGCACGTCTATCACAACTTTGACACGCGACTCTTTTTCGCCCGACATATACTATACCTGTCACATTCCTGTCAATACTGTGTAAAAAAGACAGGCGACGCTAAGTCGCGCGACATGCAAAGTCGCGCCATGTTGTACTAGCCCCGGATCTGACGATTGACATTGTTTGACGCGAGTTTAACATTTTTTACCCATCTAAAAAAGTGCCAAGCGCCGCTAAAGAAGTTTTCACTTCAAAAAAATATTTGTGACTTATATTTTTGACATATTATTACTATTTTCATGTTTACCCAACCTAAAAAAATATTTTTTAAAGTTTAGGACTACATAGAAAAATCGCAGAAAATATGTACATTAAAGCTAAGACTCAGTTTTTTATTTATTCTCAGTTTTGTACATTTTGTATAGGCGTAACACGTGTAATCAAAGCTGAGAAAACGAACTGGTTATGGAATGGTACATATTTTCTGCATTTCACCCAAATATATTTGATATGCTGGTCAGACTGTGTTGGCATGTTCAGTGGTGGACAGTACTAATTAGTACCACTAACTGAACTATATTTAAAAAAAATGGACCGAAAATTTAGTAGAAGTTGTAAGCTATTTTCCACGCCATGTAAACCTTTCATGTCGTTCCTTAACGTGACAAATGGTCCATTCCCGTCACTTTGTCCTACTGTGGCTGTGATTGAATTTTTAAGATTTTATATTAACTATTTAAGGATAATTGTACAATTTAGATCTAATTCGTTAGAACAACATGTAACAATGTTGATAAAAATATAACTTAATGATAGTTTCTTAGTATAATCTCAATTTAAAATGATAGTTAAGCTATGATGAAGACCAAATAGTAACGTAATGGAAAGATTTTGTTTTATATATTTATTGTGATACTTCGAATTGCAAATGTTATTCATTTTTAAAAGAGTATTATTGTGTTAAATTTCATTTATTAAAGACTGATTTGCAAACAATACATTAATCTTTACTTAAAACGTACCTAAAGGTTGTAACGTAATGGAATGTCACAGTGGTAGTAGTTAGGTTCGAAGTAGATTATTTGCCAAATTAAGTAATTTACATTGAAACACGTATTATTTTCAAAGAATATAGAAGAAGTAGAATTTATTAAAAGCGTTTTTATCAAAAAAAATTTTTTTTTTACTGGGTGGAATTCCAATACGTCACGGAACATATTTTGAAAAATGCTGTATGTGGCCAAGAAAAAAATCTGTAGCCGGATTTATTATTTCTCATTTTTTTTTTACTTTAGGTCATCGAAAGAGTTTCTTAATATTAGTTAGGTAACGTTGTTTAACGATAATTGTTACCCGAGATATTTTATTTTTTCCGTTCCCATCTTTCTTAAAGCTAGGTTGAATGGTCTAGCTTTTAATTTTGAGGGACATCATTACATCCTTTACAATTTGTAAAAGAAAATATATATAATTATATCTAATTTTTATTTTTATGACGATCAAAGTATAAATGCATGTAAATTGTCTTAATGTAATTTATACTGTCATTTTATATTATGAAATAAATAAATCTAATGTTATCTTATCATAGAATAGCGTGGTTCAGGATAGCCCATACAAATGTAGTTGTTGTTGTTTGTCAGCTAATTTTGATGCTGACTGTACCTAAGTTAATTAGTCAAATGATGTTTTAGCAGCCGATTAATGTTGTGCTAATGTCTTGTCTTACTGAAATTGGTGAAAATATTGCTATTGGTTGCCCATAAGTAAGCTTGGGACTTTTCACTGCTCGCCGTGGTTGTCCAATCCATGGAGTCGTCATATGATAAAAAATATATTCAAAACAAAATCTCTAAATTAAATGTGTTATCAAGTTTCATAATCGCTCAATTTCGCCAGGCGTAAAATTATTCATTTTAAATTAAACCAGTAATTATTGTAACGGTCTTCAATCAAAAGTGACACTTTGTAAAGTACTCAAAATGTTTCTTAATTTTAAGTTGCGAAAAGTTGTCAGTACGAGTAGTCTGTCACAACAGTACCTATCAAAAAGGATGCATAATTTGTGACCACTAGGTATGATATAAATAATAAATAAATAAATATCGGACAACCTCACACAAATCGATCTAGTCCCAAATTAAGCTCAAGAAGGCTTGTGTTATGGGTAGGTAATAGACGACGATATACATACTTATATAGATAAAAATATACTTAAATACATAGAACAACCATGACCCAAGCACAAATATTCGAGTTCATCACACAAATATTTGCCCTGGCCGGGATCGCCGGCTTAGTAGGCAGGTGTCTACAAACCGAGCCAAATGCGTCGTCAAAATGAAATTACCGATAGATTTATGATAAATTAATTGCAAACTATTATAACGTACCCATTAAAAATGTAACAACATAAATTATGACATTTAATAATACATTTAATTTTTAGACTGACTTTTACTTTGAATATATTTTTTTATCATATGACGACTCCATGGATTGGACAACCACGGCGAGCAGTGAAAAGTCCCAAGCCTATCCATAAGTATACAGCAAAACATATTAACAGCCATTGCAAATAACCCTGGCCAAACTTAGCAATCAGTCCGTGAAATGCTATGCAATACTTTCATAATTTGAGTTGCAGCACTACTGGTACCGGGTCGTCTACGAACATAGGTATAGTTATTGCACAAAGTATTCGAGCTCAATTAACTTTAAAGTCACTATATTACAGATATCTCTAGATATATAGTTGTTGTCGAACATTGTCTTTGAATCTCTAACGAGGAGCCGTTTTGGGCTACCACTAATTGACTTCATCACTACAATAACAACTAAGCGGACACGACCACATTTCAGCGGACGCAAGTCGAAATAGTCCATCTATTCGGAATAGCCCCTCTTTTGTCAAATATTGGCGGTAATTCCGCCTATCCGGGTAGGAATAAAGGCTCATTTGAATTGTTCGTGCGCCGGGTTTTTGATCGAATAGTGCAGTGTTGCCAGTTTAGATTCTCTAATCATAGGTAATACGGTTGGCGCATATCAGACTCGTTTATGTGTATTGGCATCGGATAACGAATATTGAAAATTGGGAAATTATGTGTTGCATCTCTGGGCCAGTTATAGCAGATAGGCTAATACTTAAAGAGCGAACAGAAGGTTGTTCAATGCCTTAACATGGGCAAGGATGTAGGAATCGAATCCTGTGGATGTAATACGTTATGTTACCATGTGTTGATATGTCGATTTATCTAGTCTTGCAGCAGGCTAATTGTAACCTTGAGGGCCGACTATGCTCTCTGAATGTGGGAGAATAGGATCTAGATACTTTCAGTTTTCATTTTAACAGTAGTACCTAAGTTTAATTACAGTTTTACTGTCCACCTATATTTAGTCGTTAAATATACGTCGTTTGTTGTTATTATATTTCATATGTGACGAAATTTTAAGGACGTTAATTTGCGTCTTTGGCCGTTTGAATGACTTAACCAATTAACTGGGCTTGTTCCGAATTTGTTAGACTAGAATTAAGAAGACTGCCTGAAGACCTGGAATAAGAACTAAAACTGCCACACGCAAGAAAAATAAATAAATAAATACACATTCGGGTTATACAAGATTTATCGGTAAGTATAAAAAGACTCGATAGACTTTATCCTGATCTAATTATTGTTTAAAAAAAAAACAATATCATTTAAAGTACATGTAAACATGAATGTATTGGGGCCATTAAACCTACAATTTCAGCAGGCCTAATTACCTATTTACGCATTAAAGCCTAGCTCCGTCGCAATGTCGCAAAGTTGCCAATTAGCTTGAGCGCTCTTATTAACTCACCCGACCAACCGAACAATTAGCACGTTAATATTTTCCCCATTTAATTCCGCTCTGTTTTTAATAATTCCAACTGGTAGCAAATTTGATTAAATTAAGTAATAGCACGGCGTTTATGGGCGTACGGCGCGGGTCCCACAAATTCACTCGTCGCTTAAGGAAATTTCTTAACAAATTATGTTACGCACAAGACGATTCATAAAGTGATTCAGCCGCTGCCTCACACGGCGCGGTTATTATATATTCTCCCGTTACGTTACACGGGCAGAGATAGCTCGGATGAAATGGAGTGTCGAGGCGTCGTAATTTGTAAGGACCCGAATTAAATTACGTACGGAATAATGATGCCCGCTCTCGTCTTAATAAGGCGGAACTGAGGTCGGTTACGCTTTTTCTGGAAGTTTGCTCATAAATTTTAAAAGAATGGCCGCTTGTTTAGCGTGCGTACAAAAACACTGAAGGTTTTTAAATTGTTAACGCCGTGGCATGTTTAAGAACGGCCATTTGAATGTTTAATTGTGACCCTTCCATTAACAGATTGGGTCACTGAAGCAGCTGACTTAGTGTAGGGGTCGGGAGATAAAGAAGATATAAATTATAACCGTGAGCTTGACATTTTTTTTTTATTTTAGCCATTAAAATACTTGTCTTGGTTCATCATCATCATCATCATCTCAGCCATAGGACGTCCACTGCTGAACATAGGCCTCCCCTTTGGACTTCCATATATACCGGTTGGAAGCGACCTGCATCCAGCGCCTTCCGGCGACCTTTATATGACCTTGTCTTGGTTAGCGGAAGCGAAATGGCCAATAGCATTAAGTCTGCAAAGTGCAATAAGTTTTCTATGATTAATTAGGTACCTGTGTGATTTGATACTGACAAAATTAGGGTATAGGTACTTATGTTTACCTACCTCAAAATACATGCTTGACAAACAAGTACGTACGTATTGAGTTCATATTTTAGAACCTACTGACGGAGCTAAAGCGCTCGTAAACTTAAAGTGGGTCAAAATTGTCATGCGATGCGAGATTTGTTTACTAGTTCAATTCACTAAATATAGGTCAAGTTAATTAAAAAATAGAACCGTACCAGTATCTTGTGAATATTTATAAAATTAAGCAACATAAAGTTGTGGATACATATGTAGAGTGACAGAACGTTTTAAGGGTTCTGTACATCACACGGTAAAAACGGAAAATATCAATTTGTGTATCAATGTATGTCTGTCGGCTTGTCTGCTTATTTGGATGTGGATGGTTAAATACGGCTATTTCAGACAATAAGTGGTAAAACTCATCATCCACGGCAGGCTATTTATCGACTCTTTTCAACAAGCAATTTGGATACTTACCGAAATCAATGCGCAAAGAAAAATTGATTTGCCTCACCCGTGGTTCAGACCTTTGGATTAACGAACCCGGTACCTTTGGATAACCGGTGCAATGTCTCATCGTCTCATTCACGACGCGGACGACGACGCAGTTGGCGCAGTGGTTAAGCAACTGCCTACTGTCACCTACGGTCCTGGGTTCGAATCCCGGCAAGGGCAAATATTTGTGTGATGAACTCGAGTATTTGTGCCTGGGTCATGGATGTTATTTGTATTTAAGTATGTATTTACCTATATAAGTATGTTTATTGTCGTCTAGTGTCCATAACACAAGCCTACTAGCTTACTGTGGGACTAGTTTGTGTGAGGTTGTCTGATATTTATTTATATTTATTCACTCGGTCACTTCGGTCAGGTCACTCACTGGGCGTTCGCTTTCAATTTCCGCATCCGTTTAAATCCCTGTACCTATTTCTATTTCAAAGGTATTATTTAACCCTAGTGCCATATGAGCACATGCATCTTTTTAACTTACCTAAGGTTTATTTTCTGCACTTGCTTTGGGAAGTAAAATTTGCTGTTTACCCTTGTTTTACTGACAGATGTTTCATCGGGATTTGTATAAAACTAACCTAACCCGCGTAATTTGTCGAAAAAACGTTCCCGGCAGGAAGCAAATCTACGTGCATTTTGCATTATGTCTGCAAAACAAAGGGGCCCCGACTTTAGATGCTGGCAGTACTAAAGGTAGATACTTAATTGAATGTTAAGGAGGTAGGTACCAAACTTATTACGGCTACTCATTATATAGACGCTTAATCGTGCTTATTAATTTGACTATATATTGAAAGCCCCCATGAAATTCATAATGGCCGTTAAAGAAATTAATCATCGTAAAAGAGGGTGTGAGCGTCGGAAAGTATACCATTATTTCGATGATGAAATTAATTTCCTTCATTAAATTAACAAATTTCCCCGATTATGTTACTTGCTATTAATGGCATGAAGTCAAGGAAATGCCAGAGGAATTTTCTTACAATTTCTTTTAAAGTCGATTTTTATCTTAGTTGGATAGAAACATGTCTCCCCCGAGCGTAATCTTATATCTCTTGAGCGTTAAACATATTGAAAGGACTTGAAATATCTGATAATGACATAATTTGGGCGCTGTACCCAAAACTTTTTCTTTGATATAAAACACCCGAGTTCAGAGTTCCCGAATTACTTTGATACGAGAAACTAGACATCCTCAGAGTTTCCTTTTCAATGGAGATTAAGAAACGAGATAATTTCTTACGGGAGCAACAACCAGGAGGGCTGCTGGCTTTTGCTTTGAAGTTTTCTCTTAATTTTGCATGATACGTGTGTTTCTAGAATTAACTTAAATACGTGGAAATTCGTTTACATTTTCTTGTAGCTCTTGTGACTAAAGTTGTGGCAATTTGTTTTTCAGACATTTCTTTTGGCAATTCTATACTTTATTTACCTACTGCTTGTGAAATTCGGTTTTTAACCCATTTTGGGTGCTATATAATATTAATGAAAGGCTTTACTTCGATTCAAAACAGTCACCGAGCTGGATCGCCGTTGGACCAGCGTTAAAGTGCTAGAATGGCGACCGCGCATTAGAAAGTGCAGGGTAGGGCGTCGAGGTGGAACGGATGACCTCGTGAGGGGCGTAGGATCGCACCTTGTGACGAGCTGAAGGGGAGGCTTATGTTCAGCAGTGGACGTTCGTAGCTGATACATAGATAGAGAGACTATATTATGTTATGTAAAAAAAAAACAATCGTAAACTAATACATCATTTTAAAATATCTAAATTTAAAGCTTAGTCCAAAGAAAATTCTGAATAAAGGTAGCTCTATTCGGAGAAAGAATATTTTTATCGCATGGCCAAAGGAAAATCTACTAGATATTCTCACTGGCGATACATAAAAGCAATTGAAAACACTCGCTAAATTCCTGTTCGTTTTTTGTCAATCAGGCTTGAAATCAACGGCTGCCGCTCGCACGGTGCGGTGGTTCGTTTAAACAGTGCCGGTCAAAACCTTTCTAACCAACTATTTCATATGGAATAGTTATCATCTCTCTCTTTCTGGACTCGGTCCCTCATGCCTGTGGATTGTGGTCAGCTTCAGGGTTGCATCTGGCGCGGATGATCTGCCTCCACCGGTTTTTGTCCAGCGCGTCCCTTACAATCGAGTAGAATTTAGAGATCGAAGAGTCTTTTACTTGATCGGGGCATCTTGTTGGTAAACGATCGCGCGATCTTTTGCCTTTGGTGTTCTTAACCACGATCAGTTTTTCGGGATTTTCGTCGTCGTCGGTTTCGATTCATGCGCACTGTGTGGCCGAAATAGGAAAGAATGCGTTGTTGGCACGTGGTAGATAAAGGAGTTGTTATTTGGAGCTGGTACATACGTCTGTCTATATTACGAGTATATTACTATTTGAATGGCAAAGGGCAAGAACTGGCTAAGTCACATCTGCAAAATTTTACAGTACAGACAATTATTGCTGTTGCGAAGTCACCTTTTCTGTCTGTCTTCTTCTTCTTCGTTACACTCTTTACGGAGTGGTCGTGGCCATTATGCATTTGTGGAGTTCTGAGTGACTCGTTTGACGACACGTCGTCGCCATTCGTCCCGTAGGGCCGCTTTCCGTGAGCATTCATTGACGGTAGCCGACACACTGGCTTTAACACTGGCTCAGTCGCGCGCGCGCATGGATCGGCGGAGGACGCGTACATTCGTTAGCGGCAAAATGACAGACGTTGTTAAGTGTAATTCGTCCTGTATTGTGATTGACGAACTTCTGGCATATGTGCAAAATAAAGTTTCACTTATTGACGCGATTACTCTTGTACGAATATGTAAATCAGCTTTTACCAGTGAGGAAATTAAGAAGTCGAAATCGTTGTTGTTTGATTCTATTCCAACGGATGCACGCAAGATAACAAGAAAAAGTAAAGGCAAGGAGGAAAGAGACTTACTTGACATATTAAACGTGTTTAAATCGACAGAACCAGATGTTATCCCAATATTTGTGGCGAGGCAACTTGAACGTTTACCACCTATTCTGTTTAATAGTCTGGACTGCACCAAGCTGTTGAAAGATATGCTTCGAATGCAAGGTGATCTGGACGAGATTAAAGCCACCTATGCAACTATAGAACAACTAAATGGGCTTAAAACAGAAATATTAACAACTAAGAACGATTCATTGCCACCGTCGTCTGTTCGCAACGAAAATTTGAAACGAGGGGCCTGGAATCTGGATACTTTTGACAGCGGACCTATGGGTATTGTGCAGTGTAACTCGACATTAAAAGATAGTTACGCTGAACAGAGGCAAGCATCGTTTATGCAGCAGGAGAATACTTATCGGAACATTGTACAAGGCGGTAAACTAAAATCTATGCATGACTCAGCCTCAGCCATGCAACAACGGTCATCGCTTGAAAAAGTAGCAACGGCGCTGGGCCGGTGAATCATGAGACGTCGTCGAGCCGAGGGCGGCCGAGTGTTGCCGAGTGCACACATGCAACGCATACGGACGGGCTCACGCACACGGCGGGTGTGCACGAGCCCGAACGTCAGCTGATTATGAATGTAAACAACACTGACCGTTTAACTGTGAATCAAGTGCAAAAAGTTGACACAAATGAGAACGAGGAATGGAAAACGGTAGAAAAACGTAAAAGACCGCTGAAACATCGTCTTCAGGGCGTGGCGCGAGACGTGCGATGCAACTTCAATGCGGCGGAAAGAAAAATCCCTCTACTCATCACGAATGTACATAAGGACACTACACAGGAAGACGTAATCAGATACATAGCTGAGCAGATAAAGGATAATGTGTCTTTACAGGAAATTAATATTAAGAAAGAACGGGACTATAAGGCATATAAAATGTACGTGTCAAAAAACAAGTTATCTATGTATTTGAATGAAAAGATATGGCCTGAAGATATAATCTTTAGGCGTTTTGTTAACGACAAATACAAACATACGTACAGAGGAAGCTCTGTAACCGGCCCTGATGTTATGAACAATGGCTAATCGTGTCTGTAAGATTGCTACATTTAATTGCAAATCGATAAAGCGCTCCATTGATGGTGTAAGGGAGCTGTGCCGTACTTGCGACGTGATTGGGTTACAGGAGACCTGGTTGCGGCCCGACGAGATAGATTACTTAAGTACCATAGACAGTTCTTTTGGATATACTGGAACGTCGGCTATGGATGTGACAGCGGGAATCATACAAGGGCGTCCATTTGGGGGCACTTCTTTATTGTGGAGAAATAGTGTGTTTCCAAACGTGTCAGTGATTCAATGTGATAACACGCGTGTGTGTGCAATTAAAGTAATTATAAATGATCGGCCTATAATTATAATGAGTGTGTACATGCCGACAAATGCGAATGTTAATCTGCCGGAATTCACAGACTGCCTGGGTAAGGTAAGTGCCATTATAGATGAATATGGCATAGAATCTGTTTACATACTGGGGGATTTTAATGCTAACCCTGGGGGTCTATTTTATACCGAACTAATGTCTTTCTGCAGTGAACAGAACTGGTCATGTATTGACACAGATAAATTAGGTCTAACTTCTAACACCTATACGTACATTAGTGAAGTATACGGGACCTCCAGCTGGTTGGACCACGGTATCCTGACCCGGGCTGCTGTGGAGTCCGTGCGCAATGTTTTTGTGAAATATGATGTGTTTTGGTCTGATCATTTTCCCCTTATCATTGAGTGTGATTTGGAGCTCCTAACACCCATACTGCAGAGTACAGTTACCGAAAATAAAAGAGTAGTATGGGGGGAGAGAACTGAGCAGCAAATTGCACTCTATGGCTCACGTCAGATTGAGAAACATAGACTTTGACATGACGTTCGTTAACTGTGCCGATTCCTATTGTAATAACCCAGTTCATAGGCGTGCTCTTGACATTATGTATAATAGTATTGTTACCGCATTATGCGAAGCATCGGAATGTGGCAAAAATTTAGGTGGGGGAGGTAGGGGGCAGCGTGTTATGGGCTGGAATGAACATGTGCAGGATGCTCATCGGATGGCCAGGTCGAAGTTTAGGGAGTGGATATTGTGCGGGAGGCCTAAGTCTGGGATAATTTATGATGAGATGTGTGATAGTCGTAGGGTATTTAAGTCGCGTTTGAAGTGGTGTCAAAACCATGAAGAACAGCT
This sequence comes from Apotomis turbidana, assembly GCA_905147355.2. Classification (NCBI taxonomy): domain Eukaryota; kingdom Metazoa; phylum Arthropoda; class Insecta; order Lepidoptera; family Tortricidae; genus Apotomis; species Apotomis turbidana. The sequence goes on from LR990286.1 coordinate 22,961,975, forward strand.
AAAAATGGATGCTCTCGCTGAACAACACTCTAAGGGTGACTTCCGGGGTTTCTGGCGTAGTACGAGGAAGGGGAACGCTCGGCCTGGCCTTCCGGCGAACGTCAATGGTATCAGTGACCCTAAAGGCATAGCTGGCATTTTTAAAGACCATTTTCGGGTACAGTCGCCGTTGGGCCCGTCGAGTCAGATGATGCTTGATGCGCAAAACGAGAACGAGGTAGTGGAGACAAGATTTTTAGCTAAGGATGTTGCAGTTACTATAAAGTCAATCTCGAAAGGCAAGTCTCCAGGCCATGACGGTTTGAGCATCGAGCATCTCCAAAACGCTGGACCACACATATCTAGAGTGTTGGCTATGTTTTATAACTTATGTACTAGTCACACATACTTGCCTATAGACATGCTAAGAACTATTGTGATCCCTGTAGTGAAAAATAAAACCGGAGATCTAACTGACACATGTAACTACCGGCCGATCTCGCTAGCCACGGTCGTTGCGAAAGTACTTGACGCTATGCTTAACACACAGTTGGACAAATACCTAAAACTGCATGACAATCAGTTTGGTTGTAGACCACTTCTGTCGACTGAAAGTGCCATACTGTGTCTTAAGCATACAGTTAGGTATTATACTGATCGTGAAACCCCAGTTTACGCCTGCTTCCTCGACCTCTCCAAGGCTTTTGATCTCGTGTCCTACGAAGTCCTGTGGAAAAAACTTGAATCTATTAACATACCCAAAGAACTACTAGGCATCCTCAGGTACTGGTATGGACATCAGGTCAACAATGTCAAGTGGGCGGGAGAGACGTCCGAAGATTATAGGCTGGAGTGTGGGGTAAGACAGGGGGGCTTGACTTCCCCTGCACTCTTTAACCTATACATGAACGCGCTGATCGTCGCGCTCAGCAATCAGCATGTCGGTTGTCATATTGACGGTGTGTGTGTAAACAACCTCAGCTACGCGGACGACATGGTGTTGCTGAGCGCGTCGGTCTGTGGTCTAAGGCGGCTTTTAAGTATATGTGAGGAGTACGCCTTGAGTCACGGTCTAAAATATAATGTGACGAAAAGTCAATATATGGTTTTTGAGGCCGGCAGCAATCGACCATTCAATGTACCGCCTGTATGGTTAAACCAGGTCCCTTTGGAAAGAGTCTACGAGTTTAAGTACCTAGGTCACATTGTAACTGCCGACCTCAAGGACGATGCTGACATCGAAAGGGAGCGAAGGGCGTTGTGCGTCAGGGCAAACATGTTGGCCCGTAGGTTTGCTCGATGTTCAAGCGGCGTGAAGATAACACTTTTCAAAGCGTACTGCACGTCCTTGTACACGTGCAGTTTGTGGTCGAACTATACGAAGAAGGCGTATAACGCCCTTCGAGTCCAATACAACAACGCGTTCAGGGCGGTGATGGGGCTAAGTCGATACTGCAGTGCCTCGGGCATGTTCGCGGAGGCCCGCACGGCTTGTTTCCACAGCACTATGCGGGGGCGCGCGGCAGCCCTGGTGCGGCGAGTGCGAGCTAGCCCCAACGTTGTCTTGGCGATGATCGCGGACAGGTTGGACTGTCCTTACATCATGCACTGCTGCGACAGGCATGTAAAGACTGGCGTGGGGTAGGCTAGTTTTAGTTTTGTTACATATAAGATTTATATTTATATTGAATTTTTAATATCCTTGACATTTTGTTTAATAATGAATTAATTGTATGATAATATTTATTAGGTATTTTCTAATGCTGGTATTTTTAATTTGTTATTTTAATTTTTAATTTTTTAATTCTGATCAAAATTGTAATTCTCAATAATCTTATACTGACATTTTATCCTTACTGTACTTATATGAGTCTATGTTGCTCGAAATAAATGTTTTTTTTTTTTATTTTTTTTTTTATTTAATCTGGTCGGTCCATCTCATCGGTGATCTTCCTCTAGCTCTGACACCTTCCACTCTCCCTTGAACAACGAGGCGTTCTATGGACGTTCCGTCTCGCCGTTCCGTTTCTGTCTGTACGTGCCTAAAAATATATCAAATGAAACACTTAGGTCCTAGCGAGGTTTGCCCCTATTCTAGATAGTCATAATTATGAACTCGGTACCTTTGTAGCCGTAGATTAAACAAAACAATAAAATAAAACTAATCATGTAGGTGTCTAAAGTGACTTTATTTGAAAATTTGATTTTAAGCTTTAAATAAAAAATAATCGCGGGGTCTACACTTTGATAATTAAAATACTATCTCTAAAAAAGTGGTTTGACATGTGTTCTATATTGGAGTACCTACCCATATTATACTTGTTGTCACGTATGCGTGTTAGAAATAGGATCAACATTGATTCTGTTCAATATTATTTATATGTTGTATGAATATTCTATTCCGATTATGGAGGATATAAAAATAGACTCAGTACACTTGGTTAAAGTCGCGTACGAGATCCGTATTTTGAATGATTCGTTAGTAGTATAAAACTCAGTCTGCTGTCCTGCGCTCACTCGGGTCGGGTTATTTAGGCGATTTTTTTCGTTTTTCCTGTACGAGTATTAGGCCTCCAGCGCGCTAGGCTGTCTGGCTGCGGCAGCTGGAAATTCGTGTTGTAGTGATGATGATGATGATTTGGTGTAGGGACGCTGGCTGGAGACAGACGGGCTGTCGAACGCCTGACTGCGTTCATTCCCAATTGGAGCCAACGTTTACTGTTCCGGCGGCGCTCCCATACAGCCTTTTTCCTCAAAACTTCTTATTCGCCTGCAGAAAGAAAGGACATCTGTTGTAGTCATACCAGCTGCTCTAGCATAACTATGACAAGCGACTCCCTGTCGCGCGACATAGACTACCTGTCACTTTCCTTTCAATACCGTGCGAGCATGACAGATGATTGCTGAGTCACGCGACAAGCGAAGTCGCTTGCAGATAGGGTTACCATTTAGGAATTTGAAAAGTCCTGGCAAAAAGCCGGACGAATCGAAAAAAGTCCGGACTTTTTAGTCACCAAAATAGGTAGGCATGGTAGTAGGTAGACGCTCGCATTGCAAGATTTGCGAGGGGGTAGGTGCGGGGTGCGGGCGTGGTTTTCTCATTATTCCAACTTATTTGAAAAAAGCCGGACAAATTAAAGGGCCGGACAAAGTCTGGACAAGAGTCGAAAAGTCCGGACATGTCCGGACAAATCCGGACGTATGGTAACCCTACATGCAGATATGCAAGCCCTGCAGAGAGTGACAGTGTCTAAGAATGATACGAGTACGATTAACAATAATATTCTGAGGAAAACATTTGTCAATAGATGATGCTGTTATCATTAGTCATTTATACAACAAAACGAAAAGTGACCGAAGATCGTATTATTAAAACTTCCTATTAATAAAACTTTTGGAATATTTCTTAGATATATAGCATCACTCTATCAACTTTATACTCTCTAATTGACTGAGCGAGCGAAGCGTCTCCATTTCAACTCTGTCTAAAGTTATTTCGTATGTCCGGATGTTCGGATGTCCAGTCGTCCAGGGGACCTATGATGGTTGCGTTTATCACGTGTTAAATAAGTGACAAAGCATCTGTCACTCACACTCGCATTGTGTCAAAACGTGACGGATGATTTGACACTTATTTATCGCGCGGTAAAAGCAACCATCATAGGTGCGCAGATTTCTGACGGTTCTCGCCTACAGATCGTAGTTCTCGACCGATTTTCATGAAGTTTTGTGAGTAGATTCGGCAGTTACATAATGCGATTCAGTATATCGAAATTTTTCAATAAGACGGAGTTATGGGGTTTGAAAACTAAAACGAATATATAAATTACAGCCGTTTGAATTTCCAAATAGAGTCCCGAGGAGCTAACCGAGCCACTAGTGAGTAGTGATACGGAACTCTCTCATTCCAGCTCTAGCAACCTATCTCTTTCTGTACAGTACTGTAAGGGAGTGACGGGTGATAATATGTCGCGCGACAAGAGTCGCGAATCATAGTTGTACTAGTTGGGGACGGAAAAATTGTCCTGCTTTTAAAACCCAAGCCCCATCGCAGTGAAAACTGATAGTTAGAAAATTGGCCCGCAGAGTATTCAAGCTGAAACTATGCTTTAAAAGCCCGACACCGCATTTTTTAAAATAGCCGTAGAAAATGTAAGTTATAGGTTTAAGTCGGTGTGTCGCGAGAACAAACGAGCCGCATTAGGGTCACCGCGCCACCGGACGTCCCTTTCAAAACGGTACGTTTAGGCGCAGTGCGAGGGTTAACAGAGCTTTGACTTGGAATTTGGGGAACTGTCCATAGAACCTTAATTCTCATCAGCTCATCCGCCCCGTCCGCCATTTATATACTTGATTTCATAGAACATTGAATCAATCAAAGCCGCTATGTTATTAAACATAAAATAAACGATACTTTTAGAATCACATTTTAAGGCATCCTGAATAATGGAAGCTACTTTTTTGGCGCGTTTATTGCCTTTTTTTTATCTATAGGTACTATATTTTGCGATATAGTAACGATTCAGATATTTAATGTTGAGATCAGTTTTAACTTCATGAAAATATCTAAATTGGTGTTACATGTAAATGTAACATACAACTTGTATCACTGATTCAGATATTTAGATGAAGTTAAAACTGACCGCAACATTTCTCTGTGGTCCACGTGGTGTTTTTCTGCTCCGCTGAATAAAATTTATCCAGTCGTACATACTCTAGTTCTGTACATTTGTGTGCTATTCATCATGGACTTATTGAGGCGCAAAATTGTTTGCACTCGAGGTTTTGTGCGTTGCATGGCCTCCGTCGTGTTGTTTACCGAGCTCGCAGTGGAAAAAAGAAGTGCCATGGCTGCATATTTACATGCAGGCGATTAAGGTCTATGTGAGTTTTATTCATTGCGAGTCATACATCGCACAAAACAGCTATAATATAGAGCTCAGTGGGACACTCGATCAATTTGTGGACAGCTTTGTATACCTGGGCTCTACCATTTGCAACGATAGCTATGCGACCCAGATACTGTACGAAAGCGGATTGGCATGGCAAAAAGCGCGATGACCCGATTAAATAGGATCTGGATAGATAGATAAATCTCACTAAAAACAGGATTGGCCTGGTGAGGACTCTGATATTCACCTACGGTGCGGGAACTTGGACCATCAAAAGTGAGACAGATCTCGCATTGACGCATTTGAGATGTAGTGCTGGAGGGGAATGTTACGAGTTCCTTGGACAGCCCACCGCGCAAATGTATAAATTCTTCAAGAAGTAGTCACCGCTAGGCTGTCGGCAATCAGTCAAGGAGGATCTTCGAATTCCTCGGTTACCTAACTAGGAAGAAAAGCGACACCGTGGAAGTGATCCTGGTGACAAAGTACAGCGACCAAGAGCAGAAGCCCTATGCGCTGGACAGACCAGATCCACGATAACACTAAATCGAGGAACACGACACAAGGAGCGGGAGGAGTTTTATTCACTTTTTTAACTTACGTCTCAGCCATAAAGAGTTTAATAAAAAATAGTGATTATTGAGATAATTTATTTCCAACATTTTTTTATGCGTAAACGTCGAATCATTTAATGAAACTAATAAATTGTTAAAGTGCGATTATGTTGGCTCGTTTTATTACAGTGGCTTCATCATTAAAACGCCTCCATGTCATACCAATATTGCATTGACATCCGATTTACGCGGGTAAGTAATATAAGATATAAGAACTTATACTATAATATTCATATTATATACGCTCATATTGTATAAGCTTGTTTTGCATACCGTTCAAGGTGTATAACGAACGTTAGATATAACATCAAAATATCTATTTTTATTAAGTATAACGTTATTTAAGTATAATATCATTGTATATAACAATCATAACGTATAACGTTCATAATATCTCAAATTTATAATGTATATTACTCAATACATCTAACATCAAAATGCATAATGCTCGTATAGTATAACCGCCTGCACATCAATTGTGTACATACTTATGCAATAGTTCGCTGTTAAATTTCAATATACCTACCTCCATGCAAGCAAGCTATTTGACGCTCCGCTCGCTTCGCTCGCTCCGCTATCCATGGTCATAAAACAAACCTAACCTAACCTACAGTTTTCGGTTTTTGACCCATATTCCATTTTGTCGCAGTTCTTCCAAACGGTATACTCTTACTTGCCAGAATTTCATCTGCCATTATTAATTGTGTACATACTTTTGCAATAGTTCGCTGTAAAATTTTTATATACCTCTATGCAAGCAAGCATTATGACGCTCCACTCGCTTCGCTAGCTCCGCTATCCATGGTCATAAAACAAACCTAACCTAACCTACAGATTTCGGTTTTTGACCCATATTCCATGTTGTCGCAGTTCTTCCAAACGGTATACTCTAACTTGCCAGTATTTCATCTGCCATTTTCAATTGTGAACATACTTATGCAATAATTCGCTGTTCAATTTTAATATACCTCCATGCAAGCAAGCATTTTGACGCTCCGCTATCCATGGTCATAAAACAAACCTAACCTAACCTACAGTTTTCGGTTTTTGACCCATATTCCATTTTAGGGGCATAGGGGTAGCAGTTATAACCTATTTTGTATATCATACGCTATTATATTTTCTAATCATTATACTAAAAGAAAGTATATACTATGATCGATATACGTTATGTATGTTATATCAACTGAATTTAGAGTATTTGAGTGTTATATAAAAAATCATTCTACAACATGAGTATTATGCTAATTGACCATTATTCCTAATAAAATATTGATTTTGATGTTATAGCAAAAGTTCATTATATCTTGTGAACGTTATTTATATGAAATTATATATTATGTAGTTATATCTCGTGGGACGCACCCGATTTACGCTTTATTCAAAAAAAAAAAAAATGTTTATTCGGAAACCAGGAAATGGGTAAAGTTTCATTTGATTAACTTCGAATTAGGGAGAGTTATAAGACTTATAAGTATAAACAACCTTAATATTTTCTTCAGTTTCCGCGACTGTTACACATTTAAATAAGTCAATTTAAACGGATTATATCCCGTGTATTCATTATTTATTTTGAGCCTTCCTGACGTTTTGGCAACTATTACAGTTACCGTTGTCAAAGGTTGACCGCTCAAATAATGAAAATAATGTAGTGAATTGAAACATTGAATTTTTTTGATCAAGGCTTTTTCCAATATAAAAAATGTTACATTTTCGAAAATAAACCCAATTTACGATTAAAAAATCCATTTGAAAAGTTCCTCGTTCAAAAAAATCGTAGTCGACAAGTAATTGGTCACAGCGCAGTAAACCATACAGTCGGACTATTACTAACACCGATTGAGTATGGAAATTGTACCACTGCACTGTTCTGTTTGTAGGTTGCGACTGTAAATTTTCCACAAGGTGGCGTCATAGGTGCTGATTCGTAGACGACGCTGCTTTAAATTTTTCTTTTAATATTTTTTTAAACTAGTCCGTATAATCAAATGAAAATAATAGTTTTGTGCTCTGTGGTAAATAAGTAATGCAATTTGTTTAAACTTAACACTATTTGAAATGTTGTCAATTGTTTTATTCATACAAAGCTTAGTTTATGTATAAATGCAGTTACGAAAATATTTTCCAAAAATATAGCTTCTTGTTTATTGATCAAAACTCAATTGGTGCGTAATATTTAATATGTGCGGCCCCCAACTAGGTGGACAGACGACCTCGTTAGAGTAGCAGGGAGTCGACGGATGCGGTGCGCACATCGCATCTTGTGGCAAGCTGGACGAGGCCTATGTTCAGCGTCTGTGTGTGATAGATAGATAGTGTGCAATATCAACGTTTTCCCCACCTCACCACGCAGAGGAATATTGAAAAATCCGTTGAAGTGTGTATCCTGTTTCTCACTCGAAATGCACTTGCGTCGTAGTGCACTCGAGCCGGCCCGGCCGAGTACTCGGAATAGGACCCTGAATAGGCCGGCCTTTATTACTGCATTTTTACTGCAGCGACGTGGAGTGATATTTTAAACAATATGCAGGAAAACGGAGCTAAAAGAGCTATCAGGGGGTCTTTTACAAGAATAAGTTTCACTTCATCATGACGCTAAGTATGTATAAAATGAGAAAAACTACTGTGAGCTACGTGAAATAGGGATCACAGAAGGAAAGGAAGGGAGAGTGGAATCGGTGAAAGAAAACACTTCTATGGAAGTATTATTGATAACGCAATAATAAGATACATTACTATGAGAAAGTCTTGATTACACAGGGTGCGAGAAGATTTTAAATTCACCTTCACATTCTAAGAATAATAACTTTTTCCAAAAAATGAAGGAGAAAAAAACAGCAATTCCAAGAAAGACGAGACTGGATGAGTTTTTTTCGATGGATCCTCATGGGTCGTGTTATCAGATCTTCAATAAAATTTTATGGGACTAATCTGGTGATGCCTTCTGTTAAATAAATGAGTTCAGAGGTAACAAACATACAAAACAAAAGTAGAAAGCTACTTAACACCATTACCATATTGTAACACCTATCCATCATATATATGTTCAAGAGAATAAACTATATTCATCCAGGCATTCATTCATTCATGTTTCCTACCGAATACGACTATAAAACGAGCTCAGGGCCCGCACTAAAAACGCCGCGGCTCCGTAAAAGCAAAATACGGTTCGTTCACGGCAAATTTCAAGAGTTGTTAACACCTGAACCTATTTAAGCAATCGCTCGCTTCATTACGCCCCCTAATAGTACTCACAATAATATGCACCAATTTAAATGGAGCTCCGCCAATCGTGAAACTACCCTCATTATGAACCGGATTAGCGCCTTCAGGAGGTCTTCTTTAAATGGCTAGGTTATTAAGGGTGTTTGGTTAATATACCACCTTATTACTAACGGGTGAGATTAGCACGCTTCGCCCGAAAATTGTTGGAATTGGATTTCTGTACTCTAATCGACAAGGTGTTTTTGTGACTGATAAGTGATAATGATTTTGATAATTCAAATGTTTGTTTTATAATTGTATTTATGAGTAGATTAGATTTAGCTAGGTACTGAAAATTAGGTGGAACCTACTAGATTGTTATAAGATTTCGGCTTGTGGCAAAATACTGAGTGGTGATCGCTTAACCTAAAATTAGCTTAACTACATTTTTACAATCAAAATAAAAAAAAAAGTAAGAGGGCCATTTTTTGTACACTCCCTTTTTAGGGTTCCGTAGTCAACTAGGAACGCTTATAGTTTCGCCATGTCCGTCTGTCCGTCTGTCCGTCCGTCCGCGGCTTAGCTCCGTGATCATTAGTATTAGAAAGCTGAAATTTGGTATGAGTATGTGTATGTATCCCGCCGACAAAACGGTAAAATGAAAACTAAAAATAAAAAAAATTTCGGGTACCTCTCGTAGGTGCACCTAAAGTGGGGGTGATTTTTTTTTCATTTCAACCCTAGTGTGTGGGGTGTTGTTAAATAGGTCTGTCAAAAATAATAGGGGTCTAAAAACATTACTTTTTGATAAAGTCAGTCAGTTTTGTAAATATTCGCTCCGAAAATAAAAAAAATAGTGTCCCCCTCTAACTTTTCAACCACGGGTCAAAAATATGGAAAAAATCATGAAAATGAGGCCTTATAAGCACTTTCAATGAAAACAATATTGAACAAAATCGGTCCATCCGTTTTTGAGTTATCGCAAAATTTCATAATTTTCTTTAGCCCTTTACAACCGAGCTGATACGATCGTGCGGGTTAAACTGCAACTGACAATAACCTGACAATAAGGTTCAAATTCAATGGGGAATGGATGAAAATTTCAGAAGTGCTTTAAAAGTGGTTGAAATTTTTACTGGTGGTGGGAATAAGCTTTCTTAGCACAAAAAAAAAGTTTCAGATTTTTTGGCTGCACCGGTGATTTTAAAAAAATCAAAGAGGTTTTAGTTCAGTGCCTCTGAGCCGATTTCGGCTGTTTAGAAGTTCGCCTAAAGCTATACAAAAGTCAAATGACGCTGTCAACTTCTTTGATGCTTTTGACAGATCTCTTCAAAACACAACGTCTTTTACTTTCGCTGTGTTCGCTGTATTTCGACTGCTTTCGACGACTTATAGTACTATTTACGAATTGTTTCTGCCCCTGGACCTTGATCATTGCCTGCCTGAACGACGACTTACGCTTTTTGACCCTGGATTTGATATTGCAAGCTTATACGACGACCATTGCAACTCACCCTGGAATTGGAAATTCGCCCAGATGGATGCTGCCGCTTTTGTGAAAGCAGATTCGACAAATTTGGTCAGACTATACCAAAGGGTGGGCCGTTTCTGGGACTTAGAAAATTTTTACACTTTTTTTTTTTGCTGTTTTTAAGCTAAAATTAGATTGAATCGTGAAGTATAAACTAAAATAAGCATGTTTTGTAATTTTAACTTTCTTTCTCCGATTAATATTTACCGAGATATTGGGGTTCAAAATTTTTTTTTTTTAATTTTCGCCATTTTCAAGCTAAAATTAAATTGAATCTTGTAGATTGTACTAAAATAAGCATATTCTGTTCTTTAAACTGTGAGCCGTTTCTGGGAGAAAATTTTTACTTTTTTTTTTTTGCTGTTTTTAAGCTGAAATTAGATTGAATCGTGAAGTATAAACTAAAATAAGCATGTTTTGTAATTTTAACTTTCTTTCTCCGATTAATATTAACCGAGATATTGGGGTTCAAAAAATTTTTTTTTTTAATTTTCGCCATTTTCAGGCTAAAATTAAATTGAATCTTGTAGATTGTACTAAAATAAGCATATTCTGTTCTTTAAACTTTTTCTCTCAGAGCAATATGTACTGAGATATTGGGGTTCAAATGCATAACGAGTCTCCATGTAGGTAAGCATGCATTTTTAACATGGTCATAAAACAAACCGGTCAGGGTGTAATGGCCGAGATATTGGACCACAATTTTGCACGATTTTAGGACTTAGAAGAATAAAATTAGTTTTTCCTAGAAAACATGCTTATTTACTCTCCCAATTGAGTATTTTTTCAGCTCATGTCTTTTTTATATTGTGTCAGACACTGCCTTAGCTCCGGCGCTGCGGGAAGTGCAGCCTTTCCGCCCTTACGTGGCAAAGCACGGTTGCCCGTACTCCGCTCCGCAGCTTCGGCTTGTTGGTCGCCTTCGGCGACCAGCCTCAGCCGCTCTGCTCCGCACGGCTCCCGGGCTTTGTCACGGCGGGCGAGGGCTGCTCTCCCTCCGCGCCTCCGGCTTTTTATATACACTCTAGGGGTAGGGCAGACAAGACCACGTGGAATCGGGGATGACAGCTTCGGTTCTGTGGCAAGTCTTATTTTAGCGTAGCGTGTTTTAGCTAGATTCGGACTTTCGCAGCCTAATATTGTATACATAATATTCCATCATTGAAATATATAGTATATTTGTAACTTTGAGGGTGAATATCTTGGCCATTATTGATTTTAGAGAAAAGTTGTTCCTATAAAACATGCTTATTTTAGCGTAGGTAATCTTTACGATAAAACAATAATACCTAAATAGATAGGTGTTATAATGACACCCAACAACCATCGAAATTTTTCTAAATCCCAGCCCCCTTTGCTACACCCTAACTAACAAACTTAACCTAACCTACAGTTTTCGATTTTTGACTCATTTTTTGTGTTTTATCAATTTCATGTTACCGATTTTTTCATGATAACCCAACTTATAAGAATCCCTTTTTTCTTTCGACATATAAGTTTACATGTCGGGCATTTGGCTTTTGTTGGCAACAAAAGCCAGTCTTCAGCAGCCTTTATGGCTTGCTCCTCCGAAGCAATAGTAGCTGCGTAATTCCAAAGGTTGAAATTACGAGCCAAAATCACCCGTAAAGGCAACATTTTTAAAATCACACCAAACTACAAGAAAACTACAAAATGACCCTAATACCCCACGAAAATACCTACCAAATTGAATAACCCGACACCAAAAAACACTAAAACCCGACAAAGCAAATCTATACAAATACCTAAACTCCGACAAAAGCTAAACTACAAAAAATATTAAAAGTTCAAAGAAAGAATTAAAACCCAACAAAACTAGAACCCAAAAACACTAAGAAAACAAGAATAACCACTTAATCACTGAAAATCCGAAGAAATTAGTATGAAAATTTCTTTGCAATTCTCGCGCTTACATCACCTCGGTTCGAAAAGTGGTGGGGGGTTTTTGTACGAGACGACCATTAAAAACCTACGTAAGACCGCCATTCAATAGTTTATTCGTATATGTGTGAGCCAAACATCATAAATCAAACATTATTTTCTAATAGACACACTCACACAGCCAGCGGTCAAGTTTAAACATGGCGCGCGTACTCGATCCTGCCTTCAAAATGGCGTATCTTCGCATGGCCGCCGCGCGCGCCGAAATAATTCGCGCATGTCCTCCCTCTTTCTAGAACTCTCTTGAAGCGGCGGCGCCGGCGCAAACAATAGCGATGGCGATTGTTCCCGATCCTTCCAATTACAAACAGGCTCCGCCTACGCACGGATACAATGAAGTAATCGGCTTTAGACCGTATTTTATACGGAATACAGTTGCTTATCGCATGGCGGCCCATTTGTTTTGAAACTATAATTCGCAGAATTACGTAACCAATCCCGACCTTTCTGGTAAATTCCCGTAATGGCGAAAACAGTATAAATACCGTCGGGGTCGGCGATTGGACAATCAGTTTTATTCTAACAGTGCTCCAATCAACATCGGGAAGAAAAGTGGAACAGTAAACAGTTTAGTGAACAGTGCGAAATAGTAAACAGTGCGACATAGTATAACAGTAAACAGTGTAAATTCAGTACGTGCTCATAGTGACAGTGTTTTAATAGTGTTTGTAAGTATTAATTAGTGATAGTCTTTATAGTGAATATCACTTGTAATAGTGTATTAGTGTGCTGTAAATATAGTGTTCCGTTAATAGTGAACCGTTTTTCATTATAATAGTCCTGTTCTTTAGTACAACTTAGATAACCATATTTGAGTATCCAGCAATAGCAGTTCAGACATAATCGGTCTGGAACATTGGTCCTTCGAGCCGGATCTATAGTGTATGTATAGTCATGGTTAAAACGAGTATATTGAGGACAGATCGTCCGGGTTCTAACCTGGAAACGGAACTTCCAAATGTCGGGGACGTGATCGCGCCGTCGCACGAGAGGATGTATGACCTGCGTGTGAATCCGGTCACTACAGCCAAGGCCGTCAACCATTTGGTGAATATAGACGCCGGCACTAACCAACATATGTTGAGCACCGGCGCCCCGACATATACAACACAGCACGTCGTTGGGGACGTGATCGCGCCGTCGCATGGTGGGATGTACCTACGTGTGAATCCGGTCACCACAGACGAGGCAGTTAAGCCTTCGGCTTATATAGATGCCGGCGCTTACAGACATATGTTAAGCACCGACACCCCGGCTTTTACAGCACAGCACTTCGTTGGGGACGTGATCGCGCCGTCGCACGAGAGGACGTACGACCACCGTGTGAATCCGGTCACCACAACCGAATCCGGCGCTTACCAACGCAAGTTGAGCACCGGCACCCCGACTTATATCGCACAGCACGTAATGTCTACGAGGCCCTTTACAGTCGAAGCCTCATACAGATCTCGTCATGGGGATTACCTGGAGTCCGGCGTGTCGACCAGCAACTTGCCTGAGGCACGTGCCAGGTACAATATAGACACTGGCGCTAACAGGAGTGCCGGCGCCCCATACGAGAAAGGTGTAACCTCAAGAATACAGCAAGGTGGTTACTCCGCACCGTCTATGTTCACCAGTGCTCCACTAACAGCACAAACCATCGCCGTGAGCAGCATCCATGCTTCTCATAACGCTGCATTCATTGCTGGTGGTTATAGTCAATCACGCACTTCCACCAGCACACCGTATAACATGCAGCGAAACGACTTCGTTGCTAGCAGAAATAGATTGGAAACCGCGGTTAATGGACACGGCGGTCCGCATGTTCAAGCGCCGAAACCCTTGAACATAGTTGCAACGGAACCGGCAACCGCCAATATAGTTACGCCGAATCCTCTCCACGACTACAGTTATTTTCCAGGATCGACGTCATATCAGACAGAAGGATCACTTCTAGATGGTCGCCTTCAAATCCCACTGCGAGAAATATGCACTGTGCCCTCGGATAGATTAACAAATTCCAAGAAAATCAAAGCGTACAAGAAGAAGGTATTACAGAACTTAATAATCGCAGCACTCGAGGCAATCGATGATTCGGACTCAGATACAGACACTGACTGTGACTGGGAAGCGCTTGTAATCACAAGAAAAGACAAAAATGTAATTAGTTGCTTCGATGAGAATCCGCAGTTGTCGGTACAGGAGCTGCCTATACAGCACAAACAGGAAGCAACTGATAATCACCCCCCATTTCAAGCGGGTGATATAGATTTGATAGTGCACCAAACAGGTAATGTAGAGCAGAATGCGGTTCATCTGCAACATAAGGCTGTGCATACTGAAGCGCAGCATACAGACAGTTTTCAAAGGGAGGCCAATGTTAATATGTCAGTCGAGCGACCACAACCGTCGTCATTACTGCCTCCTGTGCATCAAGAGCGCTGTGGATCGCCGCTGCAGCGCCATGAAGAGTCATCGTGCATGCCGCAACAGTCTCAAGAATATGAAGAGAAATATCAACACAGCAGACAGTCGCCGTCCAAAATTATGCACCCGGATATTGTTGAAAGGGCTTCAGCACCTACTGATGTAAAGAAATCTGCGGAAACTTCAACATCGGCGGGAGCCTTAAAGTATCAGCAGAGAATTCTTCTAAAACAAAGTTCAAATAGAAATGCGATTTTGATGCCAGTTCGCAATCGATCTAACGAGTACTGTTCTTCGACGTCAGCTGTAACCGGAAAACAGATGCATCCCAGGGGAAATTGGGATAGATATAGACGCAGGCTGTTCTTTTCGAATAGACAGCGAAACCGGCGGGAGAAAATCCCGCAAAAAAGGCTGCGGTACCTTAGAAGGAGAAAAGGGTGTGGAACTTATCGTAGACGGCCACCGGAGGTGAATCGTCAGGGTCTGCCGGGTAGACTAACAGATATATCCCGGCCTAATCAATATAATCTGAATCGTGGAGATCAAGAAGCCATCAGTGAAATATTCAATCTTAAGCCTCCAAACACAGTCGTCTCTCACAGTAACTACATTTACGCAACAATTAATAGTTGCGCGGCGGGAGAATGTACGAGACGACCATTAAAAACCTACGTAAGACCGCCATTCAATAGTTTATTCGTATATGTGTGAGCCAAACATCATAAATCAAACATTATTTTCTAATAGACACACTCACACAGCCAGCGGTCAAGTTTAAACATGGCGCGCGTACTCGATCCTGCCTTCAAAATGGCGTATCTTCGCATGGCCGCCGCGCGCGCCGAAATAATTCGCGCATGTCCTCCCTCTTTCTAGAACTCTCTTGAAGCGGCGGCGCCGGCGCAAACAATAGCGATGGCGATTGTTCCCGATCCTTCCAATTACAAACAGGCTCCGCCTACGCACGGATACAATGAAGTAATCGGCTTTAGACCGTATTTTATACGGAATACAGTTGCTTATCGCATGGCGGCCCATTTGTTTTGAAACTATAATTCGCAGAATTACGTAACCAATCCCGACCTTTCTGGTAAATTCCCGTAATGGCGAAAACAGTATAAATACCGTCGGGGTCGGCGATTGGACAATCAGTTTTATTCTAACAGTGCTCCAATCAACATCGGGAAGAAAAGTGGAACAGTAAACAGTTTAGTGAACAGTGCGAAATAGTAAACAGTGCGACATAGTATAACAGTAAACAGTGTAAATTCAGTACGTGCTCATAGTGACAGTGTTTTAATAGTGTTTGTAAGTATTAATTAGTGATAGTCTTTATAGTGAATATCACTTGTAATAGTGTATTAGTGTGCTGTAAATATAGTGTTCCGTTAATAGTGAACCGTTTTTCATTATAATAGTCCTGTTCTTTAGTACAACTTAGATAACCATATTTGAGTATCCAGCAATAGCAGTTCAGACATAATCGGTCTGGAACAGTTTTGCTGTTGAACACAAAACCGCGCGGGCACACCGCGCGATCGGGCACCGTAGTGTGCGGACGTGTGCTGAGCTCTGATTTTTAATTCAATTTCGGATTTAAAAAAAATTGACAAGAGTGCTATTATGACACATATTTTTTATGATGTTATTGTATAGAATACGCTAAAATAAGCGCGTTTTGTATGGGAAACTTGTCAAGTGTCAATATCAGACTAATGAAAATTTTAACCTAAAAAACTTCAATATCTCGGTAAATATTAATCTGAGCCAAAAAATTATACGAACAAAACATGCTTATTTTAACACGTTTTATAGGATACATAAATAAAAATAAGGTATTATATTGACATAAATTACTCGTCTCCGAAATTTGTCTGTCTCGGAGCCCTTTAAAATGAGTAATGTTTGAACCTCAATATCTCGGTAAATATTGATCTGAGAAAGAAAGTTAAAATTACAAAACATGCTTATTTTAGTTTAATCTTCACGATTCAATCTAATTTAAGCCTAAAAACAGCAAAAAAAAAAGTAAAAATTTTCTAAGTCCCAGAAACGGCCCACCCTTTGCTACAGTCCAACCACAAATTTGCCCAAAGTAGATACTTACATGCTCATGGAATTCATGAAAAACAGTGACAAACACAATGCCGCTGAAATACGAGGCGCCAAAGCGTTATCGTAAGTATCACCTTAACATTTATCTAGTGCCTTGCCTATCCTCAGCAGTCAGCATGTTATTTTGTTTGACGTAAACAAACACTCGTTAAATACAGTAAATTAATCATGATTTAGTTTTAATGAATAAAGTTAAATTCTTGAAGAGAATTTCGTATGTTTGATTATGATTACGTACTCATTGATATGAAGTTTATAGTAACAACGGCTCAAACTCAACGTAATAATTGTCAAGATGGTCTGACATGGCTTGAACTCCTATAGAGCTCTTCACACAACTGTGTAAGTCCATTAACTTACTTTTTAGGGTTCCATACCCCAAAAGCAAACAAAAACAAGAACCATATATTCTAACCATAAGTCTATAGGCCTATAAAGCTGAAAAATACTCAAACTTCTGCCGTTTATGCCGCACAATCTGATATTTCGGCACTCTCAAGGGCCTCAAGGCTGTTGACCTAGAACCATGAAATTTGGCAAGTTATACCACCTTATACCACAATATTGGGACCAATCTGCAAAATATAAATTTGTGACTAAATTATAAAAGATATAGCCTCTATTAAAAGTACGTAAATCAGTTTTCAAACGGTAAAGTTAAGTTTGACGCTTAGTACCTACTGTTTATCTTTTCGCTAGAGAGTAATAAGTATGCAGTGTTTTTTTAGTTCGTACGGAACCCTCGGTGCGCGAGTCTGACTTATACTTGACTGACATTTTTTATTTATTTTTAGGTCTTCGAGGGATTCTTATATAGAAAACGCTATTGGATATGTGGAAGTAAATAGAGATGGAAGCATATGCACTGTGCGTGCTAAAGTGGTACCAGAACACAAGTTGTCCAACAAATATTATATTGTTGCTGTAAATATAAATGAGTTGGAGGAAACCATCACAGATACATCATGTGCTGGCTGTGCAGCAGGAGCTGGTAAGTTTTGTTGGAAATATCTGTGCATATTATAGTTTATGCTAGACGGCTAGAACGCTTCTCAGAATAACCCAGCCTTTTGGCATTAAGCCTGCCATTTGTACCTACTTATTTTGTATGTTGAGCAATTATGCTTGTATTATATGAATGTCTTGTGTGATCCCAGTGTTGGTAACAGTACCACAATGCAATAAGCTGGTAAGGTCCAAAGGAGTAAATACGGTTATAAATACAGGGACATTTTTGCTTTTGAATCGACTTTAACTAAGGGGAGTTTCTTAATAGGTACAGTTTTATTCTCTTATTGCTATTTTTTATGTTTTTTGCCTCAGACTACATTATTTATTTGAAAAAAGTGGATATATTAACTTTTTTATTAGGGTTCCTTACCCAAAGGGTAAAAACGGGACCCTATTACTGAGACTTCGCTGTCCGTCCGTCCGTCCGTCCGTCCGTCCGTCTGTCACCAGGCTGTATCTCAAGAACGGTGATAGCTAGACAGTTGAAATTTTCACAGATGATGTATTTCTATTGCCGCTATAACAGCAAATACTAAAAATATAATAAAATAAATATTTATGGGGGGCTCCCATACAACAAACTTGTTATAGATTATGGTACGAAACCCTTCATGCGCGAGTCGGACTCGCACTTGCCCAATTTTTTTCATACATGAAAATATTTCCCATACCCAATTTTTTTATTTACTTATTTATAACATGCACCAACAGTACATAAACAAAAACATAAGTAAATAGTATAAAACACACATACACAAAAACCTGTTTATGAACCAATGACAGGAGTGCATCGGCATTCAAATTGTTTAAGGGTACACTAACCTATAAGATTAATTAATATTTATATTATTAAACTAAACTAAAAACTTATTAATGAAAACTTTTTTACATAATCCTTCCTACTTTTTACTTTTTTAATGTTTTATTGTCAGGAATGCACTGCTAGTCCCAAGCAGGATACATAGGAAGAACTTTATCTTATGTAATTATAATTTAAATTTTTGTTTTCAGGAGGATGCAAACATACCTACTATAGTGGTTTTACATTGGCTGCAAAAGCGGAGTGATGAACCTGCATCCACCAGTGTGCAGTGCTACTGGACCAAGCCAAATCTCAAACGAGCTCGGGATCAACCAATCTTGTGTAAAAATTTAAGTAAGGGCAAAGTTGTCAAGAGAGGACCAAAGGATGCTTCAGTATTAGAAAAACTACGGAACGAAGCAAAAAAACATGCATGTGGAAAAAGCCTCTTAATGACGCATGATCCAACAAATGAAATGGATAAGCTGACAAATTATTGTATATTTGACCTAATGGTTGATTTTGTCCTTAATGAAAATAATCATAACTATGACAATTTCAAATTATATAGTGATCAGAAGGTAGAAAGTATAAAAGGTGAAATCAGTAGTGAAACAGTGACCCAAGTTAACTCAAAGCTGTGGCATAGCATGAGGCAAGGCCGGATAACGGGTTCAAAAATATACGAGATTGCTCATTGCAAGACACCTCATGGTAGTCTTGTCGAAGAATTATTAGGAGGGCAAAAGGTACATGAGACCAAAGCAATGAAAAGAGGAAAGATCCTTGAAAAAGGTGTCCTTAAGAAACTTGAACAGGATATGAATTGTGAAATCGAGGCTTCAGGTTTTATACCTACTTGTGAATGGTATATTTGGAGCTTCACCTGATGGCATTGGAGATGACTTTGTTATCGAAATTAAATGTCCAACTTCAGAAAAAACAAAAAAAAATTACATAAAAAATGGGGAAATTTGCAAGAAATATATGGGTCAAATTCAGTTGGAGATGCTGGCAGCTCAAAAAAATAAATGTATATTTTGCATTGCAGATCCCAATTTTGAAAATAATGGCAAAATCGAAACGTTTTCAATATATTTTGATAAGGATTACATCGAAGAATTGATGAACGCTGCAGAACAGTTTTGGAAAGCTAATTTATTCCCGTTAATATTAAATAGTGCTATGTTGTGAGCACTGTAGGAGAGAGTTATAACGTCATCAATGTTTAATATTGGGAATGGGAATTTGAAATTTGATATTTTGTGTTCTGAATCCTATCATGTGGGGTATCTAATAAAAGGGCTTCATGCACTGATTCCAAACATGTACTGCATTACTCTGCTTCATTTATCTATATCAGACGAGAAGTTTAAACTCTATGATGTAAAATTACGTAGATATTATCCAATATAAATTGGGACACGCCTGCTCACTAAGCACGTACTGACAATGTCAGTTTAACTTTATACTGAGCGTTGAAAACAACATTAATAATATATAATAAGGGATTATCTGCCTTTTTATTTCATAAGAAATATAATAGCTCTAATACTCTTTAGGGATAAGACTGCATGTTGTATAGGTACCTCTATTGAATATTTCGTGTAATATGTAATTGCTTGTACTTATTTCCCATTAAGGTGTGCAATAAAGTATATTCTATTCTAGCAGTCTTCTACCTGTAACTCCTGCAAGAGCCGAAACATCAGGACTTTTTTCTAAATAATTGAATGTAATGTAGTAATGCAGTATATATTTGAAATCAGTATATGAAATACTTTCATTAGATACCCTACACTTCTCAAGTCCTAAAATAGGTAGTTAACCAGGTAGTTAGTCCTCTAGTTAACTAGGTAAAATGAAAATAGAATGTACACTTTGAGACATTTATTTCATTTATTTAAGGACCTTATAGTTTAAAATACTTAAACGGGTTTATCCACGTTGTAGAAGTCGAATAACGCTCGTTATGTTTCGAATCGGTACGCGATTCATCATCAGGACAGACGATCAGTCGCAGCGGCGGCCAACTGAACACTGCGGGCACGCGCCCTGTTCGCGCGGCTGCTTGACGCGGGTGCCATCGGCGGAGGCGAAAAACTACCCTCATCATCACGTACTATGTCAGTTGTTGGGTTGCACACAACACTTACTACGTCATTTACCATCCAGTGGATGGTCAGTGCCCCCCAGCTGGAGGACGGTTTTGAATACTTACCTTAGTAAATGACGTAGTGAGTGTTGTGTGCAACCCAACAACTGACATAGTACGTAACGAGCAGCCGCGCGGACTAGGCGCGTGCCCGCAGTGTTCAGTTGGCCGCCTCCGCGATTGATCGTCTCTCCTGATGATGAATCGCGTACCGATCCGAAACATGTCGAGCGTTATTCGACTTCTACAACGTGGATAAACCCGTTTAAGTATTTTAATATGTCTGAGACTCACGGTAGTTTTCTATGTAAAATACTTATAGTTTATTACCTCTATTCTTCGCCATTTTTCAGGAAGACATGATTAGTTCTGAGAACGCATAAATTTAAATAGTTTAGGTACTTATGTAATGTATGTGAAACAAAATGGTTTTCATGCTTCTAGGCTTTTAAGGCAGTACACGACTAATAATTATATGAAAACAAATTTTTAAAAACTAAGTGGACAGAATCTATGAAATCCTTAAACAAATATACTTCAGTACACCCCAGGCCAAATGTATGGAAACAAGCTTTAATTACAATACAAAGCTGTGATATCCTTAGGGAATAAATTAAACAAATACAATATTAAAATGATTATAAACATTTTGAAATTCAATAACCAACAACAACAACAACAACTTATTCAAAGGAGTTAGTTAAGTATTTGGCTCGGTTTATAGATACCTGCCTACTGAGCCGGCGGTCCCGGGTTCGAATCCCGGCCGGGGCAAATATTTGTGTGACGAACTCGAGTATTTGTGCTTGGGTCATGGTTGTTCTATGTATTTAAGTATATATTTATCTTTATAAGTACGTATATCGTCGTCTAGTACCCATAACACAAGCCTTCATGAGCTTACTGTGGGACTAGATCGATTTGTGTGAGGTTGTCCGATATTTATTTATTTTAAGTATATTATTTTCTACAATATTATGATGTTTTAATAATAATGAACGTTTTAATGTTTATTATCTTTTGGAAATGGCCGAATGGTTACTAACATTTACACAATTAATAATTTAAAGGAAACTTTAAATATTAAAAGAAACAGTTTTGTTTCCATACTTTTGGCCTAGGGTGTAAGTAAAATAAATATCTCAATGTGGTCATATCTTCGTATGTCTTATAGTTTCAGACTTCCCCATACAGACCGATCTAAATGGGCCACCCTGTATATTTCATAATAAAGTTATTGTAATAATGTAATTAACAACAAAAATATAAGGTTATATATAAGGTCCATTGTAAATAAAACGCCTTAAGTCAGTCAATAGTCTTTTATTATTGGATCTTGAAGATTGATTAACCCGCACGCTATAATAACGAATTCATCCAAATACTTGATATGTTTATTATTGACCACAGAATGAGGTTTTAACACATGGAACTCTCTTACTTTCCTGATTACTCGTTCAATGTGGACTCTTAAACTAGCTATTACCTTAGTTTGTATTACCTCTTTTTTCGACATGGTTTTGTTCATAAAGACACTCGGCGGTCGTAAAAGTTTTATATTTTTTGTGCTTAATGAGGTTTCTATTTCTTTAAATCCTCGATCTGCCATTATGACAGCATTAAAGGGAAGAACGTCTATAAATCCACTCTTCTCAGTTATTGCTTTATCAGATATTCTCCCACCATAACCTTCCGATACAAATGATATATAGCCAGCTGGTGTGCAGGCAATCAAGTACTTCATAGTATTACATGACTTATATGTCGACCAAGTTTGTGCTTGTTTATTCGGATCCGTGGGTTTTTCAATTTGAATTTCAAAGCAGTCAATTATACACTGTACATTGGAATATCTGATTTTGAAAACTAGAGGCAAATTTTTCTTTATTATGTCTGGAGGTGGTAGGTATATTGTATTTTGTAAAAACGTTGATAAACCTACGACGTTTTTTTCAAATATGACACGAATGGTAGACCTCGCCATTTGAAATCCGACACTCATCTTGGCAAATGAATCATTATTTTTTAGTTTAAATAGTGTAATTATTACATGTAAAGCTACACTAGATGTTTCCTGGGCTATGTACTCAATAACCCACCAAAAGCTTTTTGGCAAACCTAAATACATTTTGGGTCTGTTAGAAATCTGTTTTAATAAATGTTCTCTACCTAATAGTTTATCATAATTTTTAGTGCTCGGAGATGTAGCCGAGTCGAAGTTGGACGATCCACACAATGATGGCGATCTTATAGGGCTGCTTTCACTATCAGGTACATTTGAAACCAGCGATGGCATGACTTTATTTATTTTTCTTGCTCGAAAATTTGTACCTTTGTCTGCCGTTTTCGGTTTCGCCATTATAGACTTATTTGGCATGGCTATGCTCTTACATTGTACAGAGGCATCAACCTGAAACAAATAAATTATAATAATATGATACAAAAATCGGCCGAGTGCGAGTGTGACTCGCGCACCGAGGGTTCCGTACTAATAATACCTACTTATCCGGGTTAAGTTTACACCTGGTATGTATAGCGCTAAGTTAACGCCACCAATCACGTTTATTGTATGTAAGTACTTATATATTTTTGTTGTTTATCTTGGTTTTTAGTATTTGTTGTTATAGTGGCACATAAATACATCATCTGTGAAAATTTCAACTATCACGGTTCATGAGATACAGCCTGATGTCAGACGGACAGATAGTTAGACAGACAGACATAGGTGGCGAAAAATAATCGATGGACATACATACATACATACCCGAGACTTTAGCAACCCATTCCTGATCATATTTAACATAAGTACATAAATAAAATATATTATGTTATATATAAATGTTATTGAACCTTTTTTACTCCTTTAAACATTAGAAAGGAACTTATAGAAGTTACTACTTATAAGTGAGTATGTTTTTTTATCATATACGTTTTTTTACGTTTTTTATGATGTGAATTGCAGTAAGATGCTACCTAACTGTTGGATATAATATAAGTATCTGTCACGTTCACGTTAATTATAAAAAATACTTACACTATGACAAATTTGCTCAGCAACAGCACTTGAAGTTGATGCTTGTGTAAGATCCTTAACATTCTGTACTCCTTTCCTTGAAAAATTCTTTAATGTAGCGTTTAATTTTAACCTTGGAGCAGCACCAGCTATCCATTTGTGGTAATTTTCCAAATCTTGTTCTAACTGTAAGTAGTCCTTCGGCTTCATGTGGGCTTTACACAAGAGTAAGCTAGATGCCATGCCACTGCAATACATAGTACTTACAACCACTATTTATATAATGGACAATAAAGCCAATAAATTAAAACTTTGAGAATGCGTAAAACTGTGAGAATTAATTGATATTTCCTTGAACTGGCGAGTGAGTATGGGATCGAAGATATACCTTGCTGGTTCAGCAACGGTAATATTTTTCACAATGGGAGCGACTTCCGAGCGAGGAGAAATAATACAGCAAATAGTTTCGTGTGAGGGCGTGCTAAACTGACAACATAAGGATAAAATCGCTCCCCTTGTCTGGATGTGGATCATAATTTTATGTTAAATAAACTTACGTTTAAATGGTCTTCACAGCAAAGAATTGGGCGCTTTGGACAGTTCCTGCCAGCCAATTGACACCAATTTTCTTTAAGCTCTGCTCTTACATAAAAAAATCTTAGACCAGGGTTTTTTTTATCACTTTTTGAGCACGTTGGTATAAAACATGTCTTTGGATCTCTATATTTCTCATATTTGTGATCGGCCATGGCAAAGTACACGTAAAAATATCCGTTCGCCGACAAAACAAGTCAATTGTCCAATGAGTTGCAATGGTCGTCGTTTAAGCTTGCAATATCAAATCCAGGGTCAAAAAGCGTAAGTCGTCGTTCAGGCAGGCAATGTTCAAGGTCCAGGGGCAGAAACAATTCGTAAAAAGTGCTATAAGTCGTCGAAAGCAGTCGAAATACAGCGAACACAGCGAAAGTAAAAGACGTTGTGATTTTGAAGAGATCTGTCAAAAGTATCAAAGATGTTGACAGCGTCATTTGACTTTTGTATAGCTTTGGGCGAACTTCTAAACAGCCGAAATCGGCTCAGAGGCACTGAACTAAAACCTCTTTGATTTTTTTAAAATCACCGGTGCAGCCAAAAAATCTGTAACTTTTTTTTTGTGCTAAGAAAGCTTATTCCTACCACCAGTAAAAATTTCAAGCAATTCTGATATTTTCATCCATTCCCCAATGCTCGGTTGTAAAGGGTTAAAAGGACGTAGTAAGTTGACTGTCAGAAGGTAATAAGTAATTACAGTTACGTTGGCGTTTACGACCTTTTTCCGTCTTTGACCGTCTCTTGTGAAGGATGAGCAACTACGGAACTCTACACTGAGCGGTGCCCGACATGCTCTTGGCCGGTTTTTAGATGTTGAATGTTTTAGGTATTTTCTACACAGAATCACAAATTTCGATCTAATTATGACAAAAACCGGCCAAGAGCATGTCGGGCCACGCTCAGTGTAGAGTTCCGTAGTTGCCCATCCTTCACAATAGATCCTTACGAGTCCTTTACGAGAAAGATTTCAAGCTCTATAAAAAGGTCGTAAACGCCAAAGTATCTGTAATTGCTTATTACCTTCTGGAAGTTATGAATTATACGCGCCATATTTAGGGGAATGTTTTTGGTGCAGTATGGCACTTAACTAATATGTGTAACGTTTAAAGTATAAGGGCACCGCGCGGCACTTACATCATTTTAAAGAAAATTATAAAAATTTGCGATCTTAAAAAGGGCTCGACCGATTTTATTAAATATAGTTTTCATAGAAAGTACTTATAAGGCCCCATTTTCATGAATTTTGCCATAGTTTTTAAACCCGTGGATGAAAAGTTAGAGGGGGGGGGGGACTCTATTTTTTTATTTTCGGAGCTAATATTTACGAAACTGCTAACTTTATCAAAAAATCATGTTTGGAGACCCCTATTATTTTTAAAAGACCTATTCAAAGAAAAAGACCCCACACACTAGTGTTGAAACGAACAAACTCCCACTTTAGGTATACGAGAGGTACCCAAATAAACCTTTTTTTTAGTTTTTATTTTACCGTTTTGTCGGCGTGATACATACACATACTCATACCAAATTTCAGCTTTCTAGTACTATTGGTCACGGGGCTAAGCCGCGGACGGAAACTATAAGGGTTCCTAGTTGACTACGGAACTCTTAAAAGGGTCCAAACTGTTCATATTTTTTTTTTTCACCAATTTTACCACTTTGCAATCACACAGCTCCTGGTTCAAATCGAATTTACTTATTTACTTAATTTAAGTAGGAAATGACTTTGTTTGTCCCGGTATCTGTCTGTTTGTAATCGTGGAAGATGTGTATCACGTGACAATGGAATGTGGCCGGGGCGAAGCGCAGCGACGTCTCCTCAACTTAAGAACGTACGATCTTGGTAGAATAAATTGCATCCTCGCGTCTCCTTCCTCGGAGGAGGCTCAGCTTGTGTACAGTCTAGTTAAACATGTAATCAAAATAAGGAATGTTTAGAGTATGAGAGCCACGATGAGGGTGGCATATGTAAAACCCTCTATAAATAATAATAGAATACAAAAAAAAACTTGCAAAGCTTAAATATGACTAATTTTTCGGTTTTCAATTGACCTGAAATTTTGGGTTAGGTTTGCGTACGATGCCCGTGTACAAGGCGGCAATAAACATTTGCGTCTTCTTTTTTTTACTACAGAAAAATCTGCACCTTTTTCTAGAAAGGGGGGTTATATTCCTTACTTATAAAAAATCTAGATAAGAAAATCTCCATTCCTCATTGTAAATGTAATCGTTGCGGCAGGAGGTCGCTGAAAGGTTGTCTTGCGGTGCATAAGAATTATATGTATACAAAACTAAACGGCCTAAGTTTCGTCCGCGTAAAACTTTTTTATTTATCGTAATTGGGTAACAAAATATTCTATAACTATCTTTGGATGACAAAGTGCCCAGCTATCTATAGGGCAGGCTGTCCAGCCGTTTCGGCATGACGAGAGCACAAACAAATGTTTACCAACAGATAGGGCAGTACGGTCGGCGCGGCGCACCTATACAGAAGAAATAACACTGCTCATTTCGCCATACAAATCGAGGTTCCGTTCTCGTCTGTGTCCTCCTCTAAATATTAACCAATATTTGGAACACGAGAAAGGGCGGTTGAAACGTTCCGTAGCTATAACCTCGTGTTCTAACCCCCGCCGAAAAAAAAGGGGTGTCTGTGGCATCGTAGCTGCAAAACGAATTGTCTGATTTGAAAACGTTGTTTTCAATCGAAAGCCCTGTCTATCGAATTTTCTTAACTGTGTTTGATGACAATAAAGTCGTCTCCAAGATTATCATCATCATCATTTCAGCCATAGGACGTCCACTGCTGGACACAGGCCATCTCAATAGACTTCCACATGGGCCGGATAACAGCGATCCAGCGAGTCCCCGCAACTCTAACCAGGTCGTCCGACCGGTATCCTGCCTTTTCGCCAAAATATTTTTCCCAACTGATTCATATGCCAAACTGTTTCATTTCCCAATTCACGATTTTCTCTTAAAGCAAAAAAAAATCTCAGGGTATTTTTTTATGCTCTTATAGAATACACTAGGTTAGGTTAGGTTTGTTTTATGAAATTTCCGAAAAATATATGGTTTCAGAGAAAATCGTGAGTTGGGAAATGAAACAGTTTGGGAAGTGATACTTTGGAAAACAATTTTTGGCCATACATTAGTACTCCCGTCCGACCACCTTGTGTCTCCAAGATATTTAGGTTTTATTGCAACTATAGTGACAGGATCTCGGCCATTATTGAACAATTTCAAATTTTGTGATTATGTTTACGTTGAATACCATTTCCCAATTCACGATTTTCTCTTAAAGCAAAAAAAAATCTCAGGGTATTTTTTTATGCTCTTATAGAATACACTAGGTTAGGTTAGGTTTGTTTTATGAAATTTCCGAAAAATATATGGTTTCAGAGAAAATCGTGAGTTGGGAAATGAAACAGTTTGGGAAGTGATACTTTGGAAAACAATTTTTGGCCATACATTAGTACTCCCGTCCGACCACCTTGTGTCTCCAAGATATTTAGGTTTTATTGCAACTATAGTGACAGGATCTCGGCCATTATTGAACAATTTCAAATTTTGTGATTATGTTTACGTTGAATACCATTTTTATACAGCCAGTAGTCAGAGTTTGTATTTAAGTATCTAATGTAGGTTATGGCTAAAGCAAATTCAACAAACATCGGTAGCAACGTAAGCTTATCCGCTTAGTGTTTCCGTAGATTCAAGATATGAGAGTTGGTGGAATTAAAGTCCAACTAAATGGTTTAGGAATTTATTCCAGACAGCATGAAAGGGGTTAATACCTTGTTTGCTTTCCTGGTAAAGCTTTTTACTGCGGCGCTATTATCAAGTGTCTGCTTATTTTCAACGCCGCATGTTACCGTAATTCAGTCTTCTAGATTTGACGTGTTTACATGGGTATTAACATGTAGTTTCATTTCGATACGACAGTTAGAATAAAGTTAAAATTAACTGGAATTTTTGTTTACATTGTTTGTTACAAACTAACAAACTTACTTACAATTGAACCTTATAAACGCGTGCCAATAACACATTTTAAATATAGGTAAATAAAAACTAGTAAATAATGATATTTTTCCTCGCTGACGTTGCTATTTAGGTGTTCATCTAAAGCGCGCTTGAAAATCTCCTTTCTATTCAACTATTGTAGGTAATATTGTTTCTTTTTCTCCCCTCGCTTGAATTTAAATAAGCAACCATTTCCAAGTAATGCCTATAAAGCTTGAAGGTCGATCTAATCGCGAGATAAGTCAGGGCAATCGGAACAGTAATTTCTCAATGAACAAGACAATCGGCGATTCAAAATGGAGGAGTTAATTCCGAAGACTGCGATTAACGCTCGGAGCCCGGCGCCGCTAAAATGTAGCCGTAAATTACGGTTTAGACGATCCTTGTTGGAAAACCAACACATTTCACGGATTTACCTTCTTTATTTCATGTTAACAGGCGTTGAAAAATCTAATGTTTCATTATATAATGTGGAAGCATCACATTTTTTATTCATCCATTGATACAAAAATCAAAGGACTAAGAAAAACTGTAATGTAACCTGGCGGAAGAGAACCACTGCACCACCCCAACGCCAGGAGACCTTCCGATTTTTTCCTCATGGTGTGTTGATGTTTGTATCGTTTATATTGAACGGCTTCCACCAGGTTACGTAGGTATTTTTTTTGTGCTTTGATCTTTATATTAATCGTTGAATTAGTAAAGATTATCATTTAAACGGTTTGCAAATTATGACAGATTTTGACAGCATGCATCATCAGGTCTCTCCCGTGAATTTCCACAGCCACTGGTCGTGCGCTGCGTTCATCCAATGGTTTCATGCGTCATGCAGATAGCCGGTTCACTTGTTAGCCAATAATTTGCAGACTTTTCATGTTTATTTTTATTTGCATTTCTTTCAACATCTCGTCTTTCGAAAGTGGCGGTGTCTATGAAAGTGACTTAGAAAAAACAACCTTGTAATTTGATTAGTATTATACCTAACATCTTTGTACAATATAGATTTACATTCCTGTAAGTTATCAGGGCGCATAAACTTCTGTAGTCTTTATTGTAGGTATTGTCATAGACACACATGTCATGAAAATTGCAACCCTAAATTGCTTTCAGTTGTATTTTTTCACTCACATTTCCCCTTAATCGAACAAAAACAACTCATTACCAAAACTAATAACTTAAAAAATCAGCCCACATTCTTCGTTTCCCCGCAACGACCCGACAAAATCCCATAGGCACAAAAGTAAAGTCCGATTCATCTTATATATTCGTACATCGTTTTAACAGTTAATACGAATGTGTATCCTATTCCACACAAAGCAAGGTTTACTTTTCAGGATGCTTGACACGGAGATGTGAGGTTAGGAAAGCAAAGGTTAGTAAAGAATGAAAATGGCTAGAATCCTCCAGGGTGGAATGCTTGGCACGGAGGACCACTACCGATCGATGGCTTTTTGACAACCCTAACGATTCTAGGGAGTGACATTTTAATGGCGTCGCTGGCAGCGCCTTGCCGAGAAGGATCTTGATAAGCCATTTTCCTGTTATGCTTTTCAGATGCTTATGTTGTATGGATTACGCGTAAGATTTAGGCGGGTTTTTAATGATCGGGATTATTATGATGTTTAAGGAGAAGGTTTCTTCTAAATATGAATGAAACAAATGTGCATATTTAAGAGTTCCTACAGCGTTATAAACTCAGTGCACTTAAGTACTTTGTGACTTTAATTTCTTGAATAATTTCGTTTGGTGGCTCATTAGCGATGTTAAAGTGACATGGCAGTTATATGCAAATGTTTATGATGCTCACTGTATGCAGCCACCGTATTACTTGCGTACCATATTTTCATTTGCTTACTTTAGTATTTCTTGTTTCTTCGAAAAATTATATTTGGTACAAGCTTTTGCCCGCGACTACGTCCGCGTGGAACTTGGAAGTATGGAAGCAACCTCGTACAACACGATAGATATCCATATCCACCTAATCACCAAATCGCTGAATCAATATAGTAATAAAAGGGATTATTAAAAGCGCCTAAGCAAATGTAAGAGCAATTGTGCTTTTGGTCTAATAATTACATTTCCTACAGGGTCATCAATGTCATCATGAATTACTTACTCGCTTTTCAATCTTTTTAGGGATAATTTCCAGGATGAAAACTATCCTATGTCCTTCCTCGGATCTTAAACTATCTCCATACCAAATTTCATCAAAATTGATTCAGCGGTTTAAGCGTGAAGAGGTAACAGATAGACAGACACACTTTCGCATTTATAATACTAGCTTTTGCCCGCGACTACGTACGCGTGGAACTTGATAAAAGGGATTATTAAAAGCGCCTAAGCAAATGTAAGCGCAATTGTGCTTTTGGTCTAATAATTACATTTCCTACAGGCTCACCGCACCCCAACAGAAATGTTCACTCACTTTTCAATCTTTTTAGGTATAATTTCCAGGATGAATTGAAAACTATCCTATATGGGGGAAAACTGGGACCCGGAACAAGAAATTAGAGTAAGAATAGAAGTTGCCCGCTGTGCTTTTATAAAAATGAAAAGTTTATATACCAACAAAGACATTGGTCTAAAATTGAGATGGAGACTAGTTAAATGTTACGTTTTATCCATACTTTTCTTTGGTGCGGAAACCTGGACACTAAGTAAAGCTATGGAAGATAAAATAGACGCATTCGAAATGTGGCTATACAGACGTAGGTATGTTGAAAATATCGTGGACTGCCAGTATTACTAACGCTGAAGTGTTAATTAGAATGAATAAGAAGAAGGAAGTATTAGCTACAATAAAAAAACGTAAAATTGCATATTTTGGTCATCTACAAAGACACGAAAAATATAATATACTCAAACTTATAATAGAGGGCAAAAGAGGAAGAGGAAGAAGGAGGATGAACTGGCTCGATAATATCAAAAAATGGACTAACGTAAAGTACGCAGCCACACTCGCAAGATTGGCTAAGAACAGAAAGGACTTCGCAAAGGTGGTCGCCGACACCCGTTAGGGTATGGCAGTAGAAGAAGAAGATGCCAAATTTCATCAAAATCGATTCAGTGGTTTAAGCCTGAAGAGGTAACAGACAGACAGACAAACTTTCGCATTTATAATGTTAGTATGGATTAGAATGCATTAGAAAAATATATGTTTTATTTCGCTACAAGACTGCTATAAATACCTATAGTAAATAATGTTTTGCCACGGTATTTTGTCGGGTAACCTCGTATTTATATTTGTGTTTAAATACGAATGTATCATATAAAATACGAAGGCAAAAAAATACATCTGTACTGGTACGAAATAACGGCAGAAACAAATTG
Organism: Apotomis turbidana; assembly: GCA_905147355.2. Lineage (NCBI taxonomy): Eukaryota > Metazoa > Arthropoda > Insecta > Lepidoptera > Tortricidae > Apotomis > Apotomis turbidana. The sequence goes on from LR990286.1 coordinate 22,993,609, forward strand.
CTTTCCCATCAACGTTTCCTAAAACAGTTTTATACTTAGAACAAATGTAGGGTCAAGTAGGTGGTCGTGGGTGGACCAACAGGAGGACACTAAGTAGTCGCAAATAAACTAAATATAGCGTATTATGCGAGAACCCAAATGTGGACACTATTGCCGTAACCACGACCACTCTGCCAAGAGTGAACGACTGATGATGATGAGCATATTATACTCGTACCGCCCGACGGGCAGGCTGCACGCTCTTAGTTTATGTTTAGGATTAACGTATGCTTACAAATGTAACCAAATAAATGGTCCCCCCAGGATTAGTAACAGTTCGCGGTAATACTAGAAGGAACGCCCGATCGGCGGCGCGTAGGCGACACCTACGGTTCCGCTTTTGCGAAAAGCTTGGGATTACGTGAATAAATATACTTACTTTGTTAAGATTATTTATACCTATAAATTACTGAAATCCAAGTTCAGTTTCAATGGAACATCAAAAGAACTGATATACTCCCACCGCTCTTTTTTAAAAGAAGTACACTATATAAAAAAAAAAAAGATTTGTTAACAGTAGCCCAAATGTTAGCTGCTAGTTAGGTAAGTACATATGTAAATCGATGGAGGAGGACTGACAAACTGAGGGCTACTAATAAACAAAATAAGTTATGTAAAAAAACAAAACAAAACTCGTAATTTTGGTTACTACTTACAATTTGGCTATTTATCAAGTAATTAACCTATGTATTGAGCTATTTTTTTTTTCAATGTAAGGGTACGGGTGGTCTTCAAATGTTGCGCTTCTATGATATCATTAAAAGACGCATTTGCCTCTATAGATGCAATTACCACAGGTGACCTTATCTAATAAGAAGACGACGCATTGCACTCGTCGTCGCCATTAGAGCAGTGCTTCCACAAGCTTTTGGTGGCAACACCTTGCTCCCAAGTGGCTCTTTGCTGAAAAGTGCATATTAAATTAAGCTTGAAAATATTTAGTAACCAACTTTACGTTTTAGCAGCAGAAACTAAAAAAGGAAACATAACGTGAACAAAATATTCGCGGTCAAAATAAAAACACCTTGAATCCGCCGGCATAAAAGGTCTGTATGAAATTTTTGGGCAAAGAAAACAGTAACACGGTGTTGTACATTTAGACGGTACTTCGCGCGAAATATTACATTATGCAGATGAGGAATATATTAAGCATACGCTACGGGGACATGTGAATATTTAAAACTCCGACAAATTGTGTCGGTCGAGGCACGCGCGAACGTTGGAATAAAATTCAGACTCACGCAGCCTAACGGGAGATCATAATTTTTGAAAAGGTCTCTTCGGTTTGTTACGTGCCGTGTGTGCAAATAAGTTCACGGCGAGATTATCCCGCCGTACTGATTGGCCGTATCGTCAATCGGTTTTGCCGATTAGTGACGATTTCAATTTTACAGAACGCGCCCTTTCATTGAGCGCTATTTGTTTTGTTAATCTCGAAGACGCGCAATCAAAGCGCTCCCAACAAGAACAAATACATTGCAATCTCGTTAGATTCTCCCCGCCATATATCATCGTGTCACCGCGCCGCGGTTTTCCCGCGGAACCTTAAAAAACCAAAGTAAATCTCTTTAAAAACTCCTTTAGCTGAGTAAGGCTTTATTCGCGGACGGGCGACGGAGCGGGAGCGCTGTATAATATCGCCTCGATATCAGGCGCCTGCAAAATGAACGTAATACAAATTGCAATTTGTGCGGCGGCGATGCCGTTCCCAGCTATCAAAGCACTCTTTCAGTGTTTGCAATTTCAATAACTGGGGCTGTGTAGGGTGCCCATCGGGTGTCTTCAACTGTACGAAACAAATTGAATGCGCTTTCCAATCTGCAACGCTAAATAAACACAAAGTTGATAATATTTGCGTAATAAGTTTGCAACTGATGTTACCAAGGAAGATGATTATCTTATTGGCCTTGCTATTACTGTACACATTGACTACGTGAGTTAAATTTATTTATTTATTAAAATTAATTACACAGCATAACAGATAACCAAGGCACTGTGAAATTATAAATAATAATAATATAACAATGATATACAAACATTTGAAAAACATACATTAACGAAATCAATTATACATTACAAATTCAAACTGAAGACAGACGGACATCCATCCTCTCACAGAACTTCAAATATTCATCACACAATAATGCCCATCTGCTCACAAATACGTCACACTCCGGGGCTGATGCGAGGAGATTGTTCAAGAGGCGTAAAGCGCGGACTAGCGGAGATTCTCTTCGAGACACCGTGCGCGACGTCGGCACCGCCAGCAAGGGGCGGTCACGAGGTCTGAAACTAAATTTGGTCAACGACGGGACGTGTAGTCGCACTAACTGCCCTACTAATTCTGTGGAATCAGACTCTCCGCGCAAAATTTTGCTGGTAATCGTAAGGAGAGCCAAATTACGTCTGACCTCTAGAGAGTTAAAACCCAAGGCTCCCAGTAAATATTTGGTTGGGTATAAGTATGGGTAGTACCCATTCATTTTTTTGTACAAGAACCGCAGGAACACTTTCTGTACTCTCTCCAGAAGTAAGACATAAGTTACTTCGTGGGGATTCCAGATGACAGAAGCCGTCTCTAGCTTACTTCGCACTAAAGCGGTGTATAGGAGTTTTATGGTTCTAACATCTTGGAAGTCCCGAGCATTCCTGACAACAAACCCCAACCTCCTATAGCAATCGCGAGTCAATGCATATATATGCTCGTGGAAATTTAGATGGTTGTCGAGGGTGACGCCTAAGTCCCGAATGGAGTCGACACGGGCTATTTCTTCAGAGTCCAAGAGGTACTTATAGTAAAATGGATTCCGAGCTCTACTGAAGGAGATAACCGCACATTTTGCGACATTAAATGCAAGCCTGTTCCGTAGACTCCACTGATTCACTATGTCGATGTCCTTCTGAAGTGATTCGCAGTCAGAAAACTCTTGGACCCCGTAAATCAGTTTCAGGTCATCGGCATAAAGTAGGCACCTAGCAGACCGGAGAACCGAAGCGAGATCGTCAATCATTACTCCAAAGAGCAGCGGACCTAGTATCGACCCCTGACTAACTCCTGAACGAGTGTGGAAATTTTTCGAGATAAAGCATCCGTGTTGTACATACTGCTGTCTACCGCGCAGATAGCTGGCAAAGAACCGAACAACTGCTTTGTGGGGAAAAACCAATCTTACACAACTTGCCCAATAGCACATCGTTATCTACGCGGTCAAATGCTTTTTTAAAATCGAAGTACAACACGTCTACTTGTATGGACTTATCTAAATGGTCTGAGATGGAGTCAACCAGTGTTAGGAGGTTCGTTTCGACTGATCTTCGAGGCCTGAAACCATGTTGAGAGTCACCGAGAAAAGGCTGAACTTGAGGCGCTACGAGAGTATTTATAACGTCTTCAAATAGTTTGGCTGGAGCCGAAAGGATAGCAATAGGTCGATAGTCTTCGACACGGGATAGGTTGTTAGACTTAGGAATAGGCCTCACACGAGTGACTTTCCATCGATCCGGATATTCTCCAGTGCGCAAAATTGTATTAAATATATGCAATAGAGGAGGTATAAACGACTCTTTACAGCCTTTCAAAATATATGCCGGAAGATTGTCGGGACCCGGGGCACTTCGTGGTTTCAAACGTTTTATGGCGCGTTCAAAATCGTGCAGGGATATCTGAGCTACATGTATATAGTTAGCGTTACGGTTCGGATCATCGCGAATAATCTTCTCATAATCAAGATGAGGTGTATTTGGTAAAAAGACGGAAGAAAAGAAGTCAGCAAAAGCCTGAGCCGCATCACAACCTTCAACTTCTTTCCCCTCATAAGTCAGAGACTCGAAACCTCCTTTTGTTTTTAGACTAGCAATGTGCTGCCAGAAGGCGCGAGGATTGGACGTCAGTTTGGTTTCCATCTCTCTAATATAGAGGTCATAGGCAAGCGAAATACGACATTTAATGTCGGCTCTAAGTTTGGAAAAGGAGGAATATACAGCTATGTCACCAGTACGCTTCCAGTCACGATGTAGAGTAGCTTTACGTTTGATGTCCTCAATAATATCTAACGTGAACCAAACCGGATAGCGCCTGCACGATTTATTAGGTCTAGACTTTTTCGGCATACACTTATCAAAAATGTCATATACGATATTATAAAAAATTTCAACAGCAATGTTAGAATTACAAGACCTAAGGACTTGCTCCCACGACACCTCAGAGAAAAGTCGTTCCAGGAGTTCGTAATCTCCATTTGAAAACTTCCAATCGCGAGTTGAGTCAAGATTGCTAGGTTCAACTAATTGAGGAGTTTGTCCCGGTGCTGTAAGTGGAATGGTGACATCTAGAGGAGGATGATACGCATCTCTATTTGGAACTAGACCTCCATCGTTGATCTCACTGACTTTTACACTGCAACTCTCGCCACGCACCAGCACAACATCTAACACTCCTCCGTACAAATTCAGCACATCATTCGTCTCTTTCAAATTACAGACTGTAGTAAAATAACAAAAGTAGCTCAAGATATCCGCGGAAGAATATAAATGGTTTTGAGTTTAACATACATGTTATAGTCAAGGGTCAACATGCAGCTTCTTTGCGGAATATACACCAGCCCATCTAGCAGAACCATGCTTCGCGAGTCTTGTCGCGCGACATAGCGCAACCCGTCACTCTCTCACATTACTGCACAGAAAGAGACGGGTAATTATCTCGCGTGAGAATTAGTCGCGTATGTCAGTTGTGCTAGTGGTGCTGAACTAATAAAACTCAGTCCAGCCAAAATAAAGTAAAGTCTCCAGATAATATGTGATCAAACGAACTTCTCAAGTGAAGTTCGATCAATATTATATGAGTACGCTTCTTTCGAAGATATAATAAGTAACAATGTAGTCCTTTAACCTACTAGGCAACTCTTCGCACGTAATAGATAGTAAAACCTCTAACAGTTTTAATACCACTCAAACCTAACCGTCTTGTGACATATGGCTGTATCGGTCTTCATTCTTTAGAGATTCACCACAAACAAACACTTTCCTCCGGGGCGGGGACGGGAGGGAGATTATATCTTCGAAAGAAGCGTACTCATATAATATTGATCGAACTTCACTTGAGAAGTTCGTTTGATCACATATTATGTTTCGTCGCTTCTTTCTCGATATAATAAGTAACAATGTAGATGTTTAGAGCGGAAAGTTTTGTTGTGTATGTAATAAAACAAATAAAATTACTGAAAGAACAAAATCTATATTGATAAAACAAATGTATATACATATTATATGCATATTAAAAGAAATAAACTATATTATTTGATCACTTATCGGAAAGGCAAATAGCCCTTGCAAAGTTACCTTCATCAATTAGAGGTCTGTGGTAAAACCTTGCGAAGGTCTCAGAAGTGTTAGACCAGCCAGCTGCCTTCTGAATAATATCGAGAGAAACTCCTGCACGACTGGCTGCAGACGTGGCTGCATGTCGCGTGCTATGCGAACTGAACGTGGCCACGTCCACCCCGCTTGCCGCTAGCACTTGCTTAATCCACCTGCTGATGGATTGAGCAGATGCATTCCTATAAGGCGATTTAAACGTTATAATTAGGTGATTTGCTAACGGAGATCTTTTGACTGATGTAATACTGAGATAATCTACTAATACAGTGGCCGGACAAATGTTTTTATTTTCATGAAAGTAAGGAAGAAACAGAACCGGATGATCACGACCTGCTGCTGAAGTTTTAATAATATCTGTAATTAAAATTTTTATGCCGTTCGAATTTACTTGAACATTCTGTAATTTAATTAATGATAGTGTTTGTACTCTGTGGCCAGTACACAAGGCTAACAAAATCGATAATTTTTTTGTAATTTTTTCCAAAGATAATTCCTTATTTGGAAACCACAACGATATATGATCCAATACTAATTGGGGATCCCAAATGCTAGTATATTTAGGAACAGTTGGTCTTAATTTACATATACCTTTAAATAATATTTTAATATTGGCATCTGAACAGATGCTGCTCCCTAATAGCAAAGACAGTGCTGATCTATGATTGTTTAAAGATCCGTAAGATGACCCCTTATTGAATTGATCAGATAAAAACAACAAGACAGCGGAAGTCGTGCCCTGATAACAATTTAAATTATTATTAGTACAAAATGTCCACCATAATTTGAAAGATACATTATATTGTAGCAGAGTATTTTTGGATAGTGAAGCCAACATTATATCTAATGATGCTTCAGGAGTCCCTCGACTCAAGAACGCGTGCCGGAGAGCATTGCTGCAGCCAGGGTAAACTGGTTGAATCGCTGGGATCGCGTTCTGGAACAACAGAACTGATCAATGTGCTTGTTTGAATCGAAGTATATAATATCAGATACTATTAATTTTGATAAAAGTGGAAACCACGGTTGGGAAGGCCAATAAGGGAAGATAAAAATACCTGTTGCAGCGTCATTTATAATTTTATGTAGACATTTTAAAATGATTGAAAAAAGGCGGGAAAGCGTAGAAGAATTGGTTATACCAGCTAACAGTAAAAGCGTCAATGGCAAAAGCATCAGGATCTGGTTTCCATGAAATATAAGTTTGACATTTTGCAGTAGTACGAGAGGCGAAAAGATCGATTTCCGGCTCTCCAAAATTATCTTTGACTATTTGGTAGGCTGAATTAGATAAAATCCAGTTTATATCAGGGTTTTGTTTTCTTGATTCCTTGTCTGCTTCTAAATTATCTTTTGTATTAACGTATGAAGCTACTAACCATAAATTTCGTTTTTCACACCATTGCCAAATTAATCTTGTTAAGTTATTCAAATGAGGAAATTGAATCCCTCCCATGCGATTAACATAACTGATCGCAGTAGTATTGTCAATGCGCAACAATATAGTACTGTTATGCTTATAACGAGCAAAACATTTTAAACCTAAAAAAGCTGCGAGTAATTCTAAGTAATTTATATGGAATGATAACTCGTGTTCTTTCCATGTTCCATTCGCTCGTTCACCATCACAAAATACACCCCAGCCTGACCTGGACGCGTCTGTAAAGATTTCTAATTCAAACTTTGGTAAACCCAGTGGAGACCGACAAAGGTTTATATTATTAGACCACCACTCTAAATCAGGTAAAATTTCTTGGGAAAGTTTGATTTTCATATCATAATTTTTATGTCCTTGAAATGCAAGGAACTTATGCCGTTCAAGTAGCTTAGTGTACAACCAGCCGTATCTCACTGCTGGGCAGGCAGCTGTGAGAACACCAATCAAATGAGCATATTCTCTAACGGTACATACTGGCAAACGAGAGAATCTTTTTGTCAACTGTGCTATATTATTGCGTTTCTCAGTAGGCAGGGATAGAGACATTTCTACAGAGTTATATATAAACCCGAGGAGCTTACAACATTGTTGAGGTTGCAAACAGCTCTTTTTCAAATTTAGTACGAATCCTTAACATTCAAGAAGTTGAATAGTCTCTGTTAAATTATGCATACATTCTTTAAAATCTTTGCCGATACACAAAATATAGTCAAGATAAACAGTTGAGGTAAAACCTCGTTTCCTCAAGTGGGTGACAACCTCCTTCATTATTTTTGTAAAAGTTCTAGGAGCAATTGAAAGTCCGTACGGCATTGCACAAAATTCGTATAAAATGCCTTCAAATTCGAATCTTAGAAATTTTCGATAATCCTCTGCCACAGGTACAACTAAATACGCTTCTTTTAAATCGATGGTTGCCATGTAACCATCTTTAGGGATTAATTTCGCTGCAGTCCTATAGTCTTCCATTTTAAAATGAGATTTTAAAACAAACTTATTTAAGGGTTTTAAGTTTAAGATAAACCTATAACCGCCACTAGATTTAGGAGCTAAAAAGATTTTTGAAAGGTACTGTCCATCGCATTGTTGACATGGAGTGATAGCGCCTAAGTTGATTAAGTTCTGTATAGCTAAATACATATCAGGTTTTTCCTTAGCCGAGAGTGTATTTATAGGTTTGACAGGCTGAGATACCTGCCTTAAAAAAGGTATTGTGAGTCCAGTTTTAATCCAATTTAAAATTATATTTCGTCGCTTCTTTCTCGATATAATAAGTAACAATGTAGTCCTTTAACCTACTAGGCAACTCTTCGCACGTAATAGATAGTAAAACCTCTAACAGTTTTAATACCACTCAAACCTAACCGTCTTGTGACATATGGCTGTATCGGTCTTCATTCTTTTTCCGTGCGAGGCAACGAACGCACATATTTTAATCGAATTAATAATACGTACATCTATTCTTTAAAGCTTTTTCCCTGTCGGTACCTTACTGTGAAAAAAGCAATGCCGAAACGAACTGCGGCAGAAAGAATTCAATTTTATAATTCAAAATTGAAAAAACTGCAGGAACAAGAATTTAAACGTAGCCGTCGTAGAATTTTGATTATGTCAGATTCCTCGGATTCTGAATACAAATCCGGTAAGTTATATTCGTTTACTTATATCACATCATATTAACTAAACCGTCCCGTTGACCGCGCGTCAATATGTGGTGATAATCAGCCCGGGGGCTGGCCGTGAGTCAGCACGAAGGCAATTCTTACTTGGGGGTTGGCCGTGAGTCAACACGAAAGTATTTTCTCGCCGGGGGGTCGTCCGTGAGACGTCACGATGGCAATTTAAACAGAGCGAACGATCGTTTTGCGACTGAATCGTTTAATTTGTTTATTTGAAACTTCTGCTAAAATGTTTCTCTTTTACGCTGTAGATAATGAGGAGCAAATTCAGGGCAAGGTCCCGGAAGCCAGGAACAGCCCATTAGTCGGTCATGACGAAATAGAAGTACCTTCCGAACCGAAAGATCCTACAATTGAGGAAAACGTAACTATCGACCCTGACTTTTTATCTGCCCTTGGAGATCCTGCAGAAGAGTCTCCTACATACGGAGAGAAAATTAGCCCCTTGCTAGCAGACCGATGGCTTCCCATCCTGCGTAAGGGCATCGACTCTAAGGAGTGTAAAGATAAGATTTTGAAAGAATACAAAATACCGGAAAACTGTAAATTGCTGAAGGCTCCAACTTTAAATGCCGAGATAGCTGCGGCAATAACGGACATAACAAGAAATCGCGACAAAAAGATTGAATCAGCCCAACAACAACTTGGCGTCGGAATCTCCGCTATTAACAAAGCCATGACACTTCTGTTGACATCAGATGATAAATCAAATAAGGTACAAGCGCTGAAAATTCTGTCTGACGGATGTAGAATTTTATCAGACTTACACTTCACAGAAACCCAGGCCAGAACTAAGTTAATTACTCCGGGTTTGGATAGATCCTTTCTCAATGTCATGCAGGATTGTGAAAGAGATGAAACCTTGTTTGGCAACAAACTTTCAGAAACGATTAAGGCTTCCAAGGCCATTGAAAAACAAGGACTTCAGATTAAAAAGAGTCAGGCCTGTGCCAAGAGTTCCACACCTAGCACTTTTCAACCGTCGACTTCAACACGCTCACGAAGTCAGGGAAACTGGACAGGGCCCGCTCGCTTCCAGTCGTCGAACAGGGGGGGCCGAGCAGGGCCTCAGAAGACCTTCCCATTTCCAACAGGCCGCAGAGCAGCGCCAGCAGCAGTTGCGTCACAAACCAAGACGTCTGTGGGCCACAGCAAGCAGCGTACTCAGCCTCGGCAGTAGCGCAACTACAGGTACATGGCGGCCGTTTGCAACATTTTTATGAATGTTGGACAAAAATAACTAATAATAGCATTATTTTAAATTGGATTAAAACTGGACTCACAATACCTTTTTTAAGGCAGGTATCTCAGCCTGTCAAACCTATAAATACACTCTCGGCTAAGGAAAAACCTGATATGTATTTAGCTATACAGAACTTAATCAACTTAGGCGCTATCACTCCATGTCAACAATGCGATGGACAGTACCTTTCAAAAATCTTTTTAGCTCCTAAATCTAGTGGCGGTTATAGGTTTATCTTAAACTTAAAACCCTTAAATAAGTTTGGTTTAAAATCTCATTTTAAAATGGAAGACTATAGGACTGCAGCGAAATTAATCCCTAAAGATGGTTACATGGCAACCATCGATTTAAAAGAAGCGTATTTAGTTGTACCTGTGGCAGAGGATTATCGAAAATTTCTAAGATTCGAATTTGAAGGCATTTTATACGAATTTTGTGCAATGCCGTACGGACTTTCAATTGCTCCTAGAACTTTTACAAAAATAATGAAGGAGGTTGTCACCCACTTGAGGAAACGAGGTTTTACCTCAACTGTTTATCTTGACGATATTTTATGTATCGGCAAAGATTTTAAAGAATGTATGCATAATTTAACAGAGACTATTCAACTTCTTGAATGTTTAGGATTCGTACTAAATTTGAAAAAGAGCTGTTTGCAACCTCAACAATGTTGTAAGTTCCTCGGGTTTATATATAACTCTGTAGAAATGTCTCTATCCCTGCCTGCTGAGAAACGCAATAATATAGCACAGTTGACAAAAAGATTCTCTCGTTTGCCAGTATGTACCGTTAGAGAATATGCTCATTTGATTGGTGTTCTCACAGCTGCCTGCCCAGCAGTGAGATACGGCTGGTTGTACACTAAGCTACTTGAACGGCATAAGTTCCTTGCATTTCAAGGACATAAAAATTATGATATGAAAATCAAACTTTCCCAAGAAATTTTACCCGATTTAGAGTGGTGGTCTAATAATATAAACCTTAGTCGGTCTCCACTGGGTTTACCAAAGTTTGAATTAGAAATCTTTACAGACGCGTCCAGGTCAGGCTGGGGTGTATTTTGTGATGGTGAACGAGCGAATGGAACATGGAAAGAACACGAGTTATCATTCCATATAAATTACTTAGAATTACTCGCAGCTTTTTTAGGTTTAAAATGTTTTGCTCGTTATAAGCATAACAGTACTATATTGTTGCGCATTGACAATACTACTGCGATCAGTTATGTTAATCGCATGGGAGGGATTCAATTTCCTCATTTGAATAACTTAACAAGATTAATTTGGCAATGGTGTGAAAAACGAAATTTATGGTTAGTAGCTTCATACGTTAATACAAAAGATAATTTAGAAGCAGACAAGGAATCAAGAAAACAAAACCCTGATATAAACTGGATTTTATCTAATTCAGCCTACCAAATAGTCAAAGATAATTTTGGAGAGCCGGAAATCGATCTTTTCGTCTCTCGTACTACTGCAAAATGTCAAACTTATATTTCATGGAAACCAGATCCTGATGCTTTTGCCATTGACGCTTTTACTGTTAGCTGGTATAACCAATTCTTCTACGCTTTCCCGCCTTTTCCAATCATTTTAAAATGTCTACATAAAATTATAAATGACGCTGCAACAGGTATTTTTATCTTCCTTTATTGGCCTTCCCAACCGTGGTTTCCACTTTTATCAAAATTAATAGTATCTGATATTATATACTTCGATTCAAACAAGCACATTGATCAGTTCTGTTGTTCCAGAACGCGATCCCAGCGATTCAACCAGTTTACCCTGGCTGCAGCAATGCTCTCCGGCACGCGTTCTTGAGTCGAGGGACTCCTGAAGCATCATTAGATATAATGTTGGCTTCACTATCCAAAAATACTCTGCTACAATATAATGTATCTTTCAAATTATGGTGGACATTTTGTACTAATAATAATTTAAATTTTTATCAGGGCACGACTTCCGCTGTCTTGTTGTTTTTATCTGATCAATTCAATAAGGGGTCATCTTACGGATCTTTAAACAATCATAGATCAGCACTGTCTTTGCTATTAGGGAGCAGCATCTGTTCAGATGCCAATATTAAAAGATTATTTAAAGGTATATATAAATTAAGACCAACTGTTCCTAAATATACTAGCATTTGGGATCCCCAATTAGTATTGGATCATATATCGTTGTGGTTTCCAAATAAGGAATTATCTTTGGAAAAAATTACAAAAAAATTGTCGATTTTGTTAGCCTTGTGTACTGGCCACAGAGTACAAACACTATCATTAATTAAATTACAGAATGTTCAAGTAAATTCGAACGGCATAAAAATTTTAATTACAGATATTATTAAAACTTCAGCAGCAGGTCGTGATCATCCGGTTCTGTTTCTTCCTTACTTTCATGAAAATAAAAACATTTGTCCGGCCACTGTAATAGTAGATTATCTCAGTATTACATCTGTCAAAAGATCTCCGTTAGCAAATCACCTAATTATAACGTTTAAATCGCCTTATAGGAATGCATCTGCTCAATCCATCAGCAGGTGGATTAAGCAAGTGTTAGCGGCAAGCGGGGTGGACGTGGCCACGTTCAGTTCGCATAGCACGCGACATGCAGCCACGTCTGCAGCCAGTCGTGCAGGAGTTTCTCTCGATATTATTCGGAAGGCAGCTGGCTGGTCTAACACTTCTGAGACCTTCGCCAGGTTTTACCACAGACCTCTAATTGATGAAGGTAACTTTGCAAGGGCTATTTGCCTTTCCGATAAGTGATCAAATAATATAGTTTATTTCTTTTAATATGCATATAATATGTATATACATTTGTTTTATCAATATAGATTTTGTTCTTTCAGTAATTTTATTTGTTTTATTACATACACAACAAAACTTTCCGCTCTAAACATCTACATTGTTACTTATTATATCGAGAAAGAAGCGACGAATATGTGATCAAACGAACTTCTCAAGTGAAGTTCGATCAATATTATATGAGTACGCTTCTTTCGAAGATATAATCTCCCTCCCGTCCCCGCCCCGGAGGAAAGTGTTTGTTTGTGGTGAATCTCTAAAGAATGAAGACCGATACAGCCATATGTCACAAGACGGTTAGGTTTGAGTAGTATTAAAACTGTTAGAGGTTTTACTATCTATTACGTGCGAAGAGTTGCCTAGTAGGTTAAAGGACTACATTGTTACTTATTATATCTTCGAAAGAAGCGTACTCATATAATATTGATCGAACTTCACTTGAGAAGTTCGTTTGATCACATATAATGCTATTATTAGTTATTTTTGTCCAACATTCATAAAAATGTTGCAAACGGCCGCCATGTACCTGTAGTTGCGCTACTGCCGAGGCTGAGTACGCTGCTTGCTGTGGCCCGCAGACGTCTTGGTTTGTGACGCAACTGCTGCTGGCGCTGCTCTGCGGCCTGTTGGAAATGGGAAGGTCTTCTGAGGCCCTGCTCGGCCCCCCCTGTTCGACGACTGGAAGCGAGCGGGCCCTGTCCAGTTTCCCTGACTTCGTGAGCCTGTTGAAGTCGACGGTTGAAAAGTGCTAGGTGTGGAACTCTTGGCACAGGCCTGACTCTTTTTAATCTGAAGTCCTTGTTTTTCAATGGCCTTGGAAGCCTTAATCTTTTCTGAAAGTTTGTTGCCAAACAAGGTTTCATCTCTTTCACAATTCTGCATGACATTGAGAAAGGATCTATCCAAACCCGGAGTAATTAACTTAGTTCTGGCCTGGGTTTCTGTGAAGTGTAAGTCTGATAAAATTCTACATCCGTCAGACAGAATTTTTAGCGCTTGTACCTTATTTGATTTATCATCTGATGTCAACAGAAGTGTCATGGCTTTGTTAATAGCGGAGATTCCGACGCCAAGTTGTTGTTGGGCTGATTCAATCTTTTTGTCGCGTTTTCTTGTTATGTCCGTTATTGCCGCAGCTATCTCGGAATTTAAAGTTGGAGCCATCAGCAATTTACAGTTTTCCGGTATTTTGTATTCTTTCAAAATCTTATCTTTACACTCCTTAGAGTCGATGCCCTTACGCAGGATGGGAAGCCATCGGTCTGCTAGCAAGGGGCTAATTTTCTCTCCGTATGTAGGAGACTCTTCTGCAGGATCTCCAAGGGCAGATAAAAAGTCAGGGTCGATAGTTACGTTTTCCTCAATTGTAGGATCTTTCGGTTCGGAAGGTACTTCTATTTCGTCATGACCGATTAATGGGCTGTTCCTGGCTTCCGGGACCTTGCCCTGAATTTGCTCCTCATTATCTACAGCGTAAAAGAGAAACATTTTAGCAGAAGTTTCAAATAAACAAATTAAACGATTCAGTCGCAAAACGATCGTTCGCTCTGTTTAAATTGCCATCGTGACGTCTCACGGACGACCCCCCGGCGAGAAAATACTTTCGTGTTGACTCACGGCCAACCCCCAAGTAAGAATTGCCTTCGTGCTGACTCACGGCCAGCCCCCGGGCTGATTATCACCACATATTGACGCGCGGTCAACGGGACGGTTTAGTTAATATGATATGATATAAGTAAACGAATATAACTTACCGGATTTGTATTCAGAATCCGAGGAATCTGACATAATCAAAATTCTACGACGGCTACGTTTAAATTCTTGTTCCTGCAGTTTTTTCAATTTTGAATTATAAAATTGAATTCTTTCTGCCGCAGTTCGTTTCGGCATTGCTTTTTTCACAGTAAGGTACCGACAGGGAAAAAGCTTTAAAGAATAGATGTACGTATTATTAATTCGATTAAAATATGTGCGTTCGTTGCCTCGCACGGAAAAAGAATGAAGACCGATACAGCCATATGTCACAAGACGGTTAGGTTTGAGTGGTATTAAAACTGTTAGAGGTTTTACTATCTATTACGTGCGAAGAGTTGCCTAGTAGGTTAAAGGACTATATTATATCGAGAAAGAAGCGATGAAATGTAATAAATAATGTAGGAATATATTTTCAAAAAGGAGGAGGTTGTCAAATTGAGTTGCCATTTTTTTACTATTTTTCCCAGAGAACCCCGTCATTTAAGAACCGATTTCGTTTTTTTTTGTTCGAGTGTAGACTTAATTTCGGTGTTTTCTATAGTAACTCGTTCAGTTGTTGATTTTGTTGTGTTAAAAAGTGATTATCAACTCATATATAAAATCCGCTCAAATAAAAAAAAAACATGTACTTAATTTAAGCATTGTGGTCACCATTGCCGGTCGTGTTTTAAGTTTTCCGATGCATCGGCGATGATACGGGCTCTTGCATTGATTATTGATTCATTTCGGTTTTATGTTTACAAAAGAGAACGAGAATTGCAATGAATTCAGTGAAACAACAAACAAACAGTTTGAAGAGTAGGTACAAGTTTAAGCTGATGAATCAGTAAATATTGGGCAAAGCTGTGTTATGTTGTTGTTTATGTTTCTTCGTCCTCCTTTTTTTTGTGATTAGGACATACCGTTTAGACAATGCAAGTTTTGAGGACCTTATAAGTAGTAAATAGGTTTCTAAGCTAACCTAAGGATCAACAAAATGGCAGCAACACTTGTTGATGCAGAACAGACTGCATAGACTTCATATAATGAACAACGTTGAGCCGCCTGCGTCCGGCATATGATTGTTACTGCGGCTCTCTCTGTTTCACCATTCTCATGTTTCTACATTCTAGCAACTCTATATTCTAGTTCCCGAGTCTGAGATTAATGTTGTCGGATCAACAAAACTGCAGCAACACTTGTTGATGCAGCAGACTGCATAGACTTCATAAAAAGAACAGAGTTGAGCCGCCTGCGTCCGGCATATGATTGTTACTGCGGCTCTCTCTGTTTCACCATTTGCATGTTTTTACACCTCATACTCCAGTTCCCAAGTCTGCTATTAATTTTCTCGAATCTGCATCAAAGTTGCAGCGGACTGCAGACGACACTTCATACTTCATACAATTGCGGCGCTGTGATGTGACACACCTGGGCCCGGCATATGATTATAAATATTATAATTATATAAATTCAACATCAAAAGTAAAAATTACAAATGTTATATATATAAAAAATACAAATATAAATAGACAAAACACCAAAAACATTCGTGCAACTTTGTGAACTTAAATCATTTTGCCAGCACCAAAACTAATTTAAAAATACTATTTCGCTTGATTACCGTCATATGTCCCTTTTGCGGTCTTTTCAAGAATGAGCTGTGTTTCCAGAGAACAAGGCGCTTCTTTAATTTTACAGATGACTAAGATACATGCTTTATAAAGTAATTTTTGGTGGAATATATCTTTCCATTCCCTCGTGTACAGCAGTGGCAACAACCTGGTTGCATCGGTGACCGTCAGGTGTCTAGACGGCATCAAAGGAATACAACAAGAAGAATATTTTTAGCGGTGATTATACTAACGATGCTTCGGTTGAGAACTGTTAAAAAACGTCTGGTAAGTTTTCTTTTGGTGACGCGGTTTACAGGATTGGGGGAACCTGAGTCGGAGACAAATAATAACAGGATTTCTAAGGTTTTAAATATTATTTTTTTAGTAGGAAATACGCCACCCGGTGTTACAAGTCTTAAAAGGTTAATAAGGTTTTTTTTATTTACTTATTTGTAACTGAAGAATTATAATAAGTTAGGTACATATATTTTTTTATGTTACTAGAGTTGTTTTTTTTTATGTAGGTAAACTACCTCCACGTTTCAGTGCCGTATGTCATCACTGGCAACTGGCAACACACATTGGTTAAAAACCTTAATCTTAAGACACTGCGGTATTTGTGACGAGAAGATATTCCACAGCTTCCCGAACGCTGCCCATCCGAGTTGGATTCGACGAGTGACCTCTTTTCGAAATTCCACCTACCTGCAGTAGAAACGTGTTCTAAATAAATGCAAGTTCATCACTGCGTTCATAAAATTACAAACCAAATCCTCTGTAACTAAGCTCGGTGACGAACAGAACACAGCGGGAATCCGCGAACGAAATAATTCAGCAGTGACAATGTAGGCCGGACCTTTGTTAAGAATCTTTTCCATCGTCAAAGTGAAATATCTCTTTGTAATCTCTCTGAATATCGGATTAACAAGCGGTTGTTACTGATCCATTTCCTGGAGCCAAATCCCTTTTATCTTGTTTTAGCCTCAATTTTTACCGTCGATTTTATTTTTATGTTGTTATGTTGTATTTGTGCGTGTGGCAAACAAGTTTATCAAATATGTTTACGTGAATCAAGCGGATTAGAATCGGCGATTTAGGCACATTTAGGAGGATTTGACCAAACTTTTTTTCCAAGATAACGTTTCCCTTTGGAAAGTAAGGTCAAAATAGAGTAAACGTAGTTCTCGGAAGGAAAATGCCAAACCTTAGATTTTTGGCGATTACTTTGTTTAGAAAAAAATGGAAATGTGAGTGTAAATGCAAATGAATGTAGGACAAAGTATAATTTTTCGCTTCGACTCGCTCGAGCAATGCCCATCGAGGCGAATCAAGCGGGTCCAAACTCGATGGGGTTACGTTACTTATTAGAGTTCCTGCATGTGTACCTTCCGGTGCTTCCGGGGCTTTTCAGATCATCTTGTTATAATAACATTATATTGTAATACAATTTACAAAAACATGTTATTCAGCTCAATCGCAAACTAGTCAGTGGGTCAAAACCTTCCAAGATAGACTGGTTCTGATTCTGGGACAGATCAATTAAATAGATAAAGAAGATAGAAATGGTTTTCTGTTCAAAAGCAATTCTAGAGACAAACAAGTATAAGCGGCCAACATACAGAAAAAGTTGACTTCTACGTAAGAATATGGCTTTATTATACAATTTCTAGGTATAACCCCAGCGCGTCCCAACGTCAACTGAAGGACTGCGAAGTTGAAAACAAGAAGCAATCTTAGAAACCCTGTTGTTGCATTTAACTTTGCCGTGAGCAATTACGACTGTCTTGTAATGTCTTTGTATTAAATGGAGGACAAATTGTTTTATTTTTGTCAACGCAGGAAAAAATACCGAGTGATTTCTGTGTCATATTTAGACGTTTCAAGTATAAATACCTATCAAACGTAGATAAATTGTGTAATTGTGTTATAAGCCGTCATACTTTCTTGTAATTTCTATTTTATTCTTATATTTTTCCTTATTTACTACTTAAAATACAATATTATTATTTTATAGGCACACTTTTGATATGTTTTTTTCGAGGACTACGTATAAGCCTAAGTTCGTAAGGTACAAATCATGTTAACACGTTCTCTGTCCATGTCCCATATGTGGGGACATAAGGTTCCTTTGTGAAACTGGGATAGTGAACGTGTTAAGTTCATATTACTGTAATAGTTACGTACCCTTTCTGAAAAAATGAGTCACTGGTTAGTTTCTTTCGGCGTTTCTTCTCAACAGTGGTCACCTATTGTGAAATGCCGGTGGGCTCAGACATTATAAAAGTGCCCTTGTGGGCCTACTGACAGAGTTAATTTAATTATTTCATGATTTCATAACTTCCTTATTTCATTAGTAAGAGAATTTACAAAGTTCCTAAAGCTTCTGTCAGGACCGCCTTTGCAAAAAGGTTCTCAGCATTCCTTTTCCCTCATATCTATAATAAAATTGTGAAATGCTGCGATATTAGGTACTGTCTAGGTAAGGAGGCTAAAGCTAAAATTCTAAAACTTTTGCTAACCTGGGACTATAGCACAGCTGAGGAAATCCTTCTTGTGCAATCGTAGTGGACAGTATATTGCCGTCCGATCCCTAGAAATTGAAAGTACATTTCGTAGGGCTACTTCTCACTTTTTCCCCTTTTGCTCTTGCGCTTACACCCACACAGACACACACATTAACACACACACACATACACGCACACACACAAGCACTCATGCATATTATAGTGAATGTGTAATAGTTAATTAGTTATTATAGGCTGATAATCCTTTTAAATATAAAGCTAACACCCTCTTAAACTTGTTTGTAAGTACCATTAATCTTAAGCCGCACTGTATGTTATTCTATCTGAAATTGAACTCCACGACACAGGCATTGCCTAGTGTGGAGCTCACTGATACCTGTACTATGTAATAACATGTCTTATGGTAAATAAACTATTTTGTTTTTATTTTTTTATATATTATATAAATATTGGTTGTGGTTTTTACTGTCATAATATTGTCCTAAGGCACTCGGGACTGTATTTTTAAGCCAGCAACGCCTTCTCCGGCCAAAAAACCGGCCAAGAGTGTAAGTACCGTAGTTGCCCATCCTTCACAATAGACGGGCTTAAAACCGCCGTTTTAGGTTTTAATTACGAGAAAGATTTCAAGCTCCATTTCAAGGTCGTAAACGCCAAAGTAACTGTTATTACTTATTACCTTCTGGAAGTTATCAATTATACGCGCCAGATTGAGCGAAATGTTTTAATACAGTATGGCACTTAACTAATATGTGTAACGTTCGAAGTATGAGGACACCGCACGCCATACGTCATTTTAAAGAAAATTATGAATTTTTGCTTTAACTCAAAAATGGCTAGATCGATTTTATTCAATGTAGTTTTCATTGAAAGTGCTTATAAGGCCTCATTTTTATGAATTTTTCCATAATTTTTTGACCCATAGTTGAAAAGTTAGAGGGGGACGCTATTTTTTGGATTTCTGGAGCGAATATTTACAAAACTGCTGACTTTATCAAAAAATGATGTTTGAAGGCCCCTATTATTTTTAAAATGTCTATTCAACGACACCACACACACTAGTGTTGGAACGAAAAAAAAATCACCCCCACTTTAGGTGTACGGGAAGTACTTACCTACCCGAAAAAAAGTTTTTTTTTTTAGTTTTTATTTTACCGTTTTGTCCGCGTACTCAATACCAAATTTCAGCTTTCTAGTACTAAATGATCACGCAGCTTAGCCGCGGACGGACAGACAGACAGACAGACGGACATGGCAAAACTATAAGGGTTCCTAGTTTAGTTATGTACTACGGAAATGGGATTGGAAATTAGTTTTTGTGAGGAGTATTAATTTCTGTAAAAATCTTAACAGCGCGAATAGCGCGATGCAGCATTTGAGTGGGCGCCGGTGCCAGCCGTACAGCGCAATTTATTTATTTATTTAATCTTTACAATAACGTAGTTATATCCTTTTCTACCAGACAACCATAAGGCCAAACAGAAACTTTCATCGTGCGGGATCATCTGTTCGTAAAAAATATTTGTCCGCCCATCAAGCCGAAACGCCTGAACGGATTTTAACCAATTTTGGTACAGTGGTAGCTGAACATCGAAAAAAGTTATAGGATACTTCTTGCACAACAAAAAAAACTACGCTGACAAAGTTGCGGACAAATTCTACATTCTAAAAAAACGTGGAAGATCGCCCATGCGATGCGATGGACCGAGTTGATCAAATCGGTTGTAAGAAATCCTTTGCATAAGTGCACCATAATGGCCACGAATCGCAAGGGATGGCGAGATATCATAATTTATGGCGAGTACAATGAGGAAGTTTTGACAACCCGGTGTCAGCAGCACTACTTGAACTTATTTTGTTGTGGTTCTCACTACGTGGTTGTACTACAAGCAACCGAACACCTATTATCTATATCTTTCCGTATTTTTATGTCTCGCGTATTTGAGTGGTTAAATAAGAGCGGGTGAAGTGCGTGTTGGACTCGCGCACCGAGGGTTCCGTACAAACTATTAAAGCACTGCTTATTGCTCTTACGCAAAGATAAAAATGTTCTGAGCGAACTTTCTTCGGCCCTTTGTTTTCGACACAATCAAGTTTATAACTGTGTGAGATTTTATAAGAAAATTATATTAAATCTATACCCATAAATTGGACAATTTGTGGATGGGCAACTGTACGATAAGATTTATTATGTGCAAAGGAACATTAAATAAATTAATGTACTTGTGCTGGCCTTATTTTTAAAAGGAAAAACCCGATACAAACATTCAACTAAACAATTAATGCATGCCGGTCCTGTTTAAAGCTTCCATGTTTTCCGGATTATAATCATGCCTATGTAATGTTTCAATTACATCCGATTCCTACTTAATAACACCGTTTTATTGTCACTCGTCTTTTTAGCAACATAGCTGACTTACTGTCAGCTGGCAAGTCGTCAAAAGCAGCCAGCATTCGGACTAAAATGTTTTCATACGAAGAACGCCAGGAATGTCGGCGTTTATAGAGAACCGCCCGCATTTCGGTGCGGGACGTCGGAAAATGTACAATTTTCTGTTTTTGACGTCCTAAACACGCTCCAACAAGATAACGAGGAATGCTAATGCTGCTGAGCGTTCGGGGCCGGTTTTGTCGGAATACTTGACGTGTGAGTGCTAGCGGACTTCATATTATATATATATTTAGTCTAAAAATGCATAAAATAAGTGATTCTGTTATCTGTAAATCACGCAAGTCTGCCCTGCTGGCTGGCTTCCTCTTAATTTTTTACGTTTTCAACCCCCGTATCTCCGCTAATTTGAAAAAAAGAAACGATAAACTGAATCTACAAAACTACTTAGTATTGTAGATTCATATGACACTTTATACTCTCGCGGTTTGAACTCATAATTAACACAAATTATTACCATTAAAAAATAAAAATTATTAAATTATTATCATTAATTTTAACTCGCTGTTTCACCAGTACATCTGAGACCACGGCGTGTGCAACCCCGCCGAAACGTTAGATTATGAAGGTAAATAGGAAATATCGCATTAGACCCGTTATAATTTGTGTTAATTACCTATTGTAGATTCAGTTTATCGTTCCCTGTTGTAGAACTTGTAGAGGCTGGAAAGTAAGCAATAGACGAATGAGTTAGTTTGCAGGTCTGCCCGAATGGAAAACGCGTTCATTTTTCAATTCAGCAAGTCAGAGGTGTTTATTTTTCTTTCGCAACGTTGGCAGACCTTTCAAAAGGTGGACTGGATATTCTAGTCGAGATTGTTGACGTCCGTTGGGTTCAGGAGACGCAGGGCCGATCATAGCGGCGTTCTTGGGGCAGCGTCTTTTGGCTGTTAATTCTGTTGATGAAAAAATACAATGAGTACTAGTGTTACAAATAAAAAGTGCGCAGCTCCGAATACGACAAAATCGCATGACAAAAGCACATTACGTAATTTCTTAATAAATACACTGAAAAAACGGTGAGGGTTGATTTTACGAAAGTTTTACTAAACCTTACTAAAGTTTTAGGTTGATTTGGGACCTACACACGAAAATTGTTGATTTTACTAAACATACTTTGGTTGACTATTCACGAAACCAGTTTAGTAAATTTACGAGCCTATATTTACTAAACTTTGTTTAGTAGCTTATTTACTAAACCAGTTTAGTAAATGATAATGACTATTCTACGAAATTAGTTTACTAATTACTACTGAACTTGTTTCGTGCGATTTATTAGACTACTTTTGTAATTTTTACAAGTGTACTTTTGTGCTTTTAACTAAACGACTTTCGTAGGATTTACTGAAATACATATCGTAATATCAATCTTTTGTTTAGTATTTTATACTAAACGGCTTTTGTTAATTTTACTATTGTTCTTTCATATAATTAACTAAAGTATGTATCGTAATATCAATCTTTCATTTAGTATTTTATACTAAACGGCTTTTGTTAATCTTACTATAGTACTTTCATAGAATTCAATAAAGTATATATCGTAATATCAATCTTTTGTTTCGTGTTTTATACTAAACCGCTTTAGTTAATCCTACTATTGCACTTTTATAGAATTTACTAAAGTATGTATCGTAATATCAATCTTTTGTTTCGTATTTTATACTAAACGGCTTTAGTTAATTTTACTATTGCACTTTCGTAGAATTTACTAAAGTATGTATCGTAATATCAATCTTTTGTTTCGTATTTTATACTTAACGGCTTTAGTTAATTTTACTATTGCACTTTCGTAGAATTTACTAAAGTAAATATCGTAATATCAATCACTTGTTTAGTATTTTATACGAAACGGCTTTTGTTAATTTTACTATTGTACTTTCGTTGAATTCACTAAAGTACATATCGTAATATCAATCTTTTGTTTCGTATTTTATACTAAACGGCTTTAGTAAATTTTACTATTGTACTTTCGTAGAATCTACTAAACAAGGTATCGTAATACCAATCTTTTGTTTAGTATTTTATACTAAACGGCTTTAGTAAATTTTACTATTGTACTTTCGTAGAATCTACTAAACAAGGTATCGTAATATCAATCTTTTGTTTAGTATTTTATACTAAACGGCTTTAGTAAATTTTACTATTGCACTCGTAGAATCTACTAGACAAGGTATCGTAATACCAATCTTTTGTTTAGTATTTTATACTAAACGGCTTTAGTAAATTTTACTATTGCACTTTCGTAGAATCTACTAAACAAGGTATCGTAATACCAATCTTTTGTTTAGTATTTTATACTAAACGGCTTTTGTTGATTTTACTATTGTACTTTCGTAGTATTTACTAAAGTACATATTGTAATATCAATCTTTTGTTTCGTATTTTATACTAAACGGCTTTTGTTAATTTAAGTAACTTACTTTCGTAGAATTTACTAAAGTACATATCGTAATATCAATCTATTGTTTCGTATTTTTTACTTAACTGCTTTTGTTAATTTCAGTAATTTACTTTCGTAAAATTTTACAAATGACATATCGTAATATCAAACTATTGTTTCGTATTATGTACCAATCTTAATTTTGTAATTAAATACATTACAAATAGTTCTTACTAAATTGAATTGGTATAACATACGAAACAAAAAGTGTGATGGCAATAAGTAGGTATGTCGTTTGGTAAATTGTAGGAAAGTAAATTACCAAAATGAACAAAAGCCGTTTAGCTCATATACGGTGAAACAATAATTTGATATGACAATAAGTAAAATATTTGTTATTTAGTTTTGAAACTCTATTGCAATCGTTTTAGGACCACACTCGACGTTTCAAGACTAAAATATTATGTGGCAGAATATACAAACAAAGCAACATGAATACACTTCGGATCATAAAGTAAAAACTAACAAAAACCGTTCAGTTGGTAAATAACATAATACGCTGAAACAAAAGTTTGATATATGACAATATAGGCTATATATTCTACATTAAAAATTATTCTTTTTTCGTGTAAGATTTTACTGACCTAAAAGAAGTTACAAAATAATAACAAAAGCCGCTTAGAATCTAATAACTGAAACAAGGTGGGAATAAATTAACTTTAGCTAAAGTTAGTTCGATCCCGAATAAAATTTTGGGGGTGGGTGAGAAATAATATGATTTAAAAACTATATAGATTTTATTATGAGAACTTAAAAAAAATTTATACATCATCTGGTTAAATTAGTACGTTACATACCTAGGGCGGTGAATAAGTGAATGTCTACTTTACTAATTGCCGCCCGTGGTTTACTTAAAGTTTTACGTCACCCCAGGCCGTAAGTGGGATTTTCTGCCCGCTAGGCAGAGATGTCACCTTCGATTCGGGCTACAAACACCTTTGATCTAGGACATTCACGAATCCACCGCCCTAGGTATGTGTAATGTACTATTACGTCTTGCCTTTTCGCCAGAAAGTGAGATTTTCACCCCGCGTAGCGAACAGAAAATCGTAATCAGAAAACGTAATAGACATAGACGTTTTATAGCTAGGGCGGCGAATTCGTGAATGTGCCAGATGGCAGGTGTTTGTGTTCATAAATATGCAAACTGGGGCTATACGAATTACCGCCCGCGGCTCGTCTAGTTTTACGTCTTGCGTGGGCCGGGAAGAAAGATTTTCTCCCCAAAGCGAAGCGGGTAGAAAATCCCATTTACAGCCGTAGGATGACGTAAAGAATATTACATAATGTGGTATGAAGTGATTACATATTTTTCTAGAGGCTAGATTATTCTAGATTAAATTATGCATTTATTGTCAGTATGAGTATTCATTGTTACAAAACGTACAGGTGCCGGCAAACATATTGATTTACGTACAAATCGACTACTGCACACTCAAGATGTTTGCAAGCAACTATTTATGGAGCATCTTATTTCTTCCTTCCAAATAACTTTTCACTACACCCGAGATATAAATAGTTTTTGAGAAATACGCGTTCGAAGATTTTGTCCTTCTAGCAGGGCCCTTTGGTATTTAGTGACTTACACGACCCCAGGTAATTTTAAAAAACAGCCGGTTATTTCTACTTATTGAATCAATTATTACCAACATGCTAATGACAAGTTTTCAAGAAAAAAAAAACAAAAAAAATATTATTGTATTATATTATCACTAAACCTGTCACTAGCAAGTTGGTAATAATTGATTCAGTAAGTAGAAAAAACCGGCTGTTTTTTAAAATTACCTGGGGTCATGTAAGTCAATAAAAACCAAAGGGCCCTGCTAGAAGGACAAAATCTTCGAACGCGTATTTCTCAAAAACTATTTATATCTAGGGTGTAGTGAAAAGTTATTTGGAAGGTAGAAATAAGATGCTCTATGAATAGTAATTCATTAAGTCTGTAAACTTACAATTAACAAAGGGCCCCGCTGGCACAGAATCATTTTTTTTTTTTCATTAATTTGCAAGTTAGAAATTTTAAAGTACATAAATCGACAGGTAGAAATATATACCAACTCGATTTTTTAGGACCTAAACCATAATTACATGGGGTCCCGCTGCATATACGTATATGACGTATGCTTTAAAATCATACAGGTGTTGAATGCCGAATATGCGCTAGTGTTTGGACATTTATACAAAAATATTTTTATATTATTGACTGTAAGTGATAAGAAAATTTCGTCTGTGTCTTGTTTTATGGTAGATCTAAACTAAATCTTACAAAGTAACGACAGTCGACATTTACCTAATTTGCCATATTTTCGAAAGTTGTTGAAATCAACAACTTTCGAAAATATGGCAAATTAGCTACCTACTTCTAATTTCTAAGTGAATTAAGTCTGAACTGACAGTATACCGCCACACCATAAAAACTTTCACTTTTTTATAATAAGTAATAAATGTTACAGTTTTCTGGAATCAGCCTATTTTTAGACGATAACTATTTTAGACAAAATCATTTATCTATCATAAATTGAGACATACTTATTGACAGACATAAAGTGGCCAACTAAACACTTTGCAAACTACGGGGTTACTCGTTCCCACAATGTATAGAATTAAGAAGAGGAATAATATTTAGTCCATTCTTTAGAGACATAGGCTAAGTTGCATACCGTTACGTGCAAAATGAACGCATCCTGCGACTCCACGATGCTGGGTTTGAAAAAAATATTTTTCTTGTTATTGTCCCTAACTGTCACTTTAACAGTTGGTGGCATTTTGTGAGACATTAATTAAAAAAATACATAATCTCTGGCATCTGAAACAAATAATAAAATAAAATTAAGATAAAGAAAAAGTATTATACACACACAAACACTTTGTATCAATAATTTAATAATAATGGTATAGCTACCTTCCGATAGATTTTTGTCAAGTGTATTTAATTCATTTGATTTAAGTTTTTTGAAATGTGGTAGAGCCTTGTCCATAAATTGAGGCCACTTCTTTAGCAAGTTTAGCTCACGGTCGGGGTGTAGGAAGTTGAAATCACTTTCAATCTGACAAAAAAAAGTTTTGATTAGGCATGTAGTTGTAATTTCTTGCCTATATGTATTATATAAAAAAAAAAAAACAATAAAATCATACCAGTTTGTAGCCTACTCATGGTTAAGCTGGTCCATTCAGAGATAATGTCATGTACTGTGTTTTCAGTACATGTGAAGGATTTCAATCGATAGTGCCTTGTTAATTCCCACTTTTCTAAAATTTCAGCAAACGGCTCCTTATTAAATTTAAGCCACAACTGGTGCCCTTCAACTTCTTCTAGTGGTAGCGGTATTGATTATCTGGCATCCAGATTCTGGAAATACATATAAATTATATCTCAAAACTTTCCCCCAAAAGTGACCGAAATGCTTAAAATGTATTATTTATTTATTTATTTCAATTAGTTACTGCTGCGCACGGTCGTATTATACATAATTATAAACCTTCCTCTTGGATCACTATCTATTAATAAAAACCGCATCAAAATCCGTTGCATAGTTTTAATGATCTAAGCATACATAGGGACAGACAGACAGCAGGAAGCGACTTTGATTTATACTAAATAGTGATAATTAATCATACATAAAGTATCTATGCTTATTTTGCTTACCTGGAGTATCATTTTTGTCCACTGCATTTTGAATGCCAGTTTTATGACCGGTTTTTTTTTTCAATTTTAGTTTTTTTGTCGACTAACTTCCCTCTAGCCGGAATGTATGATTTTTTTGAATATTTCCGGCTAGGAACATAACATGTCTCCTAAAATTAAAAATACAAACGTGTTACAATAATAGGCTAGTTGACTCGATGTTAAATTGTATTAAACTTATATTCAATTCGTATAATAGATAGTATAGGAAACCTACATATAGGTACACGATGATTTTTAATCGGTAATCAGGAGTAGGAAAATATTAATATCTAGCTAAAATTAAACTTAATAGGCGAGGCCTCACGCAATTACCTCACTGTTAAAAAAAATAAAATAAAATTAAGCTAAAGAAAAAGTATTATACACACACAAACACTTTGTATCAATAATTTAATAATAATGGTATAGCTACCTTCCACGCAAAATAGGCACGTTGGATGTCGACTTGCGGAAAATGCCCAGCGCAACTAACTATAGCTACCTTCCGATGGATTTTTGTCAAGTGTATTTAATTCATTTGATTTAAGTTTTTTGAAATGTGGTAGAGCCTTGTCCATAAATTGAGGCCACTTCTTTAGCAAGTTTAGCTCACGGTCGGGGTGTAGGACGTTGAAATCACTTTCAATCTGAAAAAAAAAAGTATTGATTAGGCATGTAGTTGTAATTTCTTGCCTATATTATAAAAAAAAAAAACATACCAGTTTGTAGCCTAGACTCATGGTTAAGCTGGGCCATTCAGATAATGTCATGTACTGTGTTTTCAGTACATGTGAAGGATTTCAATCGATAGTGCCTTGTTAATTCCCACTTTTCTAAAATTTCAGCAAACGGCTCCTTATTAAATTTAAGCCACAACTGGTGCACTTCAACTTCTTCTAGTGGTAGCGGTATTGATTATCTGGCATCCAGATTCTGGAAATATAAATTATATCTCAAAACTTACCCCCAAGTGACCCAAATGCTTAAAATGTATTATTTATTTATTTATTTCATTTAGTTACTGCTGCGCACGGTCGTATTATACATATTTAAACCTTCCTCTTGGATCACTCTATCTATCAATAAAAATCGCATCAAAATCCGTTGCACAGTTTTAATGATCTAAGCGTACATAGGGACAGACAGACAGCAGGAAGCGACTTTGATTTATACTAAACTAGCGACCCGCCCCGGCTTCGCACGGGTGCAATGCTGATAAATTATGCATGTATTATACATATAAACCTTCCTCTTGAATCACTCTGTCTATTAAAAAAAACCGCATCAAAATCCGTTGCGTAGTTTTAAAGATTTAAGTATACAAAGGGACATAGGGACAGAGAAAGCGACTTTGTTTTATACTATGTAGTGATAGTGATAATTAATCATACATAAAGTATCTATGCTTATTTTGCTTACCTGGAGTATCATTTTTGTCCACTGCATTTTGAATGCCAGTTTTATGACCGGTTTTTTTCAATTTTAGTTCTTTTATCGACTAACTTCCCTCGAGCCGGAATGTATGATTTTTTTTGAATATTTCCGGCTAGGAACATAACGTCTCCTAAAATTAAAAATACAAACGTGTTACAATAATAGGCTAGTCGACTCGATGTTACATTGTATTAAACTTATATTCAATTCGTATAATAGATAGTATAGGAAACCTACATATAGGTACACGATGATTTTTAATCGGTGATCAGAAGTAGGCAAATATTAATATCTAGCTAAAATTAAACTTAATAGGCGAGACCTCATGCAATTACCTCACTGTTTAAAAATAATTAAAACATAGTTGAAACATAATCAAAACTAATAACCACTACATAAATGATCATCCTACATAAATTTTTGATGTACGATACCTACGTCAAGTGTCATCGCTTTGGCGGGAAAATTTCTACGAATTTATTTATGTAATGACAACGATAATGACAGGTTATTACTCATAAATTGTCATTACCATTAAATTATTAAAAAGGTTGTAAGCTCACAGATACAGATTAGTAAGGTGACTAGGAATTTAATAAAAATTGATTTCAAAATAAAAATTATCAGAAAAATAAAAGTTTGTTTTTATGTTAATTACCACTTCAACGTGACCGCCACCATTTACTGAGTTAGAAAAGTTGGTACCTGATCACCGAATAAAAATCATCGTGTATATTAATCAGTTCATAAAGTAGAAGATGGTTGAAAAAAATTAATTTGAAAATATGCCAACTTTCATATATGTATTTCAATCTAATTTTCTTTAACTATTATATATATGTTAATGATGTTATCACCAGGGGTCGGACTTTCTTTCGCACGGTATGACTAATGGAGAGCTATGGAGCCGATATTAACATTAAAATACTATTCATACTCATACTCATACTCATAAGTGTATTTCATTCGCAATTTTAATTTTATAGTCAAGGACAAAGTCAGAAGAATATACAAATACCTGATTTGTGTAGGCATTGTTTTTTTTCGCCACCATAAAAAACGTAAATATTTGCAAGTTTATCCATGTTTTCTGAAGTAAATTGGGTTCTATATTGATTGAATATCCATTTATGACTAGAAAGTTCATGATATTGACAATAAATTGAGTTTAAAAAAAAATATAATTTTAGTCATTTAATGCTTGGGAATGTTAACCATAATAACCACAAAGGCAGTTTGGAATGAAATAGATGAATGAGTATGAGTATGAATTGTGTTGATAACGGCTCCATAGTTCATTAGTCTTACCGTGCGAAAGAAAGTCTGACCCCTGCACATTACTACGGACGCCGGAAAAATGGGGTTTGCCTGCCGAGTAGGCCAGGAATACAATGCTAGCAATCCTTTTTCACGTCGAGGTATGTATAGTGTTTTTCTCAATTATGCAATGATATAAAAATAAAAAACGTCGAAGAATTAAAACAAATCACAACATGGAATATTAATAATTTGACCTCCAAAAGAAATTTATATATATATGTATCATGTTTGTAGTTTAGTTTGAATTGTTTGAAAATAATATTAAAAATGACGTAGGTAGGTATGTTAAAACAATTGTGTATTAAAGTCAGACTGCATTTTTTTTCGCTCCAAGTGTCCACTCAGGCCGTACACTAACATGTATTGATCTTAACTTACGGCCAGGGAGTTCTGAAGTATATGATAGGGCTCTGCCCGCCGCGCTTGTCCTGCCGTGTGGTGAAGGTCTTCACGTAGGCCGCGTACCGCGTGTCCGGAATGAGGTTGCCCACCATCTTGAACTGGGTTTGCTTGTCTGGGCATTTGTTATTAGGGAATATTGTAGTGTTGAGGGCCGTTGAGTTGTTGCGGCTCTCCTCGACATTGGCTATGTCGATGATGTTCCGGCTGTAGACATAAAATATCAAATAAGTATAAACATTATATACATTCAAAAAACTATAAATGTGCCCTGGGGTCTCTGATATGGATGATAATTCACATTTTAGTTTGCTGCCAAGGGCGACGATGTTACTCCCCAACAGGTATTTACAAATATGATGACCAGGGGTCGGACTCTTTCGCACGGTAAGACTAATGGAGAACTATGGAGCCGTTATTAACATTAAAATACAATTCATACTCATACTCATTCATCTATTTCATTCCAAACTGCCTTTGTGGTTATTGTTTTTTTTCCGATTACTGGGAAGACGGAAGCCTAATATTTAGCTGCATCCGAATGTCACTAAGTAGCAGGGGGCCTGCCCGGAGTTGGTTATTATATGAGTATGAGTATGAATAGTATTTTAATTTTAATATCGGCTCCATAGCTCTCCATTAGTCTTATCGTGCGAAAGAAAGTCCGACCCCTGGTGATAACATCATTAACATATATATAATAATTAAAGAAAATTAGATTGAAATATATGGAAAATTTGGCAAAATTAAAGGATAACTTATCTAACAGGATATGTAGGTTATAAAGCCAAGTTTAATTTTATCTACTCCCCCCCCTCAAAGGGGTGCGCGTCACCCCCCGGGCCTGGAATGTGTCCCGGAGCGCGGTATTTTCCACTTTAAAAGAAAACCGTGTACGATACATACAAAATGTATAGAAACAAAATAATTCTGAATACTATAAATCTTTCATACATACTAAAGCGATATCACTTATAGAATCAGCGCACTGTTACCAAATACTAACGTTTTTAATTATTGATCTTTTTTTTCTTTTGACTGACTATGAAACGGCATAACATTAACACATTGATCCGTCTGAATTGTGTTACTCTTTGACAAAACATTAGAATTTTCATTTGGAAATAAATAAATTTGAGACGGCATAACATTAACACATTGATCCGTCTGAATTGTGTTACTCTTTGACAAAAAAATTAAATATTCATATGAACATGAATAAGTTTGAGACGGCGTAACATTAACTGATTGATCCGTCTGAATTGTCTTACGCTTTGACAAAACATTTAAATTTTCATTTAGACATTGATGACTGAGACAGCATAACATTAATACAGTGATCCGTCTGCGCATTATTAATCTGTGACACAATAGCAAAATGTTCAGTCTGACCTGAAACACTGAATGCTTAGCTTAGCGCCACGTTTCGCACACATTATTATTTTTTGAAAGATTTACTTTATACACTTCGGACAATCACTACGCTCGTGGTCACT
This sequence comes from Apotomis turbidana, assembly GCA_905147355.2. Lineage (NCBI taxonomy): Eukaryota > Metazoa > Arthropoda > Insecta > Lepidoptera > Tortricidae > Apotomis > Apotomis turbidana. The sequence goes on from LR990286.1 coordinate 23,025,264, forward strand.
TTTACGACAATAGACACAATAAAGTTTTTTACCTTGCGGCGCACTAGACATGTTCACGTGCGATCGGCGCGGCAACTTCGTGCGAGTTCGCGGTCGTTGCTTTAAAAACTGTATTGCACATAAAACAATATTAACAAAACTCAAAAACAATACTTGGTACCAAAAATAAATGTATGCTTTTTTAGGGTTCCGTGCCCAAAGGGTAAAAACGGGACCCTACCCTATTACTGAGACTTCGCTGTCCGTCTGTCCGTCTGTCACCAGGCTGTATCTCAAGAACGGTGATAGCTAGACAGTTGAAATTTTCACAAATGATGTATTTTTGTTGCCGCTATAACAACAAATACTAAAAATAAAATAAAATCAATATTAAAGGGGGCTCCCATACAACAAAGGGATTGGTTGCGTTAACTTTGCACCTCATTTGTATGGAGCGCTATACACACCAGGTGCAAACTTAACCACTTAGGGATAGAAAGTGTTTGTACGGAACCCTCGGTGCGCGAGTCCGACTCGCACTTGACCGGTTTTTTTTACATAGTAATAATGCGCATAGCGCATTTCAGTTAACGAAATAAAAAGGACGCATTTAGCCATTAAGTAATTGCTTTTTAACGTAGGTTGTAAGTAAAACATCGACCTACTTAAAAAGAAAAAAGCAGATACATCTGTAACGCATTTTGATTTTTGAACAGTCCTAATACTTGGTACATTATTGTTGAAGTGAAGGAAAATAATAATCTACTAAACAAGGTATCGTAATACCAATCTTTTGTTTAGTATTTATACGAAGGGATAAAGGGGTATTTACGGTAAAAGGTCTTATCTTTATACGGATGTCATAGTAAGATACGTCCTTTTGCCGTGCTCGCGGCACAGATGCAATGTGATAAAAATACATGTAATGTAAAATGATGCCTGGTATAATAATTAAGTGATTATATCTACATATATGTATACGTATCATGAATTTCATCGAGTAACCTAAATGTTATCTCGTTATCTAAAACAATTAGGTACATATAGGTAAATCGTAAGAAATGGCTACATTTTCCATAAAAAAATAACAAAATGGCGCAGCTCAGTAAGTAATAATATTCTTTTTTCACTAATTATAAATGCATAGGTACATATCACTGGATAATTAACACAAAATTACCTAGTAAACTAATGCATGTGTTGTTATTCGTTAACGAAATTAGACCAATAATAAATAAGTAATAGGAACTTCACATGTAAAACTTACCTTCAAAGTTTTTCACAGTTTGATCAGAAAGGCCCCATTCAGTGAGGTACTGTGCAATTAGTTCTTTTTCACAATCACTGTCCATTGGAGCCTTTTGGATACAGGCGACGCGACACTACAGTTCAATAAGGAAAAAAACAGCGGACTGAGCGAGTAAACGTGAACAGACCACTCGCTTTGGGGGGGGAACGCGCCCGCTCGGCGCCTGATGCTGGCAACGTCGCATTTTATTACGAAACTAGTTTAGTAAGATCAAGTTTGGCGATCGATAGCGCATAGCGCGGGCTGGAAACATGGCAACATTTCATCAAAAAAGTACCTATCGTCTGTCGCAAGCTACAACGCTCTCTATCGCACAATTGCGGATGAGAATAAGAAATAATAAAAACACGGCTGACATAATAATAATTACAAAGGCAATTTTTGTTCTGGCGGGGAATTTTGATTCTTATTCTGGCGGTGAATTCCATTTCAACCGGCTTCAAAAAGAGGTGATTGTTGTTCTGGCGGTGAATTTCATTACAACCGACTTCAAAAAGAGGTGATTGTCGTTCTGGCGGTGAATTTCATTTTAACACTTCAAACAAAAAAAAATCGTCCTGGTGGTGAATTTCCTTTCAATAGACTTCAAAAAAAGGTGATTCCTATTTTTTCCCTTTTTGTGTTTGCGCGCTGAAACTACTCCGGCTTGCTTGACATGTCGGTTGTCCTTTTATTGACGATTTTTTTTATTTGGTAATGGTGAAACGTTTTTGTACTTAAAGTACCCAAAGCTAATATCTGCGTCGGTCGGGACATAATTTATGCCATAATAATTATTTTTCGAGTTCCAGTGCCGGTTTTGATTATAACAATCGCTCATTTGTGTATTTTGTTGGTAACTTCTTATTTTCGGTGTGGGGAATCGATGGCGGACGTCACTCTTTTGAAACACTCGTCATGGGTGTCGTTTTCTAGGCTTTTGGGGGTGAAGATTTCAAAAAAAGCATCCATTTTGGAAATAAAGATGGCGGACGTCACTTTTTTGAATAAGTCGTCATGGGTGTCGTTTTCTGGCTTTTTGGGGGTGTAAATTTCAAAAATGGCATCCATTTTGGAAATAAAGATGGCGGACGTCACTTTTTTGAAAAAGTCGTCATGGGTGTCGTTTTCTGGCTTTTTGGGGGTGTAAATTTCAAAAATGGCATCCATTTTGGAAATGAAATGGCGGACGTCACTTTTTTGAATGTCGTCATGGGTGTCGTTTTCTGGCTTTTTAGGGGTGTAAATTTCAAAAATGGCATCCATTTTGGAAATAAAGATGGCGGACGTCACTTTTTAACCGACTTCAAAAAAAGGAGGGGGTTCTCAGTTCGGTTGTATGTTTTTTTTTTTTTTTTTTTTAATGTTTGTTACCTCATAACTCCGTCATTTATGAGTCGATTTGGAAAATTCTTTTTAGGTTCATGAATAGACATCTCAAGGTTGGTCCCATAAAATTTTGGTGCAGATCGGATGACGAGATCCATGAGGAATCGAAGGAATTCCTGAAATTTTATAGGCACTCATAATATTTTTCATGTATTTTCTAAAACTATTTAAGTATTTGCATATGGCAGTCATCATCTTCTCATGCTGAACTGATGATGGAAGGTACAACTCCTTAACAGTTAGGAGTTAGGAGATATTTCAAACGAGATGCATGCCTTCAAGACCTCCCTGATCACCCCGCCATAAGTATTTTATATGAATCACTAAAAAGCGAAAAAAAAAATTTTTAACAAAAAAAAGAACCGACTTCAGTAAAACTAAAAAGCCGAAAATAACCCGTTCAAGTACAGATTACATTTGACTCACCCTTTGAAGTCGGTGCCAAACCTCACGTAAACTTTAATATATAAATATGTATAATAACTGAGTGGTTTGGGATCGATTTCAAAGGGTGAGTCGAATGTAATCTGTACTTGAACGGGTTATTTTCGGCTTTTTAGTTTTACTGAAGTCGGTTCTTTTTTTTGTTAAAAATTTTTTTGAATAAGTCGTCATAGGTGTCATTTTCTGGGTTTTTGGGGGTGTTAATTTCAAAAATGGCATCCATTTTAGAAATAAAGATGGCGGACGTCACTTTTTTGAAACACTCGTCATGGGTGTCGTTTTCTAGGCTTTTGGGGGTGTAGATTTCAAATTAGCATCCATTTTGGAAATAAAGATGGCGGACGTCACTTTTTTGAATAAGTCGTCATGGGTGTCGTTTTTTGGCTTTTTGGGGGTGTAAATTTCAAAAATGGCATCCATTTTGGAAATAAAGATGGCGGACGTCACTTTTTTTAATAAGTCGTCATGGGTGTCGTTTTCTGGGTTTTTGGGGGTCTAAATTTCAAAACTGGCATCCATTTTGGAAATATTAAAGGTGGCGGACGTCACTGTTTTGAAAAATTCGTCATGGGTGTCATTTTCTGGGGTTTTGGGGGTGTAGATTTCAAAAATGGCATCCATTTTGGAATAAAGTTCGACGGATATAATTTTTTCTTAAAAATCGGTATTTTATTTTATTTATTGCGCAATAAAAGATTACAAACTGGTAGGTACACTATAAGTACATGTTTCGCCAAACTGCGATGCATTTTGTTGGCGAAGACCGCACTCTATAAATATTATACAATAAATCTATAAATAATCTCATAATATAAATAAATAATCTATAAATATTATACTCTATAAATATTATATAAATATTACAAAGATTTATTTGGCATAATAATGGATCAATTTAATACACATTTCAAAAAGAAAACTATTTCTGGGTCGACTACAAAAACAAAGTTTAGTGAATGGGCTACTGTAGGTATTCATAGAAGCAGAACCAGGCTTTATGAACTGTATGCAGAGAAGGAAGTGAACAAGGACGCAGATTTTTTAAACTATGTTAAGAACTATTCAAAATGGTTTAAGCAAGTGTGCATAGCCGCAAAAGCAAATTATATTAGTTCTAAAGTCAAAATGTCGGACAACAAAGTAAAAACTATTTGGAATGTTATTAACAGAGAAACTGGTAAATCCAAAACTCGCAATTGCCAAGTCAACATTGTCAGTGAAAACGGGCAGACTATGTCAAATCATGATGTTGCCTCGGCATTCGAGGATTATTTTTCCAACATTGCAGTTAATACCACAAAATGTTTAAAATCATCTGCGTCCGAAGCCCATACCTTACTTTGTGCTAATTGTAAGAAATGTGATGTTGAGTTTCAATTTAGTCCAGTAAATACAGTAGATGTTATTAAAACATTTAAATCACTCAATTTAAAGAAAACAGAGGATTTATGGGGAGCATCAGTAAAAATAATTAATAATATCATAGATTCAATTGCGCCTTACCTAGCTTTGATTTACAATAGTTGCATAGCAGAGGGAGTTACCGTTACCGTTGGGTACCTTTTCAATTGATACCTTTATTTAGTCTTTTGCGGTTTTTCAATCCCTGGTGCAAACTTACCTTAACCACTTAGGGATGAAAAGTGTTTGTGCGGAACCCTTGGTGCGCGAGTCCGACTCGCACTTGGCCGGTTTTTTAATCTATGCGCAACATTTTTGACCATAATTTTACACTATTAGGTACAAATGGAAAATGTACCTAAAACTGCGGAGGCACATTTCATAGAAATTGTGACGTCATGCTCCCTGGAAACCCCACTGTCTGTTTTGTGATTTATTAGGACGTAATAATGATGTACACAATATGTACTGAATTAGTACATACTTAAAAAAAAAATGTACCCCAATAGATCGAGAGTACAATTCATTGAATTCGGAGTTGCTGTAGAGCATCTCCCCAGCAACCCCAAATTTTTTTTTTTAATTAAATTCGCGTAAATTTTCAATTTTTCTGCAAATAAGAAGCCCAATAAAATTGTACTACTGTTATTACCGTTGAATGAGTTATATTGACATAAATTACTCGTCTTCGAAATTTGTGTCTCGGAACCCTTTAAAATTAATAATGTTTGAACCTCAATATCTCGGTAATTATCAAGTTTGAAAAAAGTTGCCCCTAATAAACATGCTTATTTTAGCATCCTCTATACGATAGCATCATAAAAAAGGTGTCAATATGACATCACACCTGTCGAACATTTTTTAAGTCCTGGGTCCCCTTTGCTACACACCGACCTGTTGCAATATTTTGATAGTAAATACTTACTTACCTAAAGATGTATATGTAAATACTTAATACCTACTATGTAATGTTGCACAATTAATATTATTGCAATATTCTGATAGTAAATACTTACCTAATATATGTATGTAATTACTTAATATTACCTACTTCGTAAATACGAGGGAAGTATTATGTACGGTAGATTGATAATATGACCAAACGCGTGCGGTTGTGCCTGCACACCCCGATATAATAGACTCCCAATTTCACGACTCAGAGGAGGCCCCCTGGACAGAGGTGTGCAGGCAAAAGCGCTCCCGTAAAAACGGCGAGAGCGCCGTCAAATGATGTGAAAAATAGCCACGATGCGCACCTCCTCGGATGCGGAAGTGCCGCCCAAAACATTGTCCAATCGTCCCCATTTTCACAGGATGGGATGGATATCGTCCCCAATGAATCACAAGATACATATCTCTCACTTTCGGGAAGGCCTATGCCCTCTCCCAGTTCAGCCAAACCCAAAGTCAGACACAATTTTCCCCGGTCGCCCCTATGGGTAGATTCAGATTAAGACCGTCTGTAACGCATTTTGATTTTTGATTTTTGACCAGTCCTAATACTTGGTACATTATTGTTGAAGTGAAGGAAATAATCTACTAAACAAGGTATCGTAATACCAATCTTTTGTTTAGTATTTTTATACTAAACGGCTTTAGTAAATTTTACTATTGCACTTTCGTAGAATCTACTAAACAAGGTATCGTAATACCAATCTTTTGTTTAGTATTTTATTTTATACTAAACGGCTTTTTATAAATAAATATGGCTTGTGTTTAAACGCCTACCAAATATGATTAAACGCCTACCAAATATATTGATAAATTACTACCAATAAATTCTTAATGCTCACCAAAACGGATGAATGCACACCAAATAGTGTATCCCAAACTTTTCTATAAATAAAGCAAATAATTCTTTTTCTTACATCCTATAAAAATATATGAACACCTAAAAAGTTAATTTCAGACCAAATTATCTATATTACTACTGTCAAATGGATGACACCAATATTTTATATTATTACTTCCATTTTAGTCATTTTTGCTGAGGCAAAAAACTAAATGCTCACCAAAATGGCTTTTTTCACCAAAATTTCAAATTCGTGCTAGGCGGCTAAAACTCGGTATCGGGGGGCTCTCGGGGCTCAAAAATATGAATCTGAAATCTTGTCCGAAAATTCGGTCAAATTCGGAAAATATCGAAAAAAAAAAACGATTTGTATGGAGAAAATTTTAATTTGGGAGCACTGTATAGAGTGAATTTATATTAAATGGAGGCAATTCATTTTATTTGGAATTTATTTTTGGGGTATAAAAGCCATTTTGGTGATTGTTTAAATTGTTCCCAATAAATATTAAGGGACAATCATACACAAATCGATCTAGTCCCAAACTAAGCAAAGCTTGTACTATGGGTACTAGACGACGATATACATAATATATAAATACATATATAGATAACATCCATGACCCAAGAACAAATATTTGCACAAATATTTGCCCTGGCCGGGATTCGAACCCACAAGAAGTAGGCAATTGTTTTTTTTTAGTTACGTTTCCTACAAATAAGTTTTAGTTTTACCGCTTCATATAGTAAATGGTTGAACACCATAAGTCCGGTCCGGTCCAGGGATAGTGGCGCTACAAACAGCTTTCATATGGCAATAATGTGCACACGTTATATTATTAAACGTCAGTAGCGATTAAGATAACGCTGCCCGTGAAGCTATGGATGGCGCCAATGCCGGTACCCCTCCCTCTCCGGGGGTAGCCGCGAATATGTTAGGAGAATGTGAAGCTGTGGACAGCGATTACGCTCATTCTATTAACAGTTAACATTGACACATGATTTAAATAGCAAACTATCTTCAATTGTGAATAATTTCGCGTCTCCAAGCATATCATAACTGATTTTTAAATTAGCGGTAGATCATAAGGTGGACAATAACAAAAATAAAATTTCGCACGCTATCGACGGATATAAAAAAATAATGAATGAAAACTAAAATTTAAGTTTGTCAATATCTTGGTTTCCAATTACAATTCAGATATGGAGTAAAGCTTGAATAACTCATAATTGTACGTGTTAAAATACAGCTACTAATAGTTGCTTTCAATTTTGGATTATAGTGAAAAAATTGTTCTTATCCTATTTCCAACACACTCCAAAATATCAACTGTGAATTTTTTTCTCGAAAATGGACTATAATGGACAATGGGTCTTTTTCTTTGTCCTTTTATCACGTCGAAATAGCTAATGATAACCATCATAGGATACTTTTTACCCGACCGCAATAAAGGAAAAAAAAATGCAGACGAAGTTCACACCTTCTAGCACTTCCATATATGCGAGATGAGTCTCTGATTGAAAGGAATGTGACTGGTAGTAGATATATGTCGCACGACAGTGTCGCGTATCACAGTTATACTAAAGGTAACCCAATTACAGGTGCAAATTATTATGTGAGAAGTTAAACGCTTCACTGACTTATTGGCGAATTTAGCCATTAAGTTACTGCTTTTTAACGTAGGTTTTAAGTAAACATACTTATAAAAAGAAAAAAGCAGATACGTCTGTAACGCATTTTGATTTTTGATTTTTGACCAGTCCTAATACTTGGTACATTATTGTTGAAGTGAAGGAAATAATCTACTAAACAAGGTATCGTAATACCAATCTTTTGTTTAGTATTCTATACTAAACGGCTTTAGTAAATTTTACTATTGCACTTTCGTAGAATCTACTAAACAAGGTATCGTAATACCAATCTTTTGTTTAGTATTTTATACTTCGACGACGCGGTTGGCGCAGTGGTTAAGCAACTGCCTACTGAGCCGACGGTTTCGGGTTCGAATCCCGGCAAGGGCAAATATTTGTGTGATGAACACGAATATTTGTGCCTGGGTCATGGATGTTCTATGTATTTAAGTATTTATTTATCTATTTAAGTATGTAAATCGTCGCCTAGTACCCATAACAAGCCTTCTTGAGCTTAATTTGGGACTAGGTTGATTTGTGTGAGGTTGTCTGATATTTATATTTATTTATTTATTTATTTATTTATTTATACTAAACGGCTTTATATAAATAAATATTAAGGGACAATCATACAAAAATCGACCTAGTCCCAAACTAAGGAAAGCTTGTACTATGGGTACTAGACGACGATATACATAATATATAAATACATATACAGGCTGTTTTTGTTCAATTGCTTTAACTTTGTGTTAATTCTTTACGTCTTATTGAGTCAATTTCTCAAAGAAACTAAGTTCCTAACTCGCACCGTTTTCAAATTATTGAATATCTAAATTTTATCACAAATCTCAGTTTATCCAGTGTAAAATCTTCTTATGACCAAAGACTATTCTCTGCTGGTTCGTATGTAAAGAGTTTTCAGTGTTCCTTATGTACGACAAGGTCTAAATAAATAAGTTCTTTTTTATTTTGCTCTCACTTGACACATGTGTCACGTCAAATGGACAATACTAATTTATTATTGTTGTCATGTATTTAATTTTTAATGAAATAATTGTGTTCACTTGCGTTTTGATGCCACGGATAAATTATACGGCTGAAGATTTCGAAGAAGAAGCCAATATGCACTTTGTTCACGGTTTCCTGCAATGCAAATGCGGCGGAAGCAGCAAGGGAGTACCGACGTCGATATCCCAATAAGAATTTGCATAATTTGGATTATTTCGATGATATTCCATTGGAAACACTGCGGACACACTGGATCCAGCATGACGGAGCACCCGCACATTTTGCTGGCCGTTTTAGACAGTATTTGGATGTGCACTTTGCTGGGCGTTCGATTGGATACGGCAGTCAAACTTAGACTTTAATGTCTGGGGTACTTTAAAAGAAAAGTCTACTCCAAACCGGTGGCTTCGAGGGAAAACCTACTGCAACGAATTCAGGAAGAAGCCGATGTTATGCGTGCCACTCCTGTCAAACTAAATCGCGAGATACGATTTCGGTTGAATATTTGTTTGGAAAATAATGGCGGGCACTTTGAAAACAAGTTGTAGTAAATTATTATTTTGGTTTAATGTAAATATTGAGAGTTAAATACTGATGAGGAGATCATTTTATTTTTTTAGGCCAATATTGTTTATGTAAATAAATGTTTACACTTAAGCTTTAATTAGTTTTATTTGTTGACATTGAAATAAAGTGAATAAAAAAAATGGATTAAACACATCGCAAACATTGTTCTGAAATAAAAAATAAGCACGAAAAATTAAACTCACTGCCAATGAACAAAAATAAATGCAAAAAGAAAGTACTTTACCGGGGTTTGAACCCAAGACCATTCACACGCATCCCACCTAATTTGCCAAGTTTTTAACGAGCTCTCAATTCTGTCATCGATGAAGTTTTATCAGTGACGTTAAAATGACAACAAGTTGACTAACTATTGCCTAACTCAAAAGGACCTTTTACAATAGCCACCAATTAAATATTTAATTACTTTGTATGGGATACCAAAAAAAAATATTTTTCGGATATCATTTAACGGTTTAAGTGATGAGTTTACGTTAATGTTCCAAGCACTATGTCGAAGTTAAAGCAATTGAACAAAAACACGTTGTTTAGATAACATCCATGACCCAAGAACAAATATTTTCACAAATATTTGCCCTGGCCGGGATTCGAACCCACAAGAAGTAGGCAATTGTTTTTTTTTAGTTACGTTTCCTACAAATAAGTTTTAGTTTTACTGCTTCATATAGTAAATGATTGAACACCATAAGTCCGGTCCGGTCCAGGGATAGTGGCGCTACAAACAGCTTTCATATGGCAATAATGTGCACACGTTATATTATTAAACGTTAGTAGCGATTAAGATAACGCTGCCCGTGAAGCTATGGATGGCGCCAATGCCGGTACCCCTCCCTCTCCGGGGGTAGCCGCGAATATGTTAGGAGAATGTGAAGCTGTGGACAGCGATTACGCTCATTCTATTAACAGTTAACATTGACACATGATTTAAATAGCAAACTATCATACACAGTCTCGTACTTTTGCTATAAGTTATTTCGTAGGCGCTCAACATCTTTCTTCAATTGTGAATTATTTCGCGTCTCCAAGCATATCATAACTGATTTTTTAATTAGCGGTAGATCATAAGGTGGACAATAACTTAAAAATAAAATTTATAGATATAAAAAAAGAATGAATAAAAACTAAAATGTTTATGCCAATATCTTGGTTTCCAATTACAATTCAGATATGGAGTAAAGCTTGAATAACTCATAATTGTACGTGTTAAAATACAGCTACTAAATAGTTGCTTTCAATTTTGGATTATAGTGAAAGAATTGTTCTTATCCTATTTCCAACACACTCCAAAATATCAACTTTGATATTTTTTCTCGAAAACGGACAATAATGGACATAGGTCTTCTATTGCAATTTGTGTTATTACAGCTAACTGTATCGACATCAGCTATCAGCTAAAAATGTCTCACACCAAGTAATTCTATAAAAGACTGTGCTATCATACAAATGACACTTTTAGTTACTTCAACGAAAGCAACATTTGTACCATCAACTAATAGTTTTGTAGTTTTTATTAAATTCACAATGTTTGTTTCGTAGAATCAACCATACAGTTTTGTAAAAGCAGTTAAAAGATTTAGTAGCTTTAACGAAAGCAACATTTGTAAAATCAACTAATAGTTTTGTAGTTTTAAAAAAATCACAATGTTTGTTTCGTAGAATCAACCATACAGTTTTGTAAAATCAATTAAAAGATTTAGTAGCTTCAACGAAAGTAACATTTGTAACATCAACTAATAGAGTTTAGTAGTTTTTATTAAATTTACAATGTTTGTTTCGTAGAATCAACCATACAGTTTTGTAAAATCAATTAAAAGATTTAGTTGCTTCAACGAAAGCAACATTTGTAACATCAACTAATAGAGTTTAGTAGTTTTTATTAAATTCACAATGTTTGTTTCGTAGAATCAACCATACAGTTTTGTAAAATCAATTAAAAGATTTAGTTGCTTCAACGAAAGCAACATTTGTAACATCAACTAATAGAGTTTAGTAGTTTTTACTAAATTCACAATGTTTGTTTTGTAGAATCAACCATACAGTTTTGTAAAATCAATTAAAAAATTTAGTTGCTTCAACGAAAGCAACATTTGTAGCATCAACTAATAGAGTTTAGTAGTTTTTATTAAATTCACAATATTTGTTTTGTAGAATCAACCATACAGTTTTGTAAAATCAATTAAAAGATTTAGTTGCTTCAACGAAAGCAACATTTGTAACATCAACTAATAGACTTTAGTAGTTTTTAATAAATTCACAATGTTTGTTTCGTAGAATTAACCATACAGTTTTGTAAAATCAATTAAAAGATTTAGTTGCTTCAACGAAAGCAACATTTGTAACATCAACTAATAGAGTTTAGTATTTTTTATTAAATTCACAATGTTTGTTTCGTAGAATCAACCATACAGTTTTGTAAAATCAATTAAAAGATTTAGTTGCTTCAACGAAAGCAACATTTGTAACATCAACTAATAGAGTTTAGTAGTTTTTATTAAATTCACAATGTTTGTTTCGTAGAATCAACCATACAGTTTTGTAAAATAAATTAAAAGATTTAGTAGCTTCAACGAAAGCAACATTTGTAACATCAACTAATAGAGTTTTGTAGTTTAAAAAAAAAATCACAATGTTTGTTTCGTAGAATCAACCATACAGTTTTGTAAAATCAATCAAAAGGTTTAGTAATACTTACTAAAGTGACGGGTTTCGTAAATAATATCATCTACTTTCGTAAATGTAACTGTGTACTTTCGTAAAATCTATTAAATAAAATAATTGAATTTACTAAACTAAAATTGTATTAATTTTACTACTGCACTTTGGTAACTCTAACTAAACAGTTTCGTAAAATCTACGAAAGTCTTTTGTAATTGCTGATTTGAATGTCAACATAAACAAGTTTCGTAATTTTAATCTTTTAGATTTCGTAATATTAACTACAAAAAGGGTAAATATTACTAAACCAAATTCAACTAAAGTGACTTTCGTAAAATCAACCCTCACCGTTTTTTCAGTGTAGAGATAGACTAGGGGCGGTCTTATCTGAGGACCGCTATCTTCCGCAGTCATTATCAAAACGAATAGCTTTATTACTCAGTTATGAATCATCTAATTGACAAGTCTTCTCGGTTAGACTAAATACACGAGGCATACATAGATTTTTGTTTAAAACGCGGTGTGACCAGTGCCGTATTTACCCCTAGGCCCACAAGGCCCGGGCCAAGGGGCCCAGCCAGTCTAGGGGCTCCAGTCCCAGGACTTGCATCAAACTTATGTCCTCCTTATTTATCACTTAAGACTGCGCCGAGCGTTAGCCACTGAACCATAGAGCGCGGGGAATGCGTATTTAGATCGGCGCGCGGCCGCAATAGCTATGTACATTTTTATTACAATCGACCGTTGAATTGAATACCTGGTTTATTAAAGTATCAGAGTAACGTTCATAGGATGTTCTACTAATTTGCGGTTAATTCAAACGTTAATGTGTAATAATGGGGGGGGGGGGGGGACCCAATTTTTTTTGTTTTTGGAGCGAATATTTACAAAACAGCTGACTTTATCAAAAAATAATGTTAAAAGACCCCTATTATTTTTACAAGACCTATTCAACGACACCCCACACACCAGTGTTGAAAAGTAAAAAAAAATCACCCCCGCTTTAGGTGTTCGAGAGGTACACGAAAAAAAATTTTTTTTTTCAATTTTATTTTACCCTTCTGTCGGCGTTAGGCGTTATACATACTCATACTCATACCAAATTTCAGCTTTCTAGTACTAATGATCACGGAGCTAAGCCGCGGACGGACAGACGGACAGACGGACATGGCGAAACTATAAGGGTTCCTAGTTGACTACGGAACCCTAAAAATAACCAGATGCAAAGAAATATGTATACGTTTACAATTTTTAGGACACAGTAGATTACTTGTAAGTCTTGTAACAAACAATATACATATACTACCTAAATATTATCGGGATGACATAATAATCGACTTTTGTGAATTCAGCCACAGATATAACGGGTTTTTAATGTTGTGTGTACATGAATGGGCTATATGCACACCTGCAGCGTTACCTAGCGTTAGATATTAAATGGGTCTGTCAATTCGAGTAACAATAACATGACGAATTTTGGTTAATTTCAGTTCTAAATTTGAAATTTAGCTGAAAATTTTATTAACCTTCGTATGTGAGATTAGGAGACAATTGTGAGCCAAGCCAAGCCGAGCCGAGTCAAGCCCCAGCATATTCACCTAAATTAGTTAAAAAAAAAAAAAAAAACATTTTTGATGCGGGTTCTTATACAGCTGAAGTGTTAAGAAAAATTAATCTGACTTAGGCATATGATATTGTTTTAAATGACAAGTAGTAATTGACCGAGCGAGCGAAGCGTCTCCGTTTCAGATTCGCAAAGAAATCTATCGTATGTCCGGCTGTCCGCATTTCCAGCTGTTCTCGTACAGGCCGCATTTCTCAATCGGTTCTCATGAAATTTTGCGAGGAGGTTCAATAATGATTTTATATAGACTGTTTTTGACGAGTCACTTTTCGTTTTTTTTCTACATGGTGAATGTAGTATACCCAATGCCAGGCACAGTACAGCTGTTTATATAGGTCACTATGCGACAACTTAGCTCGACAGCACTCCAATACTCTTAGCAACGGTCGGGCAGCAACTACCCCACTCCTTTGGTTGTGACGTATGCGCAAGAGATAAGGATAGCAACACTACAGTGAAGTATACAATATTTCTGCCGTTTCGAAAAATTATCGCGACGTTTACAGCTTAACAGAACCTGTACAATACTCCTGTATTGTGGTGATAAGATTGTCCAGCTTAATTACTTCAATTGCCAGGGCCCATCAGTTTGTTTTCTCTAGATAGGCTTCATAAACACTGCTTCTACGAGTTCTAAGCCGTCAAAAAAACTATGTCACATTTATAGCGGCTAAGAGGCAGGTAGTACAATACATGTTCACTCGTAGAGCGCTATCACCTCATTCGTTCGTACTTGTGCGCCTAAATCAAATTCTAATAGAAAATCGGGTATTTGTAGGCAAACGCGGCTCATATTTGTACCTTAACACGAGCAACATGTTAAATTATAGACAGTTGCCAATTAGCTAAGTGAAAAGCTTAATGAAATGGTTATAAAACATTCTCGCTTGTAGTTTTTAAATTTAATATAATTTTTGACTTTGTCTTTGACTTTTATAAGCACTGTACAAGGGGATTATGTGATACGCACACATGTTTTTCGATTCAAAAATAAACTTAAGCAGATATTTTTTTTATAAATAATGACACAAAGGTAAATTAAGAAAGAAAAATTGAATGCGATCTACTACAATCGAAGCGGGGTTTGAACCCGCGACCTCTGCGTTTCCGGCGCATTGCTCTCCCAACTGAGCTATCCGACCGCTACGTCAATCACACCAAATCTTTCATCCCTTAATTCTTTACGCCACTGGAGCGCCCTCTGCGTCATATGTTTTTGAAATGCTTATGCGCATTAGCCATACCCTAGGATGTGCGTTTTACACACACGATCCCCAATCCCCATTGCTTTACAGCAAGTGTGAGGACTGCGAGAGAGATGGCGCTGTTTCTAAATACTTGTATAGAATCTTTTTTATCGATTCTTATTTTTTTTTATTTTTTTTTTATGTGGTAATACCACATTTTATTTTTTTATAAATAATGACACAAAGGTAAATTAAGAAAGAAAAATTGAATGCGATCTACTACAATCGAAGCGGGGTTTGAACCCGCGACCTCTGCGTTTCCGGCGCATTGCTCTCCCAACTGAGCTATCCGACCGCTACGTCAATCACACCAAATATTTCATCCCTTAATTCTTTACGCCACTGGAGCGCCCTCTGCGTCATATATGTTTTTGAAATGCTTATGCGCATTAGCCATACCCTAGGATGTGCGTTTTACACACACGATCCCCAATCCCCATTGCTTTACAGCAAGTGTGAAGACTGCGAGAGAGATGGCGCTGTTTCTAAATATTTGTATAGAATCTTTTTTATCGATTCTTATTTTTTTTTTATGTGGTAATACCACATTTTATTTTTTTATAAATAATGACACAAAGGTAAATTAAGAAAGAAAAATTGAATGCGATCTACTACAATCGAAGCGGGGTTTGAACCCGCGACCTCTGCGTTTCCGGCGCATTGCTCTCCCAACTGAGCTATCCGACCGCTACGTCAATCACACCAAATCAAAAAAAATAAAAAAAAATAAGAATCGATAAAAAAGATTCTATACAAATATTTAAGCAGATACCTATTGTTTCAAAATTTCGAATTCGCAACAGGAAATGTTCTACGTGCATTTTTTCCACACCCGACATTAAACTAGGGTTAAACAAACGGCACGACCGGCCGTGTGTACGTCCTACATTTTAGTTCCATTCCTACCGTTAAGGTCCGGTACGCTTTTAATTTCACGAGTGTCTCTAAAAATAAAGCCCGTCGTTAACTAAATGAATACAATGACGACTTAAAGTGCGCCGCGTTAGCCTGGGGTTTATTTCCTCTGGGATCGTCTAGAGAGAGTTTCCTCAACATTTATAATATTATCTGACGGTTTATCGTACTAAATTATTTTACGACGCAACTGATGTGATAAAATTAAGTGAATGAGCAATAGAAAGTTATAGGTACAGTTCGTCTTAATAGAAATTTGGGGGTTACAATGTAGTCGCCAGTTAACTCGTTTCAGCGTAAACTTAGTGAACTTTTAACGAATGCCGGGACAATGTGAAACTTTGTTGATGGTGACTTGAAAATTTAAATGCACATTTTATAGTTAATAAAGGGCTTAAACAAAAAATTGGCTGTCTGACTAAGTATAAGTCGCACAAATTGGTTCGTTTGTAATTCAAAAAAACTACTTTGTCTCATTGTAACTTAAAGTTTAGTAACCCATTGGTACAAAGATCAAAGAAAAATTGAAATGCGTAACCCGGTGGAAGAACAAACTATTTCAAATAAAAGAATGCAAAGATCGAACCCCTAAGCATATGGAAAAAATCAAAAGGTTATCTGGGTGTTAGGGTGGTGGAAAGGTTAACACGCTGGACCGGTAATCCAGAGGTACCGGGTTCAATTCCCTGTCTATTCCACCAGGTTACGCATTTCAATTTTTCTTTGAGCTTTGATCTTTGTATCAATGGTTTAATATAACAATTGTGGTGTGTACCCATATTAAAAAAAAATAGACGTTACAGTCATGTTTCATACAATTTTAAAGTTCAGTGTTTATATGAAAATTAAGTATCTATGTGTGTGGTTCATATCGGCTGAAAGAAGTCCACTGCTGGATAAAGGCCTCACTCACGGATTTCCACAACGACTGGTCTTGCGCTGCCAGATCTTAACCCTTAAATGCATGATGATTTATACATAATTACAAGGCAATAAAATGACACAAGTCAAAATCTGAATATTCTCAATAAAGACTTTGTCAAAATTGTCCCGAAATCTCAAACTGACGTGGATTTCATTGCTAATTCATTCATTCATCATTGCTCATTTCAGAAATAAAATTAGTAATTGTATGCATTTAAGGGTTAAGACTACGCTGGAAGGTCAGCAACGCACTTGTGACTCCTCTGGTGGGTGTTGGTGTCTATGGGCGACAGTAATCGCTTTCCATCAGGCGACCCGTATGTTCGTTTGTCATAAAAAAATACAGTAGAACTGGTGATGTTGTGTATGTCATACGCTCATTGAGCCAACACTGTAAGCGAAACATGTTCGCATTTGTAGCTGTCAACAGTGTATCCGTCAGTCGTGTATGAGACTGACGGATGCAGGCTCTGACATATCTCTAACGATGAATCGAGAAACTTGGGAATCACACAAAAAAACCGTTTTCCATGACAGTGAAAACGGTTTGGGAGCTTGGAGACGTAGACTCTTCACAAAATCGAAATCTCTGGTTACTGTACTAGTATCTTACTGTAGAATACCCTTGTTTCGCCTGCGAGGTTGTGTTTAGATATCAAAAGCTAAGGTTGTCATTCACACGTTGCATCTGGAGAAATTGGGTATTCAGTGGTCGCAATGTTAATTGTTTGTCCTGTTTCCATAATATTTAATCTTATTAATTGTTAACACTTCAAATGTATTAACAATGGGCCCAGAACATTCCGTAACTATTTGTTATTTTAAAACATTTTTGTATTCCGTGTGACTGCGGATTGCGTCGTGGTCAGTGTGCGTGTAAATAAATCCGTAACACGTCGGACGACGCCCGGCGCGGCGGTGGTGGCATAACCGTCCGGGAGCCACAGTACACAGTATACGCAACTGGCGGGGAACTCAATAAACAACTCACCATAGTTTAGGAAATCCCATTCCCACTATTATTAAAAATGTTCAAGTTTCTGGTGATCTTCGAACATCGTTGTTTATAGGTTTCTTATTCAATGAACGAATAAACCGATGACGTGGTTGTGAATATAAAGGTGGTGTACACAGACAACCCCCACTAGACGGAGCATGTAAGGCGACCCGCGCGCACCAAAGATATGGTACGGCAGAACATTAAAGTATAAACACGGCGGCCACCGTTTAGTTGCGTCCATGTTTATGATCCATGCGTATGTCAACGAAAAAAGAAATTAAATAAATAACATGGTAAATTGTAGTGTTAAGTGGTGTAGAGAGACCTCATAAACATGGACGCAACTAAACGGTGGCCGCCATGTTGATACTTTAATGTTCTGCCGTACCATATCGTTGGTGCGCGCGGGTCGCCTTACATGTGACTTACATGCTCCGTCTAGTGGGGGTGGTCTGTGGTGGTGTATGATGTTATTACAGCATGGTTCTACCTGTATTTTACCGTTTAAGTCCGGATGGATGGAATGAAGTATGTGATCAAATTAAAGAGCTTTTATCGGCAGGCCTTTTGCGAGCCTGTCTTAGTTGGTGAAAAAGAACACTTTGTGTGGATTACACGAAACTATTAAGTTTCTGTTCTAACAAACATGGTTCCTGATAGATATTTTCTCGAATTGAATCCAAGGTACATTAGTTGGAGCAAACTATTTCACATCTCTGCATACAACTGGGGATATCATTAGGATTGAACATACTGCTTTTGTGTCTCCGGATGGGTTATTCGAATATTTGTCCATACCCTTCGGACTTCGAGACGCGCCCTGAATTTATCAACGAGTATCAGTAATCGTTAAGGCTGTATAATTATAAATACTTGGCGCATAGATTTAGGCATGTATTATAAAATTTAGTATACTTAATTCCCGCTCATGCTGGCAGAATTGCCGCTAAAAGCCATCTTTACTACTTTAGCTAGTATGTTTACTGTTGTGAAGTCCACTTGGACGATGTATTATCGCACGGAACGTGTCAGCCAAGTTTGGATAAGAAAGAGACGTGAACTATGTGTGGAAAGTAGTAAATGAAAACACAAACAGTTTGCGAGTCACTATTCTTTCATTGCTGAAGACACTCCTCACTCGCTAGTGAGGAGTGTCTTCAGCAACGAAAGAATAGCTGCTAGTCTATTTTTTTAATCTAAGTATAAAGCATTCAGCCCGCTAGCAGACAAATAGCATCTTTATTTATAATTGACAACAGTTGAACACTGTATTCATGGTCGAATTTGCCAGCAGATTCTACTCGTAAATACAAACATTACATTCAAGCAACAAACATTAGGCACAGTGGTCTTCCTACCGCCTGTTCCTCAAAACTTATAAGTTAAACTCAAATATCACATCCATCCAAACTTAGGCATAATAATAACACAGTTCGTAGATATATCAACAGGTTTCGAACCGCCCACAAAATCAAACATTTCTAAATTTACCCATAAAACTTGTAAAGATAACTTAATAAGCTTGTTCTTATCGCCTTGCCTTTTACTGTAATACGATCGTTGCCGCCAAAAAACATGACTCCCTTTACTTCCCTTCAAATATCCGGGTCGGCCATTGTTCCTTTGTCACAAAACCGGACAGCCCCCGGGGCAAACTTTGCTTTGCTCCCACTGCAGCTTCCAATGCATACAGCGACTACTCGAGTTCCACTCTGCCAACTGCATTCGCACTTTGTCGAGTAAGACAAAAGATATCTGACGTTCGCTTCAGTGAAATCTCCCTTATTTTTCCTTTTCTTGGCGTTTTGTTGTAGAGACATTTAGAATTAACACTGCTGTAGAATTTTTAAATTCTAGAGCGACATAAACCTTGCAAAAGAATATGAATTCACGTGAAAAGTAAGGTTACTGACGCTTGCTGTGACTAATAAAATGTCAGCACTGGAATTGTATTTTATACAAGCATAGCATTAGTATTGTATCTTTATTATTGATATGCCATATTTACTTCCAAAACTCAATTTTTAAATGTCATTTCGTGTAGTTGGAGTAAGGATGTTTCTTGACGGATCAAATCAGCAACTTTTTATGAAATGTTAAATCGCTGGAATAGTACCTAGGTGTTTTCACTATACCGATAGTCAAATACTGTCCCAAGTAGCACAACTGGGTCTCAATAGCTCGTATATCATATCTAATTAGATGCTTAAGTGAAATTTACCACCATGACTAAGTGCTATATAGGTGGCAAGAACCCTTATGCCACCAGTATAGAACCAAAAGGAAAAAAATTGCAGCCTATTTTTGGTGCTAAATAGAATCCATAAGAGATCTCACAATTACCTTAAGTGGTAATTAGAACTATGGGTGAAAGTTATGCGCAGTGAATGAATGAAAACATTTCAGTTCGGTCAATGAGTGATAAATGAGTCGCCAAAATTATCTTTGAGTGGCGAGGCAACTGTCAAATTGTGTTTTATTAAAAGTAATACGTGATCTGCCATATTCATTTTGGATTTATATGTCTGTTTGATTGTGATTAAAACTTTACGTTATACAAGCATTGAAAAAAGCACGAAATTCTTGCGAATTTTTTTTTACTGTGAAACTATAGTATGTTTTCTTTGTAAATTTCGACGCGCCCTTCATTTGATCAGGAATATTAAAAAAGAGAGTGCTAAATTAAATAAGGAATAGATAATGATAAGAAATAAAACTGTTAAAAACCTGACCTAATGATTGTAGGTTACGTACAATGTTAAAGTTACATCGTCACAACTATCAAAAGTCTGTGATTATGCGTGAGTGTGATAAAATTCTGGTTAAAATAATCAATTTTCATAGGCTTCCATTTGTAAACATGGCGAAACAAAAAGATCCTACAGTGTTAATTTTCACTTATTTGTTCCTTATTTGGAACTATCAAGTCTAATAATCACTTATTTGTATCTTGCGAGTGGCAAAGCAGTGAATGATACTAGCAATAGTAATTATTTGCTCTTTTGTAGACTATTAAACAAGCAAGACTATTAAATATATTTTGACAAGGCGCAAATAGGAACTATAATAGAACTTTTAGTTCGTTAGTGGTTTGAAATAAGTGAAAATAACTGCTTTTGGTTCCAAGAACCTCCTACTGAGACCTATTTATGCGTTGGAGTGGCAATAAGGTACTTCTTAGGCCTTAAAGTTGCAATATTTTTTGGTTCCAAAAGAGCCGTAAAATTATCCCTTTAGGCACTATTGGTGATATAATTCGCTATTGTACTAGTCATTTGGAACTTTTAGTTCCAAATAAGGGTATGTTCCCACTTACTCGTATATGTAAAAGTTGCTTATAAGTGATTTTAAGGCCTTATATAGCACTATTGCTTCTTATTGAGTGACAATTTGAACCTGCATGCAACTTTAAGTAGCAAAATCGACTTTATCCCACCATAAGTAATAAAGTAGAAACAAAAAACGCTCCTATGCAACTACAAGTGATAGGATGAACTCATATACAGTTTTGAGTTGTGTTTAAAGCCATAAGTTGTATCAAACACTGTTAAACCACTCATTTAGAACTTAAAGCTATAAGATAAGCTGCAAAATTCACTAATGTGCTGCTTGGGTATTCTTTTTAAAATGAATGAATGAAAAAAAATGTAGAAGCGTCTGCACGGTTAAAACGTTTTTAATTAAACCCTAAGTTAACCATAAATTACAAGTTCAATACGATAAAGAATTGTGTTTCGTATCGAGTAAATATATCACTATATACTAAGTAGTTCCTCTATAATTAAGGTTGTATTCCTTGTAAAATAGTTTTTACAGCCATTACCTCCATTCTTAACATTGTTGGCTTTAATTACTAAGCTTCAAGGATGACGATCATAGGGTCAATTTCAACAAGACACATTTTTTGTATCATTTCGGTGTAATTCTTTATTTTTGATTATTTTTGAGTTTTTTAAATGTGAAGAGATACTTTAGACTATATTATTAAGCATATGTAAAAGGGACCCTGAAATCTGAAATAGTTTTCGAGATATTCGAGATCGAATATGAAACACACAACGGAATGATAAATGTACACCAGGATGATAAAATAAGTGCACCGCAATGAAATTTCATACACCGAAATGAAAGAAAAGTGGCATATTATGAAAGCAATTTTATGTTTTATATTTGTAATATATATTATATTGCCATTACATAATAATATAAACATATATCCTAGTCTGGTATTAAAAACAAAATAAAAAAAATATATTATTTCAACAATATCTATAAAAAGTGAAGCTACTTTTGATGTCATTCCGGTGTTTTCCTCATTTTGGTGGGGTTTAAAGTCATTTTACTACACCGGAAACACCGGAATGAGAATGGTGGAATGAGAAACACGACATATTTTTATTTCTTAAAAAAAAAGTAAGCACTATGTTCTAAAACTAATTCAACTCTTGAAATCACGAGTATACTTTACCTGATATATATAAATTCCAAACCACGCAGTTAAAAAATAAGGAAGCTATAACAAACTCCGGAATGAAATTTTTTTTGTCCCCGGTCCACCGCGATGAAATATACACGTTTATACAAGCCAACGTATTGCCACTATACACAACCGGCCTCGTCGAGCGCCGCAGCTTGACTAATTCTTTGAAGTGCGTGGGGGACGAGGGGCATACTTGATCAAATTTGGGAAATAAATCGGTTCGAAACATTGTCGGCGGTAATGAGAAGTTTTCTCGGGACAAATGTATATGCACTTATTCAAGGGTATACAAAGGAGATATAAAACGGGTATTGTGCTTTTTTCGTTACCTATTTATATGGTAATAAAATAATAGTAACAGATTTTCTTTGTCATGCATAGTATTTGACTTACCCGGCATTTTACAAACAAAACTGGCTTGGGGACAACCCACCTTGATGAGAAATTCGGTCTAAATATATATTTTTAAATTATTACATATACTAATATTTTAATTTTAGCTGTTGCCCGCGGTAGACAATGGCGGGCTGTTTCCGAAAAAAAATGGTACTTTATTATTCAACCTTTCTGCACCTGCGTTTTCAGTCTTGCCATCAAAAAATACTGCTTGGGAAATTGACCCCATAGCGATTTTTTGTTAGTGGTATCCATGATTCATTCATTAGATTTAGGTATCTCAAAACTAACGCAAATAAACTATTCTTGCAATGGTATATACTTATTCAGGATTTCGTAGAAGTATGTTTTAACAAAGCGTATGTTACACTTCCGGGTATTTATAAAAATCTCCCTAACAGGCTATGACCAGGTTAACGCAAAACGAAAATTCGCGAGCGGCAGGGGAACATTTTAGGAAAACAGTAATCATCATCATCATCTCAGCCATAGGACGTCCACTGCTGAACATAGGCCTCCCCTTTGGACTTCCATATATACCGGTTGGAAGCGACCTGCATCCAGCGCCTTCCGGCGACCTTTATAAGGTCATCTGTCCATCTTGTAGGTGGACGTCCTACGCTGCGCTTGCTGGTCCGAGGTCTCCACTCGAGCACTTTTCGGCCCCATCGGCCATCTGCTCTGGAAAACATTACTCTTAGCTTTTATGAATTTTGACAGAATCGGGCCTTGAATCGTTTATGTATGAAAATAGAGTAAACCTAGTTTTATTTTCATAACACACGCAAGTGAAAATTTGAGTGTATTTGAACGTTGAAGTTCGTATGTTCGGATGTTCAGATTTCCGGCTGTTCACAGGTATGTAGGTAACTAAATAGGAAAATTATATTGGACCTTAATTTCTGTCTTAATTGTAGGCAAAACTTTTGAGAAATGCTCATAACTCTAAATTAAGCTGCATATTTGCGCCGTATGAGCTGTATATCGATGGCAAAAAGCGGCACTGCTGTAACCGTCACTCGGTCGAAAACATTTTTTTTTGCATATTTGGAATCAGCGAATTTTTCTGCGTCGAATCGTCTGGGTCCCATGGCTCTAAGACGCTTAGAAAAAACTGGACAGCATCGTAAAACGAATGTATTTTTTTGACCATGCCCCCTTCTAATTGCTGTAAATGCCCAAATAGTAGCAAATTTTGAGACGAGTACGCTAACGCCTATTTCGGTTTTTCATAACCCAACGAGTGTGGTGTTTACAGCGCTGCCGAAATTTTGTCCTGTGGCGTATACAGCATTTATGCATGTAGTGAGAAAATTACTCATCAAGATTACTGCAATTATAGCAAAATAAATTATCTATCATCGACGCATACTACGTGTACTTCGAAAATAATATAACATCAAGTCGCAGTTACGCTATTTGAAAAACGGCGGGAAGTAGGTGCAGCTCTTCGATACCGCCTTTAAAATGTGCGCTCGCGGCGGTGTAGTTGGTGCTTACGGCCTGCGAACCAGTCGGTTGGCAATCGCCGGAACGATAGTGCGTAGTGTGCATTTTCTGAGTGAGAAATACGTTCGGTGTTGAAGTTTTTTTTGGAAAGATAAATGTTTTATTTTTTAAGTAAATATTTTATTTAGCAGTGCAATAATTAATGTCTAATTATTATTAAGAAAATATGACTGCAGCTATTGGAATTTATATGAAAATATTTAATACTCAGTGCAATTAAGTTTCCTATGTTAATTATAATCTTATTAAGTTTGTTATGAAAATAATTTTATTTAGAAGTAAATTGAGAGTTGATTATAATTTTAATAATTTGAGGGATTATTAAGTTCAATTATTAAAATTAGTTAGTTTATAATAGTTCTATTTTAAGAAATCTTTGTAAAGATGTTATTGTGGAAATAAATTATTATTATTATTATTATTAATTATAATAGCCGATATTCAGTAGCACTAATAAGTACAATTATTAAGTTCCTATTAAAAAAAAAAGATTATAGTTAATACAAGGTTGTAAAATCGTTTAAGAGGCCGTATTCCTTTTTAAATTTATTTTTTTCATATTATGACGAATATATTGATAATTTCAACCAACTTTTTGAAGTGAATAATACTTTTTCCCGAGTTCTAGGTAGTAACGTAGCTATTTCATGCTTTCATTGCGTGCAGTCGAAAATAAGTTGAAAAAACGCATTTTCCACGTGAATTTTGTCAATTTCGAGTAGTTTTTCGAACAAAAATTATCAATGAAAACTTCAAACTGTAGGTTTCAAATATATACCAATAAATCCCAATAGCCCTGCTCTAGGTAGTAACATCAATAATATGTTAAGAAACATGTTTGATCATAGAGAAAAATGTCTAAACAATCAGCATTTTAAAAGGAATAAGGCCTCTTAAGTTTATCTCTAGCCGTTTGAAGTTTTTATGTTTTTGAAAGCCATTTGAAATTTGGTTTTTAAGCAACTTTTTGTTTTTTTATAAAGAGATTATAAGACTTGATAATTATGCATGTTTTATTGCGGTAATTATTCCTATTAAGCTTTTGAGTGATTATGAAGCTAGACTTAAAATTTGATAACATTTTAAAAAAATGTGTTCATAAAAGCTGATTGATACTTACGTCGTATTAATTTCACAGTTTCATTTTAGCGGTTGGCACTTAATACAATTCAGTAAGTCGAATAACGATTTTTTTGGCATTTAAGTCAAAATTATTTAATCATTGAAATAAATATGCAATTGGTTACGGCATTTTTGCTTTATGAAATGTGTACTAGTCTTTCCGTTTCAGTAGATTTACCTTTTTCACGCACAGCGTTTCCGCGTTACAAATAAAAGAGTGCCATTGTCGTAAGCGCCACTATACTGTAAACTGTTCACTTATGCCAAACTTTGAATATGGCAGTTGATAGAAATTTATAAGTTATAAGTGAGATCCAAATTACAAGTATTTTCGTTCATTAATAAAGAAGTTATGATTTTTTTTCTCAAAATCGAAACGTTTTTTGGCTCTGGTGTAAAATTTGCATTTTGGCGTTTACAGCAGTTTCGCTTTTTGCCATCGATATGCGCTATACAGTCTGCATGCTGTTTGGGCTCTGACAGCTGCAACCCTGAAGTGGGACTGGACTGGACACCTAAGCCGGATGCCCAACGAACTGTGGGCCAAGAAAACCACAGAGTGGATCCCACCCGATAGGGTTCGGCGTCACGGTAGACCTCGACGGGAATGGCGGGACGACCTGGACGCATTCCAAACGGATTGGTCGGTTGCTACTTTGGGATAACGAAAGGGAACAGTGGAAAAGACAGAGTGAGCATTTGCCCAGCAGTGGGATAGTTCAGGCTCATATCTCTGCAGCCCTAACCACCGGTAGGTAGCCTGGGTCCTGGCTCGCTGCCGGCGGGACCCAAAGGTTAGTTTTTTTTAGATTGTGTTTGTATATGCAATGTATTTTTTATATTTAACTTGTTAATGAGTGAATAATAGTAACCGTAAATATCGCAAAGCCCCGTCGAATTAGCGTCTTGGACTTATATAAAACCAAATGCATTGCGTTCGTGCCTCCGTATGCGAAAAAGTGGCCATAGGTATAGTTTTATCACTTCTCGGCCGACTTGTGGTGAAGTGCGCGACAGCTGTCGTAAATCGCAGGGCGCGCCCGTTTGTTGTGGGCGTGGCGGGTTTATTTATCCATTCCGGAATATTGTCAGAGGATGGAAGTGATGGGTTCTAGGACTAGAGTTGGTACTAGGAGATATTCATCGGATTTTTTTGTTCATCAAAATTATTGGAAATAATGTGACATTTTTATAAATATTGAGTATAGTGCTTTTCTCAAACATATGCAATGAAATAAAAAATACACCACTCAAAAAAACATAATTCATCTGTTCAGCCTGTTCATGAACACAGACACCATGTTTAAAAAACAGTATTTTTAATTTTCCCTCCAATACCTCTATTTTTTTTTCTTTAATAAGCCGTCCACGTGTGTAGTGTTCGAATATTAGGGTCATTATACACAACTTGATAATAAGAATCTTAATTTCTATAATAAATAAAATAAAGGCAGAGAATTTTTAATATTGTCTATGGTCTCTGGTGACTTACGTATCGACAGTATTTTAAATTTATTCATCAACATATTAATACGGTGGATAGAGACTAAAGTACTATGTGTGACCTTACAAACGGTCCGGTAGATTTGAATTTTTGATATGTTGTCAAGGATGGTTAGTCAGTGTTTAAAATGCAAAATGCACAATGCCTCCCCCTCCGCGCCCGCCGCCATATTGAAAAAATCGGCACTTTCTTCATATTTTTGCTCATATCTTCCTTTAGGAGCATTTTAGCTAGAAGAAACAATGTTATAGAGAGTTAAATTTACTACATTCTCCATTTTATTTTATTTTTTTAGGACAGTTAGTTACGGAGATATCCACATTCAAAAAAACGTAAAAAATCGCAATTTCCTACTGAAAAACAAACTTCTGGATTATATCTTCGTTTAGGAGCATTTTAGCTACAATAAAGCTTGGACAATGTTGTAGAAAATTAAATTTACTATAATTTACACTTCAAATTTTGTTTCAAGGACGGTTAGTTACGGAGATATGCACATTTAAAAAACAGGAAAAGTCGAATTTTCCGAAAATTTCTCAAAATTCTTGGTTTAGAACGCTGTCATTCAGTTACGGACTAGTCTAGGACAAATTAAAACATGTAGGAAATATAATTGCTTATAAAACTCATGTCCATTTTTACATATATTTGCGGAAAATGTGACTTTATTTTTTACATGTCTCCGTAATTATCTGTCCTAGAAACAAAAACAGATCGAACATGTTCGCAAGCAGTATGTGTATGATTTTGAATCAATGCTTTGATAGACTATGAGTAAAACAACTTGCGTAACTAAAGAAAGCTAAAATTACATTCAAACTATTATTGTTAAGAATTCTAGCACAAATGCTATTATTAAAGTCGGTCTACATTTTATTTACGACTAAGAAAGATATATTTCATCTTAGTCAACGTTACAATTGTATTTTTGTTGATAAATGAACGTTAATGGAAAACGAAAATTGAAAAACTCATTCTACTGCACGCATCGTTGCTTTTCCCATTTTCCCTTTTAATTACAAATCGCACTTGCGATCAAACACGCTAACAAAACAAAAGACCTTTATTTACTGCTGAAAACAAGTACAAACTATATTTTACAAACTCATGACTATTGCCAGTATATTCCATCGCTCTTTCATTATTATTATATTTGATAGGGTATTTTGATTTGAATTTTGTATTAAATATTCACACACAGTCGTTATCTACAACTTGATGGATATAGAGATTTTCATATATTTTTTTGTTAATAGGCGAAGTCTGAAAAATTGAAACTGTGGTGTTCCTCGTAATATCGTGTCGAACAATATTTGAGGTTCTGTAAAGTAACTGTAAAGGCAGGAGTAACTTCAGGGAAGAAGATAAAGATCAAATGAAATAATTTCCATCGTTGGATGGTGCTCTTTTCGGGTGTAGGTACCTACACGCTCCGGAGGCGTCTAAATTATACTTACATTGCAGACCGGATCAGGTGGACCAGATACCAATCCCCGATCTCAACTGGAGCTAACGCTACCATGTGATTTAACTGTTACAAGAGGTCTGAAGGGCTGCTCCTGTGTCCGAAATTCGACCGTCGTATAGTGACCAGATTATTGACATAGATTTGTCATAAATTTAAATTATTATAGCCTAACACGTGTCGGTCCTGCCCGGGGCCTATTATGGTTGCGTTTATCACGTGACAAATATGTGTCAAAACATCTGTCACTCTCACTCGCATTTTGTCAAAATTTGACGGATGCTTTGTCACTTATCATAGACCCACAGGCCCGCAGGAATATAGTCTAGCTAAAATATCTTTGCGCCATCAATTTTAGTTTTTAATCTTTAAATTTGGTATATGACAACACTGAAGAACAAACACTGGGCACTAAATAAGTCTTGATACTTGTGTATTATCACTAATCTTTAAACTAGTATTAGATTCTAGCAAATTGAATATAAATAATAAAAACATTACGGTAAATTATACTTTGATCAGTATTGAATATAAATATTTATAAAATAAGATATTTCGGAGGACTTTTGCCCTGTATTTATTGAGTATACATAATGTATTTCAAAACAGTAACTTCAGCGTTTATTGAAATCATTTACTTAAAAACATGCCTGCATTTTTCTGGATGATCAAATACGTATAAGTATGTTTATTTTATCAAAAATATGCAAGTATTAAGGTGATGTTGTTTACTCTTGCCGGCCAACAACTTGACATTTGTGTCCAATACAAAACATTGCCATACTTAGTTTTTATGTGTTTGACAGTTCATTTGGTTGGAAGAGTTATTGGTCCGACTCTAGTGGCGCTATCAACGGCCTTAATATGGCAATAATGTGCATATGTCATTTCATCAAGTTTGCATTATTAAACGTCAGTAGCGATTTGTCGAGGATTTGTCATCAACCAAATTCAAAACATTGTTTACCGGAATACTGCTCAATCCTTTGTCAAATCTCAAATATTAAGTCTCGTTTCCTCTTTGTTTACATCAGTGACATTCACTGACTTTCAACGTCAGTTACCTACCAAAAAAAATTGTCGTTGCCAGTAAAATAAAAATAAATACCAATAAAAATAAATCTGCAATATGGCGTGGGCTGAAAAACATCTTGTTGGGCGATAAGTAAGTACAATATTTTCATAACAAAATCACGCACGTTTTCTTCACTGTCTCCCAGACAAACAAAAGCGAATCACAAACAGAAGACGAATGCATTTCGGAACGTATTACACGACACGCGTCACTCGCCCCACCATCACTCATAACTCAAAAAAGACCCACAAAAAGGATAAACACAACTTACGCGAACAAATCGCAACACTTTACGTGTCTCGCAACTTAAACGCGCACAGTACAAATGGTATCCTAGATAATGTTGCCATTCGTCTTGCGGTAACGCGATATTATATTGTCCCTTCCGAAAGGCGTTGTTACTTATGGGGCCCTAGATTGATTGTTTTCGAATACAAATGTGAAGTTTGGATTTAGGTTTTAGCTGTACTTAATTATGGTTTTCCTGGTTCTGGAATGTAACTAATATTTCTATTTCAAAACCGTGTGCATTCACATCGAACCTCACTTAAACAGTTCAGAGTCCTTTTGACGAGTCTTGACCTGCATTCATTTACAAATGCGTGCTAATTTCATGCATTTACAGAATTTAAATAAAATGCTGTGGTTAGAAAGAGAGAAAGAAAACGTTTATTACCACATCAAAATAAATGGGCATAGGGAATAAGCAAGAACAGACTGTGGTAAGTCCATCGTCCGTTTAATGATTCTTTAGTAAACATTTCTACGTATAATTGTTTTTTTTTTTAATTACTTAAATGCATTTTTGAATTAGTTCATCCTTTACTTATTCAATACATATGCAACGTTTCTTTTACAAGAACCGCAAACGTCTTGTTCACAAGAACCGCTAGATGACAGGAACATGAGACACTCAGGGACAGCGGAAAGTAAGAAGGCTAGTTTTCATCCCAAGTACCCCGGCTCCCGCGAGATAAGTAAAATACTGTTGTCACTGCTGGCAAAGCGGGAAGCTACCTACAGAATAATTTATTTAACAAAGTCTGCAGACTTAAAGGGGTTTACGAAGGAGAATAACTTTTTAAACATCTTATTACAGAGAAAATCGTTTACACGTAATCACTATAACGGGTAGTCGTAAAAAGTTTTCCTTCTACGTAAAACGACTCTGGAGATTGTGACAGTAGCGTTACGATACACTACGAGAGCACAGTGTAAATATTCTAGCAGAGACTTCACTTGTTTGGGTGTTCCGGTGCAACCGTAGCGGCATTAAAATTGTAAACCGCTAAGTGTATTGACTTGTTTTTGGGCTTTGTTAACTTTGTGTAGGTACTGAACTAACGGTTGTCTACTGATAAATCGTTTTCTTAGTAACAAGAACGTAAATACACGAAGGATAAGTATTTTAATGCGGACGATGACAGGTAGCGTGTTTACTGGAATTGACAAACTAGAGTTGCTAGACTAAAACCAATCTCAAACTGATCACGCACCAATTTGTTTATGTAAATTGCAACAAAATTTTATTCTATGATTACTACTATTAAAAATAAAATTTAAATAGCGTTCATCGAACTTAAAAATAGAGCTTTAGTTAAAATACATTTTTTTATAACATTATTTAATTTCGTTAAAAATCAGTACTAGTTAACCAGACTAACGTTTCAAGTCTCTTGAGGCACTGAGAGTAACTAGACTTGTAAAATAACCCTAAATAAAACTCGCAAAGAAAAGATAGGGTAATAACAGAATCCCTGTAATGGTGCGGGAGGAATAATATATGTAGATTGCAGTCTTTCGAGAAGGGAACATTGGGTAGTATACTAAGATTTTACACTTCACCGATGGCTGCCAATCCCTCTAATATTATTATGGTAATACGGCCAATTTCAATAAAAGCGTTCGTCGCAAGAGACATTTTCTTTTAGACGGTATAAATCCAGAGACATGTGCCCGTCGCGAAGACACGGGTCCCGATTTGTAGCTCATATCTTTTCATGGTGAATTGTCCC